>CAMAPE010000009.1:7547500-8147500 GCA_945859875.1 Cuscuta europaea
GCCCTATGCTACGGCTTCGAGGCAAAGGCGCCCACGGAAGTTGCCATCCCCAGCCGACAGGTGGAACAATACGAGCCTGACGCCAATGAGGAAAGCATGAAGATTGACCTGCACCTGGTCGATGAGAGGCGTGAACAAGCTTACGTCCGAGCAGAGAACTACCGGCGTCAAGTAAAATCATACTATGACGCCAAGGTACGTTCCCGGGAATTTCAGGTGGGGGACTACGTCCTCCGCCGAAGGGAAGCAAGCCAGCCGACAGAGGGCGGCAAGCTAGCATTGAAGTACGAAGGGCCCTACATCGTCAGCGCTGTGGTCAAACCCGGCACCTACAAGCTTAAACGCCCGAATGGGTCCAATGTACCACGAACGTGGAATGTACACCATCTGGTGAAGTTTTATCAGTAATCCGAAGGAGGTGTAGACGGCGAAGCCCTCACCCCTTAACGGGTTACTGATTGAACGTCACCCTCGGCCTCGAGCCACTTATGAATAAAATCATGTTCTGATTTTTTCTCTGGAAATTCAAAGTAAAACATTAGCAGGTGCCCCCGTCGGCCACCTTAGAGCGAAAGGCTCAGGTATGGCCGACATGGCCCCTTGCATTTGCAGCCTACGAGCGACAATCTCAGGCACTCCATTGTATTTTGTATCAGCGAAGGGCTCAGGCCTAGCTGAGAGAGCACATCATCCTGGCCCCGTAAGCCTAGAAGTGAAACACTCAGGTATGGCTGACGATGTCCCCAGGACGAGGGGCCCGCAAACGGCCCACGTCTTGAAACAGGAAGCTCACCGCGTCGTCCACGCGCCAGAACGCAGGACGACAGGCCTGAAATCATGGCCGAGGTGACAAAATCCCAAAACTCAGGGATGGGCAACGACAGCCGTTGGAAACCGACCAAAAGTCTAGCCCGCGTCATAAATAGGCGACGGGACCCGCCCTGAGATCACGGACGTTATAAACGAAGTCCGAACCGGCCGAAGGACGAGCACACCCTTCGGCCGAAGCCTGAAAGAAGGATACCCCCCGAAACGAAAAAAAAACATACAAGGGAAAAAGATGGAAGCCGACGACCGTGCACACTTGCCGGCCTCGAGCAATGAAAAAATAAAATCCCCACAACTCAGGCCCAACTAGGCCAAGTACATATCAGTTGAACACAAGTGTAGTACCAATGACAGGCAACATGGACAACACGTCCACACACTACAAGGGAATAATCAAGGCCGAAACACACGCCTATAAAACCCTAACCGCATCGGTTGGGTGACACACGAGAGGTGACCTTCATCGGCCATAGTCCTTTGAGGCACCAACGCTTGGTATGAAACAAAGCATCGCAATCCTGAGGATGACCAGGACGAAGCGGGCACTTATCACACCCGCGAAAGGATCAAGCAATCAAGAAACAACCTCTACTTGCCACAGCATCTCGGATGGCCGACGCAGGCACTGGAACCAAGGCTGTTGGTCAAGCGAAAGTTCTTTGGGAATTCGTTTAAGTGTTTCCCAAACACTTAGAAAAAATCCTGAGAAAAGAGAGGGTTCCTCAACAAGGAACCATGGCTAGCCGACGAAGGTAGGACCATCTCCTTGGACAAGCCATTCCTTATCCAACACCCTCATCGGCCACAAGCCAGACCTTGGCCGACAGCGGTACCGCAAAGAAAGTAAATGCCTAACCTTTATACTTTACTCAAATGAAGGAACTATAGCCGAAGCGGGTACCAGTATACTCCAAGGCCGTTAGCTATCTACACCTCTGCATGTGTACTTAGAAGAATTCTAAGTTCAAAAGATCAGGGTGAAGGTGCCCTTCTCGGCCACAACGCAAAGGATACAAGCCGACAACGGCCCTGGCTCAAACATTTGGGATATCTCCCAGAGCATTTGTCAAAAATGATGAATCCAAGGCCAGGACGATGAGAACGCTCAGCCACTTGAATTCCAAAAGATAAGAAAGCCAACGCCTGGACGGAACAGACACCACGGTCAAGGCTGAAAAAGGAAGCACCTAAAGGGATCCAAAAACACTTAGGAAATTTTTGAAAAAATCCTAAGTGTTATGATAGCAAAGGAACACCGGTCAAGCCGACAAGGCCACCAGGCCAGAAAGAAAGCAACTTCGTGGTTCCAAAACACTTAGGAAATTTTTGAAAAAAAATCCTAAGTATTATGGTAGCCAAGAACCACCGGTCAGGCCGACAAGGCCACCAGGCCGGAAGGAAAGCAACTACAAAAATCAAAACACTTAGGAAGTTTTTGGAAAAAATCCTAAGTGTTGTGATAGTACAGGAATGACGGTCAGGCCGACCAAGCCACTAGACCGGGAAGAAAGCAACTAAGTGGATCAAAACACTTAGGAAATTTTTTGGAAAAATTCCTAAGTGTCCTGATAGTAAGGCAAAGATGAATAGGCCGACCAGGCCACCGGACAGGGAAGCCGACCTCATGGACGTAGCGGACACTCGCGGGTGACCCAAGTTATGACCTTTGACACTTGGACATTTCAGAATTGAAATAACCAATAGCAAAACAAGCATGCAAGGAATTGAAAGCCGATCAGGACAGCAAAAATATTTCATTTATATATTCAATTCAATACAAAGGTGGGCTCTTCGGCCGTTACATCATTTGGGCAAAAATGAAAACTAACTACAAAGGAGTAGCCGATCAAGCCTCTGGAGCACCTCCATCTGCGGCTGGCTCTTCGGCCTCGTCTGCTCCCTCTTCGGCCTCATCCTCCTGGCCGGCGGTGGCTGCAGCACTTGTGGCATCGTCCAAAAAATCAAACTCAGTGTAATCCGGCTCGCCAAGGCCGGAGCTTTCAATTGGGGACTCCCGCTCCGACAAGGGAAGCTTTGCCTGCTCTTCTGGATCCTTCATCAGCTTCGGCAGCTTCAGGTTCCGTCTAGCCCACCCAGACGTATAGTTCATGGCTTTCAAAGCACGAGAGAGCCGCCGACACAGGAGCCTTTGCATCCGCTCCTGGCCCATGTTATAATACACGGACATCTCCCGGCTGAAATACTCCCGGTCGGCGGGGGAGTTCATCCCCCAACTCTCAAGCCTGGCGGCCACCACCCCGTAGCACCAGGGAAGCCTCTCATCGGCCTTCCACCCCTCGGCCAGGAACTTCTCGACGGCCTCGTCAGCAGCCCTCATGACGGCGGCCTCGGCCTCAGGCTTCGCCTTGACGGCCTCCTCGCTCTTGCGCCGCTCGGCCTCCAGGGCCCTTTGGGACTCCTCAAGCTCCCTTTTGCTCTCCTCGAGCTTGGCCAGGGCATCGTCCCTGGCTGCGGCGGCTTCATCGGCCCTGGCCTGCAACGCCCTGGCATCCTCCCGGAGCCGGTCCAGGCAAGCTACCGCCTCGTCGGCCGAGGCGGCCTTCTGCTCCAGCTCCTTCAAGCGAGCTATCTCTCGGTATTGCCTCTTGTGGCTCTCCATAAGCATGAAGGCACTCTGCAGAACAAGGGAAACAAAGGTCAGGTAAATGACTCTACACAGACGACGAGAAAGACAACGCATAAGGAAGGTAACTTACTTGGACGAGGAGGTCCATACCGCCCTCATAAACATTCACGTCCCCGAGCTTCCTCAAGTAAGCCTGATCCTTGGCCGGCATGGCCTGTGCCAGGACGTCGTGGCCAAGGATGACGTCATCGAAGACACCCCCGCCGACGGGGTATTCTACCATCTTCTGGTAGGTGGCACCGGCAATCTCCTTGCCGGCCCTCTTCGTCCGTGGCTCCTGGACGAGAGGTAGTGATGGGGCAGCATCGCCAGCAGCAGTAAGGTCCACGACAGGACCACTATCGTCCACGCTGGGGACAGCCAGAGTACCGGCCTCGGTAGCCGGAGAAGGGGAAGGAGCCCTCTTCGTTTTCTTAGAGACGCTCAGGCCGGCCTCAGTTAACTTTTTCTGGCCGTCAGTGGCCGGTCTCTTCTTCTTTGATGGGGCAGGTTTTGGGGCCGCATCAGCAGTAGCCCCGCTCCCATCGGCCGCGGCATGTCTGGCCGCCTCGGCCGCCTTGGCAGCCAACTCCTCGGCCGCTTTGGCCTTGGCAATAGCCATTATGGAACGACGGTCCATGGCAAAATCTACAAAGGAAAAACACAACAGATTAGTAAGGCAAAGGACAAAAACATAAAGACAGAAAGCCGAAGAGATAATTACCATCGGCCTCAGCAGGAACGCCCAAATCCGGGCCGTCGGCCTCTTCAAAGGTGGTGGTCATCCTCGGCCATAGTTGGAGGTCATCCTCCTTATCGCCATACAGATGATATCTAAAGAAACCGAGGGCGGTCATTTTATATTCAGTAATGTAATCCTTCACGCTCCTCGGCCCCCCTTCCAGGAAAGCCGCCACCTGAGCGTCCAAGATAGAGCTCTTCGGCGGGTCATGGAGATTAAACCTCCCGGTATGGCCGAGAGAGGGGAACTCGGTGCCACTCTCACCAATGGACACAAACACGAACTTGCTCTTCCACCCATGAATGGACGTAGGCAAATCCGTGAAGCTCCTCTTCTTCGGCAGCTGTTGAAGAGTAGCATAGGCCGCACAGTTCTTGTGGCTTCCTCGGCCGATCTGGTACAAATTCATGAATAAGGCCGTTTTCGGCCTGTAGCCCAGCTCCTCACACCGGAGTAAAAAGCCCACCATCAAGGAAGAATTGTTCGGCGTCAGCAAGGCCGGAGGAAGCCCCACCATGTCCAGATACTCAGTGATGAAAGGGTGAAGGGGGAACCTCAACCCCTTAGCAAAACTCATCGGGTATACTCCAAAGTATCCCGGTGGCGGAAGTAGAACATGGTCCGTCGGCCTGGGTGCCCTAACCCGCCCGAACGGCCCCACATACATCTGGGCAACAAGATAGTCGGCCGCACTGCTCTCCGGTTTGATCAGGAATATGTTGGTGAGGTCCAGATAGGAGAGACCCGGCCCATTCTTCGGCCTCCTCACCCTCTTCGGTTTAGCTGCTCCCTTCACGGCAGACACCGGCCTCGGGCACGGAATGACAGCAGAAGTGGACGCCCCGTCCACCACTCGGGACGCACCTACGTCCTCACCCTTAGAAGAGGAGGCGGACTCCTCGTCCTCGCCTTCCTCGTCCACCGGCTCTCCGGATTTGTAGGGACTTAAATGCTCTATCTCCTCTTCGAACTCCTCGAGCACCTCGTAGTCAAGCGACCTCGTGGAGGGCTGGTCGTCGTAGGGGTAGTAGTCTTCGTTCAAACTCTTCATAACTACTACTACGGGCCTAAGGAGACTAACTTAAGATCTAAGGGTGTTCACACGCCTAACACTAGATCAACAACCTAGGAAGCAAAGTATGAAAAGTGAGGAAGATCGCGATGAACACTAACCTTGAACAACGAAGAACACGAAGAACAGGCTTGGGAGTTTATCTCTCTAGAAAATCGGCCAGCACTTCGACAAATTCAGAATGCAAATACGTTTTCTCGTCGGAGGGGGAGGGATATTTATAGAACCCCCCACCCAACGGTCATTACACGTGGCACCCCCCCAATGGCCACACCAACGGCCACCAATGGGGGGCCACCACGTCACCAACGGGCCAAACTCAATATCAACAGCCCACTGGCAAGACGGACTCTACGGCCTACACACGCTTACCGGCTTTACAAATACCAGCAAGCGCCCACAACGTCCCACTTGCTCGCCAAGATCACGACTGCCAAACAATAAGGAGACGGCAACGGCCAGGAACGTAACGGCCACAAGATCAAAGGACCCAAGAGCCTGCAAGCCATCGGCTCCTCGTCATGACCTTTGATGATAACTCTCTACAAGCGATCTGTGCACAAGGGTTCTCCCACAGGGTTACCTTGGCCAGAAAATCGCCATGAGAGTTGGATTCAGGGGGACTACGGAGAGGCCGCTTCGGCCAGGGACTCAAGCAACTCCTTCACCCCTCACACTCTTCGGCCTGAAGCAGTGGGGGACTGGGGGACTACACCGGCCTCAACAAAACAAAAAGGAAACACTAGAAAGAACCATGAATGTGACCAAAAAGCATGGCCACACCGTCCATGCAGCACAACGGAGCTTCATCGGCCAAAGGCCCACAACGTCATTACCAACGGCCAACTGGCCACCTAAGGCAAGGGCACTTATCGTCCTCTGCCAACGGTTAACCATGATGGGCTCTTCGGCCCAGAACATGAAAGCCAACCAGTGACGGCCATAAGGAGTGCGCAAACACCCTCATCGGCCACCCAAAGGAAAGGACGCCATCGTCCTCAAAGCAAGGTCCAACCTCAGTGGCCTCGTCGGCCCAAACATAAACTTCAACCATCAACGACCAGGAAAGGGAAAGCGTGCCTTCAACGGCCACCATTGAAACAAGACCTTCATCATCCCCAAACGAAGACATTAAGTAAACAACGGCCTCCCTGTCCACAACAAGGAACAGGTAACGGCCAAGGGCAACAAAGCATAGGAATCTACTCTCCTTCACTTCGTCTACGTCTCAGCTTAAAGAGTGGGGGACTCCTGATGGAGTATATGGGTCTGAGCCCCCGGACCCACATACTCGAAAGAACAGAAAGCACAAGACAACAGAGTGGCGCCCTCGTCGGCCAAGACGCCCCCGTCGGCCGAAAAGGGCCAACTCAGATTATGGTCCCGAGCCCAAGGGACCCGGGTGCCCTCGTCGGCCGTGCCCTCGTCGGCCGTGCCCTCGTCGGCCACGCCCTCGTCGGCCACGAAGACCTCCCAGAATCGGATTTTATACTTGTTCATTTATACAGCCCATTAGTGGCTTTGTATTCGGCCCAGTAGCGGTCCAGTTGTAAATGGGCCTCCCAAGCCCAAGGCTTGGGAGCCCAACCCTAATTTTCTCTATAAATACTCCCCTTGGGAGTAGTTATGGGGGTTAGAAATTCATTCTATTGAAGCATATTACTGCACTTCTCTCTCTAGCTCTCTCTTCTCTCTAGATATACTCTATCAGAAACTAATATACATATATACATAATAATACTTAAAGTTATTAGTTGTGATTCTTCAATAGAAATATACACATTAATACATAACTATTATATAAGTGATACTGATCGAGATAGTAAGATACCCTAAAACTAATCCCATTTTGGCCATAAATACATACTGATAAAGTGTGTATTGGGCTCGGTAGGAAAATCACAATATTTATTACTATTATTATTAATATTATTATATCATTATCATATTACTGTTGGGATATTAGCCCGGAAGCCCAATACCCGGATTAAAGGCCCAGGATATCCAGCCCAAACAACGAGCCCACTATCCTATGATAAGTAGGCCCAGTGAGATATTCATACCGAACGGGGTTCGGGTCATACATCATACTTAGGCCAAATCAACAATGTTTTACACAGGGGCCATTATCCCGTTCGGGCAACGGACAACCAGCAAGTGGCCAGGCGCAATCAATGCCAGATTGTGACATCAGCAAGTGGAGGCATGGGTGATCAAGTGGGTGGAACGTCGGCCAATCAGCATAAAGCGTCCCATACTCTCCATTAGTATAAATAGAAGGTTTAATATCATTGTAAGGGTTAGCATTTTGATACTCAAGCCCTAGAATAGCCTTATTAACTCTTGTTTCTTGTATTAAGCACAGATCCGACGTGCCGTTCGGGAAATTTCCTTGTAATCAAACAGGTTAATTAATACAAGTGGGTTTTTGCGCATTCGATTATCCATCTTTTATATTTTTTTTACATACTGAATTATCGTCCATTTCCTGATATATCCAAAGTCTGTGTTGGGCTTTCGGATCGACGGGATTAAACCTCAACATTGGCGCCGTCTGTGGGAAACTCTGAACAAAAAGTTTCACACCAAACAAAAAACTATTTTCAAAATGGTTAGAATTACTTCTCATCACACCGGAGGAACTTCGGATAGACGTGGGGAAAGCCGGAACCCCCAAGGGCAATCCAGTCGGGGATCCTACCCACACTTTGATGGGGATTTTTTCATCCCCGAAGCATTAAGAAGGAACCCCCATGCCATGCGAGATTTGGCTCAGGTCATGCAACATATGGCGGATGAGCAGGATGGGGGACATTCCAGCTACACCGGGGAAACTAGGTACACAACCCCATCATTCAATGATGAAACCACCGATGCAGAAACAACCACGGCATCAAATCACTCACGAGCCCACCGGGGAGAGCGCGCAAGAACACATGCGACATGGGGCAGGCATCACACTCCTAGTGACCGCACCCCGACCAGGTCACGGGCCAGAGGAGATACGCCCATTGGCTGCCAGTTCCAGTGTGAAGAGCGTAACAATACGAGATTCGGGCAGAGACGTCAGAATCAAAGAACAACTCTGCCGGAAGAAAATCGGGAGTTTGTGAACTTGGGAACTCCACCACCGCCTCCCCTAACAGCCCAAGAGGAAGAAATGGCCGAGATGAGGAGGCAGATGAACGAAATGAGGGAACAAATGAACAGAGCCCCTCTGCAACCTACTCCAGCTCAGGTCGGAATCACTTCCCCTTTCACCCAGGAAATCATGCAAGCGGAGATCCACAGGGATGCCAAACCGCCGACCGGACAAATATATGATGGGGCGGGAGATCCCCACGGGCACTTGAGGAGTTATCAAGGGGGGCTTATGTTGTTGGGAGCATCAGAGCTGGCCATTTGCCGACTTTTCTTCAGCACGCTCAAGGGGCCTGCCCAGGAATGGTTCGGGACCCTGCAGCCTGGATCGATCGACAGCTTTGCCGAATTGTCAGTTTTATTCCTGGCCCAGTTTGCATCCAGTGCCACTCCGAAGAGGCATTTCAGTTACCTGACTAGTATCAGGTAGGGCCCGAAGGAGACCCTAAATCAATTCCTCAAGAGATGGAGGGATGAAACCCTAAAAGTGGGGAGCATGACGGATGATACAGCCATCACCGTATTTGCTAACGCTCTCCGAATGGGTGAATTGTATAAAGAGCTGAAAAAGAATCCAGGTACGGTTTATTCTGAAGTGCTGGACAGATCCCAGAAGCATGCGGCTTTAGAAGAAGAAATCTTGATCAGGGATAAGGTAGCTGCACCCCCTACCCCAATGAAACTGGCCGATCGGCTGGGTCCTACCCCAGCGGCCGCTCCACCTTCAAGAGCAGCACGATTCACTCCTTTGGTCCTTTATGTAGCAACCATTTATCAGAACGAGAAGGACAACATTCCCCCTCCGACTGACACCAAAGGTTTTATGGGGGCGGATGCAGTGCTTTTTGCAAGTACCACAACAGGAGCGGTCACTCCACCCAATCCTGTCGGGCATTGCAAAAAGCCATTGAAAAATTGATCCAGATGGGTCATCTGGGTAAATATGTAAATACAGACCCGAATGCTACGGGTATTCTGAAACCAGTCAAGAAGTTCAACAGATGGAGGCGAGATGTACAGCGTGATGCTCGCTCCAGAAATGATGTATATAACCCTCCCAGAGACGAACCGGATGGATCAGGGAACCCGGGTAAAAAGCCTAGGATGGAGGTAAAGGTGATATTTGGGGGTGGGGAGACAGGCGACTCGAACGCCGAACGGAAGAAGTTCGAGCAAAGCCTGTACGTGGGTTCTGTAGCCATGCCACCCCAGAAGAAAGGAAGAACGGACCCCATCACTTTCGGGCCCACAGATTTACCAAACTCACCAAGTTCACACAGGGATGAGTTGGTTGTAAGTATGTGTGTAGATGATGCTTTAATTCGCCGGGTGTTGGTCGACACAGGAAGCAGTGTGAACGTATTGTACCTGCAATCGTTCGAGAAAATGGGCCTCCAGAAAAATCAGCTGACCCACCTGAGGACATCACTGGCAAGCTTCACCGGGAATTGCATCGAAGCAGAGGGGACCATCCAATTGATGGTTGAAATTGGAGATGAAACACACAGGACATCGGTCCAAATGACGTTCGTAGTAGTGGATATCAAATGTGCCCACAACGCCATTTTGGGCCGACCAGGATTGGAAGATTTGGAGGCGATAGCCTCTGTCCGCCACTCATGTATCAAATTCCCTACGGACACTGGGGTTGGGGTGGCCAGAACAGATCCAACTACAGCCCGAACGTGCTATCGGGAGGCCTTGAAAAACATGAATGCCCGAGGCATGCGGGTTAACAACATTGAAGTCGAAGCCCGCCAAACGGAGTTCGAGGCACATCCTGAGCCTGCCACCCTCCTCGAGCAAATTGACCTGGATTCTCCCCCCGACCGGAAGGTGGCCATCGGGGCGGAACTGGAGGCTGAAAATCGGGAGGGTATAATAATAGTACTAAAAAAGTTTCAGGTATTGTTTGCCCGAGGACCAGAGGACATGTCGGGCATTGACCCGGACATAATTTGCCACAAGTTGGCCGTTCGATCTGATGCAAAGCCTGTTCAGCAAAAGAAAAGATACCAGGCGACCGAACGGCGTGATTTTACAAAACAAGAAGTGGACACCTTGCGGAGGATAAAACACATCCGACCGGTGATCCATGTTGAATGGTTATCCAATGTGGTACTAGCTCCAAAGGGGTCCACTTGGAGAATGTGCGTAGATTATTCTGACTTGAATAAAGCTTGTCCCATGGACCCATTTCCTATGCCGAGGATCGATCTGTTAGTGGATGAGACGGCGGGATGTGAGCTCTTAAGCTTCATGGATGCTTTCCGGGGGTATCATCAAATTTTCATGCACCCGGATGACGCAGAAAAAACAACGTTTGTAACTTCGGACGGGGTATTTTTTCTATGTTGTTATGCCGTTCGGGTTGAATAATGCAATGGCTACTTTCCAAAGGATGATTGGAATGTTGTTCAAAGAAGTATTGGGGGTCACAATGGATGCCTATGTTGATGACATCCTGATCAAAAGCCGGCAAAAGGAGAGCCATGTCCTGGATATAGAAAGGGTGTTTGGGATAATGCAGAAAGCAAACATGAGGTTGAACCCCAAAAAATGTGCATTTGCCATTAAGGGGGGCAAATTTTTGGGATACATGATGAGTGAGGGGGGCATTGAGCCTAATCCTGAGAAGGTAAAGGCGATCATGGATATGGAGGCTCCAAGGAACCTGAAGGAGGTTCAGAGATTGACCGATCGATTAGCAGCCCTGAGCAGGTTCTTGTCCAAACTGGCTGATCGGGCAATTCCATTTTTCCAGATCATGAAAAAAGCAAACCCCTTTGAATGGACTGTCGAATGCCAAACGGCCTTCGAGGAGTTCAAGTTGTATCTATCTTGTCCCCTGGTATTAACAAAAGCTGACCCAGGGGAACATCTTTATATGTACCTTGATGTGGCCGATCTAGCTGTAAGTTCTGTATTGCTAAAAGAAGAAGATGGCATCGAGAGGCCTATATATTTTGTGAGTAAAACCATGAACGGCCCAGAGACTATGCACACTCTGATGGAGAAAACGGTGTTGGCACTGATAGCATCCATCAAACGGCTTGCACCTTATTTTCAGGCACATCCGATAACCGTATATACAACACAGCCACTGGCCACTGTCCTGAGAAATCCAATGGCTAACGGGCGCATCACAAAGTGGAGTCTCCTGATTGGGCAGTATGAGGTGGACTTTAGACATCGACCCACTATCAAAGGCCAAGCATTGGTCGATTTTATAGCAGAATGTACTGCTCGGCCTTCAGAGATTGAGACGAAAGGCAGCATGGTAGATGAATGGTGGGAAATGTACGTAGATGGTGCATCAAGTGCTAAAGGCTGTGGGGGTGGAGCTGTGATCACATCACCTGAAGGTTTTAAGGTATACTACTCCAACCATTTTGACTTCAAAGTAACCAACAATGAGGCCGAATATGAGGCTCTCATTGCAGGGTTAAAATATGCAAAGGCCCTGGGCGCCGATCGGCTCAAGGTCCGGTCAGACTGCCAGCTGGTGGTCCACCAAATGAATGGCACGGCCGAAACTAAAGAAGAAAGGATGAAAGCTTACAAGGAATTGGTCGAGGAACATATCGAAAAGTTTGAACATGTCGTGCTCGACCAGGTTTCCAGGATAGAAAATCATGAAACAGATATCTTATCCAAATTGGAGAATGCAGCTCTTGATGACCGTGCACAGATGATCCCGGCTCACATCCAACGGTTTGCTCATCGGGAAACCCTAACAACACCAGCAACTATGGTCCTCCAGGTAGAAGCCATCTCTTATGCCGTTCCCAATTGGGTCATAGATATGACCAACTACTTAAAGGACGAGACCCTCCCACAAGACAAAAATTCAACATATAATATGAAATGCATTCAGAGGAGGGCCTCCATGTTCGAACTGGTGGACGGGCAGTTGTACAAAAAGACATTTGGAGGACCATATCTGAAGTGCCTACCACCCAGTCTAGCAGCGGCGGTAATGGAAGAAATTCACGAAGGAATATGTTCCAGCCATCAAGGGCCTAAAACATTGGCAAGAAAAATCATCCTACAAGGATACTACCGGCCAACAATCCAACAAGACTGCTTTGCTCATACCAGAAAATGCAAGATCTGCCAATTGTATGCACCGATCCCCGGACGGCCAGCTACTTTCTACACCCCGATGACAGTTGCCCTTCCATTTTCCAGGTGGGGGATCGACTTGCTCGGGCCCCTACCTACTGCTCCCGGAGGACTAAAATACATCATCGTCGGGATAGATTATTTCACCAAGTGGGTGGAGGCTGAACCACTGGCAAGTATTACAGATTTCAAATGCCAAAAGTTCGTCTGGCAGAATATCATTTGCCGATTCGGTCTCCCCGAACAGATCATCACAAATAATGCCAGACAGTTCGTGAGCAGGAACTTCGAAAACTATTTGGTCAAATGGCAAATCAAACATTCCAGAGCGTCTGTAGCATACCCTCAGGCGAATGGCCAAGTAGAAAATATGAACTGTACCATTATGGATGGTATGAAGATAAAACTAGAGCACTGTTCCTCCTCATGGCCGGACCAATTGAATTATATCTTGTGGACATACAGAACGACAACCCGAACGGCTACTGCAGAGACTCCATTTGCCCTTACCTATGGATTCCAGGCTAAAGTTCCAACAGAAATTCTAGTTCCCACACATCGAACGGTACATTATGACCCCGGACGCAATGAGGATAATCTACGGGCCGAAATGCACTTCATAGAGGAAAGGGGGGACTTAGCTGCAATACGAATGGAGGAATATCATAGAGCGACAAGGAGATACTTCGATAAACAAGTGAAAATCCGATCGATCGAAGTAGGAGACTTGGTCCTGAAGAAGCGGGAAAAGAGCAAACCTCTCGAAGGAGGAAAGATGGCACAAAATTGGGAAGGCCCTTACGAGGTCTTCAAAAAATATGCTTCAGGAACGTTCGGTCTGCAATCTACCAAAGGCCGACCGGCAGGGACTTGGAATGCAGAGCATCTGAGGAAATTTTATCAATAAAAACGGTTGTTGCCACCTCTTGCAAAAAATGATGATGAGAGGGAGACATAACTTCCAGAGAGTCTCACCTCAGCTTTTAACATGTATAGTCACTCCAAATGAATAAATGACTTCCGTGTTAACGGTTTGGAGGGAGCCGCCACCTTAGCTATAAGATTTTGACCCTGTGATCACGAACGGTAAAGGGATCAAAATGGCTTGGAGATGGTGTCAGAACAAGTATTGTCAAGACGAGCGACGTTCGATAACATGGATTGTCGTCCGGGGAGGCACTGCTTTCAGAAAGTCTCACCTCAGCTTGTTAACACGTAGAATCATTCCGGATGACCGAATGACGAACGGGTTAACAGTTTGGAGGGAGCCGCCATTTTAGCTTAAGTAAGAAATCACCTGATCTAGTGATCTTGCTTATAGTTTGAAAGTGGTCACCTCAGACCCCTAATATGGATGATACGAATCGGAGGAAACTCTTCGGGATGCATCAGAATTATGGTTTTGGAAGGGAGAGTCTCACCTCAGCTTTTAACACGTAGAATCATTCCGGATGACCGAATGACGAACGTGTTAACAGTTTGGAGGGAGCCATCATTTCAGCTAACAACTTTTGACCCTGTGATCACAAACAAATAGAGGGACCAAAACGGCTTGGAGGGAATCACCTCAGCTAAAAGATTTTGACCATGTGATCACGAACGGTAAAGGGATCAAAACGGCTTGAAGATGGTGTCAGAATAAGTATTGTCAAGACGAGCGACGTTCGGTAACATGGATTGTCGTCCGGGGAGGCACTGCTTTCAGAAAGTCTCACCTCAGCTTGTTAACACGTAGAATCATTCTCGATGACCGAATGACGAATGGGTTAACAGTTTGGAGGGAGCCACCATTTTAGCTTAAGTAAGAAATCACCCGATCTAATGATCTTGCTTACAGTTTGAAAGTGGTCACCTCAAACCCTAATATGGATGATACGAATCGGAGGAAACTGTTCGGAATGCATCGGAATTATGGGTTTGGAAGGGAGAGAGTCGCACCTCAGCGTTTAACACATAAAATCATTCCGGATGACCGAATGACGAACGTGTTAACAGTTTGGAGGGAGCCATCATTTTAGCTAGCAGAATTTGACTCGTTCAAAACGGCTGGGAGATGATGTAAAAACTATAAGTGTGGACGAATTTGAGTCGCGCCCGGAAAGAAAGAAAGAAAGAAAGAAAAAGAGAGGCATTTGAAAAGACAAGATTATGTATAGAATTGAGCTTTATTCTTCGGCACTACTGGCCGGAAAGTACAAAGAAAACAAGAATAAAATTTCAAAGATGAGAGGACTAATCTAATGAACGATTGTCGTTCGGGGAAGATTGAGGTTGAGAGCTGCCGGCCTGTGCTGCATCATCAAAGATTGCTTTCTGTCTCATCTCCATGACCCGATCGTGAATATTCCCGAACAGGTCATCAAATCCCAACTCATCAGGATCGAACGGCTTGGGGAAGCGTTCCATGATCAGGTCGAGGTTCCTGTCTAGAAGCAGATCTTGACTTTGCTTCACAGTTTTCTCCGTCAGGACATCCAAGAAAGATTTTCCTTCGGGCGTGCTATCCAGAAGCTCTATCCCCGACTTGATCGGGTCCTCGCTCTCACGCAAGAATTGGCCAAGATGAGGTCCCAAAAATTGCCGAGCGGTGTTCTGTAAAGCGATATCCAATCCTTTACTGCTTTGATATTCGATCAAGGCCTGATTGGTGATCTTGGAGGTGTTGGCAGTATACGACTCGAGAGGATTATCTCCCTCTGATTTATCAAACCGCATCCCAGCGGATTCGGCCACCCTCACCTTAACTCTGAGATCTCTAATTTCCCGATCACGACGTCGGCCCTCCCCTCCATCTCAACCAGAGCAGCCTTCGCTTTTTCACCTTCATCAACACGGACTTGCAGATCTGCAGCCAGTTTCCGAGCAGCGGAAAGGAGAACCTGGCTATCTTCCCGATCACTGGTATACGTTTCATCTCCTGTTCAGCAGCCAGGAAGTCCTGGTGATAATATACTCCGGCCTACAAACAGTAAAAAAGGAAATCAGATAACATATACTAAATCAGAAGAAAATCAAGGATAAAGGGGTTGATGATTGATCCGCACCTTGAGAGTCTCTAAGTGACCTGCCTCGACCAGGTCAGACCAATGGGTCAGGGTAGAAAAACTGGGTGGAACCTTCAGGGAGGTACTGCACCACATAGAGGATGGCCTCTGCCCGAACATGTACCTTCCCTCTGCCCGGGGCCCCAAATTGGAAAACTCCACAAACATCCGATCATCGACCGGTGTATTGTTAAACACTGGAGTTTGGGGCTGGGCAGGGATGATAGGTTTTTTCAGCTTGTCATCCGGACCGGTCAAATCGACCACGTGATCGACCGGGATCAGTATGCTGCCATAATTCCCTCTACGTTTCTTCCAGGTTTGCTCAGCAGATGCATGATCGGCAACCATCTTCTCCTTACCTTTTTCAGAGGAGGCAGTCGGGGTTGCGGCAGATATGGAACGACGAAGGGGTATAGGGGATATCACACCTACAAAAGAGGGAATAAGAAATAAGAAACTAAATTGAAAGAAGATCGATCGGGTTAAAAACCTGTTATACTTACCAATTCCGGCAGCTAGCATCTTGGAAGGGGTAATAAAACCCCGAAGACTCCGAGTTCCTTCCATACGTAGAGATGCGGATTGAGAGCGCAGAACGACATCTATTCTGGGTTCAGAGTCCTGAACAGGGTAAGCGTTCCACCGATCAGGGAATGGGAGTGAAACACCCACACGAACAAAGAGGAACCGTTCCTCCCGATCAGCCGACGGTGTAGGGTTCTCTGTGAACAGTTGACGGTCCATTCGAGCCACCAGCTTCAGATACCCCGTCGTCCAGTAAGGTTGATAACAACAGTGATACAAGAATAAGTCAACGCTAGGAGCAATACGCAGTTCGTGACAACGGATAATGAACCCGTTCAGGATGCGGTATGTGCTGGGGATGAACTGAGCCGGAAGTACGGAGATCCGGCGCAAGAACTCCACAATGAATGGATGTAAAGGGAAGCAAAGCCCATCAATCAGAGAATCAAGGTGCACAAGAACGTGCCCCAGTCGGTGCCTCATAGGATGCCTGATGAATCCGGCATGAAATTCTCTAGGCGGAGGCAACAATTGGCGAAGTTGCCGTTCGGCGTCTTCAGGAAGACGTTGTTTTTGTTTGCGAATACGGGTGAAGTGCAAAGCAATGCAGGGTGGCCGTTCGGGCATTCCCTTGTTATAGATCTTTATGTCATCTCCCGAAAGGCATCCATCGTCAAGAGGTTGTTCGGCATCTTTGGATACAGGAGGATTGGTGGAATTAGGTACTTGGGAAGAAGAGCCTTCGGCCTTGTTTACAGCAGGAGTTTTTCCCATATGGATAAGCGGCATTTCCTCAGATTCTGAGCTAGAAGAAAAAAACATAAAAACACTTAAGGAATCCTGAGAATTCTAGAGAGAGAAAGCTTAGAGAGATGCAAGAAGAATTTAAGGAAGTAACAGAAGAAATGAAAAAGAAGCACCTCTATTTATAAGCAAAGATGCCGCCCAAAACCCTAACCCATGAAGAACACGTGGTGAAATGTGGTTGTACGAAATTATGGCACATTTATGGTAATCAAGCACGTTCCCTGAACGATTAATGGGTATTTCATAAAGAACGAGTTAACAGTTTTGGGGAAGCCATCCTAAAGACACCGAACGATGAACGTATTAATAGGCATCTCGGACCAAGGTCGACATAAGCCATAAGTTTGAAACATGTATCTTTAGAGACCCCGAACGGGTAGTATTTGAAGAACAACAGATAAAGATCAGCGGGATGGGGAAAATTCAGAATCCGGTCGAGTCAAAAGATAGGGGCAACAAAATAAACCGAACATGGTTTCTATTAACAGTTAGGTGAAATAGATGGAACATCAGAAACAAAAGATTCACTAAACGACTAAGTCCTACAGAACTATCTGAAGCCCGAGCGGCAATCAACACAAGAAAGGGGCCAAGTCCTGGTAAATTGTCAGAACTATCTGAAGCCCGAACGGTTATAGGGAAAATGATCAAAAATGAGGTCAGAAAAACTGCTAAGTCCTATAAAACGGACCAAATCCCGAATGGTAAGCAATAAATGAATAAAGGCAAAGACGATATGTGAAGCTTTGTGCAAAAGAGATCTTATATATATTCATCGGCTCTATCGACCGGAAAGTACAAATGTGGTTTGCAAAAAAGGAGAAGGGGGAAGGGATTACAATTGCTAAAATACGAAATTCTAAATCTACTGGCCAGAGGCCTCTCTATTCTCTTCTTCATCGCCTTCCTCCTCATATGAATCAGTAGGGGGATCAGGCTCTCTCCCCACTTCACGATCAGCAACCCGTTGTAAGTCCCTTTGATATTTCTCAAATTGGGCTTCAACGATGGGCACCTGGGGAAGATCGGTAAGCTCGATCAGCCTCCCTAGCATCTCTTGCAGCTTGGCCACAAAGGGGGCCAGGATATGCTGGTAGCCCATAACATAAAGAGATCGGGCCAAGGAGTCATTGAATTTCTTGCCCCTTCGATCCTGGTCGAGCAGCTTAACCCCCTCGCTGCAGCGAGCATCACCCGTGGAGAATCGACCGAGATAAGCACCGAAGGTGGCCGGGAGTTCTTGCTGCGCATAATCTTTCTTCAGGGCAACAAACTCCTCAGACCTTTAAATGCCTACCGGACGGCGGACAGATCAACCTTCACCTTAGCAGGGCCGTCCGGGATACGGGGAGCGGTCTCTTCGAACTTCACCAAAGCAGCTTCAGCAGCGTAAACTTTAGCTTGGAAGGCCCCGAGCTGGACCCTGAGCTCACCAAGCTCTAACTCGAGGCGTTGCTTCTCCTCCACGGAGGCCTTCCGTTCGGTCTCCAAAGCGGCAAAGGTTGCAGCTGCATTCTGCTCTGCAGAGTTCTGAGCGACGATCAGGTCCCACTCTTTAGCCAGTCGAGCCTCCCTCAGTTGCAGGCTGTAGAGCCCAACCTACAGAATGTCGTTCGAGAAGTGAGATGGTGTAGAACAGAATTTAAACTATGAGAAACTATAAGGAAAAAAATGAGATACCTTTAGAGCTGCCAAAGTCAGGCATTCTTCGGATTGCTCGACCGGCATCTTAGGAACGGCAAAATTGTTGAACCACGAAGAAGTGGACCAAATCTGGCTTGCAGGAGAACCAGCCTTCTCCAACATTTCGTGAACTGGATCTGCCAGAGAGATCCGTTCGACCTGCGTAGAAAGGTGGACGGTGTTGGTCTCACCTGCAGTCATGTTAGTCTCCTGAGCAGCCTGGAAATGCTCAGAGAATTGATGCAGCTGATCAGATCTGAACCGATCATCGATCAACATGGCATCAACTTGATCCTGATGAGGGACCTGTTGAAGCGGTTGTGGCTCCTGAACGGGTTGATAAGACCCGACATCTTGAGCATTGGTGGTGGAAGGATTGGGTTGGGGATTTTTCCTTGCCTTCTTCCGTTTCCCGACCCCACCGGCTGCTAGAACACGGCTGTTGTCCATTGGTGCGTCTGGATTGGGAGCTAAAAAATAACAAAGGAAAATGTTAGTACCGAGCGGCCTTATCACGTGGGAAACAAAGAAGAAGAGAACGTTTCTCGCACGGGAAGGACCGCCTGGACCATGGCACTTGATTCTCAAAACAAGTAAACCCAAGAGAACGGGCAGTACCTATCCCAGCTTCGACAAGCCGATCGGGAGTCAAGTAACTCATGATATCACAACATTTGTCTTTCTCCACAATGAACACATCCTTGTAAATTTCCTCAGTAAGGACTGGATCGGGAGATTTGCGAGGGAAGGCATTCCATTTGCGAGGGATCAGGCCGTCCGGGACAGACACAAAGAAGAACCGATCTTTCCAACCCTTGATTGAAGTCGGATTCCCCTTAAACAGGATATGTCCCGTTCGGGCACTAGTAGCCAGATATCCATGTGTTTGTTGGGGGGGCACTTTAAAAAATTGATGAAATAATTCTAGGGTCGGCGAGGAACCAGCATCTTTACAACGGCAAATAAAGCCCGCCATTGCCCGATAGGAGTTCGGCATGACTTGGGCCGGTACAATTTCGTAGAAATTGAAAAATGAAACGAAAAAGGAATGCAATGGAAACCTAAGCCCATCCCTAACTGAATCAAAGTGGACTACAACCATCCCATGGGTATGGCGCATTGGGTGAAGCCCAGCTCGCAATCGGAAGTCCACTGGGTCTGGGATTAGGGCTGGGATTTCGGCCCTGTTGTGAGAAGTCAGTTTTTGCCGCCTCACCCTAATCAGTCTTAGGTCAAGCGTGTGACGAGGGAAATCGCTTGGACGTCCGGCCACCATAGAAGACAATTCATCATTAGAGTTGGTGTCGTCGGAATCTTCACCGGAGGAAGAAGAACTGCCGGAGGGATCCTTCGTCTCTGCCCTAGTCTCCGCCGTCGCCGCATCGGAGCCGTCAACAAAAGGGACGGTGATAACCTCCACATCATGGTCTTCCCCTTGGGAAGCCATTTCCGAATCGAAACGCAGTTGAGAACTCATATCGATCGGATCAAAGAAAAGAGAGAATTAAGGGATGAGAAGTACCTGGACACGAAAGGCTTGAAGGGGTTGAGAGAAAAGGCAGAGAGCTAAGGCACGAAGAGATTGAAAATTCGAAACCCGGATTCGAGGAGCTAAAAGCTCATTTATAGCCCTACAAGCGCCGTATCAAAGACCAATCAAATAGAGACACGTCACCTGAACCATTTGAAATAACACGTGTTGCATGGAAGAGCAAAGATCAACAATCATGACGAATATGGGATAACTCAAACGACAGTCGTCAAATCACAGTATGGGGAACTGACCATTTCTGTATCCCGATCGCCATTCGACATTTATTTCATAGCACTTATACTTCCTAATGCACTCACTATCATTCGAGACATCGGAAGTGGGGGACTCGTGTTGGGATATTGGTCTAGAAGTCCAATACCCGGATTAAAGGCCCAGGATATCCAGCCCAAACAACGAGCCCACTATCCTATGATAAGTAGGCCCAGTGAGATATTCATACCGAACGGGGTTCGGGTCATACATCATACTTAGGCCAAATCAACAATGTTTTACACAGGACCCATTATCCCGTTCGGGCAACGGACAACCAGCAAGTGGTCGGGGCGCAATCAATGCTAGATTGTGACATCAGTAAGTGGAGGCATGGGTGATCAAGTCGGTGGAACGTCGGCCAATCAGCATAAAGCGTCCCATACTCTCCATTAGTATAAATAGAAGGTTTAATATCATTGTAAGGGTTAGCATTTTGATACTCAAGCCCTAGAATAACCTTATTAACTCTTGTTTCTTGTATTAAGCACAGATCCGGCATGCCGTTCGGGAAATTTCATTGTAATCAAACAGGTTAATTAATACAAGTGGGTTTTTGAGCATTCGATTATCCATCTTTTATATTTCTTTTACATACTGAATTATCGTCCATTTCCTGATATATCCAAAGTCTGTGTTGGGCTTTCGGATCGACGGGATTAAACCTCAACAACTACGTATAATACTACATATGATTTTATACTCTTAGTAGTCCAAAAGACCTTTTTATGACTTAATTTCTAGTTTATTCTATGAGCTTTTTGTGCGAGAAAAAGCAACGCAGAGTGTGAAGCTATATGCATGTACAAGAACTGATACTTTATTAGATAAAAATACTAATTTTCTATAAGAGACCTTGATTTTTTTTTGAAAAGTAAAGATATATTTTGCTTTTAAATTTGTACACTTTGCTTTATATTTCACATACATGTCTTGTTATTTTCACAAAGTTTATAATGGTGTTCGTATCATACTTGGCGGGTGGGTCTATCCGACCTGATACGGAGACCCGTTGGGTCTGGGTCTAAATTTTCAGACCCGTCGGGTAAACGGGTCGAGTCCGGGTCCATTATTAACTTAGCGGGTCCGGATCTGGAACACTACATTCCGACCCGGATCTGACCCATTGACAGACCTAAATGTGATGATTTACATTATGTGATTGTGCCCTTACTTAATATTTTCTCGTAGTCCCGCCACTGTAATAATGCACACAAATCATGTAATATACTCACTACGGAGTAATATAATTACTCCGTATAGCTTATTGCATTCATTTAATAATTGGAATAGAAATTTGGAGGCCGTAAATATAGCTTGTTTGTTCAAATAAAAAACGGGGGAAAGACCATTTTGGACACTATGGTTTTAGGTGAAGTTCAAATTGGCCACTAACGTTTTAGAAGGACCAAATAAACACAAAATCAACTTCTTTAGTAAGTTATGGACACTTACTAACGGTGTTGAAATGAAAACAGTGATCGTTTCTCTCTCGCTATCCACTCCAGATCCACTTCCACACTTTCCAATCTCCCTTACTAACCCAACAACGTATCCCCTCCCAAAAAAGTAAGCAATTGCGATAATGGATACTATGTATTAGGTTAGAAGTTTTCGTAGTTTTGTGTCAATCGATCTGGCAGAGGCTTCCATCATCTTTCAATTTTCTTCTTTAAGATTCCATTTATCAGCAATTCAAATTCAAATAAGAGCTTGAAGGTTTCAGAGGAACGTGCATAACGGGGAAGAGTCATAGGTTGCCAAAACCGCACAGGTTTGCCAAAGCATTTTTTCTGTGCACTTGCTTAGATTTTTCACTCGGTTTTGGTGGATTGTAGGGTGGAATTAACTAGATTTGTAATAAAATTGAATTCCAGTGCTTAAATTAACCATTTGTCGGAAAAAAAAAATCAGTATGATTTAATGTTCATTGCAGACCTATTTTCTTCAGCTTTTTATATCCCAATCGCACAATCTCTTCTTTAAGTTTAACCTTGCATTTCTAAGATTCAATAAGTTGACCCGACATTTCCTTCTCGTTGCAACTCTACTTCGGATTTTTAATGGTCTGGAGTGGATTGGAAGTCATCATCATTGAAGAAATAAAAGAACAGGAAGAAATTAATGAAAAAAGAAACAGTAAAAATTAAACAAACGGTTCTCATTTTTAAGTGACTTAATTGAAACGAAAAAGTACTTCTGAATGTTTCATTTGTTCCAAAAATAACGTTAATGTCTAAATTGAGATACTAATACACCTTCGGTGTCATATTTGATCTTTATCCCTGTAAAAAACCTTTCATGCATAAGGGGCAGAGCCGGGCTCGAGGCCAGTTGGGCCAGTCTGGGTCTTACAATTTAGGGGCCCAAACAAACCACTCCGTATTACTCCATCGGAAGAATAGACTCTGGTGTCCGATTGAATAAGGCCGGAAATAGACTCTGTCCATCAGAAGAACGGAAGAGGCTGCAATTCCGATATCCGATTGACGCTGATTCTCCGCTTTATTGCTTCTGTGGCTCTATTCTTCTTCCGGACGCAATCCGAGCTAAGAATCCACGTTCTAGCGCAGCGCAGCGCAGGTATTACATTATTAGTCTCAGTCTTCACACTTTGCATAATAGCTTCAGGGTATGTGGATACGCAAATGAATTTCTATTTATACATATGCTTGTTTGATATGCTTGGAACGGTGATATCTAGATTTTAATATCCAAATCAATTCATAAATTTCTGAATAAATATACACAAAAGATTTAAATAAATAATTCTTTATAAAAGTAGAGCCCGGAGAGGCATATACAACTCTATCATTTCAAAATCTCTGGGATTTAGTCATTGTGCTGAATACCACTTCAAGTTCTATTAGACTGATATAGTTGAGTTATAGATGTCTATATCTGTTAAAATAGATATAACCATTATCATGTGTATCAAAATCCCAATGGATTTTATTATTGATTACTTTGATGTACTTTTAGGCCCAAAAATTGAATAACCCAATCTCACAACCACAGTTCAATCGACGCTCACCCTGGGTATTCTCTTCCATCATCCATCTTCCACCTTCTTCACCCTTCAAATTTTATCACTCGGGCTGATTAATCATCTCAATTCCCTGGTAAATTCTTTGTTCTCTACTTTTTATCAGACGTACCTTCTTCACCCTGGGTACTCTCTCTACTCATTTTTTAATCACACGTACATTCTTTTTGTTCTATTATTGTTTTCAATTGGGTTTCCATAGCTTTGTGATATAAGCATTCAATAAATTTGGTTTCCATTACTTTTCCATTGATTTAAGCTAAAGTGTTCTCTTATTCTCTTAAACTGAAATTAGTATACCCTTATATGAGGTTAAGGTGATGTGATTGTAATCTATCTCTTTTTCTAGTTTGATTCTTGTTAAATTTGCTGCATACACATTAATATTTGTGATGGTCATGTGTCACAGTAGTGGATTACTCAGACTTAAATAGTAAGCATTAAATTAAAAATGTTGTTGAAGAGCTAAACTGACAAATATATTTGTCAGTCTCTATTTGAAGGTTTGAACTAAATCTATTCTCTTTAAGTAATTTATGTATTAATTTTAGAATGGATAAAAAAAACCATATGGATGGTTTTAACATAAGTTGCACTTCCTCTGGCAGATCTTCTCCACCAGTCTGGACAAGCTGTTAAGCTTGTCAGACATTCGATTTTGGTGATGATGGCTTTGGGCAAAGGAATTAGGGAGGAAAAAAACAGGAGTAATTTTGGTTACTTCTCTAATTAGGAATAATCGCTAAAGATTAGAACACAGTTGAACAAAGGCAATATGCAAATCAATCGAGAAACGGTATTGCACAATAAATGTGGACGGATGTTATCAATGAAGATTACATAGATTGAATGTATTCCTTTTGTTACTTTAGCACGGTTCCTATTTGTTTAAGGTTGTGCTTTGATTATGGATTAAATATCAATTGCGTAGTTTGTTATATTTCAATTTGAGGTTATTCCTTAAATATGACTAGATTGAAGCCAATTTATCGTTAACATTTCATAATGAATTTTAAAAAAAAAGAACGAATAATTTTTTTTATCAAAATATTCCGATGACTTTTCCGACGGCGGTTTGCAGCGGCTGAGCAGGTGTGGGGGCTCGGAATTAGGGCAGGGGTTTGCACCGGCTTGTATTTCAAATCTATTAAAATCCATTGAAATACATATGATTCCATGAAATAGAATTCCATATGAATCTCATGGAATTTGTAAGATTCCATTAAAATCTATGGAATCTACAATCCTTTAAAATTATTTAAAATCCGTGTTGGGGACACCCCCCTTAGTCACTGTGCTGAATACCACTTCAAGTTCTATTAGACTGATATAGTTGAGTTATAGATGTCTATATCTGTTAAAATAGATATAACCATTAACATGTGTATCAGTCTTGTGAAAATATGTATGAATAAGTTTTTCCGAACTGCGTATTTTTTTACTTAAAAAATAATCAAGAAATTACATATTCTGCCATAATGTGATGTGTAACAGAAAAATAGAAATCAGCAGGGTGAACCGTTGCCCAGATAATCAACGATAAAAATACCGTTGCCCAAAGCCAAAAGGCTAAACTCTAACTTTATTCCAAGATAATCAGAATGAAACCTGGCGAGGGGTATAAATAGCCTTCTACAAGAAACCCTAATCAAGCCCAAATTAATTAAACTCTAATTAAGCCCAAATTAACTCAACTAACTACTCTACTAATAATAGGCCCAAACTAAAACATAACATTAACTTAATAATAATAATTAAACTATAACGACAGCCCTAACCCGTGGGCCCAAGACCGGTCCCGCCCCATGCTCTTCCTACTCTGTATCATAATGTTATAAATAAGGCGGATTTGGAGTTATATAGGGTGGACTTGTAACATTTTCAGGTATGAATAACTGATATATTCAGTATGTAAGGCGGCCTTTTGGTATAATACGGAGTAATATACATAGGTACTCTGTAATATTATTGTATTCTGAAGAAATCAATCATAAAGCTGGTGATAATTATACGTGCTATAAATATAGAGCATCAAATTCTTTATGATGCGAAAATGAAGGGTAAAATTGTCTTATTTGTGTTATTTCAATAATAATTACTACGTATAACTTTTAATAAACATGAAACACATAAATCCAAATATAAATGCATGTTGTCATTTGGTGACCTAGGAAGCACGGAAACGCCTATCTCCTTCAAGTTTCCGTCCCGGAAACGTTTCGAAAACGGGAAACGAAGGGAAACGCTGGGGAAACGTCGGGAAAGGCCAGGAAACGTTTCTAGGCTATTGGGCTTTTGGGCCGGGTTGGGAAACGTTTCTGATACGTTTTTTTAATTCATTATATGCGTTTCTTTCTGAATCTGAAGGATACCATTCCTGCTGTGCCGCACTCTATCCGCAAACGAACGTCGTCCGCAATCCTTCTGCACGACTCCCCAGTCCCCAGTCGACTCGAACAACAAAGTCAGACAGTCTGCATCGGACTTGAACGATTGAAGAGTTGAAGCTGCCAGCGACGAACCCTTGTGAAAGACACAAAGGCTCTGGTGTTGCATTGAAGGCTTGAAGAACAGGATATCCCTTGCCGCTTATTTGTGAGGCGGTAAGCTTTAAATTAATTGCTGCCAGAGTATTAAATTGCTGTCACAATAAGTGATTCATCTTTTTAATCTTGAAGTATGGGAAGCATTGAAGTTAGTGGGTCTTCTAGTGATGCTGGCAGTGGGTCAGGTTCTTCGGTAGGGATTGATAACATAATACACCGTAACATTACTTATACTAGTAAAAATTAATTTTTAGTTCGACGTTTCCTTTGCCGTACCCGTATCTTGATATTTTGAGTTTAGAGTTTCCGCGTCCCCTTTTCCGTCCCCGTTTCCGTTTCCTTCCCGGTGCTACTTGGTGACTACGGTTTGAGATGTTGAGTTTAATAATAAATCAACATTATGGGAGTTCATTATTCAATTTCTAAGATATTAACGTTTATCATGTTTTCGTAAAGATATGACGTTTTTATTTTATTGTAGAACGTAATAACTCGACATTAATAAGTTTTAAGTTGTCTAAGTTTCCAGTCTTGTATTTTACCATATTGGCGTCTTTCTCGATTTGGACCCTAAGAAGTAACTGGGAGACTACCAAATGAGCAATCATCCTCTACCATGTATTCGTAAAGTTACAGAACATGATTATAAAAATTACAATAATTGTCATCACCTTTTTTATTTTATTTTTTAGTATATATACCCGCTAAATTTGTTCATAAAGAAGTGGCTATCTGACAGACTGACATTACAAACCTCGCACCTAGTTACATATTTTTAGATGGCAGTATGGTACTAGATTGACTACACTAACTTGGAGACAACCCAATGAAGATTTATTAAACCTATAAATCTTTGTTGCATCAGATGATTGTGAATTGATTCGTCAATAAAAATGTCACTTCTTCGTGTTGGACGCACTCGAGTGCTTCTTTCTTATAATAGAACTCTTCTTCAGCCATCATCATTATCATCATCCAGGTGAGCCATTTACACGTTTTTATGAAATCATCTATATGTATATATGCTTAGAAGTATTGTGATTCACTGTTATCGTATTTGTTTCCTTGAAATGAATAAATCATTCCTGAATTAGCCTCAATTTGGGAGAGTTTATGCAGAGCATTGATAGCTTTAAAAAGCGTTGAGCGCAGGTTTTCTGGTGCACTCCATTTGGAGCTTTTTAAAAGCTCCAAATGCACCATTATAAAAGATCTAGTTCTATTTACATAAAGCTACAAAGTGGAGCTTTTGGAGTGTTTGGGGATCATATAACAGTTCGAGCATTTTCTCGCAGAAAAGTGTACAGAGTGAATTTTCAATTAAATAATTGGTGTTAAAAATAAAAAAACCATTGCCCTGAAATGCATTGATTATTTATTTTTACATACTCATTCAGTTATTAATAAAAAGTATCATTTGTAAAAATATGTAAATAAAGCTACACTGTATTAATATTATTTTTCTATTTTGCTAGAAAATTATATTTTCATTTCTTCTCCTAAATCATAATTCATAAGTACTCTTTAATCTGTTGTGTTATCTAAAATATTATATACATTTTTGCTGAGATGCTCTTTTGGTAATTTAATATTCCAACCTTCTCGCTATTGTTTTTCTCACTGCTCTTACTGCTCCATGGGTGTTTTGGACCTGGCAGCTTGTTGTCAAGGCATGAGTTCAGATCACTAGTTGATACCAATATCATATTCTCCAATTCGGGAAGGCATAGTATAGGAACATCTTGTTCATTGTTGAACTTCCAGCACCAATATGCTACTAAAGCAGCTTCCGTAGAGAAGAAATCAAAGAAGATGTTATTTTACCTGACAGGTTTGGTTTTTGGGATGGTAGGATTGAGTTATGCAGCAGTTCCTCTGTATAGGAGGTTCTGCCAAGCTACAGGCTATGGGGGTACAGTTACACGTAAGGAGGTATACTTGAGTGAGTAATGATTTAGCCATAAATATACATTAGTTTCCCCCCCTAAAAAGTATTTATGTTCTGAATAGTCACCCATCTATATTTCGAATCTTCTGTGAAATGATAATAGCCATAAATACTTTTTTTATATATGTCTAGCTAAAATAGTTAAGTTAACTATTGATCCGTACAATTGGTTTTTACTCTAACCGAGTTCATTGATTTACCATAAGTGGATGTCTATCACTCTTGATGTGTTGGTTGTCTTTATGGTCTGCAGAGCGTTGAAGAAAAGATTGCTCGGCATGCCAAGGATGGAACTGTCAGCACCAGGTTTAGTTTTATGGCTTAAATATGTTTTAGCCCATGCAAATATATTGTTTTTTGGTACCTTATAGTTTTTTTCTTTTTTCTTTTAAAAATAATAATTTTGGTTTAATGGAGTACACTAAAAAAACACCATGCAATAATTTTCGAGCAAAGGATTAGCAAAAATAAAAGTTAGGAATCTCTTTCCCTCTCTATATTGTATATTCGAATTCTTCAATAATGTGAGCTAACTCCCTGAGACATACTGTATAAGTTACACAGTTCTTTAGTTCGATTATCAGTCTGCAAATAAACATTATAAAATCCAAGATCACTTCTAATTCTGTGAATAATGTGAGCCAACTCCTGTTCCCCTTTAGTGCCCATCAGTGTTGAGTTTCACCAATGGTCCAACCCAAATCAGTTCAGGTCTGTTGTCATTGGATAACATAGGAAGTGAGGAGGCTTTTATCTGAGTTCTACATCCATTCAAGACCCCTTCTTATAAGTGTCCTTTTATATGGATAATTTTTTTCTTAAAGAATGTTGGGTTGCATATTATGGTTGCTCATTTTCCTTTTATGAGGAACTCAACAAAAGAACTACATCCATCCTACAAAGGTTGCCCATGTTTGAATATTTTGTTTCAAAATATTGAACTATGACAAATAATATATTTGTAACAATGATTTATAGCTTGGAAGCAATATACGGAGTAACAGTTTTCTTTCTTTAGATCAAGCTTATAAAAGTACAGATTCATATGTCTGTAAAATGTATTGGTAACAAACATTGGTCAAAACTCAACATCTTCAGCAAAAAAGTCAAATGTGGTTTAGTTTTATTTGCCAGAACTTCTTTAATACATTGTTTAAATAGGATATGATATACTTATCCGGCCCTATGACTGATGTTTTGTTTTTAATTGCAATGAATAAATATATGCTTTTTTATGAGGTGCATAAAAGTTGCTTGAATCTGCTAGGGAGGTGGTTGTACAATTTAATGCCGACGTTGCTGATGGAATGCCTTGGAAGTTTATTCCTACACAACGAGAGGTGCCCTTATTGACACTATCATTATGTCTTCTTTTGTTTAATATCTGGACATAATGCATTTTTTGTTTCCTGGAAATGTTGTGTGGCTTCCTGTGTAGGTAAGAGTAAAGCCAGGAGAGAGTGCCCTTGCCTTTTACACTGCTGAAAATCGGAGCTCTACTCCAATAACGGGTGTATCTACATATAATGTCACTCCTATGAAGGTATATATAATATATCTAAATAAGGCGGTTTAGAGAAAAAGGTGCTTTTGAAAAAGTAAAATCGGGTAGTGTTTAGTAAAAAAAGTGCTTTTTGTGTTATAGAATATGTGAAAAGCAATTTAAAACACTTTTGCACTTGCTTCCAACTTTTAGCTTTTAATTGTATTAATTTAAGCAAAAATCGTCACACTTCAAAACACGCATTTCAACTTTTTTAAACCAAAAGCTTAAGAGCTCTTTTTTAAGTTTTTAGAAACACTCCCGAAGAGTCGAAGACTAATGTTAATTTTTTTTCTAAGCCGTGTTCTATAAGTCCCCGAGTAGTGCCTAGCGTTTTTCAGAAGAGTTTCTCTATGGTTGTTTGCTACTACCATAGTACAATCTACATGACAAACAACAAATATTTTCTTTTTTTCAGGCCGCAGTGTATTTCAATAAAGTGCAGTGCTTTTGCTTTGAGGAACAGCGGCTTCTTCCTGGGGAACAAATTGACATGCCTGTAAATAACGCTAATACTTTATTTTAATAGTGTCGTTTGATTCGTTTCAGTAATTACATTTTTATTATTACTACATTTTTTATAAATGTTTGCTTGAAATAGACATCCTATATATGTGTAGGTATTTTTTTACATTGATCCGGAGTTTGAAACAGATCCCAAGATGGATGGTATCAACAACTTGATCCTCTCATATACATTCTTCAAAGTGTCCGATGAATAGCAGCTGGTTCCTATTGCGTGATTAACCTTCTGTGTCATAGGTTTGCACTTTCATGACATGTTTTAATAAGTATACCATCCTCTTTAAATTTATACATGGGAAATGTGTGGGTCATACTCTGTTTATTCTACATGACTACATCAATCTTATGCTCTTGAAGGGTTGTCATAGCTAGGGTTGGCCAAGCCAGCCATGTTGGCATGTTGCCACCGGTTCACTCGTTGGTAAAAAGCTCTTCCAAGTGTAAATTTTTTAATATAAAGTTTATATGGATAATTATTTTTTGGGCCACCTGTATTATTTTTTTAAGAGTTGCGATATTGCCAGCCATTAGAATTGGGATGCCTTGTGCGGCTGCACCATCTTTAGACATTATTTATTTGTGTATGTATTTTTTGTTCTGAATTCTATATGTGTTTTATTGATTCTTTTTTCTAAGCAGCAATATATATAATACTAGGGTAGCACTTTTCATTGTTTAAACAAAAGTTCGAATCTTTAATCTTGAGCAATTCCATACATGGGAAGAACTGAAGAACTTTAAAAAAATTAGATACAATTTTTCTGCATGGCTAAAAGAAGTCAACTTTCCCGGAGGATGGATGTCCGTGGACCAACCCTGTAGCCCACAAATCAGAGGGTGGGGCCCATTGATCTTATGACTCAGATGACTTCAGGAGTGAAAAAAAGAAAAAGAATAGGGGCCATATTGGTGAAGTCATTTTAGTTCTCACTTCTCACTGCTGTATGGTAGATGTATGGTAGATGACTGACTCACTGACTTCCTAAACGAGTGTTGCCTATTTTTGCTCTGAGGGCTGTGCTGCGTATTCTTGATCCCGGTATCATTTGGTAGCCGTAGCGTAGTGCAAATGTTTGTGTCCTATAAGTTATGTAGCACGGAAACTCTCGGGAAAGAGTATGTTTCCCGTTTCGGAAAATCTTGGAAACTCTTTGGAAACTCTCCAAATAAGCGTTTTTGAGCAAACTTTGATGTTTCCTGTTTCCCATTTCCTCATGATTTTCCCGTTTCCGTGCAACATAGCGTATAACTATGGAGGGGTCTGGCGCTGAGGCATCAACACATGAACACTTTCCCTTCTGTCACTATAAAAACACAGTTGACACCTTTGTGGAGGGGGGATTCAAATGCTATGATTCTACTCATCTTTGTTTCAAATGGGAAAGCGGTTGTTTCAACAGTCTAAAATTGGTTGTGCCTCCATGTTAAGTTGTCCATTTCTTGGTCCAAAAGGTGGAATCTCCCACCCCAGGAGCCCTCCTCCCCGACCCGAAGGATGGTGGGGACTAGGTTAATCACGGTGACTCAGTCAGCAAAGCGGTAGTAGGCTTTATACACGTGCGCACCATAGGTCCAGCCTTATTTCAGGTTCTGTAACCTTCACACGGCCGCTGCGGGTTTCGAACCATGGTCACTTGATTCAATTTTCCCATCACTCGACCAACTGAGCTACCCGTGTGGGTAAGTTGTCCATTTCTTTTCTACCTTTAAGGATACTCAATTGTTGGTATAGTGGTCTGAGCCACAGCCACTACTGTAAACCTAACATGCTAGAGCCGGCTCCAAACGTGCTTGGCCCAAACACTTTCCTAGACACTAGGTTCCCGATATGCTCCTTATCAAGTGTGAGTGAGAGGGAGCATTTATAGAAACCCTAGGCTTTTGTCTAGCTAGTTCATCTTCATTGAGCTTTAGCCTTCAAGCCCCATAATTGCCTTTCATGTCTATCTTGTATGTATATGTAATCCTACACGAAAATGAATAAAACAGCCCCAGTTTGGCTTGGCTAACTGCAATTTTCACCTTTTAGCTTTTGTATTATTTAAAGTCTTTAAAGATATTTTTTGAGAAGTGTATAGTTTTTAGCATTAGTTAGTCCCAATAGCTTGTACACCAAACAAAACTAAATGAAACTGCCAGCTTTTTACTAAATAGGTGTCACCTTTTCCTTTTAAGATATTTTTTGTCACTAAAACTAATAGTTACTAAAAATCTCATAAATATATCTTTTCAGCTAGTTGTGTCAAATATACCCTAAATCTAAAGAGGCTCATTGGTTTTCCTCGATTTGGGTTTAGGGTTGGACTCGGGCCGGGCCAATCGGACCGGCCCGCTACTGTGCGGGCTCGGACCGGCCTGGTGAACCGGTTGGTTGGCTGGTTCGGGCCACCCGGCCCGGTGAGATGGCGGTTCGGGCTCGGGCCCTTCAAAAGGTGAACCGGCCCGGTCGGTTCAGGCCCGGGCCGGGCCAATTTTTTTTTCTTTTTTTTGATTTTTTTTTTAAGTTTTTGGGTTGGGCTGGGTATTTTGGGCCATTTGAGGTGCTTAGGGTTGGTTTGGGGTGAGGGGGAGGGTTGGGGGTTAACTAGGAAAAGCCAAAAAAAAAAATTAGAACCGAGGCCAGGCTCGGCCCTGCCCGGACCCGGGGGTTCCCGGGCCGGTTCCGGGCCTCCCCTCCATGAACCGAGGCCCGGCCGGGCCCAGACCCGAACCGGAACCGGTCCATCCCTATTTGGGTTTGTGTGAAATACTTGGGTTCATATACTACCATCCTTTCGAGACTAATTTGGTCTGGATTATGGGATGGACTCGGGCCAGGTGGCCCAACCCGGAACCGGCCCGGGATCGGTACTGTTCCGGCCTGGCCCGACCCGGTGGCCCGGTCAGTGACCGGTACAGGTAGGCCTGACCCGTGGGTTTTCCAGTCCGGGCTCGGGTCACCCAAAACAAGGCCCAGCCGGGCTCGGGCCCGGTTCGGGCTAAAATTGTTTTTTTTTTCAATTTTTTTTAAATTTTCGGGTTAGGCTGGGTATTTTGGGCCATTTGGGGTGGTTTGGGGGGTTGGGGGTGGGAGGGGGGTTGATTAGGAAGAGGGAAAAAAATTGATAATGGACCCGGCCTGTCCCGGCCCGGACCCAGTGGTTACCCGGGCCGGTCCCGGGTCCACCACTCCTGAACCGTCGGCCCGCTCGGGCCTAGGCCCGACCCGGACCCAGCCCGGACCTGAGTCCACCCCTAGTCCGGATATGTGAGGACAAGTCAAACGACAGTTTGGTCAACTGGATTTGATTCTATGTTGCTCCAAAATACTCTCTTAGTCTCTTTATTGATCTAAGAAGTTGATAAAGGAAGGAAAAAATGTCAAATAGGTTCTCGAACTTTCATAAAAAGGTCAATTAAGTCCTTCTGTAGGAGGTTCTCGAACTTTCATAAAAAGGTGAATTAAATACTCCTAATCTTAAACATTTTTTCATATCTCTTCTCCAATTCTTCCTAAATCCTATTCTTAACTCTCTACTCTCTTATTCTCCAATATATTATATTTATTATTTATATATCTACTTTATAGTTTATACTTAAGAAGTTAAGATGGAAAATCAAGATGCCATTATACGGTATAATTTTGATAAGCAGAAGGACCCGAAGACCGGGATGTGGTACGCAATTTGCAAATGGTGCGAGAAAAAATGTAGCATGGGGGTTTCTGGCGGATTCGGAATGGCAATCAAGCATATGAAGTCATGTGACAAAGGCAAAGCCAAAGGATCGGGAGGTGCGGGAAGTTCCGATTGATTACAATTTTCAAAATGTTTATCTGTTAAAGTTTGTTTTAATTTTCAAATGTAGTTCCTATTTCATTTCAAATAAATGCAATTGAAGTTTGTTTTTAATACTCGTATAAAACTATAAACTATAAAATATAAATTATATAAAAAAAATATTTAACCGGCCCGGCCCGAACCGGACCCGACCCGTGACCCGGGCAGGTGGCCCGGCCCGGACCGGACCCGTCCAACCCTCGGGCCGGTCCCGGGCCCATGTCATACTACCCGGCGGTCCGACCGGGCCTAGGCCCGACCCGGCCCGAGTCCATCAATAAAGGAATGTAACTCCATATCCACAGAAGTACAGAACCCGCGGTGAAGGTAGCTCAAAACCAGGCCATATGACTAGTTCCATATACCACAAGAGCTTGTTTAAACCAAGCCATACCGTGTCAAACAATGCTACAAGGAGCTTCTTGATTCAAAGCCTTTATAGTTGGGGCAGACCCATGGCGTTGCTTAGGCTTGGACTCGGGCTGGCGGTTCTGGATAGGTGGGCCCGGAACCGGCCCGAGTAGCAAAGGGTGGTTATATTGAATATGTTGACATGCCCTCTATTCTGTCCATATCTTAACATGATGCTCTTCCTTCTTCTTGTTATCATAACAGTTGGTTTATGTTGTAACTTTCCATGCGATTTGGATATGTAGTTTTTGAAAAAAAAATAAAAACACATTTTACGCTACTATTTATAGATTTTACCCCTTTTTACCCGAGTCGGAAGTCCTAGACATATTCATCCCTAATCTACAAATGCGTTCCCTCTTTTCTATTTTTTTTATAATCCAGGTGTCGGGGCTTACGTTCCCATAATCCTGGAGTCTAACTACCCTCCAGAGCCCCTAGACATTTAAATCCGAATCTGATCACAGTCAGCCTCGTCAGTACTGGCTCCAAAGGACGAATCCAGCATGACTTACATCACCTTTCAAGCTGCTCCTCTCACCACACGAATCCGTTACCTTCATTAATATCCTTTCCCTTCGTAGCCGCTGAGCAATTCCGTGAAGGTAGGAAGAATCATTGGGAGCAAGAATCGTAGGAAGGTTCGGTTCTGAACTTCTGATTAATAGAATAATAATAAATAATGATTACAAAAAAAAAGTAGACACCAAAAGACAAAACTTGATGGTACTGAGCATCAAGTAATTAATAAATTAATTGATGATGAAGCACCAGAAATTAATATAGGGCATCCATCAGGCAAGAAAGATGTCATAGCAATAAATTATGTTGTGTGTGATGAAGCGCTGCAGATCAGGAAAATTCAATTCTCAACTGGAGCAATTAGATATTCAAGATAATATTAAAGCTGCCGAAGACTTTCCATCCCAAATCACTAGTGCTATTTTACTAACCATCCGCCCAATTTTAATGGGGATTGCTTCGTGCACCTGCCTAATTGCTATGCGCACCTACAAAAATGTCCTTGTTTAAGTTTTTTATATCTTTTCAAAAAAAGTTTTTTTAGTAGCAAAATACATTCACATCTTTAGTCAAATTAAACACTGCTATAGGAATAGCGTGTGCCGAACTATAACACCTTTTACCATACTCTCGTATATATTTTGTACAAAAAGTATTTTATGTGTATAAGTATAAATATAAAACAAAAATTACACAGTGAATAATAATTACACTATGGATGCATATTTTCATTTCAAATCGCATAATAATAAAAAAATCAAAATTAAATGAGATAATCACTTTAAATAATAGATGTACTAACTATAGGAATGAAAGGCTCATAATAGATTTTAATAGTCTTGTTTGATTATTATCATATTTTTTCTAGATTATTTATTTTTCATTTAAGTATTTTTAGGTTCAAATTAATTATGGTTTATAAATCGTCTTGTAGATATATGAAACTTTTATGTGACTCAATGGCCCATTTAATAGAGCAGTTACCCGTGGTTATACCCATTACCCATTGGGGCGGTTATGGTTTGAATAAAAATCACTCATAGAGTAATGATACGGTTACGGGTCAGGGCAATTATTCAAAGGGGTGGGTGCAGTTTAGCGGTTATATGTGTAACTGTCCCCGAGGCCCCGTTTCTATCTCTATGTGAAATTGAAGATGCGTTCTTTAAAATAAAGATATGTTTGTTCCTTATTTCTTTTAAATCATGTTTGGTGATCAATGCATGTTTTTCGACTTATCAGCCAATTATTTCACCAAATCCATAATTTTTTATTTCGCGTATTTCATTATGTAGTAATAAGAAAAAGATGATGAGTTGAAGTTACTTTTTCGGTTGTATTGGTTGAATTTACTGTAGAAAATCATTTTAACTATTTTTCATATAATATTTTCTTTGTTTATTAATAAAATATATTTTAAATATAATTTTTACAAAAATCAGTTGAATCTGCCAATTCACTCACTTTATTTAGAGCTTCATAATTTTCGAAAGAATCCGTCAAGTCAACTGATATTAGTATAACCAAACAGACATAGTTTTATTAAAATATAGATATGTTATTTGTTACCTCTAGTGTTTGCTAAAATAAGTAAATACGTTGAACAACCATAATTTTAAAATAAGAAATGTAAACCAAAAGATTAGAAGGGACTTGGTAATCCACAATTGCTCGATGTTTAATGTATACGAAGTACAAGATATGGAGTACTTCATACTATCGTAGTATCGTATAATGTAAACAAATTGATAAAAAAGAGGCGCACATATGGAAGGGCAGAGTTGTCCATGTTTGGAGTAAAAGAGGTGTGCATAAAAATTTGTGAGGTGCGCGGAGAAGGCCCGTAGAAAAGTCCTCCCAGAACACCCGTAGAAAAACAAACTACATCACAAATTAAAATATCCCACATGAAATAAAAAAACTATTGCTAAAAGCATATAAACGAAATAAAAGTTTGATTTTCCAGCTCCTCGGCGGGTCAAACGTTTTAGATTAAACTAGTAAGGTTGGGCGTGGTCCGGTAAATTAGTAAATAATCATTAAATGGTCTTCAAATTTTTAGTTTTTTAATTTATAGATACTGTACAACTTAATATTTTCTCTTTTTAAGGTTTCAAACTTAATCTCATTTTATTTGTTTTATTAATTTGCACTCCCGGATTGAAATGGCGGAACTAATTAGTAATTAAATTTGCTGTAGACAAACTTTAAAGAGGGAGCAATCATATTATATGTTCCCATGCACCAAGTTGGAATAAGAAGAAATTAAGAAATGTTTGCACATGCTTCTAATTAATGGTAATAGTTCATGTATATGACCAAGGGGAGTGGTGTGTCACTGTGTTGCTCTCAAACTGTGTACCACGCGCTCTCCCTTCTATATTTTTTATTTATATTCCCATACTCGCACGGCTAGCTCAGTTAATCGTGTGGTGGAAAAGTTGAAGGATTGGTCAAGGTTCGAAATGTGCAACGATCGTGTGGAAGTTACAACTCTTGTGTGTTGGGTTGGATCTCTGGTGTGCACGAGTACACGATCTATTATCATTTGAATGACTGAGTCACTATTACTTATAACCTCTCAAAGGCCTTGTCAGATCTGGGTATGTGGGTCCTTGAGATTGGGGGTTCAACTTTTTGGAGGAATAGATAGCTAAAGTATCATGTTGGTAGTCCTCATGTTTCTATTTTTTGTGCCAATCTAACATTATACTCCATAGTATACAATCAATAATAATTATGGAAATAAAAAAATTACTACCTCCGTCCCGTTGGAAAGTTCCCGTAGTAAAACGGCACGGTTATTTAGGCAATAATTAAATAAAGTACTTCGATTATATTTTGAGAAATAATTTTAATAGATATATATTATAATGTAATTAGTATTGATAATTGTGATGTTATAAATGTATTATTTTTAATATTTAATGATTAATTTGTCACTTAAGATTATTAATTGTTTCCTAAAATGGAAATGAGAACCTTCTAACGGAACGTCCAAAAAAGGAAAGTGAGAACCTTCTAATGAGACGGAGGGAGTATGATTTAACATTTTGGACTTACCTGTTGAGAAATTCAGTCCCAAACAGGATCTAATCTCACTAAACATGATAAAATTAATGGAATCAAACGATAAGAACACTAACCGGTTGAGGAGAAACCGAACGTTGATGGTACCATAGAAGATGAAGCCATGAGGTTTAGATTCTCTAAGGATACAAACCCCTATTGTAATGAATTGATCGATTCTCATTTGAGTCTCCTTATAATGGTGTTCTTGAGACACTAAGGAAGAGGCGTGTCTCTTCTTTTTGTCGTAAGAATAAGAACCGAATGGGTGTATATGTTTGTATCAAAGAGAAACCTATTTGACCCCTTATGTATTATTTAATGTTATTACATACCCATCATATGTTAACTATACATAAATAAATAGATCAAATTTGTCATATGGCAAACTTAATGGTAAGACATAAATGTCCCCAATATTTATTAAATTATATATAAATGGTCCAAGGGCACTTAAATGAAATATTTTCCAACATTACAATTATCATTTTATGATAGTCAATAATATTATTGCGTCACTTTTCTTAATTATTCTCAACTTCATTGGACCTCTTATAAATGTGCGCTAATAGGTCAATTTTAAATTCTATTGAGCTACCCATGGTAGTTGTTGGACCTTAACAAGAAGAAAATAGTGATTTGGATCCCTTGGATACAATTTAGTCATTAAATTGATTTATAACATTTAAGATAGAAGTTATTTCAAAAATGTTAGTGAGATGAAGTTTATTTACAGAAGTATGACTACTAGTTACTATGGTACAATCTCAATGTTACTTGAGTATAAAAATTGAACATAAGTTACTATGAATAAGTTATCACTTTAGTCATTACATATGGAAGATCACATTTTTATAAACAACATTTATTTTAGACATACATATGTAATTATGTCTTTAAGATATGCAATTAATTTAATTATAAATTCAGCTTTTAAAACAATGAGACAATCTTATTAAGTAATCTATTTCGAGCCCAACATCATATGATGGTCCAACATATAACAAACATGATCCAACATATTAAGTGGGCAACGAAGTTAGTATTTAGTTAAGAAATTCATTCATATGTGTCGGAAATAACTATATATGGATCTTATTAAGAAAGTTTTTTATATATATCTTACAAGTGCTAATTTTTCTAGCTACGAAAATACTAGTAAATGGATTCCGAAGCTCATTGTCATTGAAACCCCACTTATATGAACAAATTTTAAGATCCCTAATGTATATCCCACACACACACATATAGGAGGGTTCTAATGAGAACCGTACCCCTTCTAAAATGAGAACTCCTTTTAATGAAAACTTTTAATCACAACCTTTCAATTTATTCAATCATTGGTAGGATGCACATGTGGTCCTTTGTGTATTTATTCAAAATTCAAACGATGTACTTTTGTAATTATTATAAAATTATTACAAAAATGCCACTTTGTTGATTCTAGCCCTTGATGCGATATATCAAAGGTGGAGATTAAGAGTTCTCATTTATACATGAGATATATCCACATTTCTTTTTTGGTATGTCCCTTACCAAATTAGATAAAGTTTGTGTTGTTTTAAATAATTTTTACTCTATTCATATTTTATCAATTCAATATCAACCAAATAAACTCACTTTTATTAATAAATGTACTACCTTCTCGTGCTTCAATATTAGTGGGACTGATGTACTACTACTTTTATCTCTCTAACATCGAAAAAAATACAATATGGTAATCCCTCCGTTCCGAAAAGGTTCGTCAAATTGACTTTTCTTGGGTATGGAGTATTAACTCCTAGAGAGAAGTGAGAGCTAGAGAGAGAAGTGCTATAAATGCTTGATGTTAATGATTTGTGAACCCCCTACAATTACTCCCAATGGGATTATTTATAGAGGAAATTAGGGCTGAGCTCCCAAGTTTTGGGCTTGGGAGGCCTATTTACAATTGGGCCACTATTGGGCTGAATACAAAATATGTAGAAGTAATTTAGTGTGAAGTCCGGTTCTGGGAGCTCTCTGTGGCCGACGAGGGTCTGGCCGACGAAGCCATGGACGACGTGGGCACCCGGTTCTCCTGGCTTCTAGATCATGTTCTAGGTTGGTATCTTTTTGGCCGATGGGGGCCATCTGGTCGACAGAGGCCCCACTGGGCGACAACTGTGCCTTTCATTCTTCTGAGTATGTGGATCCTGGGGTCTAGACCCATATAATCCATCAGGAGTCCCCCACTCTCTGAGCTGAGATGTAGACGAAGTGAGGGAGAGTAGATTCCATAGTCTTGATGTCTTCTAGCCGTTGTGGCCATTTCCTGTTTTGGTTCTTCGTGTTGGCCGTTGTATGCTCTTCACTGTGGACGAAGAAGGATGATGTTCCTCTGATGGAGTAAGTTTGCTTGTTTGAGGACGATGGGTGTCCTGGCTCAATGGTCGATATGTGCTCTTGATTTGAATAGCCGACGCGGGTGATGTTTCTTCTTTCTGGTCATTGGCGGTTGCTTTTGGTGACTTGGCCGAGGAGGCCTCATGATTGCTTTCGTGCTTCAGGCCGAAGCGGTGATATCCGTAGTTTGGTGTCCATCTTTTAGGATGATAGCGGCGCTGACTCAGAAGGAGTGCGTATATTGATCTTATGGACGATGATGACCCGAGGACGTTGTGTGCCCGTTTTCTCACCTTGGCTGAGAGTGGAGTATGTGATCTCAAATCCATTGAGTGGCGCGCGTCAAGGGACGATACGCGTCACATTTTGGGAGGAGTTATACTTCTTTGTTTGCTGACTTTGTTGCGGCCGAGGGTAGCACCATTATGGTGCATATATTGCATATTGTTGCTGTAGTTGTAGACTTGTGTTATTTTTTGGATTTTTACTTTTGTCCTTGCTTGCATTTTGGAGGCCGGTGTAGTCCCCCAGTCCCCCACTGCTTCAAGCCGAAGAGTAAGCGAGGGGTGAAGGAGTAAGGTGTAACCCTAAGCCGAAGCGGGATCCTTGTATCCCCATGAGTCCAATCCCTTGGCGATTCCTGACCAAGGTAACCCTGTGGGAGAACCCTTGGACGCAGGTCACTTTCAAGAAGTTATCATCAGGGTTTTATACAAGGCCGATGGCTGTTGGATTGTCCTTTGCTTTGCCTGTGTGGCCGTTGAAGGGGCTTTGTTCTTGTTAGTGTGCTTAAGCCGATATGGGCACACTTTGTGGTGTGACCAGCCGTTGAAATGATTATTGGCTGCTAGAGCCGATGTAGTCGTGCCCTGTGGAGTCAGATATTTCTTCTTGGTGTAGCCGTTGAATGCCTTGGCCATTATGGATGCTGACTGCTGGCACGTTGGCAATGGACTGGTAGTGATGGAAGTGGGCCTGGCCCATCTTCTTAACCAGTGGCAGCTTATTGGGCCTTGGGAGTGGTGGCCGTTCATGTGGCCAATGGGGGAGTGCCACGTGTAGTGACCGTTGGGGGGGGAGGTCTATAAATACCCCCCTCCTTCCCAAGGAACTCCCTATTGCATTCTGAGATAACGAAGCACTGCCCAAATTTCTAGAGAGATAAAGGCTTGTTCGAGTGTTCTTCAAAACTTCAAAATTTCAAAGGTCAGTTCATCAAACTTTTCTCCTCTTTTTTACATACTTTGCTTCCCTAGGCGTTGATCTAGTGTTAGTCAAAAACCAATCTTAGATCTAAAGTAGTTCCTTTTAAGGCTTCATTAGCTGTTAAGATGAAGACCCTGGACGAAGAGTACTACCCGTATGACGACGAGGCCTCTGTCAAATCCCTTGACTACCGAGTGGTGGAGGAGTGTTGCAAGGAGATAGAGGATTTGAGCTCCTTCAAGTCAGGGGAGCAAGAGGGCGAGGAGAACCAGGACGAGGAGGCCGCCTCGTCTTCTGAAGGTGAGGACGTAGGGGTCTCTCATGCCGTGGACGGAGCATCTATGTCGGCTACTATCCCTTGCCCAAAGCCGGTGTCTGTCGTTAAGGGGACCGCCCTGAAGAGAAGGCGGCGACCGAAGAAGGGTCCAGTTTTCTCCTTCTTGGATCTCACCAACGTTCATATCATCAGGCCGCAGAGCTGTGTGGCCGAGTACCTGGTTGCCCAATTGTACGTGGGACCGTTTGGTAGGGTTAGGGCGCCTAAGCCGACGGACCACGTACTTAATCCACCATCGGGCTATTTTGGGGTGTACCCCATGAGTTTTGACAAGGGGCTCAGGTGCCCCCTTCATCCGTTCATCACGGAATATTTGGACATGGTGGAGCTTCCTCCGGCCCTGCTAACCCCAAACAGCTATTCATTGATCATCGTCTTCCTCCTTCGCTGTGCTGAGTTAGATTTTAAGTCGACAACGGCTCTCTTCATGAACCTGTATCAGATAGGCCGGGGTAGCCACCAGAACTGTGCCGGCTATGCCAATCTACAGCAGATGAAGAACAGGAGGTCCTTCTCTGATCTTCCGATGTCCATCCATGGATGGAAAAGTAAAATCGTCTTCGTGTCTCTAGGCGAGGGTGGGACCGAGTTTCCTTCCGTCGGCCACAACGGGAGGTTTAACCTCCATGATGCGCCGAAGAGTTCAATTTTGGACGCTCAGGTGGCAGGGTTCTTGGAAGGGGGGCGAGGAGCGTGAAGGAGTACATCACAAAGTATAAGATGGCCGCCCTCGGCTTCGTGAGATACTTCATCTATGGGGACGCAGAGGACGACGTCGAAATTTGGCCGAAGATGACTACCACTTTTGAGGAAGCCGATGGCTTGGATTTGGGCGTGCCTACCGAAGCCGATGGTAATGCCCTCCCAAACTACTTGATCCCATTTTCTTTTGTGTGCTTTGCTAATGTTTGTTTTCTTTTTGTGCATACTTTGTCATGGATCGCTGATCTGTCATGATTAGGGTGAAAGCGAAGGTGGCCGCCGAACAGGCCGCAAAGGATGCTGCGAAGCAGGCCGCAGAGGCCGGAGCACAGCCGAGCGCTGCTCAGACGTCAAAACCACCCACCCAGCCGAAGAAGAAACGACAGGCCAACGAAGGCCAGAAGAAGCCGACTGAGGCCGGCATGCAGCCAACCAAGAAGTCAAAGAGGGCTTCTCCCTCGGCCGAGGCTGATGCCGATGCTGCGACCGTGTCAGCCGGAGACACAGGAGGTTCCAATGTTGTCGCTATAGTCGACCTGGTATTTGCTCCTTCATCCACTGCTGTCTCCCAGCCTCCCTCTATCGTCCAGGACTCCCGGAAAAGGAAGGCCGGGAAGGAGCCGGTCACGGGGACCTACAAGCTGGAAGTTGAGTACCCCGTAAAGGGAGGCGTCTTCAATGATGCTGTCGACGGCCATGATGTGCTTTCACAAGCCATCCCAGTCGAAGACCGGGCCTATCTTAATAAGCTTGGCCCCGTCAGAATTTATGACGGTGGAATGGACCTCATCGTCCAAGTAAGTTCCCTGCATACTCTGTTCCTTTCGTCTCTTTCTTGTCACTGTAGTTGTCGTCCTCGTCCTAACCATTTCGTTTCTGCAGGGGGACTTCATGCTGATGGAGAGCCACAAGAGGAAGCAGCAAGAAATGGCTTGGCTGAAAGAGGCCGAGCTGAAAGCTGCCTCGGCCGAGGAAGCCATGATCTGCCTAGATCGGCTGCGGAACGAGGTGGAGGCTCTGAAGAAGAGGGTCGATGAGGCCGATGCGTCCTACCGCCAGGTGGTTGCTGATAGGGATGATGCCCTGGCCAAGTTCGCAGATGAGAAGGAGGCCCGTGAGGCTGACCGCCTTCGTGCTGACGAGGCTGAGAAAGCCAAAGCTGAGGCCGAGAAGGCTGTCGATGCCGCCATTGAGAAGTTTCTAGCCGATGGATGGAAGCTAGGCTGAGGAGCATCGGCCATGGTGCTATGAGCTTATGGCGGCCAAGCTTGAGGATTGGGGCCAGAACTCTCCTACCAGCCGGGAGTACTTCGAAAGGGAGATGTCGGTTTACTACGACATGGGCCAGCAGCGGATGCAACGACTTATCTACAGGAGGCTGCGTCGAAGGTGCCAAAAGCTGAAGCTGAACAAGAAGTTCGCTCACAAGTTGAAGCTACCTCCTAAGATGAAGGATCCAGAGGAGGAGGCCAAGCTTCCGGCAGAGGAGAGGCAAGCCCCAATCCTTAGCTCCAACGTCGGCGAGGACGATTGGGATAATGAAGAGGTGTTCCTGGATTCTGCCTCTTCCCAAGCTGATGATGCCACAGCCACGCCCATTCCAGATGCCGGCGCGGAAGAAGCCTGATCCCTCTTTCTTTTTTGTTGATATGTAATGGCCATAGTGCCCTCCTTTTGTATTTTGAATACTTTAATGAAAATATGTTGGCTCCTCTATCTTTTGTGTCTTCTTCGTCTTTGCTTGTTGTTACTTGTCGTTTCTCCCTTCTTTGAAATATGCTAAGTGTTGATTGAGGCTAGGTAGTTGTTTAACCCCGATGTGGACGATGAGGGTTGCTGGCCCTTGTTCGGCCAATGGGAGTTTCTCCTCCCTTCGGCCAAAGGAAACTAGGTGGTTTGTTTCACTTTCGGCCTTGGGACTCTTGTCGGCCGCTCTCGATGCCACTTGGGAATTTTCTCCAAGTACCTTGAAATTTATCTAAGTGTTCAACAGAGACTTAGGTAGTTAGTTCCTTTGGGAGTGGCCGATGAAAAGTTCCACCCTTTGGTCGGCTTAGGGAGTTTCCCACGAACCACTTGATTTCGTGCCGGCTATCTCGTGCCCTCATCGGCCAAAAGAGTTTGCCTTGGAACTTTTTTCCCAAGTGTTCCCCCCTTTTTTTAAGGTAGTTTGTGCATGAATGCTTCGTCCATAGTGCATGTGCTTTACCGTTAGACGACGAGGGGTCTTCTCAAGTACATGTCATGCGGTACACTTCCTTGCAAGATTAGCACAATCCCGTGCCATCATCGGCCAGAAATAGCCTTGGATGATGAGGCGGCGGGACATGCTGAAAGGGCCCTAGTGTGAGGAGCAGACGCCACAGTGAACCTCCTCCATGGCTATGTCGGCCTCATCGTGATGTAGGCATCGGAGGAGAGTACCATTGTAGGATCTCTTATAGAGTTTCCCATCTTCAATAGTGTAACTTGGAGCCCTGAGTTTGGCTAGCTTGGCCCTCTCCTCATCCTGGGGTAGCGCTCCCGAGGTGATGAAAGTCATGATATCGGTGATCCAGTCCTCCGGCCGATGCTGGATGCACATGACCGGGCTGCATTGATGTTGGACATGCTGAGTTCCTCGATCTTGGCTATCTTGGAGATGTGCTTCGGGGTGTCTATGCTGAGCTGGGAGAGGATGTCGACCTCAGCATTCGCCGCCCTTGAGATATGTGTGATCTCATGGGTTTCAAATGCCTTGAGAAACTCCTCGGTCGCTTGTTTATACTGCCTCATCCTCCCTTCTTTGGCCTTGTATGAGCCTTCGACCTGGCCCACCACCGGCTTGGAGTCGCATCAGATTCTGATGTGTCGTGCTTTGAGGCTTGCGGCGAGTCTGAGGTCGCTGAGGAGGGCCTCATACTCGGCTTCGTTGTTGGATACCCTGAAGTTGAAGCGGATGGCATAGTAAACTTTGAATCCTTCAGGGGAGATGAGGACGACGCCGCCCCTGCATGCTTTGGCGGCCGACGAACCATCAGTGAAAAGGGTCCATGCTTCATCTGGCTCCGGCCCGGGTATGGTAGCGGCCGTCCCCCTTGCCGTGCACTCGGTAACAAAGTCGGCCAAGGCCTGTCCCTTGATAGATGGCCTTGGCTTGATTTCAATCTGGAATTGGCTGAGGAAGATCGCCCACTTCACCATTATTGAGGAACTGGAGGGGCTTCGCATGAGTGCGTCGAGGGGCTGATGAGTCAAGATGTGGACGGCATGGACCTGGAAGTAGTGCTCTAGTTTTTTCACTGTGTGCACGATGGCCAATACCATCTTCTCATTGGGGGAGTATCTGAGCTCGGCCTCCTGTAGCGTCTTGCTGACGTAGAAAATGGCCTTCTGCTCCCCTTCATCCTCGCGGATGAGCACGGAACTGATGGCAGACGTGCTCACCCCCAAGTACAAGAAGAGTGTTTCACCGGCTTTTGGCTTGGAAAGCACAGGAGGGGACGATAGGTACTGCTTCAGCTCCTCGAATGCTTGTTGGCACTCCATCGTCCACTTGAAGTTGTTTGCCTTGCGCATGATTTGGAAGAAAGGGAGAGACCTTTCAGCCGATTTCGAGAGGAAACGGTTCATGGGCTGCAAGGCATCCTGTCAGCCATTGTACTTCCTTCACATTTCGTGGTGGCTCCATGTTAACAATGGTCTGGATCTTCTCCGGGTTTATTTCAATGCCCTTTCGGCTGACCATGTAGCCGAGGAACTTGCCTCCCTGAACGCCGAAGGTGCACTTCTTGGGGTTCAGGCGGAGCTGGAACTTCTTCACAATTTCAAAATTTTCCCGGAGGTCGTTAGCATGAGTGGTAGATTGCTTGTTCTTGACGATCATGTCATTGACATATGCCTCCATCGTCCGACCAAGGACTACTCTGAAGATTTTGGCTACCAACCTGGTGTATGTAGCGCCTGAATTTTTGAGCCCAAAGGCCATGACGAGGTAGCAGAAAATTCCCTCCGAGGTCATGAAGGTCGTCTTCTCGGCGTCATCTTCGTGCATGAAGATTTGGTGGTACCCTCTGAAGGCATCCATGAATGACATCAACTCGCAGCCCGACGTCTCGTCCACCAGCTGATCGATGTTGGGGAGAGGGAACAGGTCCATGGGGCACGTCTTGTTCAGATCAAAGTAATTAACACACATCCTGAACATCAGCGGCTTCTGGGCGAGGACGACGTTGACCAGCCATGTCAGGTACTTCACCTCCTTTATGTGGCTGATTGAGAGGAGCAAGGTGACCTCCCCCTTGACGAAGTCTCGTCTGTTGGCCGAAAGGTAGCGCTGCTTCTGCTTGACTGGCGTGGAGGCAGGATCGACTGACATCCGGTGAGTGATGACCTTTCGGCTAATGCCTGGCATGTCGTCTGCCCCCACGCACAAATGATTGCATATGACAGCAGGACTTGGAGGATGCCGTCGCGTTGGTCCTGGGGGAGTTGCCTCCCAATTTTCAGGACTTGTTCCGGCCGAGAAGTGTCCAGGGGGACCTCCTCGACTTCCTCGGCCGGTTCGGCATGTGGCCTCTCCTCGTCCTTGGCAACGGTGGCGGTGATAGTGTCTATCCTCTGTCTGGCGTTTGCTACCGGCTTTGTAAGCTTCAGGTAGCATGCTCTGCCTATCTTCTGGTTCCCCTGGCATAGCTGATACCACCGCTGGTAGGGAACTTCAAGCACAAGTGCCTCATGGAGATGATGGCCTCCAGGTCCTCTAGTGCTGGCCGCCCCCAGATCAGGTTGTGGGCGCACTCGAGGTTGACCACCATGAACTCCATGTCAATCTTGGTGCGATGGGACTATGGGAGCCATCGCCGACCTCCACGGGGAGGACTATCGTGCCCTCAACGTCGATAGAGTCCCTGGTGAAGCCGGACAACGGTGTCCGTATCGGCTTGAGTAATGTCATATCCAAGTTCAGCTGCTTGAAAGTGTCAGGTACATGACATTGACGGAGCTCCCCGTGTCGACGTAAGTGTAGTGGATGATAGAGTTGCCTATCTCACACCGGACGATGAGGGCATCCTTGTGTGACGCGGGGCCTGGAGGCAGATCCTTGTCGGTGAAGGTGATCGCCTCCGTTTGTTGTTTCTTCGGCTGGGGGGGGCGTGGGACACCTCCCCAATGTAAAGGGATTGGGCCCATTTCTTCCTCTGGGTGGCTGAGTGTCACGCCCCGGACCTAGCCGGACACGTCAACAACCCACCGTACAGTACGAATAGCCAACCGCAGTCCAACTCTTCCATACTATACAAGGCGTCATGAATATCATTCACACATAGTACATCCATAAACAAACATAATGTAAATCATTCATTTAAAACAGCGGAAGCATTTAATAAAAGTGTCTTAGCCACACTTTGGCAAACATGGGCATGCAAGCCCCAAATAGTTATTCAAATAATATCCATGAGCATTATTATAATTGTTTTGAAATCAGAACGGAAGAAGCACGAACCAAGTCTTCTTCTCAGAAACTTCCCGAAACAGCGGCTGGTGGTAGCAACCTTCAAGTTCTACCTGAAACTGTGAGGTGGCCTCCCCCATGAAGGGGAGGTCAGTACTTGGAAGCATTTGACAAGTACAATGACATCTATACTAAGTATAATCGAAGTTTAAATCTCTGAGGCCCTCAATCCAGAACATTATTACATTATAGTTAATCCGTTCATTTAGTGTCAATTCATCATTTTTTTACTACGGTCTAGAGCCCAGCTCATAATCACCTTTATCTACTACGGTCTAGAGCCCCGCTCATAATCACCGTCATCTACCACGGTCTAGAGCCCAGCTCATAATCACCGTCATCTACTACGGTCTAGAGCCCAGCCCATAATCACTGTTATCTACATCGGTCTCGAGCCCGACTCGTAATCATCGATTCCTTATAATTCAAATTCTTAGGATCTAATTCATCCATTTCTCAACTAACATTTCCAACTGATATTTCAATGCTATTTATTTATTTATTTCAATATAATTCTTCCTTCATGCATGATTGGCCTTAATATCAAATATCACTTTTATACTTTCATGGCTTCTCCTCATGGTATCAAAGTATACTATCTCAAATGAAATTCATGGTTGATACAACCATCATACAATCATATTCATAACATCTAAACATACACAATTTATTCATAAATTTGTATATCATGCATACTATACTTATAATCAATAGTAGTTTTTATTTAGGCATTATTAACCATTAACAACCCATGCACATCACATTTGTATTCACGTAGGAAATCCCATTAAATTAATCCAAAGATTATAAGCAACATAGTCGGTCATCCTCACCTTAATTAAGCTTAAGCGCGTTCTACGCTTCTCCATTGAACTTTGACTAATTTCGGAGAATTTTGACCAACTCCGGCGAACTTTGACCAACTCCGACGAAACTCCGGAGAAGCTCAAAAATACTTTAAATCAAGTTCCTAACAAGGTTTTATCATCACAAAACCCATATCAACACAAATAACCTATAAAAGGTTATTTTCCAGCAAACCGGTCGATTTGGCTTCTAAGTCCGTTCTTGGACATAGAACCACTTTCCAACCCATAAATCCATACTTAGAGCATGGAGACCCATCCCAAGGGTTCTTCATATAATAAATATTCATCATGGTAGAAGAAGAATAAAGGGAAAGCTATGGCAAGGTGATTACCTCAATTTCCACACTTTCCTACACCTTTTTCCTTCTCCAAACACTCCTCCTTGGATCCTCCACCTTGAGCTCGAATTTGGGTGTGAAAATGGTGAGTTTCAGAGCTCCTCCTTGCTATCCTTGGGTGTTGCCACGAGTGGGTGGAGGTGGTGAGGTGAGAGAGGTGGTTTTTGTCTCATTTAGACAAATGAGTGAAGGGATGGGGTATACTAAGTGTGAAGGGTGTCTCCCCCATCCTATCAATTGTTATTCAGCCAACTTAGCACCCATCCAGCCCCCAAGGGTTGACAAATTCGTGGGGTGGCCCCCACCCATGTGGGAGGTCATCCTACTTTGTCCCAAAGTGTACAATTTGCCCCGAAAGTTGTATTTTCCGGACTGTTTTAGATATATTTTATCTTATCGGGTTAAATAAATATATTACGTGTTCTTAATCATTATACCATTTAGAATGAATATGCATTCCCCAACTTTAATTTATAAGTCTCCAAAATCCAATTTCGGGCTTTTATCTCATAAATTTATCGATACCGGTATTTGGGCCTCTATTGACCAATCGGTCAACTCTGGGCCTTTCCATGGCCCAAATGAAGTATCCACCGTCTATAAATATTTTCTAGACCCAGATGAATATAATATGTGGTCCCGATAATGTCGGGCGGTCCCCACTCCCGATGTGGGCCCCACGTGCATTTTACTATTCACGCGAAAAAAATTAATACAAATTCACAACCTCGTAAATTCACAAAAATTTCATAGGGTTCAATAAATTATTCGCTTAAAGATAAATACATTTGGGGACGGTGTTACAAGTTCACCCCCCCTTATTTGGGATTTCGTCCCCGAAATCCACGTGTCTAATCGAAAAGGAAAGGGTACTACTCCCTCATCGAGACCTCAGTCTCCTAGGTTTCTTCTTCGACTCGATCACTCCTCCAAAGGACCTTTACCATAGGAATCTCCTTGTTCCTCAGTTTCTTTACCTGTTGACCCACAATCTTCACCGGTTCCACCGCATATTGTAGGTCTTCACGTATTTCTACCGGTGGTTTCTCAAGGATATGAGATGGATCTCGCACGTATTTCTTGAGCATCGATACATGGAACACGTCGTGTATCTTCTCAAGTTCTGGCGTCAATTTGATACGGTAAGCCACAGCCCCTATCCTTTCAAGGATTTCAAATGGGCCAATGTATCGGGGATTAAGCTTTCCCCTCGATATAAATCTGATGATACCTTTCCAAGGAGAAATCCTTAGAAAGACCTTATCACCGACCTCAAACTCCAATGGCCTGCGTCGTTTGTCAGCATAACTCTTTTGCCGATCTTGGGCAGCCTTGAGTCTATCCTGAATGACTTTCACCTTAGCCTTGGTGATTTCGACAAGTTCAATCCCCTCGAGCTTGGCTTCGCCAACCTCGTCCCAACACAGCGGTGTTCTACATTTCCTCCCATACAATGCCTCGTATGGAGGCATGCCAATACTCGCCTGATAACTGTTGTTATAGGCGAACTCGACCAGAGCCAAATGCTTGTCCCAACTCCCTTGGAACTCCAGAGCACATGCCCTAAGCATATCTTCCAGAATCTGTATCACCCTCTCGGATTGCCCATCCGTCTGTGGGTGAAAGGTTGTGCTAAACTTTAGCTTCGTACCCAAAGATGCTTGAAATTTTGGCCAAAATCGGGATGTGAAACGTGGGTCCCTATCCGAGACAATGGATATCGGAACTCCATGCAGTCTCACAATCTCCTCCGTGTATAGCTTTGCCAATCTTTCAAGAGGATAAGTAATGTTGATAGGCAAAAAGTGTGCACTCTTGGTGAGCCTATCAACCACTACCCATACTGCATCATAGTTGTTCACTGTTCGTGGTAGCCCCACCACGAAGTCCATGGTCACGTGCTCCCACTTCCATTCTGGAATGGTAAGTGGTTGCAAAAGTCCCGCCGGGTGCTGATGTTCCGCCTTGACTTGTTGGCAAGTAAGGCACCGACTCACGTACTCTGCGATGTCCCTCTTCATACCCGACCACCAGTAACTTTCCTTCAAGTCTCGGTACATTTTAGTACCTCCTGGATGCATGGCATACGCCGAAGAATGAGCCTCCTCCAGTATAGACTTTTGGAGCTCCTCATTCCTTGGTATGCATACACGGTCTTTAAACAATAAAAGACCGTCATCACGTACCCGAAAGTTCTCAACAGGTCCCTCAAGGATCCGTTCACGGATCTTCTGACATTCTTCATCAGTGGCCTGAAATCTACTGATCTCACTCAGCAATGTAGGCCTAACCTCGAATCTAGCAATGAGGACCCCACTCATGGACACCTCCACTTGTGCCCTTAATGAGCGTAGACACGCGAGTAACGTCCCCGATGTACTCTTCCTGCTCAGTGCATCGGCTACTACATTGGCCTTCCCGGGATGATAGTCGATGATCAAGTCATAGTCCTTGATCAACTCCATCCATCTCCTTTGTCTCATATTCAACTCTTTTTGAGTGAATACATACTTCAAGCTTTTATGATCGGTGAAAATGTGACACGTCTCCCCATAGAGATAATGCCGCCAAATCTTCAGTGCAAACACTACCGCTCCCAACTCTAGATCGTGGGTAGGGTAGTTTGCCTCGTGTTTCTTCAATTGCCTTGAAGCATAGGCAATCACCCGACCGTTTTGCATTAGAACACATCCAAGCCCTTGGATGCTAGCGTCACTGTATATGTCGTACCCTATCCCTTGTGTGGGTAGAGCGAGGACTGGTGCTTCTGTAAGCCGTTTCTTTAGTTCGAGAAACCCTTTCTCACAATTGTCGTCCCATATGAACTTGGCCCCTTTCTTTGTGAGCTTTGTCAATGGAGACGCCAATACATAAAATTTTTCAACAAACTTACGATAATATCCTGCTAAGCCGAGGAAACTACGTATTTCTTTCACGTTCTTGGGTCTCTCCCAATTCATAATGGCTTCTATCTTGGCTTTATCCACCGCAATGCCCGAACCTTACACGACATGCCCGAGGAACCCGATCTCTTTGAGCCAAAACTCGCATTTAGAGAACTTGGCAAAGAGTTGTTTTTCCCTTAGTCGTTCAAGTACAAGTCTCAAATGATCTTCATGCTCCTCCTCACTCTTGGAGTATATCAAAACATCGTCAATGAATACTATCACAAATTGATCTAGGTATTCACTGAACACACGGTTCATCATGTCCATGAATGCCGCCGGTGCGTTGGTTAGACCAAATGACATCACCAAAAACTCGTAGTGACCATACCTAGTACGAAATGCACTCTTTGGTATGTCACTCTCCTTGATCTTCAACTGATGATACCCCAACCTCAAATCGACCTTTGAGAATACCATTGCCCCTCGAAGTTGATCAAACAAGTCATCAATCCTCGGTAAAGGATACCTGTTCTTAATTGTGACCTTGTTCAACTGTCGATAGTCTATACACATTCTTAGTGTACCATCTTTCTTCTTTACGAAGAGTACGGGTGCTCCCCACGGTGAATGACTTGGTCTAATGAACCCGTTGTCCAATAGCTCTTGAAGTTGAACCTTCAACTCTTGAAGCTCGGCCGGTGCCATTCGATAAGGAGGAATCGAAATGGGTTTGGTTCCCGGCTCAACTTCAATCACGAATTTGGTCTCTCTATCGGGTGGAAGCCCCGGTAAGTCCTTTGGAAAAACGTCCGGATAGTTGCACACGACACGTACATCATTGATGTCAACTTCTTTCTTTGTGTCGTCCACCACATACGCGAGGTAAGCGTGGCATCCCTTCTTTATCATCTTCCGTGCCCTCATCACGGATATGATACAAGCTTGAGATTTTCCACGATCTCCCTCAAAGCGTAACGGGTTTCCTTCATCATCTTCAAGCTCTAGTATTTTGGTGTAACAATCTACTCGGGCACGGTGCTTCTCGAGCCAATCCATCCCTATGATTGCATCGAACTCCAACATACCTAGAGGTATGAAATCACAAGTCAAAAGTTGACCCCTCACTTCCACCTCGCATGATGGATAGTAATGATTCCTCTCCATGTCATCTCCCAATGGTGTGGAGACTAACAAAGTTTGCGTCATTGGTGTCAATGGCACGTCAAGACCTTCGGCGAACGCCTCACTCACAAATGAGCGTTGTGCCCCGGTATCGATGAGGATCCTCGCACTCCTACCGTTGACCTTTAATGTCCCTACATTTATTCGCCATGTAAGATACACCTTCAAATGTTTTTGGGCCCTTTTTAGAGGTTATTAGGTTTACATTAATATTTGGAAGCAAACGGGGGTCGATCGTAGAAGAACGGAGCGAAAAATCGTTTTTCGGGCGACGGGGTCTACGCACGATCGTGCGTGGGGCACACACGGTCGTGCGTGCGTGAAATACTCAGATCCAGCCACTGCCGACTACGCACGATCGTGCGTACCCGGACACGCGCGATCGTGCGTCCACGCACGGCGTGCGTACCGGCGCGGGCGGTCGTGCGTTTTGCGCGAACCTGACCCCGGAGTCACTGCCCCCTACGCACGATCGTGCGTGGGGTTGGACGCACGATCGTGCGTCCCTTGTTTCAGCCGGTTTAAGCCTGATCCCCTCCCGGTTTGACCCCGGGGTGGCCCGCACTCGATCCCTACGACTTATATGTTCAAAAACAAATGTTTGGAACACAGAAAATAAGTGTATTACCTGCGACGGAGTCCGGGTTAGCTCGAGCATCCGCTTCCGTCATCGCATAAACTCTAGCTTGAGTTTTCCTTGATTCACGGACGGCGCATTGCTCGTGCTCGCTCCCCCTGGCCCACACTGCATGAGATGCTCCGGCCTGGTTCCTACTTGCCGTGGTAGCGCCGCTTGGTCCTGACCCCCGGTCCCCACCAAGTTGAGGGCAGTTTGGCTTAATATGCCCTGTACTCCCGCATTGGTAGCACCGTGGTGGATCACGACACTTACCGGCGTGGTTCCTGTTGCAATTCCTGCACCTGGGCGTCGTTGGGGCTTGTGAGTCCGAGTAGTGCCCGCTCGTGGTCGGGTTTCCCTTGGATGGTGCTGCCGGTGCCCTGAACGATCCACCTCCCCCATGGTTCCCCTTCTTGTTGGGACCTTGGGGGCCATGGCTTTCCCACTTTCTTTTCTTAGCCTCTTCGGCATCTCTCTTCTTCCTCTCCTCCCATTGCTTTTCTCCTTTCAACCCTTGGGCGACCACTTGGCTGAAAGTCATGTTGGGCAATTGAGTTGCCATGTCGCGTATCTCCAAGTCCAAGGCCTCCCAAAAATGATTCACCATTCGGTTTTCATCACAAGCATACTCCGGTATGTGATCAGCAAGGTCTCTGAACTTGTTCTCAAGTTCTTTCACCGTCATGTTACCACCTTGGGTTAGGAGAGTGTATTCCCTCACCTTGGCGTTTACTTCGAAGTCATAGTAGCACTGGGCAAAGAATTCTTGTCGAAAATCCTCCCATGTAACAGTTCCGCCATACTTACCCTTGGTTCCATCCCACCATTTGGATGCCAACCCTTCGAGTAACCTTACCGCGATTCTCAGTTTAAAATCGGGGGTGAGCTGCATGTCAAGGGCTGCCTCATTCAGCCTCTTGATCCACTGCGCGGCAACCGAGATGTCTACCGTCCCATCGAACGGTTTTCACCCTAAGTCCCTCGCCTCTTTGATGTATTTGGAGATCCTTATGGCTGGACCTCCATCGCCCCGACTTCCATGCGCTTCCACATGGGTTCTCGAATCGCAATAGCTCCTCCCTCTTGAAGCCCCGCCCGAAGGTTGCCCTGCACGGTGCCTTCGGCGTGCCCTCCTTTCTTCGCGCTCCCGATGATACTGTTGGAGCAGCGCTTCGATCCTGGCCAAGGAGCCACTTTCCTCCTCATCACTCACATCATCATCATTCCCTTCGTAAGGGGTCTCAACTGGCTCAGTCCCCGGCTGGTAGGTTGAGTCCTCATAGGACCAATAGGTCTCACTCTCGGTATCGACGTGGCCATCGCTCACGGTTGGACGTTGGCCTCCACGGCCCCTTCCTCTTGACCCCCTAGAGGACCCCCGGCTACCGCGCTCGGACCCACCCGGTGCACGGCCCAACGGGTTCCTTCTAGTGATCCTTCCAACTGGTTCCATTTCTGAAAGAAATTAGAATGAGTTATTAGACTCGTATCGAATGTCAAATGACGGACAGGTACTTAAAGACATCCTTTGGCTCAATTCACCGCCATACCAATTGTTAAGGGTACCATCTTAACAATTAGAGGCATTGCAACTCAAGTACCAAAAGTTCTGTAAGTACAAAACCTTATGCTCATGGTTTTCAAATTCAGTTTCAAAAAGAAATTTTGAAGCTTCATTATGATGTTTACGGACTAAGGCTCTGATACCAATTAAATTGTCACGCCCCGGACCTAGCCGGACACGTCAACAACCCGCCGTACAGTACGAATAGCCAACCGCAGTCCAACTCTTCCATACTATACAAGGGGTCATGAATATCATTCACACATAGTACATCCATAAACAAACATAACGTAAATCATTCATTTAAAACAGCGGAAGCATTTAATAAAAGTGTCTTAGCCACACTTTGGCAAACATGGGCATGCAAGCCCCAAATAGTTATTCAAATAATATCCATGAGCATTATTATAATTGTTTTGAAATCAGAACGGAAGAAGCACGAACCAAGTCTTCTTCTCAGAAACTTCCCGAAACAGCGGCTGGTGGCAACAACCTTCAAGTTCTACCTGAAACTGTGAGGTGGCCTCCCCCGTGAAGGGGAGGTCAGTACTTGGAAGCATTTGACAAGTACAATGACAACTTTACTAAGTATAATCGAAGTTTAAATATCTGAGGCCCTCAATCCAGAACATTATTACATTATAGTTAATTCGTTCATTTAGTGTCAATTCATCATTTTTTTACTACGGTCTAGAGCCCAGCTCATAATCACCGTTATCTACTACGGACTAGAGCCCCGCTCATAATCACCGTCATCTACCACGGTCTAGAGCCCAGCTCATAATCACCGTCATCTACTACGGTCTAGAGCCCAGCCATAATCACCGTTATCTACATCGGTCTCGAGCCCGGCTCGTAATCACCGATTCCTTATAATTCAAATTCTTAGGATCTAATTCATCCATTTCTCAACTAACATTTCCAACTGATATTTCAATGCTAGTTATTTATTTATTTCAATATAATTCTTCCTTCATGCATGATTGGCCTTAATATCAAATATCACTTTTATACTTTCATGGCTTCTCCTCATGGTATCAAAGTATACTATCTCAAATGAAATTCATGGTTGATACAACCATCATACACTCATATTCATAACATCTAAACATACACAATTTATTCATAAATTTGTATATCATGCATACTATACTTATAATCAATAGTAGTTTTTATTTAGGCATTATTAACCATTAACAACCCATGCACATCACATTTGTATTCACTTAGGAAATCCCATGAAATTAACCCAAAGATTATAAGCAACATAGTCGGTCATCCTCACCTTAATTAAGCTTAAGCGCGTTCTACGCTTCTCGATTGAACTTTGACTAATTTCGGCGAATTTTGACCAACTCCGGCGAACTTTGACCAACTCCGGCGAACTTTGACCAACTCCGACGAAACTCCGGCGAAGCTCAAAAATACTTTAAATCAAGTTCCTAACAAGGTTTTATCATCACAAAACCCATATCAACACAAATAACCTATAAAAGGTTATTTTCCGGCAAACCGGTCGATTTGGCTTCTAAGTCCATTCTTGGACATAGAACCACTTTCCAACCCATAAATCCATACTTAGAGCATGAAGACCCATCCCAAGGGTTCTTCATATAATAAATATTTATCATGGTAGAAGAAGAATAAAGGGAAATCTATGGCAAGGTGATTACCTCAATTTCCACACTTTCCTACACCTTTTTCCTTCTCCAAACACTCCTCCTTGGATCCTCCACCTTGAGCTCGAATTTGGGTGTGAAAATGGTGAGTTTCAGAGCTCCTCCTTGCTATCCTTGGGTGTTGCCACGAGTGGGTGAAGGTGGTGAGGTGAGAGAGGTGGTTTTTGTCTCATTTAGACAAATGAGTGAAGGGATGGGGTATACTAAGTGTGAAGGGTGTCTCCCCCATCCTATCAATTGTTATTCAGCCAACTTAGCACCCATCCAGCCCCCAAGGGTTGACAAATTCGTGGGGTGGCCCCCACCCATGTGGGAGGTCATCCTACTTTGTCCCAAAGTGTACAATTTGCCCCGAAAGTTGTATTTTCCGGACTGTTTTAGATATATTTTATCTTATCGGGTTAAATAAATATATTACGTGTTCTTAATCATTATACCATTTAGAATGGATATGCATTCCCCAACTTTAATTTATAAGTCTCCAAAATCCAATTTCGGGCTTTTATCTGATAAATTTATCGATACCGGTATTTGGGCCTCTATTGACCAATCGGTTAACTCTGGGCCTTTCCATGGCCCAAATGAAGTATCCACCGTCTATAAATATTTTCTAGACCCAGATGAATATAATATGTGGTCCCGATAATGTCGGGCGGTCCCCACTCCCGATGTGGGCCCCACGTGCATTTTACTATTCACGCGAAAAAAATTAATACAAATTCACAACCTCGTAAATTCACAAAAATTTCATAGGGTTCAATAAATTATTCGCTTAAAGATAAATACATTTGGGGACGGTGTTACACTGAGTCCCCCAGTGTTGCCCCCCACAATTAGGTGGATGTGGTTCTTCTTCAGAGGGGGCTCCTCAAAGTCTTCGTCATCATCGTTGAGTCTTCCAATCTCACGCTTCTTCGTAGAAGGTTCACCCTCAGTTTTGCCGGTGTTTACCCACGTATTTTTGTGTGGGCCACCTTTAACAAATTGGGAGAGTTCCCCCTGGCGAATTAGCTTCTCGATGGCTCTCTTCAGCGTGACGCAGTCGTCTGTGTTGTGGGAGGTGTTCCTATGGTAACGACAGTAAGTACCGCCTTAATGGACGGCGTAGATTTTCTTCGCCGACCGAGGATCCTGTTCAATGAGATCATGTTCCTCGGCATAATCGAGGATGGAGATGACCGAATGAGTGAGGAGGGTCTTCGGCCTTTCCATCCTCGGCTGCCATGGGCGGTCCTTCTTGTTCTGTCCGCCAGACCCATGGCGGCTTTGTCCTCCTTGACCTCGGTCCCCGGCCGAGGGTGCGCCCGGAGCCAGTGCAGTGTTCGTCTTCTTGGAGGGGTGCCCTCCGTCCTTCTTGTGGTTGTGGTGCTCATCGGCGTCAGCGTATAAGTTCCCTCGCTGGAGCGCCTTCGTACAGGACCTTGGAGGGCCAGTGATGAGACTCCTTGCATATGGGGTGCTGCGGAGGGCGCCCTGGAAAAGGACAAGGAGGGTGTGCTCATCGCCCCCTCGACCTCATCGGTCTCCCTCATCCATCGGTCGATGAATGACCAGAGTGATTTGTCGTGTTGCTGCTTGACGAAGAGAAGATGGGTGAAATATTTCTTCGCGCGCTTCCTCTTGGCAAAATGGGTGAGGAAGCGTTGGGCAAGATCCTGCCACGAGTCTATGCTTCCTTCGGGGAACGCGTTGAACCATTCGTACGCTGGCCCTTCCAGAGTGGAAAGGAACAAACAACAGAGGTATTCGTCCGACGCGTTCACCATCAGCATGTTGTTCTGATAGCGACTGAAGTGCTCTTGAGGGTTAGAGCGGCCGTCATAGGGCTTGATGGCGTTTCCCCTGTACTTCTCGGGGATAGGGGCCGAGAGTACCCTAGCAGTGAAGGGAGTCCTCATCCTGACTTGGACGATGGGGTTTCCTCGTCCCTCGGCCAGCTCCCTCTCCAGGGCGTTGACCTGATGCATGAGCGCGTTGTAACCAGGATCCTCGGAAGTGTTGGCCGTAGGGATGGTGGCCGATTGTCTGGCCTCCATCTGGGCCAGCCTCCTTTCCAGCTGGGCGATGACCTCGTCCTGAGGGTCCTTGGCGGCCATAGTGGCGCCTTGCTGATTGCGCACGCGAGCTTCGTGAGCCGTGTTGATTCGATGGCACACATCGTCCATGTGCAACTTGGGTTTGCCTTTATCCAGGCGGGGCCGATCCGCTGTCCGGGATACAGACCCCAAGCTTTCTCTCGGTGAGCCAGGCTCACGCTCACCAATCTGTCCCGCCATCCTCTCCAAAGCAGGCCGACGACACATGTCACCTAGCCTATTGAAGGCTGAAGTTTTTCCACACGCTGGGGTCAGTCCAGCTCGAAGTGGGGAAGCAGGATGGGCGTGGGACGACGACGTGTCCTGGGGCACCACCCCTTTGTCGTTGCCTAGCTTGATGGCCAACGGCAGGGGCTGAGGAGGCGGTGTAGTGTTCTCCCCAGTCCTTGGCATGAGTGCACTAAGGACGGTGAGCTTCTGGGCCAGGCTGGTGATGATAGACGAGAGTGCGGCCTGGAGCTGAGGGTCAACGGCAGGAGAAGCGGGCTGCCCTGAGGCATTATCGCCCTTCTCCAGGCGCTTCTTCTCCAGGGCGATGTGGGCATCAGGGACACCGCCGTTGAGCTGATGGCGAAGGTCATTCGTGAGGTCGATGGCCTCCTGGAAAACATCCCCACCCGCGCCCTTGTTGACCGTAGCGTCCTCCTCATGTTCCCTGTCCTCTTGGGCCTCAGGGATTGTTTGCCGAGGAGGTTACGGTTGGACTTAGTTCTTCCCATGATCAGTTAGCTGTGCTTGGTAGTGACGAAGGAGGCTAACTTGATTGTTCTAGCTCTCAACAAGAGCACCAAATGATGGAGTATTAACTCCTAGAGAGAAGTGCTATAAATGCTTGATATTAATGATTTGTGAACCCCCTACAACTACTCCCAAGAGGAGTATTTATAGAGGAAATTAGGGCTGGGCTCCCAAGTATTGAGCTTGAGAGGCCCATTTACAATTGGGCCACTATTGGGCTGAGTACAAAATATGTAGAAGTAATTTAGTGTGAAGTCCGATTCTGGGAGCTCTCTGTGGCCGACGGAGCCATGGCCGATGGAGACCCGACCGACGGGGACACCCGGTTCTCCTGGCTTCTAGACCATATTCTTGGTTGGTATCTTTTTGGCCGATGGGGGGCTATCTGGCCGACGGATGCCTCACTGGGCGACAATTGTGCCTTTCATTCTTCTGAGTATGTGGATCCTGGGGTCTAGACCCATATACTCCATCACTTGATCAATGACAATCAACTTTGACTAATGATATTTTTTAATACAAAATTATTTAGAGTATGAAAATCATATCAAAATGTCCCTTATTCAAAATATTTTTATGAAAGTATAAAACTTATAAATTCTATACAGATATAATAATTAAAATCATTGTCCAAAATTCACCATCATTGACCAAGAAAAGTCAATATGACGAACTTTTTCGGGTCGGAGGTAGTACGCACGTCTTGTTTATTTAAAAAGGTGAAATTGTGTGATTGATATTAAATTAATGAATTGTAAACAAAGTAAGAGTGAATTATAGTTGTTAGGGATAAGGGTCAGATAGGGTCTCGAACTTACAAAAAATGTCAAATAAGGTCATATATAGGATGCTATGTACGTCTGACGCCATTTGGGGTGGTTTCCGATTAAATTTTTCGATGAATTTTTTTGAACATCTTATTCAGTAAGTCTAGCTTACTTATATCAAATTTGAACTAAAAATTCAATCGAGAAGGCATTCAAATGAATTCTTGAAAATAACTGCGTAGTTGAAAGCTTTTTTGAATAAAATAAAAAATTCAAAAACTTTTTTTTAAATAATTTTATTTTTATAAAATTAATAAAAAATAGTAAAACTCCGTAAAAATATTTAAAAAAATATGGATGCCTTTCCTACCACCTGTACTACCTCCCAGCACCACCACCTCCGGCCGATGAAAAAAATGCCATTTTTTCTGAAAATGCCAAAAAAGTGGCATATTTCTCTTTTCGAATGCCAACATTTTCATTTTTTCTGCCATTTTTTTCTAGGCATTCGTAATGAACTTGGCATTTTTTCCCCTGATGACTGGAGGTGGTGGTGCTGAGGCGGCAGAGGCGGCGGCGAATTTTTTTTTTGAGTTTTTATTTTTTTTAATTTTTTTTAATTTTTTTAATTTTTTGAAAAAAAAAATTAATTAAATATTTAATATCGAAATGTTTTTCTTAATTTTTTAGTATTTTTTATTATTTTTTGTTATTTTATTAGGAATTAAAATATTTTAATAGCTATAAGGGTATAATTGTCCAAGGTACACATAATTAATCCTATACTTTTTTGTTTTTGTTTTTGTTTTTGTTATTTTTTGGTCCTATTTATGAAAAGTGAATGACTTTTAGTCTGATAATTAACTCTTTTTTGTAAATTTGAGGCCGATCCCTAGTTGTTAAAATTTTATCAAATATTGTACCATACAAAATTAAATGGGCAGACAAACAAGATAAAACCAGACAAAGATTCCCGAAAGGAGGTAATAGTATATATCCGGCCACCCTCCCTAGACGAGTTTTTTCAGTATTTAAGGTGGCCGAGGACTGCTGGGTTAAGGAGGCTAGAAACTGGTGCTTTTAATCAACAAATAAACTATTCATGGAGGTAATGCAACAATTTAACGGCGAGGTCGCCGGGGGCAGACAAATGGAGTCTTCGTTCTTGGCGGACGTGCCGGCAGCGTGGCGGCCGGGTGATGAGGAGGTCACGACAGTTGTCGATAATAATGTACTCGTCGCCGAAGTAGTGAATAACGGTGAGCACAAAACTGAAGCGCCGATGATGAATTATGGAAGTGCAGTTGAAGAAGAAGAAGAAGGAAGGGTGGTCTTCAATGGCGAAACAAGATCTCACAAACTACCGTTCGTTTATCCTGACCATGATGGAGGAGGTATGTCACGACAATTCACTTTTCAGGTTGCTCGTCCGCCTTCCATCATTAATATCTTTCATTTCTTTTCAGCACTAAAAAATTATTGGTATGAATTTGAAAAATTAAAATGAGTGGATTTTAATAATATATTTCAAAATTTAAATTATAATACATCAATAAATAAAAAGCACTAAAAGTAGAATATGTGAATAATGCAAAATGTCTCAATTTTTCAACTAAAAAAGAACGGAGGTTAATTTATTTTCCTGTATATATATAAGTTTTGAGTTTTGACTAAAGTTACGGAGTATTATAATATATATTAAAAGTATAAAAAATTTCAGTCATTTATTACTTACTCTCTTCTACTCCTATAATTGTTCTATTTTTCCATTTTTAGATGTCCCCCTATTATTATCACATACCATATTTGATAATATTTGTGTGACTCTAATTCATTCTTACTTTAGTCTCACTTTATCAACTCATTATCAACCACATAATTCTATTTTTCTTAAAAACCACACTACTCCCTTCCGTACCAATATTAGGGGACGGAGGGAGTATATTTTAGTTAATATATTAGTATTTGTATTCTCCCCGTCTCAATTTGATTAAGTTTTTCATTTATCTCACTTGGACATTTTAACTAAATATTTTCATGTCTATTTTACAAATAAATTAACATTCTTAATTGATATCTTGAACATCAAATAATAAAAATGATACATTTATAAAATCACAATTATCAATCTCATTTTTTAATTCCAACATTTCGGGGAAAGTTCCCGAAATAGGACTAAAACAGTTTCAAAATTCAAAAATAGGATTGTCATGTTTTTTTTTTCCTAAAGTAGGACTAATTACTGCCTTGTTTAGAAAATACTGCCATGTTTGAAGTATGGTACTGCCAAAACATGATAGTAATTAGTCCTATTTTGGGAATAAAAACATGTCAGTCCTATTTTAGAATTTTCAAACTGTTTTAATCCTATTTTAGAAATAAAAACATGGCAGTCTTATTTTAGAATTTTCAAACTGTTTTAGTCCTATTTTGGATAATATCTCTTTTAGTACTTTTTATTTATTGAAAGGTGGACAGATAATTTTGACTCGGGAGGAACACACTCTTAAATTTGGGCAGGTAGGGCGGTAGGCCATGATGATGACCTATTCCATTGAATCCAAAACTCAATACATCTTCTTTTACATCTAAATGTAGTACTTTACATCTACTTTTATCCAAATTAGGCTTCCCGTGCATGATTCGAACTTTTACTTTTTTGAGCAAGTGTTTGCTTTTATTGCACTTTGGCTTTTTACTTTTGGAAAATAATACTCCCTCCGTTCCTAAATAAACTTCCAATTTCCCTTTTTAGTCCGTTCCAATTAAAACTTCCACTTTCCCTTTTTGATAAAGAATTTGTGGTTCACAACATTTCTTACACATTTCTCTCTCCTCTGCACAACTCTCCACCACATAATATCCACTATCTTAAGAATTTGTGCCAAATCCATTTGTAAGTTGAAATGGGAACGAAGGTAGTAACAACTTGATGTACATCTTCTTATACACATCAGTACATCCCGTGTTTGTGAGAACTTTTTTTTCTATGAATATCAGTTCACAGACAAAAACTGGTTTGTTTTGTTTGTGAAAAATTCTACAGACATAACAAGTCACTTTTTGTCTGTGGGCTGCGATTCACAAACAAAAACACGGGGTGTACTAATGTGTATAAAAAAGTGTACAAAAGGAATTTTTGAAATAATAACAATAAAAACTTGTGTGATACAAATCTATAAAGCTCGAGAAGAAAACAATGAAACATGAATCATAACCGGTGGGCGTAGTTCAACTGGTAGCAAGGGAGTACCACAAGGGTTAGGTTCCAGGTTCGAATCCCGACAACTGCGATGAGGGGTTACTATGCTAAAAATTATAGGGCCTCTGCAGGTATCGGGGACAGAGCCCCACTCTCTATCCGTCAGATTGAGATTATAGTCCAATTTACATCCTCCCAACGTACCGTCCGGTCGAGGTTGGGGGGCCCTCAGGGATGGAGTGTCATCTTTTTTTATGAAACATGAATCACAAAATTGTGAGCGGGTGGCAGTGCTGAAAGGTGGCTGAGGGATGGCGGTGCTAGAAGGTGGTTGAGGGGTGGTTGAGGTCGGAATATTTTTTATTTATTTTTTACAATTTTTATTTTATTTTTATTTTTTTGTGTTTTATACGTAGTAATGATTGAAAAAATCCTATTAGAAAGGACAAGGGAAATGATAGAATAGGAAGAGTGAGTCATATTTTGTGAATTTAAACTTGAAACTCCTATTGTTGCAATTATCCTTTTATTTAGTCCTATTTATGGAAATCTCCCGTTATTTTAAAACTTGTTTACTTACTCATTTTTCAAGAACTTTCCTCTATATTTATCAACCAGCCTAGTTTGGTCTACGCGCATGCATACTCGTGTTGTCTTTACTAGATTCTCCCCCGTGCGATGCACTGGACAGATTAAGTAATTGTTATAGCATATTATTTGTTAAAATTATTTTGTTAATGTGAGAACGAATGCAAAGAATATAGATGTAATACATACACAAAATTTTATATATGGAAGATCTAGTTACGACTCATAATTGGTAGAAATTTCTTTTTGGAATAATAAGAAAGATTGATAGTATTACAAAGACGTTTACACATTTATAGTATGGTCAATTTCAGAATTACACTAAAAAGTTTATAGAGTCGCAAAAAACTCAAATGTGATAAAAGTTAGATATATAAAGTAAAAGATTAAAATCAATTTACTTTACCTGGAGAATAGTGGACGTGATCCTTTATTTGGAATGTAGGTGGTACATGATAACAAATAATTTAATAATTATAATAGCAATAATATAATTATAGTCTGTACTATTAGCTAATATTGTGTGATCTGTACTATTAGCTAATATTGGATCTAATTATTTATTTTTCAAAGGCCAATACAGTTTTTTGTGTTCATAAAATGAACTGAATTTGAATATCATAATTCACTCGTACATATTCTCTGATATGTAGTGTGATTGAAGCATTTGAAGAAGATTGGATTTGTTAGTCAATATATACATACATGCTACATTCGATGATATAAATAAGGTAGATTCTATGATACCCTTAAGATATCATACATTTGTCTACATTGACCAATCAGAATGATGTAGTTGAATTATTTAAATCTAAATTAAAAATGATGTAATGATTTGAACCAATCAAGTGAGTGGTAGGTACGGTACCTCATTTTTTAAAATGGGTACCGGAGTTGTCACCACTTAAATAATCCTAAATTCCTGACCAATACTAGTCTCAGACCATGTTTTAAACATGAATGTATTTGACAATGTGATATAAATAAACCGAATGTTAAACTCTCTTCTGGAAAAATGTCTATTCTTAATTATTATTAACATCTATTTGATACATTCATACATATATAATATTAAATCCTAAAATAAGCTTGTTTAAGAATGCATGGTGAATATAGATATACATATATTACTGGATATGAACTTTGAAACATGAAAGTTTATACAACAACAACAACATCCAAGCCTTAATCCCAAAAGAATTTGAGGTCGGCTAACATGAATCGATCTATGATATCGATGCCAAAAGAGAAGGCGGACAAGAAAAGGAAAAAAAGTAAGATAAAATGAATAAAATAAAGATACATAAATTTAAGATAACAATAACACAAGAATATAACCAAGATAAAAGAAAAATAAATAAAAGAGCATAAAAAGCTAGGAGATAAAAATAACATAAGAATATAAAAAGATAAGGAAGATAAACGATAAAAGAAACAAGAGAGGAAATGTAGACAAGACATCAATCGTCCACATGAATGTGCGCCCTCCACTTTGCTCTCTCCAAAGCCATACTCTCATCTAACCCAAGAAGACGCATATCAGTTCTGATTACTCTAATCCAAGTCTGTTTGGGTTTCCCCTCCCTCTCTTCTCCGACTCTTCTCCCCACCCCTCAAGTCGTCTAACAGGTGCATCACTCGGTCTTCTATGCACATGCCCAAACCACCGCAAATGAGACTCCTGTATCTTATCTTCTATAGGTGCTACTCCCACCTTTTGTCTGATTACCTCATTCCTCAGGTGGTCTTTTCTGATATGTCCACACATCCAACGCAACATACGCATCTCTGTCAACTCATCTTTTGAATGTGGCATTGCTTCACCGCCCAACACTCTACGCCATACATTAATGACGGTCTAATTGCTGTACGATAAAATTTACCTTTCAGTTTAGTCGGCATACCTCGATCGCATAGAAATCCTGAAGCACTTTTCCATTTCATCCACCCAGCTCTGATTCTATGACATACATCTCCATCTAATTCACCATCCTTCTGAATTATGGATCCCAAGTAACGGAACATATCACACACCGGTATCTCCTTACCATCAAGAGTAATCCCACTGTTGCTACTGCTTCTACCTCCACCGAACTTGCACTCCATATACTCAGTCTTGCTTTAACTCAGTAATGATTAATATTTTTGAAGTAATGATTTATCTACTAATCTTTAAATGTATCTGTGTATTCCTAATTATGCTCTTTTTTTCTGCCCGGAATTCTCCCCCACTTCTGTGTTTGTTCTTCTTCCTAGCAGAGTAGCAGCCTGTGTTTTTATCCAGGTTTTGGCACCACTTTTTGATGAATCCAAAGGACTATTGTAGCAAACACTTTTTAAAGTATTTACTTTTTTAAACGTATTGATTATGTACATAGACAGAATAAAGGACGTTAAAATGTGTACAAAAAGATATTTTCTAAATTTATACGGCATATAGAGTGACAGGGAGTGATGGAGTTCAACAAATTAAAGCAACAATAATGCGTACGTGGAGTACTTGAATTCTATAATAAATTATGAGGGCGTTCTTAAAGTATTATCCAAAGTAAATTCATAAATGAATACTAGTATTTGACGAAAGTCACTATGAATATAATTAACATTGTGGTTACTATAACGCAAGATTTGATAAAGTTATAATTACTAAAAGTTATTAATATAGTCAATTCATACTTCGTACAAGAAGTCACATTTTATCCATCTTCTTTATTTTAGTAATATACTAATATATACTCGGTAATCGGTATGTATATCATTATTTCATAAAATTTAAATATATTTTAATATTTTTAATGAATATATAATTTCTAAATGTGTAAAAATTACAAATAAAAAATGATAAATTGTTACTTTCTATTAATAGATTACACTAGTAACATATTGCACAAATGATTTTATTTTACTATTAATTAAACTCATTTTTGTTTGAAAACATATTCTCCCTTTCAAACTTTGGTCTTTAAATGTTTTAATTTCTCTTTGCGTCTATGTTTACATCTTTACGTACCGAGCAACTCTTCTGTCTTTTTAACTAGCTAACTCAAAAATCAAACAAAAAGTTATCAGCGTCTAAAATGAAAAGCATTAATTTTTCCTGCATGAATTCAATCAAAATGAAATAATTCCAAATATATGATTAGAATAACGAAAGTGGGAAAAAATGTAACTTATTAATAACTCTGAATAATTGCAATTGTTCTCAAAATTCACATCATAGTGATTAGAAAAGTACATGTATAGTCACTTTTTATATATAGAAATTTTATGTTAGTAATGTTTTAAGGAAATCCATTAAACATATACCAATATTCAAATCTATAATAATCAATTCAACTTTTGCGCCTAAATAAGGAACATGGAGATGCCACGAGTGTATATGGACCTACAAAATTGGGAATCCTTCAACGGATCATACTACTATTGTTTCCACCAAACCGTACCATTTTGGAAGTAGAGGTCAGTAGCTAACTGCCATATTATACTTTCCTTTCAAAAGAGCTTATTAGTGGTTGAGTCGGGGCACTTAGAGTATGTTTGGCACAACTAGCTGAAAAGATATATTTGTAAGCTATTTAATAACTGTTAGCTTTTAGTGACTGAAAAGCTTTTAAAGAAAAAAGATGGTAGCTGTTTGGTAAAAAGTTGACTATTTGATTTAATTCGGTTTGGTATACAAGTTGTTATGACTAATTAATACTAAAAGTCACGGGCTTTTTTCATATGATACCTCATGTAACATCTCAAAAAAGATCTTTTAATTTTTGAAAAGTTCTTAAAAATTGTCATTTCAAACATAAAATTACAAGTTTTTTGAGACTTTTTAAACAGTACAAAAGCTACAAGACAGAGGCTTATGCGTGTCAAACATAACCTTAGCTTGATGTATTGGCTATATATACTTCCCAATATTAGGTACTTGTCTCTTGAAACTTGACCTATTTTGATCAACACATCAGTATGGAAAATATCCTTTTTTACTTTGGTAGTTAAGATTTGTTAACTACTTATCCAATTTAGCAATGATTATGACATAGCGGATTAGATAAGCTCGGACTAAATTGACCTAACTAATAAGATGAAACCATATATAATTAATTTAACCACACTAGATTCATATAATAATAATATTCAAATAATATTAGACTTATACATAATTTAAATAAATCAAATCTGTATTAAAATTTAAAATAGCAATTCAATTAAGTTTTTTTCACATTACTTTCCATCCTATATATACTCCGAGTCTCTAAAAAATATTATGGAAAAACATAATAGCCCCGAACGTATTTTTTTTGGAAAATTTTCACAAATAGACTAAAAATGAAAATAATATCACTTTTTCAACGTTCCAACTTTATTTTAAAAGTAGACTGGTACGGTAGAATGGAAGTGCCGTTATACATAAGCAAGACACGTATCTTGCTTGATCACTCATTTTTTGTTTGTTAAATCAAAACTGAAAAACAAAATGTTAAGATTGATCAAAAAGTTAAAAACAAAAAAATCACAACAAACAATAAATTCTGAAAAAACTGAAAGTCCGAAATAGGAAAATTCAAAAGATGAAAAAATACAGAAATTTGTCAAAATATGTAAATTAAAAAATTAATCAGAGAAGTGGAAATAAACATGTACTACATTAAATAATAAAAATTATTTTAAAATAGTAATACATAAAATTATAGAAATACAAAAGTAAATAATAAAATATAAAAATGTTTAAGAAAGTTAAAAATGTGTGGAAACATAAAAAATAATTCTTTATAATGCATTTTTTAAAACTACGTAATATACACTTGTAAAAATCACAAACTGTCAAAAAAAATATTTGACAGAAGTGAAAATTAAATTGTAAATACAAAACTTCTAAGAAAAGTGGCTGTTTTTAAGTAAACTGAGTAAGATATAGAAAAATACAGACCTGTCAAAAATACATACATTTACAATACATATAGAAAAAAATTAAAAATTATACGAAATATGAATTTTATAATTTCAAAATTTTAAGTAGTTATAAATTAAATTATTATGAAGTGGCTGTTTTATCTTTATTTTTGTTGCATGTGGTTTCTTTGTGTTTCATTTTGTTGATTTATTTGCAAATTTTGTTTCTTATTGTTTATTCATGTTTCTTGTTATTGATTTCATAACTCCAAATGTGTTATAATTTGTGTGTGTTGGTTTATTATTCCAAAGTAGAAAAAGTATATATGAATCTGAAAAACAAAAATAACAATCAATATACAATGAATAACAAAAAGTAACAAAATACAACAAAAAGCAACACAATGCAAAAACAAGAAACACAAAAAGAAACAAAAAGCAGATAAAGTATTGCAACGAATATTTATAAATTTATACAATTACCGTATTTAAGTATTATTTTTTTTACTAATGAAAAAACAGGGCAACTCTAAATAATACGAAGTAATAACAATAATACAAATAGAAGAAATTGTTGTCTTAAAATGTGTATTACTCTTAATACTCACTATAAATGCTGTACAAAACAGATGGGCATCAAACCCCCCGGGATCATCATCTGCCTCCCAAGTCCCAAATCCACTCAAGCTCTTCAATCACAGAAAGTGTTCCCTATTTTGCATATATTATATGCAGAGGAAGATAATAAGAAAACCTCAAAGATGCATCTTCTTTTGATCTTCATCCATCCTCCAAACAAATGAGGGCATATCTTCATCCATCCATTCATCCAAGTTGCTTGATTTTTGTTGTTGAAGGAATCACTTGAGGAAAAACACTTCTCATATTTCTCTGCAGCAACTAATAAATTAATCCCACTACAAGGAACCACATTTGACTACTACACATCCAAAGGCAGATAACACAGAACCATTGATCAAATTAATACATACAAAAGTTATTATTAACAAAACCTTGATAATTGTATTTATAAATTCATTTATACTAAAGGAAATAACAAATGAAAACATAAATAAACAAAAAACAACAATATTAAAATTCAATAATTGAAAAGTGATCAACAAAAGTCAACAAAAAACAACACAGTGAAACAAAAAGTAATGATTTAACAATCAATTTCAACTTTCTATTTTTTAAATCAGCTGGTAGAACTTAACGTGTAAACAATGGAGAAGTAGAGATCAAATCTTAACACCTAGGCAATGATTTTCACAATAACAATCCATTACCAACTTAAACCCTCCTACTATATATTGATAAGATCTTAGCACCTTACAGAGAGTTAAGACACTATGCAGACCATCCAAATCTTAAGTCACCATATCATATTATTATGTGGTAATCACATTGCAAAAATGTTTTATCAAAAAATTACATATGAGACGTGAATATATATAGGACAATAATAGCACATCAGGACATAAAACAACTCTTAACTTAAAACACATACCTCCTCATAACCCCCCACCCCCGCCCACATTAGCATATCATAACCCCTTATGCTACAATATTCTCATTCGGAATTTCTGCAGAAACGTAGATCTCAACTTTGTTTAACTTAATAACTCATTTTCCTTAAATTTGTCTCGTACATGGCCATTATTTATTTATAAACCTCAAATAGAACCAACAAAAAACAGTAATAAAAATATCAAAGCAATATTGTTAGTAAAAAGTAATGCACTAGTGCATAAAAATTTGAACTATCCACAGCTTTTCCTTTGTTAACTACAATTTTTTGTCTAGTTAAAACTATAACACTATCAAATAGTGATTCCATTAAAGCTTTATCTGCAGCAAGAGGTTGTATGATCTGGAAGGAGAATTTTGTTTAGGATTATTCAAAGCAAAATTAGGGACAAAATCATTCAAAATGATAGTTTAAACCATAATTCAAGTCTAGAGAACTTGAAATGAGCGGTAGGTCCATCCGGCAAACCAATTATGAGCAGAGCATCTGGTTCATAGCGATTAATGTGTACAAAAATGATGGATGTGAAATCCCTTGTTTTGACATATTCAATCATCTTTTTAGGTCATATGTGAAACTGAGCATTAGAAATAACAGAGAGCAAATTGGATATGAAGGAAGGCCCCCTTATGGATTTCAATCGGGATGTCGTTATCAATACCTTAGGAATTAGATCTTTTAGAAGCACTCTGCTGAATTTATTCCACATCGTTTTTCGCAAAGAGCTCTTCGTCTTCGGATTTGAACAGTGTCTCGTCAGCCTTCCTAGTGTTCTCTATTGTGTGCGGTATCTCCCTTTCCGGAGACTCTTCGCCGAGCTCAAGAGCCATTTTTACAGCAGCATCGCGAGCTTTGACGTTCTTGTGTTTCTCTACCTTCTTCTCGCGCTTTAGCTTGGCTTGAATGGCCGATCGATCTCTTTTCCTTGTTCACATACGGAGAAGTGAAACGGTTGTCGTGATTTTACTTTGCGTCTCTCGTGATACAGGAGGATTGTGGGCAGATGTCTAGAAGTGAAATAAAAAACATAAGTGAAAATAATAAAGTTAAAAGTAAGGGGGTGTTTGGAACTGATTCTGCTTCTGCTTCTTTTTTTAAAGCAGAAGCAGAATCAGTTTTCAGAAGCTGGTACCCCTCAACTTCTAAAAAAACTGATTCTAGGAGTAAATTAGAGCACTAGAATCACTTCTGCATTTTCATCTAAATACTCCAACTTTTGCTTGTGCTAAAATGATCCAAACACCCCTAAAAAGAAAAAGCAGTTGGAAGTCTGAGGTTATAGAAACTAACTTTCGCCTAATTACTGTTTTTTTTCGTGTCCAAAAAACAGCCGAAATTGAAGGCGCCCAAATAAGCTCAAACTCTTCTGCTGAAATTGGAAACGTTGGGGAAATTCAGAGTCTTGTGAGCGCCACCTTGAGGGGCACAGTAGACGCCGGAGACTCGGTCGGGCCGGCGGAGGACGAGGATGAAGTAATAGAGCTGGAGTTCTTCGACAGCAGAGCAGTAGACAAGCTGCACACCACGCATGACGCGTATTGCCCAAACTGCAGAAGCCCCATTTCCAAGGTTGTTCTGAGGATTAAGCGGGAAAGAAGGAGGGTTGATCCGCCCCCTAATCCGGAGAAAAAGCTCGATTTGCTTGGTTGTCTGACATGCTTTCGAGTTTTCCTCCCTTCGAGATCAGAAGAAGCAGATGAAAGCAATGGGAACCCTGTAGAGAAACAGGAACCAAGCAGTGCATTGCCTGATGGTATGTATATACATATTAATATTTAATATATTGTTTGTGTTAATGCATAAATAATACCTCCCTTCATGCTTTGATTTTTAAGGTCTAGATGTTTACTTTTTAAGCAACTATACCCCATTCATCCCATTAGATTTAGCCAAGTTTGACTGGTAATTGAGATAAGGAAGTTGAATTGTGTAACTGACTTTTCTTGAGATGAGACATAAATGATGTTAAACACAAATTTGTCAATTTTAAAAAGTGGCAAAAGTAGTAAGATATCCGAATATGGGAGTTTTGCAATGTTTAGTGGGACAAACAGGAGTGAATCCAGAATTCTGAGCTAGGCTGGGATAGAAGTAATTATACAAGGTTTAAACAATAACGGGACGGGCCAAATGGGAAGAGATGAAGAACAGAAAAATTGCACTAGAAAATGTAAGAAAAAAATATGATTGCACAGTTTCCACTAGACATTAGCCCAGAGGAGTACTGGAGTGGTAGTGTAAATCCGCACCTGGGACAAAGAGAGTAAAATGAAAAAGTCTCCAAAAAATTATTATTTCAACTATAGTTGTTTCATTTGTTTAGGTTCAATTGCTTGAGTGGGGTTCACAGGGTCTATGAGTGAAGTTGTAGCTGTAGTAAATAGTGTAAAAAACAGGAGTCAGAACTCAGAAGGTCAATATGTTGAAAAAGGTTGAAAGAAAAGATGCTAAAATAAAGGTATTTATGTGTTAAAGATGAAAAAGTATGACAAGTTATCAAAATGGAATGTTTCAATGTTCAACAGTGAGGCAAGTCAAAATGAATAGGTGGAATATTACAAAATATTGTTCAGAAGTGTTTTCATTTTATAATTTAGCAGTGTACTATTTAAGCATAATTAAGTACTCCCTCTGTCCCATTCTAAGGTTCCTACTTTCCTTTTTGGACGTCCCATATCAAGGTTCTCATTTCTATTTTAGGAAACAGTTAACACTCTTAAATGACAACTTAACCATCAAATATTAAAAATTATATATTTATAACATCACAATTATCATCAATGACTTCGTTATATATCCATCAACATTATTGAACAAAATAAACTCAAATTACCTTTCTTAATTATTGTCTAAATAACTGTGCCATTTTGCTATGAGAACCTTTCACCGGGACGGAGGTAGTATTAAGGTTCACAAACGTTTATTTCAAAAATCAAAGCAAGAATTTTTAAAGAGACCGATGGAGTAGGTTCCTATGTGTTTGATTTTTCATTTGATCATCACAAGTAGTTAACATATACATTTCTGTAAATTAAGCAGGGAAGTGCTTTGACCTGCATTGGATTTTTGGGCAGAGATCAAGAACATCAAATCCACAGGCATCTGTCACATCTCAACCGCAACCATCTCATTCTGACCAAGGTAGTTAGTAGTTGTTCTTACTCTCTTGTTCGCCTCTACTTCTGTTCACACGCTGCTTGGTGTTTAAGAGTTTGTTCCATATTGAAATAACATAACGTCATATCGGTAAAGTTTGAATTAACAAACCTACACTTTACACTATATCTCATACTTTAGTGAGAGTATTAACCTATTTCTTATTCTTTTTGTAGTTTTCTGTAAATTATTGGAAAGTTAGTTCTTTTAGATCCATTGAACTTTTAAGCTAGTGTTTTTTAAACATGATTTTTTTGTTTTTGAAATTGAAGGTCTTCTTCATTCATTTGTGCTTCTTATCGTCATCCATAGCTATTCTTTTTTGCATATATAATGCGTCTTTCTTGAATATGCACGTGTTACTATAGATCATTCTTGACATTCGATCTTCTTCAGGGAAGAAGAAGCCAGGCGATGCACATACACAGGGTAGTAGTGCTGCTAGTACTTCATCACATTCCCATGATTCAAATAGAACTCAGAATGCTCCTACTCCTTCACGAAAGGAAATCGAGACTCCATCACCCGAAATGAATGGGGATGCAGCTAAACAGAAATTCAAGCACGATGGGCAGGACTATGCAAAAGCGGCTGGGAGTTCTGCAGAAAGAAATTTTGTCGTGGGAGAAGGGCATTCAGGTAATGAAATCTGTCTGAGTTTCTGTTCACATGCTGCTTGGTGTTGAAGAGTTTGTTCCATATTGAAATAACATAACATCATATCGGTTAAGTTTGAATTAAAAAACCTACACTTGACATTATTTCCTTTATTTGAATGAGAGTATTAACCTATCTCTTATTCTTTTTGTAGTTTTCTGTAAATTACTAGAAAGTTAGTTCTTTTAGATCCATTGGACTTTTTAGCTAGTTTCTTTTGAAACATGATTCTTTTTTTTGGAACAGAAGGTCTTCTTCATTCATTTGTGCTTCTTATCGCCACCCATAGCTATTCTTTTTTGCGTATATAATGCGTCTTTCTTGAATAGGCACGTGTTACCTTAGATCATTCTTGAAATTCGATCTTCTTCAGGGAAGAAGAAACCAGGCAATGTACATATACAGGGTAGCAGTGCTGCTAATACTTCATCGCCTCCCCATGATTCAAGTGGAACTCAGGATGCTCCTACTCCTTCACAAAAGGAAATTGAGACCCCATCACCCGAAATGAATGGGGATGCAGCTAAACAGAAACTCAAGCATGATCTGCAGTACTACGCAAAAGCGGAGGGGAGTTCTGCCGAAAGAAATTTCGTCGTGGGAGAAGGGCATTCAGGTAATGAAATCTGGCTGAGACTTTAAGAGCCCATTTTGAAAGGGTTACTTTGTTCAAATGGCTACATTTTTATAAAGGAAAAATGTTCGGAAAAATCAACTTAAGCCAAATAATGCAAATGCTACTTATTCGGTTAATAAAAAGAATAAGCTGTTAAGGGCCTTGGTACAAGATCTAGTCCAAGGTCGATGCTTCTGAGAAGAACAAGAAAAATATGAATCTATGGTGCCTGAAATATTAATCGACTCCCGCCCTCGGCAAGGAGTTTGTCGCAGGTTCCACCGTACGCCAAATAAAATTAATATTCCAAAGCTAATCTCATTAATCCAACTGATAAGCCTTAAATAGGCTAAAGACAAGTTTCCTAAAACAATAATAGGAAAGAAGTAATATAGAAGCTCCTAAACTAGTATAAGGAAACCTGAATAAATAAACTCAAAGTAGGAAACTGATTTAATTAATTAAAATAGACTCAAAGTAGGAAACTGATTTAATTAATTAAAATAATGAGGACCACTCAAGCTGGTCCCTTCTTTGACCGCCTCTGGTAGACTCTGCCAAATCGACCCATATCATCACTCCCTCCGTTGACAACGAGCTTGTCCTCAAGATCGAAATCAGGAAAATTCTCACAGAAGGAATCCAATGTTTCCCATGTAGCCTCTTCCAAAAGCTGTCCTGCCCAGTGGACAAGTAGTTCCCAGCTACCCTGATATGGACGAGCCTTCAAAATGGACAGAGGTTGGAGTGGGGGTGGCAGGCTGTTCAGTTCTGGTAAGGTTCCCATCGTCAAAGGTGTGTCTCCTCTGTGTGGCTTGAGTAAAGAGACATGAAAGACGTCATGAATTTTGCTTGATGGAGGAAGTATCAGGCGATAGGCAGCTTGCCCAATAGCTTCCTTTATCTGAAAGGGCCCAAAAAACTTGGGTGAAAGCTTGTGAGTATGCCTGATGAGTGACAATTGGCGATGTGGATGAATTCTGAGCCAAACCCAATCACCTGGGGTGAATGACAAATCCCGATGGCCCTTATCGTATTGGAGTTTCATACGTTGTTGAGCTTGGAGCAATCTGGTCTTGGCTATGGTGAGGATGGAGTCGCGGTCAATGAGCGCTTGGTCCACTGCGTCGAGCTTGGCAGTGCCAGGTGTGTAAGAAAGTAGCTTGGGCGGGTCACGACCATACACTAACCTGAAAGGAGTATCACCTAAAGATGTATGGATAGATGTGTTGTAGCAATACTCCGCCCATGGAAGCCAACGAACCCAATCTCGTGGACAGTCGCCGGTAGTACAACGGAGGAACATTTCCAAGGTGCGATTCACCACCTCAGTTTGACCATCTGTTTGAGGGTGGTAGGCTGAAGAAAATCGAAGTTGGGATCCACAAAGACGGAATAACTCACGCCAAAAGGAGCTCACAAACACTTTATCGCGGTCAGAGACAATTGATTCCGGCAGGCCATGGAGGCGAAAAATTTCAGAGAAGAAGACTGCTGCCACTGAAACAGCCGTAAATGGATGTGCTAGTGCAATGAAATGAGCAGCCTTAGATAACCGATCAACAACCACAAAAACAACTGATTTTCCCCGAACCTTGGGCAATCCCTCGATGAAGTCCATGGAGATATCTGCCCAAATGTGATGAGGAATGGGCAGGGGCTGCAACAAACCTGCAGGCTGGAGGTTCAGCCATTTGTGTTGTTGACACACTTGGCAATCCCGCACATGGTCAGTGATAGTCTTTTTCATGCCAGGCCAATAAAATTCGCGACGCACCCTCTGTAATGTCTTAGCACTGCCTTCATGGGCCATGGAGTGGAACAAATTGACTATAGTTGGAATTGCAGCAAAAGATGGCAGTAAGTACACTTTATGTTGGAAAAACAGCAACCCCTCTCGATATGCCCACTCGGTTCCCAAGGCACCTTCGTCAAGCTGGCGTCGAAGAGCTCCAATTTCGGACGAGGAAGCTTGTTCCTTACGGATATCCTCAAGCAAAGTTGTATAAGGAATGGACAACGCTGCTAGGTGAGGCTGAGACTCATCACGGCGAGATAAGGCATCGGCAACCGTGTTGTACCGACCAGGTTTGTATTCTACCCGGAAATTATACCCCATCAACTTACTGAGCCAATGTTGTTGGGGAGAAGTCGTTAAACGTTGCTCCAGTAAGTGTTTCAAGCTAGAATGATCGGTACGAATTAAAAATTCTTGCCCCCAGAGGTACGGTCGCCAATGGGTTACTGCCTTGGCCAACCCGATCAATTCCCGCTCGTATGCGGCTAATTTGATATGACGATCTGCTATTTTGCGGCTGAAAAACGCGACAGGATGACCCTCTTGTTGCAAAACTGCCCCAAAGCCACTCCCTGAGGCATCACATTCAATGACAAATGGAATTGAAAAGTTGGGCAGTTGAAGTACAGGAGCTGTGGCCAAGCAATGTTTAAGTTGGTTAAAGGCAACAGTGGCCTCCTCATTCCAATGGAATGAATGTTTCTTTAAGAGTTGCGTGAGTGGCAAGGCAACCTCCCCATAATTTTTGATAAACTTACGGTAGTAGCCAGCCAGGCCTAGAAACCCACGCAAGGCCGTTAGTGTCCCTGGCAGAGGCCACTCTTGGATGGCTTTAACTTTCTCCTGGTCAACCTTGACGCCTTTTTCGTGAATGATGTGACCCAAATACTGCACACTATCAGTTCCAAAATAGCATTTGGAGCGTTTAAGAAATAGCCCATGTGCTCGGAGGATATCAAAAACTAAGCGGACATGATGGATATGCTCCACCCAGCTCTTACTATATATTAAGATATCGTCGAAGAAGACCAGAACAAACTTCCGGAGATAAGGGCCAAAGATGTCATTCATTAGGCATTGGAAGGTGGATGGGGCATTAGTGAGGCCAAAGGGCATGACCAAGAATTCAAAATGACCATGGTGTGTGCGGAAAGCTGTTTTGGGAATGTCCTCCTGGGCCATTCGAATCTGGTGGTAGCCAGACCGGAGATCCAACTTCGTAAAAACTTTTGCCCCATGGAGCTCATCCAACAATTCATCGATCACCGGAATTGGGTATTTATCCTTCACTGTTTTACTGTTCAACTCTCTGTAGTCGACACAGAAACGCCACGAGTCATCATGCTTCTTAACCAAGAGCACTGGAGAAGAGAATGACGAATGACTAGGTTGAATGATCCCTTGTTCTAACATTGCAGCACATTGTCGCTCAATCTCATCCTTTTGGAAGTATGGATAACGGTAGGGGCGTACCACAACCGGGCCACAACCAGGAACTAAAGTTATGCGATGATCGCATGGCCGTGGAGGTGGCAGACCGCGCGGTTCCTGGAATAAATCCTGGAAGTTGCAGAGAATACCTTCTAGGGGTGAATGCTCATGTGAAGTGGGAAGTGCCATGTTTGCTGGTTTGCAGTATGGCGTTGGTTTGCCCTGCCATATGACGGTTGCACCCATCCAATGAAATTGCATAGACAGATTGTGAAAATTCCATACGATCGCGCCTAAGTCTCGTAACCACTGGACCCCCAAAATCATATCAAAACCAGCCATGGGAAGAACATAAAAATCAGCATGGAAGGGAACTCCCAAAACCTCAAAAGTTAACTGAGGACAGCTACCCAAAATAGGGACCTTTTCGCCATTTGCCACCACCACAAATAAAGAATTGTCTGTGGGTGAACTATACTCGAGTCCTTGAGCCAATCGTGCATGCACAAAATTATGCGTGCTCCCAGAGTCGACTAGAATCAGAACTGGTTTACCTCGCAAGGAAGCTGTAATTTGCATTGTTGTGGGTGAGCAGGAACCTGACATGGCATTGAGGGACAAGGCAAAGTCAGAATCGATTGTTTCATCGCCTTCGTCATCCCAGATTTCCAAGGCAAAAAGCTGCTTGCAACGATGACCGCGAACATAACGTTCATCACAATGATAGCAAAGACCTTTGGCTTGGCGACTGGCTGCCTCCGCTCTGGAAATCCGACGACGCCAAGTGGGAGGCTGCTGTGAGTCCTCAATGGTCTGCTTTGGATTTGAAGCAAGCAGACTGGTTTGTGATGCGATAGGCATAGGGGATTGTCTTGGTTGAGGTCGTGTGACTGGGAGTAGTGCCACAGATTGTTGTTTGCGCTCAATCTGCCTGGCCAGATTCATGGCAACGTCCAAGCTTCCTGGAGCCTGAAACTCCAGTTCTAAACGGATTTCCTGACGAAGCCCTGCCATGAATGCGTTGACTTCAAATTGACTGGGTAATCCATCTACACGCGCCAACAGTTTCTGAAACAAACTAATATATTCCTCCACTGTCCCCGTTTGTTTGAGTTGAAAAAGATCTCCCGAAGGGTTGGTGCTTAAAGGTGGTCCAAAACGAAGGAGACATTTTTCAGAAAAGGTGTTCCACGATATACCTGCACGCAGTTTATCTGCCCAGAGTTGAGCATCGCCTGTCATGTGAAAAGTAGCTAATCCGACACGTGCGATGGGGGCTGTCTGTTGATGTGAAAAAAATCGTTCACAACGCTTCAGCCAGCTCAGTGGGTCACTTGTACCATCATAGGTAGGAAAATCGAGTTTGGAATAGCGGGGCACAATGTTATTCTCGCTACTGACTCGAGTGTGGTGTTCGTGAAATTCCCTATGATCACCATGGGATCCGGAGGGGCTGTTACTGTTGGAGTCAGTATGTGGGCCTGCAGATTTACTAGTCAGGGCAGCAAGCTGCGTGGAAAAAGATGTAACGAGATCTGTAATTTTTGCCTCAAGCGATCCTTGTCGCTGGTTAATATCTGCCATGAAGGTTTTGAGTGTCTCTGCGGTGATGTGCTCGTTCCCCATCGTTCTGGATACTGATACCAAATTGTTAAGGGCCTTGGTACAAGATCTAGTCCAAGGTCGATGCTTCTGAGAAGAACAAGAAAAATATGAATCTATGGTGCCTGAAATATTAATCGACTCCCGCCCTCGGCAAGGAGTTTGTCGCAGGTTCCACCGTACGCCAAATAAAATTAATATTCCAAAGCTAATCTCATTAATCCAACTGATAAGCCTTAAATAGGCTAAAGACAAGTTTCCTAAAACAATAATAGGAAAGAAGTAATATAGAAGCTCCTAAAGTAGTATAAGGAAACCTGAATAAATAAACTCAAAGTAGGAAACTGATTTAATTAATTAAAATAGACTCAAAGTAGGAAACTGATTTAATTAATTAAAATAATGAGGACCACTCAAGCTGGTCCCTTCTTTGACCGCCTCTGGTAGACTCTGCCAAATCGACCCATATCATAAGCTTATTAGTTCTACCAAGCACGGCTTAAGTCTGTTTGATCTTTGTTAACCTCGTGCTTTTCATATATTCTACTGCAAAACTAAATGAGATGGGGAGTGAGACTTGTGTCATGCTCACTGGAATTTATGCAGGTGCATGGATGGTAGATTCTAAGAAACAAGAACCTGAAATTAGAGACGAGAAGAACGGAAGCTTTACAAATATTAAAGGTGAGAGTGTGAGACATGTGACCCATTGTTTTATATGCGAGTTTGTAACTTTATATTACACCTATATGGCTATATGAGATTGCAAGATTGTTTAACAAGTCATCATAACTCATAAGTACTATTCAAGTTACACATGAATTTATGATAGAGCTAATAGCTCAAGTGTGGAAAAATCGGTCTGATCTTGATGGAATTGAACTGCATTGCAGGACGAGACGTACAAATTCAAATTGATGAAAGCACAAATGAAGCAAGAACTTCAACCTGCATGCAAGATCCTATACAAGTGACCGGAAAAAGTGGTTCACAATCAATAGAGGTGGTCAAGAGCATAGTGTATGGAGGCCTAGCTGAGTCAATCACAAGCTTAAGTCTGGTTTCTTCAGCTGCTGCCTCTGGTGCCACCACACGTAAATCCTTAACACCCTCCCATCCCAAAACTAAATGGATCCTTTTATGCTAACAGTATAGTCTTTTCTTAAAAATCTGTTGATTATTTTGCAGTGAATGTTTTGACTATTGGAGTGGCAAATCTCATAGGCGGTCTTGTAATCATGGCACACAATGTATGCAAATATAATACCTATCCTTATCTGCCTTAATTACTTATTGCTCCTATCTATTAAGTCAAATATATGCCCTTGATCCAGGCCCTGGGTCCATCCCAAGTTCGATAAAAACTTTCCCGATGCGTAAATTTTTTGCGTAAAAAAATATATGAATGAGTTCCTTTTCTGGTCTACCCAAAGTTTTCTTGTGACTATACGCCTTTGCAAATATATAAATACAAACTTAAATATAGTCTTGGACTAATCCATTATGGACTCGTTATGATGTGGAACTCAAGTCTCCATGAGCAACTCAAATATGATAAGTCTTGACAACGAGCACATGTATATCAAGGATAGTATGACCTAACCACACACCCTCTTGTGGTGTCTTACGTTGTTCACATCAGTTGAGTAGTTCATTACTCTCTAATGAAAAACCCAGTCCAACTAAGACTAAAAGTTTACACACATATTTCAAATGCCAATCTGGTACGCTAGCCAGAAAAAGAAATTCCAATTTCACAAATCTTTTTAATCACAATCTTTTTAAAAGTAAACTTATATTTTTGTAAAATTCATCTAAAGCCAAGCCATTTTAGCTGATATATTGAATAGTTATGGAAACAAGTTTTAGGCATGAATGGTCGATCATTAATCATTTCTAAGAGCTTGTTTTTTTATTGATTTTACTAAAGAAAATTATACCACGATGACATGTTTTTTATAGAGGGAGTAATTGATTATGAAATATAAAAATCACAGAAAATCGACTTGTTTAATTGCAGTTTTTGGACTTGCATAGCAATCGCCCTGCTGAAGAGTACCAAGAAGTATTAGGCCAAAGAAAAGACTTTCCACTTCATCTCATTGTTGCAGTATTGTCATACCTCACCTTTGGCCTCACCCCACCTGCCATCTACGGATTTGCGTTTCATGAGAGAGACGATAGAGACATGAAGCTTTTAGTGGTTGCAGTGGCTTCTTTTGTGTGCATCATTTTTCTGGCCATTGGAAGAGCTTACACCCGCAGAGCAAATACGTTTAAGGATTATTTGCTGACTGTACTGCAATACATTGTTGTTGCAGCTATGGCTTCTGGTGTTGCTTATGCAGTGGGTCATTTGTTTGGGAGGCTGATGGATGAACTCGGCTGGTTTGACTCAGCCCCAACCACCCCAAGCAGCGGTCTTCTTCTTTCTAATGTTCATTTGGAACATCCAAACTGGGATTCATATTGATTCTTGTAATCATGATTGGTCATGCTTCCATCTTCCAGGATTCCGTCTCCAAGCTGTTCCAGTGTTTTCCTTGAGGAATATTGTTATTAAACTTGGGATTCCAATAGTTCAATTTTTTTATATGGATTTGTAGTATTATACTCCTTCCCTATTTATTTATTTATTTATTTTGTATTCCTTGTGACATAAATGAAGTCTCATTTCATCATTTGTTGAAAAAAATCTTATCAGTTTCCTCTGTTCCTCTTAAGAAATACAGAGAAAATATTACTCTCAGTAGAAAAAACGTCCTAAAAAGTCAAAGAAAAGACCATATTTCTTTTACTTCGTGAAGGTTCCAGACTTCCAGTTAGGAACTCCTTTTACAAAACAATTGAACAAAATAAAATTAGTAAAAAGTGTAATATGGACGCCACCATTGTTTATGAAGGAAGAAAGGTAGGTATATGCAATATACTTCGGGAATCGAGATCACCATGGCCACTTTCAGATAGCTAGAACAGAGTGGTGTAGAGCAGCCCTATCGCCGGCAAAAGCTGAAGCTCAGGGTCTCAGGGACCAAGACAAGTTATGCATGTATAATAAGCTTATGAAATGGATTTGAAACCAGTGGTGGATCATGTGATATTAAATTAATACTCCCTCGTCCCCCGTCTCATTTTTCCATTTTTGGATGTCCCCCTATTATTGTCACATATTATATTTGATAACATTTGTGTGACTCTAATTCATTCTTACTCATTATCAACTCATTACCAACCACATAATTCTACTTTTTTTAAAAACACACAACTCTCTACCGTCCCAATATTAGGGGAACGGAAGGAGTATATATAAGGAGTAGATCTCCGGTAGGTTATTTTAGAACCCTTAGGCCCTGTTTGGTTGGAGGGTTTCGGAGGGGAGGGGAAGAAAGTGGGGAATTTGTGTGTGTTTGGTTGAAGGAAATAGGGGGGAAGAGGAGGAAAGTGAAAGACTTTCAAAATCCTTCACTTCCTCCCATTCTAAACCTCCCAAATCGGGGTATTTCGGAGGAAACGTGTTGATAACCACAAACTATCCATCTCCTACGTGAATGAACAAAACGTTATAATATAAAAAGGTAAAAAACAACAAGTTTTGAAAAATTAAAAAATTTAAAAATTAAAAAATTAAAAAGTTTACAGATTAAAAAATTTAAAATTTAAAACATTAAAAATTTTAAAAATTAAAAATTAAAAATTAAAAATTTTAAAAATTAAAAAATTTAAAAATAAAAATAAAAAATAAAAATTCAAAACTGAAAGATGAAAATTTATAAAATTAAAAAAAGTAAAAAATCAAATAAAATAAAATTATCACTCATGACCATAGGAGTAATATTCATAATAGTTAGACATGTATCTATTTTTTTAAGTAAGCTATCAAATAAAAGTAAATTGTGAAAATATTTTCATTAAATCTTTCCTCCTATTTCCTCCAACCAAACACAAATTTTTATCAAAATCCTTCCTTCCCCTTTCCTTCCCTTCCCTCCTTCACTCTCCCCTTCCCTCCCCTCCTTTGAACCAAACAAGGCCTTAAAGACAGTCGCAATAATTTGCACATTGTGTTCACTAGGTTATTTTGGAACCCAATAAGTTAGCTAGAGAGTATCTATCGACTTTGCTTCTTACATCATTTTTCAACATATTTCTCATTTTATTCTAAACATTTATTAATAAAGAAATGAATTGAGTTACTACATATTTGCATAAACAAAAGCTAGTATACAGTTTAATGCATTAGTCCTATGATTTTAAAGATTCGTCAAAACCCGATGTGTTATAAATATTTATCACTAAAAACCCTTCTATGAATAAATTTATTTGTTAAATAAATGGAAAATAATTAGTATTTTTGCATAATTTAGGAAACTTGACAAATCTATTTGCATATTCAATCATAATATTAAGATAAATAATTCGTTAAATGCTAAGTTTATTCTTATAAATAATTACTACGTATAATACAACGGGATTTAACGCATTTTATAAATCACAAAGACTAATTCGCCGAATTTCTATACGACAACGGGTTCGGTGCATAAGATGTTTAGTGTGGATCGGACCAAACCAATATTGATGATGCATCCTACAGGCCCATTATCAATTGGGCGCCTTGGTGTATGTGGTCCAGTATCGTAAGGTTTGTTTCATCAATCTTTGAGAAGCGAAGATCGGAGAGAGCTCGGGTTTGGAGATTTTTGGGGGTTTATCAATCCTTCAGTCGACTGCGAAGATGATTTACGACGTCAACTCTCCGCTTTTCCGGTCCTTCCTTAGCCAAAAGGGGGGCAATTCTGACAAGAGGTATGATGCAAGTTTCTATCTTACAAATTTTTAGAATCTAAACATGTATAATCAATTCAGAACTTCAATCATATACTCCGTATAATATTTCTTTAGTTAATCCAAACGACAGAATTGCTTGTATTAGAGATTGATTTCATTTCCAGAATAGGCCACGGTTGGAATTTTATTGACGCATATGTATGCATAAATGGTATGCAGCATATATTTGCAATGGGTGGGCTGGATAACAGACTTACAGTTACAACAATGTATGAAAGGAAAGCTATAGTTAAAGCCAAATTGTTGATAAGTTAGAGGTTTTGTGGTTAGGATGTATGAAAGAATGTTAAATCAATCAAAGTAGGTTACAGGATGGATGGAAAAGTTAAATTGTTCTCATGTTTTCTAGGTATTTCCAATACCCTGAACTCATAATATCTGCGAGGGCTACACCAATCACTAATGATATTTGACTATCTATAGGTAAAAATAAAAAATTTTATTTTCTCCGATTTAACAATAACAACAACATCCAAGCTTTAGTCCCAAAAGATATTGGGATCGGCTAACATGAATCGATACATGATATCTCCGCCAAAAGGAAAAGAAAGAAAATAAAGATAAAAAAGATAAGCTATATAAAAAGATAATATAAAAAGAGATGAATATACATAAAAATGATAAAATAAAAAGGATACAAATAATGCTTATATATAAGGATAAAAAACAAGGAAAAAAAGATGAGGGGAAAAGATGATACGAGATCACTCCTCCACATGAATACCCGCCCTCCACTTAGCTTTTTCCAAAGTCATACCCTCATCCAACCCCAGAAGAAGCATATCACTTCGAACTACCCTAACCAACGTCTGTTTGGGTCTTCCTCTCCCTCTCTTCCCTGCCTCTTCTCCACACATCTCAACTCGTCTGACAAGTGCATCACTTGGTCTTATACGCACATGAAGAAACCACCGTAGACACGACTCCCACATCTTGTCTTCAATAGGTGCTACTCCCACCCTTTGTCTGATTGTCTCATTCCTCACGCGGTCCTTCCTAGTATGCCCACACATCCAACGCAGCATGCACATCTCTGCCACACTCATCTTTTGAATGTGACATTGTTTCACCGCCCAACACTCTACGCCATACAGTAATGCAGGCCTAACTGCTGTCCTATAAAATTTATCCTTTAGTCTAGATGGCATACCTCGATCGCATAGAAATCCTGACGCACTCTTCCACTTCATCCACCCTGTTCTGATTCTATGGGATACATCTCCATCTAACTCACCGTCCTTCTGAATTATGGAGCCCAAGTAACGGAACATATCGCTGACTGGTATCTCCTCACGATCCAAAGTAATTCCGCTATTACCACTGCTTCTACCTCCACCAAACTTGCACTCCATGTACTCTGTCTTGCTCTGACTTAGTTTGAAACCCTTATTCTCCAATGTTTGTCGCCATACTTCCAACTTTGATTTAAGACCTGATTACGTCTCATCAATCAATACAATATCATCGGCAAACATCATGCACCACGGTATATCATCTTGAATTGACTTCGTAAGTTCATCCATGACTATTGCAAATAAGAAAGGGTTCAGAGCCGATCCTTGGTGCACTCCGATAGTAATAGGGAACTCTTCAGTCCTCCCTACACTAGTACGGACACTTGTAGTACAATCCTCATACATATCCATGATGATGCTAATATACTTGCGTGATATGCCTTTCCTAGTTAAGGCCCACCAAAGAACTTCCCGAGGTACCCTATCTTATGCCTTTTCTAAGTCAATGAACACCAAATGCAGATCCTTATGAGCGTCTCTATACTTCTCCATAAGTTCCCGAAGAAGGTGAATGACCTCAGTTGTTGAACGATCAGGCATAAAACCGAATTGATTCTCTGAAATCTTCACAGTTATTCGAAGTCTTTGCTCAATCACTCGCTCCCAAAGTTGCATGGCGTGACTCATAAGTTTTTCCGATTTAACAATATTTTACAAAATATGTTTCTTTCAATACACAGCAAATAAAATGTTGTCAAAATAGAATATGCGAATAGTACAAAAGTTGAACTGTACATCTAATAAAGAACAAATAGTACAAAAGTTGAACTGTGTATCTAATAAAGAACAAAGGGTGTACTTTTTCTCCAAGCCTCCAAGGAAACCAGTCCTCATTTCTAGTTTTATTTGTAGAAGCACAAGTGCTTTCTGTCTATTAATATCATGCTATATCAGTACTTTAATAAGAAGTAGTTTCTCTTTTAAGGTTTCAAGCATTAAATACCGGTTGTGGTTTGCTACTAGATCCGGACAAAGTGATCTTTACAGCTAAATGAAAAAAAATCATTTCCTTTCCAAATCCTTCTTTTGAAGTTAAAGTACTTTTTTCCCTAGGGGAAAAACACTTGTGGAGTCTACGGTTTGCTGTGCTAGATTGCTAGAATTTTGGTATCTAAAGATCTTTATTGTTTAAACAAAAGGAAGGTTTAATTATATATCTATTGACATTTTATTCCTATGAGCTGTACATTGATGCACAATTTTATTCGTTCTGCTTTAGGATTCCAAAAACATGATAACATACTTGTATCATTAAAGGATAAGAGTCAAATGTGGCACAGTGGGTTAATTTAATTTAGCATTTTACTATTTTTTTAAAGAAGCATTTTACTATATCTTCAATGATATACTACTAACTTTTGAGTACTTACTTCCAATCTTTTGACAATTTCTTCATCTTCTAGGTATGAGTTTTGCCATCCTAGCTTTCATGCTCCGTAAATGCTTTAAAGTGGTACGGATAAAATGCATAAATGAGACATTCACTAATGGTATTGTTGCACTGTGCTACATTAACTCTTAAATGAAACAAATTAGTACCATAACTACGTGTAAATAATTCAACCGGCAATACAATTCAAATTTCCGGCAAAAAAATCCTACGTGGTGACACAAAATTCTCTGCAAAGTGTCCACCCTACAATGATGACATGGACACAAGTAACTATAGTGGACTTTAAAAGGGAATTTTGGCTGCCACATAGGATTTTCAGAACACCAATTTGAATAATCTTGTCAGTTGAAACATTTATGTATAATTATGGTACTGACTTGATTCATTTAAGAGTTAATGTACTAAAATGCAACACTACCAATACTTAAGGTACCGTTTATGCATTTCACTCGAGGCGTACATTACAAATCGACTCAGACTTCGTGATTCAAAAACCGATCAAATTTCACGATTTGAAAACTATGTTTGGCACATGTTTTAAGTAATTAAGTGTTCTACTTTTGTCTAGATTTTCCGTATGTGCCCTGTGAAAAGCGATTGACACACCTTTTAAGGTCGGAATATAAGGAGTAGTATTATTGATTGACTTGAAAAATTTAACCAAGTAATGAAAGAAAGAAGTTTGTTTTGAGACAATGAAAAGCGGCAATTGCGGAGTTTTTAAGGGGTGAAAGGAGTACCACTGCCTCTCTAGCCAATCATTGCATAACTAAACTAAATCACAGTATCATGTTTCAACTTTCAACTGAAAATTACATCAGGATCCTTTAAAATGTTTAAAACTCTTTCATTGCAAGATGATAGACTGGTAATTATACTTTTAAAATGCCATTTAGTTGCTGTTTATTTCGAAAATAAGTTAGAGGCTTAGTTTGCTAATTTAGGCTCACAAGGAGTTCGAAGGTGATTGTTCTAGTTGGAATATTTTACTTCATTTCAACTAATAATGGGTTTCACTTGATCTTTATAATTAATTTTCCATTTTAACATTCTTCAGCTGGAGTTTTTTTCATAACCTGTGTGTATTATATGTTTCTTGTTCTGATGTCGAAACGTTCTTATAGGAAAACTGAAGAGCAAAGGCCAAAAGATCAGAAACCAAAAGCAAATGAAAACAAACCAGTTATGAATGAGTAGTTGTTTGGCCTACTGCTTATATATGCATACTGCTTTTTCGTTAAGAAACTAGTAACTGTTACAGACCATATCTCACATTCTCACTTGTCTTTTGAACTTATGACATTGGTGAATTATATAAATTTTTTAAATTCCTGAGCTATTTGTTAAATTCCTGAGCTATGTTATCTGGTTTTAAAGTTCTCTTTCCTTTTTATGTTGTATGGAGTATCATGTATGTATGGCCATGTTGGAGTTTAGGAGTTCATCGGGTAAGGCTTAGAAGCTATGGGCTCTAATGTTATAATTATTGAACTCATTAATAGGGGACATTCGATTTTACTGTTGGTCAATCTTAAATTTCAAAAATAATATGAATGTCGTACTTTGATCTGTGATTAGTATATCAAATAATCTCATCAATTAATGTATCTCACTCAATTGTGCTTTCAGAAATAACCAACCACATTAACAAAATCACCTCTTAATAATCTCATTGATGGAGATGCCTTAGAGCTTCTTCTATGCTATGAAGTGCCAAGTTTTCTTCATGTAAGGTATTAAGGTCTATATATTTTCAAAATAAATTCAAAATTATAAATGAGACTTCTAACCCAATTGCCATTTTGTAATTTGTCATATACTCAATTTACCAATTTATCCCTATTTCATTTTTTTCTTTTTTTCTTTTTTTCTCGACACCTCTTTTCATCCTATTAATGTAAAACACTCTTATCTTCATGTGTCTCTTATACTATAGTTGTATAATTAAATTGCATGTAAGATAACATAATAAGTTGACCCCAAATTCTTTTGGGATTAAGGCTTGGTTGTTGTTGTAAGGTAACATAATAAGAGAAAAAACAATTTCTGCTAGTCATGTACATATAATTTGCCCCCTTCTTGGATGCAACGTTTTCTCTGAATATATAGCATGGAATAATGGAAATGGTTGATGCACAAACGGTGTGAATTGGTAAAAGGTGCGAAATTATGTCTACCCTTTATTGGGTTTGAGTTGACAAATTGAGATTAGCTAAAGATATGAAAATCTCTCAAAGGAGCTTTTCTAAAGGTTTGGCTGCGACGGTGGGAGTAATTTATTAGATCTAGTCTACTTAGCAGTGTCCCTAGTATATACTTTAACAGTTTGACCCCTTTATATGTTTATAAATCTGAATTTGAACCCACACGGGTAGCTTAGTTGGTTCAGTGGTGGAAAATTTGGAACAATGACCAAGGTTCGAAAACCGCAACGACCGTGTGGAGGTTACAACTATTGCGTGTTGTGCTGGATGTTTGGTGTGCACATGTATAAGATCTACCATCATTGGGCCGACTGAGTCACTGTGACTTACATTCTCTCAAAAATTCTGTCGAGTCGGGGTGTGGGGCTCTTGGGGTGAGAGATTCCACCTTTTGGAACAATAAAACTGAATTTGAGTTGGTTTTGGGATTTGTCAATAAATTGTAATACATCGTACTAAACGGCATTGAGATTAAGTCATGCATCCAATAAAGAAGTGTTTTCATAAATATCACAGAAATAAAACTTTAGTTATTTATAAAAATATGAGTACGATTATCATGGTTACAGTGCCATGATCACTTAAATGTAAAAATCAAAAGTAAAGTACACTAAGGATGTTTTTACTTGGACTGTAATTTGCTGGTCTGGTCTGATCTGGTCTGGTCTGAACTGGTCTGGTCTGGTCTGAACTTGTCTGATCTGGTTTCTTTGTATTTTTATAACTATCCAATCTGGTCTGATCTGGTTTGGTCTGGTCTGGGACGAATTACAGTCCATGTAAAAACATCCTAACATTAATATTAGTCACTACATTTAAGAAGTCATTTTTTTTATAAAAATCTTTAATTTTAGTTATAAATTTATAATTATTTTAAAACCAATAATCCGGTTAGGAACAATATCATAAGGCATGTTTTTGTTTTAGATGAAGGGCCTATTTGGTAACAGCTGCATTGGCTGGAATGGTTGAAAAGCCTGAAAAGACTGAATTTGTTGAAATGAAAGTGTTTGATATGTTGCCTGAAATGGTTGATTGAACGTAAAATTACTATAAATGTTATTAGCTTATTTGTGTTAAATATATGGTGTGAGTTTTACTAATAAACCACTTTTGCTTGATTAGGTAATCATAAGACTACTTAAACAATTGATTACTTTGGAAATTTTATTATTACGCCGAATTTTGTATTGTTTATACATCTACTTTCTGAAAAATGCGTATTTTCAAATGAGCGACATTAAATTAGTAAATTAATTTAATAAATATACTTTTACTAAAGTATATTAACAAATGAACATGCACAGCAGTGGGTTTAGTATCGGCCTCCAAGAAAAAACTCCATATAGATCAACAGAAATAAAAAGGAAGCCCCATTGAAACAGTACAAAAAAACAGCCCTTCCGCCTAATGCATCTTGGTGACCAGACTCATCCGCAGGAGTCCGATGAGCAAAAGGGTTGCAACGTATTGCTAATTTGCGACTCTCTCGATCTCGAATTGAATTACAAACTTTGACTGGCACAAAGATTAAGAAATGACAATAAATGATGCTTGTCTTTTACATCTTTATCTATCTTTCTAAAAGTAGATGCCTTTTAATTAATGGGGAAAAAGTAAAAATAAGGATAAATTTGTCACTTTATTCTTATTTACATACCTAAAATAGAAAGTGGAAAGCCATTTTGGGATAACCAAAAAAGGAAATTTTGGAAATCAAATTGGGACTGAGGGAGTATTAATTAGCAAACTCATTCTAGCAAATGTATTACATGTGAAATAAAGGGTAAAGAAGTACTACCTCCATTCCATAAAATTCTTCCCACTTTGACTTGGCACGGAGATTAAGAAAGAGAAATAAAGTGGAAATGTATGGTTGTGGTTGTGTAAGAAAAATGTGAAATGAATGTGAATCACACAAATTGTCTAAAAATGGTAAGTGAGAAGAATTTTTTGGGACTGCCCAAAAAAGAAAGTGGGAAGAATTTTATGAGACGGAGGACTATTTAGGTTTGCAACAATGCATTAACAATTTCCAGCTCAAAATGTAACCATATTGTTATTTTTTTGGCTGATAAGAAAAAACAGCTCAAAGAGCCTAATTGTCATGTGTTGGGCTATATTTTTGCTTGAGAGCTCCAAACGGCCCCTAATTGAGAGCTTGAGATTGATGTTTTTGTAAAATGAATGGGCATTCGTAGCGTTTTTAACATAGGTCATAGAGACAGACTATTGTTTTTTTATACTCCATAATCAAATTCTTCCATAATCATATGGAGCCAAGTTTCGAAACATACCCACCGTCAGATATTAAATTAGACCATTGATGAATGTATGTACCATAAAAAATGAATATATGTAAAATATTCCATTGCATCCAAAACCTTGATTCAATGCAATTTTAAGACGTTGATTAGGTTCCATAGAAAAAGCCTAAAAAATATAAGAACCCAAAATATAAAGTTCATGCGTGTAAAAAAGCTTTGCAAAGAGTGCAAAAAAATTCTTTTAAAATCAAATGGGACCCACCTTTTTACTCGCAAAAGGATGACACCCCAATACCCCATCCGGCTAGATGGTCTCCAACACCGATCGGATAGTTAGGGACGGATCCAGTATTGGTCAAGGGGGCGAAATTTTTTCCTTTAGTGTAGGGGAGTGAAAATTTTCAGAAATAATTACATATTTGTGAGTTGTGACTAAAATTTTCAAAAAGTTTTCCTTTAAGATTTTTTACAAAAATGTGATTAATGACTAGAGTAGTAATGATATCATAGTAACTTACTTATTATGATTTCATATTTGTTCAATTTTTAAACTTAACTTACTATGACACTACATTGTAGTAATTATTAGTCATATTTGAGTAAATGAGTTTTATTTTGGTAATATTTATGTAAAAACTTAATATTAGTCACTAGTCAAGCGCGGTGAATTTTTTTCCCGCTAATGTAGTGGGACAAAATTGTTCACTAGTGTAGAGCTTTGCGAAATTTTTTTATTTAAAAAATTTCATTAATATATACATGATGACATTTAAATCTATTATATTCTACAATCTTATTTATGTGCTTTAGTACAATGGTAAGATTGCGTACATCCGGCTCCCTTAACCCCATCGAAGGTGTGGAGCCTTTGCGGCAGTGAAGTAATGATGATATTTTACAAGTTTAGATAATGAAAAAATAACTTTGATTTTATAATTGAAGTGCTCTAGAAAAAGCATTGATACAATAAATTGTAAGAAATAACAAATCAGAGTAAATTTATTTAAAAGTAAAAAAGGATATTTAAGATTTTATCAAATTATTTGAAGATAAAGAGTTTAAAACTTTCACAGAAACATATTTTATCTGTGAACATACTATTCACAGACAAAAAATAACATGTTCGCTCACTGTGTATGTGACATGTACAAAAAATGTGCAAGAAACAAGGTTGTATATTTTTTAGCCAATGAAAAATTGAGGTTTGTACTGTGGTAATCTTTTCTTGTATTTATTAATTCATATATCATATATGCACAATAACCGAAAATATTAATGTCAAAAAACATCTTTTCCTTTACCATTCATGTACCTTCACTTTATTCATTCAACAAACAAAGTTGGTTAAAGGAGAAAAAAGTTTGTGAAGCAAATTCCTCCCTTCCCCTTTATTCACGCCGCCTTATCCGCAATCATCATCACAAATTCCCTCTTCTTTTTCCCTCCCCATTCCCACCCTCTCCACAATTCAATTTCTTCACCTCTTCCCAATTCTACTTCTACACAACATGTCCGACCTGATGTGCCTATCAAAGCACACCACTTCTCCTCCGCCCAAAACACGGTGGTTCTCCTCCGTCCTCCTCCTCCTCGTCGCTGATTTGGCCCAACTCTGTTCTTTAATTCTCTCCCACCCTCTCTACTTCTCATCATACTTTTTTGTCTTCTTCACCCCTCCCCAAATCCTCACAGCCCTCACATATCTCTTCCCTCTTCTCCTCACTACCGCTTCCCTGTTCCTCCTTCCCCACCCCGCCGGCACTGATCATAACAGTACTGATCCTCTTGCTGCGATGAAAAGATTGCAGCGGTCAAAGTTTATAGATGATGGGAGTGAAGGGATTTTGGATACATTTGAGGGTTTTGAAGCTTATGAGAAGAAGATAGCTTTGCAATGCCCTGATGAAACATTGGGTGTTCAAGAAAACCAAGTCCAGTTCTTGGTGGATCAATGTTTATCATCATTATCATCCGTGGAGGATGAGGATGAGGATGAGGAGGATGAGATGTACTATTCATCAGAAGAAGCTGATGAAGAAAGTAATGCACCTACTGCAGAGACAATTGAGGCTTGCAAAACAGAAATTCCAAAATCAAGAAATTACAAATCTCAGAAATCTGCTTCCTTTCCCATGAGAAGTAGAGAGCGAAAGCCCACGGTGGCGGGGAAGATGACTTTGGGGTGGAGGATGTACGAGGAGAGGCGGTGCAGCGGAGAAGGGATGGACTTATTGTGGGAGACGTACGAGACGGAGTCGATCAGGAGCATCCCTGGCCCTGCCGCGATACACGCAGTAGAGGAAGAATCAATGAGATCAGATCAGATGAGGAAGAGCAAGAAAAGAGGGGATGATGAAGAAATGGGGACAAGCAGGTCATCATCATATGGCAAGGAGAGCGATGATGATGAAGGGGAGATGGTGATGATGGATGAGTTGTGTTGCTTGCAGGCACTCAAGAAGTTATCAGCTGCCAGGAAGGTGAACATGGGGGGGATGGGAAAGTCTAATCTTAAGAAGATTTCAAAAGCTATCAAAGGGATTGGATGGTTTAACCATTTGGGCAAGCGGCACAGGAAGAAGCAGGTGGTGCATATTGAAGACAACAGACTAATCTAGTCTAGCTAGTTACTAAAATGACATTTGTCTTCTTCATCAATTTTGGTGTCACAATATCTCCTTGCTGTTGTTTTTTTTGGCTTATGAGAGTTATTATACCTAGAAGTATAACTATTGAAGACAATAAACTGTTGGAAAAATTCATATTAATAATCCCAACTATTAAGGACCTTCCAATGTTAATCCCAAATATAAGTAATTCTAACATAATCCAAAATTAATATGGTGTCTTCTTAAGTTGATCCCGATAACCTAGAACTTACTCAACAGGTAAAAACAATAAAATGACAAGACAGAAAAGTATGACAGCTCATTTTGGCGAGCACCTTCCACACGCTATTCATCTTCACAATCCCTTTCTAAATTGCCGTGGGTTTTTTCATTTCTTTTCTTATTTTCTAGCCCTCCCTCTACAAGATATGGAGATCACCCTTCTAGCTTTCCCCTCCTTGTGGGTGTCATGGACGACGGTCGCTAATGAGAAAACATGGCAAAGCATATGGCGGATCGACTATTACTCCGGTGGTCTTCCCCCGCGATTCACCGACCAACACGTGGTGAAAAGATGCAGTGTTGGGAATGCTTCTCCATCGTACCTGCGGCAATTTCTTCCCTATTTTATTTGCAATTTCCCCTATTTTACCCTCCCTTAGTTCCTCCCTTCTTTCCTCTTCAATTCTTTCTAGTATTCTTTTTCTTGTTGCCTCCAGATGCAATTGACGGGTTAGGAGAGGAACTAATTCACCTAGCCTAAATGCTAGAAACCTTTTTTATCTAAATTGAACGATTTGTTGTCTTCTGTGTCACACCATGCTTCTATCTCAGCCAGCTGAGGAATAGCCATTAAAGGCTTTTTTTATGGTTCAACTCTCGTCATCCCGTTACTGGGGCCAAAAGGGGTGTCAACCTTCTGGTGAAGACGCCATAGCAGACGATATGCTTTTTGAGATGAATAGGGAGGGCGGCGGCAGCGGCCTAGCCAGATATCAATAGACCTGGAATGGCGTTAGATAGAAACAAATGAACGAAAAAAATCAGGAAAGAAAATGAAAAGAAAAAACAAAAAAATTGAAAACCAATAAAAACAGGCCATGTGTTCCGTTTACCTGCTGGATAGGTTTATTCAGGTTACCGACTTGTTTTGAGCAAAAAAAAGGATGACACACATCCCAGAGGACCCCCAACCCCGACCGGACGGTACGTTGGGAGGATGTAAATTGAACTATAATCCCAATCTGACAGATAGAGAGTGGGACTCTGTCCCCGATACTTACAGAGGCCCTATGCATTTTTAGCATAGTAATCTCTCATCGCAGTTGTCGGGATTCGAACCCGGGACCTAACCCTTGTGGCACTCCCTTGCTACCAGTTGAGCTACGCCCACCGGTGACTTGTTTTGAGAAGATACCTCTTATAAATTAGATTATACAGGATTAAGTAATATTTGGGATTAATTTTGGAAGACAACGATAGTTTAGATTATTTATGTGAATTTTTCCTAACTGTTTTCATTTTTAAATTTACACAAGCACAATAGAAAATTCATCATAGGCTTAGCCGCTAAGGTGTTGTTCAGTTCATAGTTATCTAATTTCTTTTTATGTATTTTAATTTAAATTAAATCAAGTCATAAATGTTCTGGTCAAGTATTGCAATGAGAAGATTAAGAGAAGATGCACACAACACCAAAATAAGACTAAAGAAAGGGCATCTTGTTTTTATGTACATCCAATTAGAAGAACATATAAAAGATGGAGGAAGATGAAGGATATCTTTTTCTGAGAGATCTAGAAGGGAAAAAACCATAATAAGAGTAAGGGAAGGTAAGGTAAAAAGGAGAGTCACTGGATAGGGCAGATAATTAATTACAACTCTTGTTTTGGCATTTTAAAACATGTGGCCTTCTTTTTTACTTTTTGTAATGTTTTATGTGTATTTATTTATATATTTTGTATAATCCTGTGAATTGTGAATCATTAGATCTCAAATTAAATGTACCAAAATCGTTCTCATTTTTCTATTAAGGATAAGAATTTGATGAATGAGATGGATGGTGATTTTATGGTAGGCAGTCTTAGGCGCCAGCTTCAAGTGTTTCTTCTTAGGCTTTTTCTTTTATCAGCTTTCTTATAAAATTAAAAAAAAATCTGGAAATATTACACACTTCCCAAAAGATCTAATCATAATAATGGGAAATATTACACACTGTTGGAAAAAGTGTGTTAAAAGTGTATTAAATGGTCATTTTGGGGCAATTATTTGAGTGGGGTCCACTTGCGATTTGGGTCGGGTCAAAGTGGTTTCGGATTGTCCTTGCTAAGGGCTACAATTCGATATATGGTACACTCAAAGCGGATAACGGGTGAATGAGAAATTGTTTTTCGAAGTTTACCCGTTGGAATGGAGAAAACTAGGAAAATGTGGGTTTTAGTGTGAGTTCTTTCCCACACCGAAAATCACAAGGGAATTTGAACCCTTTATAAAGGGAAACCCCCCCTAAGGAGTTAAGATTCCTAAAGGGAAAGGCTCTCTCACGCGCGCAGGGGGGTGCGAATCAAATCTCGAAACCGAAGAACAAAAACCGTGACTTGCGTGTGCGGACGACCTGCACACACGAATGCCGTTCGAAAATCTATCTTCTAAACGTTTTGGGTTGTTTAAGGACTGGAATCAATGCCCAACGTTTAATTTATAATTACAAGAAGAATCAAATGGATCATGATAACTTGATAAGTATATTACTTATTCAAATTGAGATTACTTAAATAAATCAAATTAATCTATATCTGAAAATAAGATACATATGAAAATGAACCAAATGTTCTTAAATTAATTTAATAGACAAAATGTGATCATTTTAGAGGTAATGTTTTTGGAGATGAATTAATCGATTGTCAATATGTAAAAAATTATATGAGTATCAAATAATACTAAAAAAGCATCTTAGATTTTCTTGCTATGAAGTTTAGAAAATTAATTACGTTGAAGTATTATTCCTTGTACCTCAGAATTTCCTCCCCATTTCGTTTCTGGGGTTTCTCTTGGAATAATTTCTGTAGTTAGAGCATCCACATTGATGATACTTGAATAAACGGATTTTTAATGACACGTAGATTGGTAAGTAGATTTTTTCAAAATAATCTCATACCTTCAAAATTATATCATTCATCATCTCAAAATAATCGGATCTTTTGTGGGTCCTGCACTCAGTAATTAATAATTTAATACTACCTTCACAATAATCTTGAGATAATCTGGATTCATATTTCAATCCCGGATTATTTTGTCAAATAATCTCACGAAATAATCTTCATCACTCAATCATGATCCCCAGAATAATCCACCACATCAACAACTTAATCCTCAAATAATCTTATGAATGGGGATGCCCTCATGCATCATTATGTTTTCACATTAACTAAGATGCATTTCCACTTTACAAACAAGTTTGTCGATTAAAGGTTAGAATAGCGAATTGTGTTTGACAACATAGATTTTTTATGCAGACATTATCAATTATTAGTATTAATACGAAAAAATTGATAAGATTAGTATAAAGTTATTGTTTAGTTATGCAGTGGATTGATTTTGATATTATATTTTGGAAAATGGGTCAAATTAAATAAGTCTTTCTACTATTTTCAATGCATCACTTAAGCCTCTGTATTTAAAAAATATATCATATAAATATGCTTACTTTTAGAATACAATCAATCAAGCCATTTGACCTGATATACCATGTTATTTTTTTTAAAATTAAATCATAAATATTGATAAATCTTGCAAAAATTCATATAAATTTGAATAAATAATCTATTAATAATATAAAAATAGTATAAATGTAAAACTAGATAAAATTTTAAAAAAATAAAATAAAAAATCAGAAAACTGAAAAAATACAGTGAAAAAAAAAATTGAAACCCTTTTAAATAGATGTAGAATATACATATATACATATATATTTAAAAATGAAAAAAATTTGACTTTGATATTCTGAAAATTTTCACAATTTTTGTATTTAATTCTTCAAATTTTAACAATTGTTTAGAGTTTTTAAATATTAAAAACATGCTATTACAGATAAAAAACTGATGAAATGGTCAAACTGATCAATTTTGTAATATAGGCGTACTTATATTATATTTTGTTTAGTACAAGCTTAACTGACCGATTGGATATAGTAGAAGAACTTATTTGACACTTTTTTCTTAATTTTTTAGCTTTAGAAGGTCAAATTGCATTTATTAAATTTCAATTATCATGATTATAAGTTTATACTGGTGAAATCTGGGGCTAGAACCTCTTTTTGGATATATGTGTGTACACACACGTATATAAATACTTGTGGATTATAAAAGTAATACAAATACATCACTAAATATCTCCCACATTTTGATTTTCTTAATAAAAATTTATTTTGGAATTTGAATTTACTTATGCCTTCAATAATTATAACTTCTAGTGATCGTGACAAAACTCTTCTCCGTTTGACTTGAAACGGCATTTAACAATGTGAAAATAAAGTGGAAATGTACGATTATGATTGAGTAAGTAAAATGTAAATGAATGTTAGTCACAAAAAACTTTTCAAAAAGGAAATGAGAAGAATTTTTTAAATTTTAGGAACAAAAAGAGTATTACCTATTGCACCATCGAGTCATGTGGTGATAAAATCTCAAACTTTAACATTGAACACATAACATTCAAGGGCGGAGCCAGGAAACTGGGTCGGACTGAGCCAGTACAAAAAATATTTTTGAATTTTTTTTTGCACGAAATTTTTTACACTAAAAATATAGACATTTTTCAAATTTGGTTTGGGTCAGGGGTCAAGGTTGACGCTCCTCTAGCTACGCCACTCATAACATCTTAGAAAATATATACTCTTTCTCACTGTTGTCCCTTCTTTTTTCCCGTCTATCAGATTACTCTAGTTTTGTCTCATAAAATTGTAATATTTGTGTGATTATGTACTGTTTAACCCTAGTCAGATCAACACCGCTTCGTCTTCTTTTGCCCGTAGGAGGTCACCGTCACTAGCCCTGAATTATTCCGATCCAGAATCTTCCCCCCATGGTTGGTGCACGTTTGAATCTACCTCATCTCCATCTAGCTGTGATCCGTCTGCCCTGACACTACAAGAAATCACGGAATTTAGTGGCCGATATCTATGACAGATCGTCCGTCATTAAAATCTGGTTGCTATTGTGTTTAGTGGCGGAATTTGATTTTCGTCACAGATTCAAGACAGAATTTAAAGACGGATATATCCGCCACTATGCTTTGTGATGAAATTTCTGTCACTAAATTTTGCCACAATTTTTTTATATTTACAAAGATGAATTTCATATATATATTTATAAATTCTGTTTTTAAATATCATTATTACTTTTAATACTACTATTATTTAATTATAAATAAATTTGTTCAAAACTATTACAAAATCAAAGTTTACAAATTTTATAATTGAACTATTAAATATACACAATCAAATACGGAGTAAATGAGTAATAGCAAATTAAATAACAAGTACTCCCTCCGTTCCTAAATAAACTTCCAACTTTCCTTTTTCGTTCGTTCCAATTAAAACTTCCACTTTCCCTTTTTAGTATAGAATTTGTGGTTCACAACATTTCTTACACATTTCTCTTTCCTCTGCACAACTCTCCACCACACAATACCCACTATCTTAAACTCTGTGCCAAACCTATTTGGAAGTTTTAATAGGAACGGAGGTAGTATGTTATAACCCATAGTAGAATGTAGTGTACCATAAAAAATACAGACCACATCAATATTGTTAAAATGTGTACAAAAAATTTGAAAGCTGAAACTACATGTCTAATGGGATAAGGATTGTTCATGCAACTCTTGAGAGCCTTGAAAGGAAGAATCGTATTGTAGAAAGAAGCTTGGACATTGCAGATTTTTTTCTTAAAAAACTCAAATCCAACTTCAGATGATTGAGTTTGCACACTTTAAGCTTCATAGAAGACATTGGTTAATCTCCTAATAGCCTCCTGCAATTAAAAATAAAGTGGTACACGTCATATACATCTAGAGTACTAGATTCACAATCATTTTAAGTCATTTGATAAAAAAAAACTAATTTAGTACTCCGTAATAGATTGCATTATTAATTCTCAAGAAAAGAATAAACAACCAAATATAGTAACAACTCTATTAGGTAATCTCATTATGAAACATATATATAGCAGACAACATATAGCAGAAAATGTATACTTGGCATTTGAGTTTGCCTGATTTGCTAATTAGAAGCTTAGATTCTGCGGTATCTTTCCCAGTTTTCAGTTTGCATCCCTCAAAGAAATCAAGGTGGGTCTAGTAATGTCTAATGAAATGTAATCAAATGTGTGAAACACAAATTAAGAACAAAAACATACTGATATACCAAGTATTTCGGTATAAGTCACTGCACCCTACCAAACTAATTGCCTTACAAGATTAAGATTAATGAGATTGAAAATAAAATCCAGTTTATAGCAACATTCTATAGCAACTAATGCAGTTTCTTTATAGCAAACGGTAATTAGTTGAGAAGCAGAAAAAATATGTATACCATAACTTCCCATTGTGAGGAATGATCAATTAGCCCTCATTTTTCCTTTTCTTTGGATAATGTCTCACATAGTTTCAAGTGATTTATGTGTTCAGCGGAAAGCCTCAACTGAAATAAAATGAAAACTCACTAGTACAAAAAAGGGTTTTTACATCACCTTATTTACATGTGTTATTGTATACCCCATGTAAAATACTGACACGGGGTCATTTTTATAATTTTTATAAACTTTTTCACATGGGTTATTGCTATACCCGATGTTAAATAGTGAAACGAGGTATGTTTTAGAATTTATTAAATATTTTACATCAGTTATATGTGCAACCGATGTCAAATAAAAAAAGGGGTAAAGTTTATAATTAAAGAAAGTTTTATTTACATCGGCTACACCCGATTTAGAATCCTGGTGGAAAAAATAATATGGGCCCTCTTCGATTTGAACGATGGAAACCCTGGCGAACTAATTCCACAGAGTTGAGTGAAGAGCGAGGAGCGCGCGACCAGTACGGCCAAGACCAGGACAGCCAACGACAAGCGCCGACCAACTACGAGTTTTTCCTTTAGGATCTCAGTTTGAGCTATTGAATGAAACTACTACGCAGAATGGGGAATTTTCAACTCAGGCAATCGAATCAAAGAATGCAAAGGAATCTTAGAGATCATCTTTATCTGATACAGAGAATGGATACAGCTTGAAGCTCTGCAATGTCACTGCCCCGATTTTATCCCTTGTCTTGACAATCTGGATGCCATTAAGCACCTTAGAAGTTGGAATCGATGATCGGCCCCAAAGTTTCGTCCCAGGCGGCAGCGGTATGGGATATCCTCCCCGGCCGGTGCCTGGACTCAACCGCATCTATTCTTCGAGGTCAACTTCCGGGGGCTTCCCGCCAAGTCGTCTGGAAAATTCAAAGGTGTGCCGGCTGTCTCTTTCACTGGAGCCGACATCCAGGTTTTATTCTCTAAATTTCGATTCGCCCTAGTTGTGACCTTTCCCCTCAAACGCCCTCCCCTCTCTTTGATAAGAAAAGCTATGGAAGCTATTGGATTTTCTCAACCCTACTCCGTAGGGCTACTCCACTCGCATCAGATACTGTTTAATTTTCATTCTGACTCGGACTTTCAAAATTTTTGGCTGAAAAACACCTTGGACTTCTTCAGATCTACAATGAATGTCACAAGGTGGATGCCTACCTACTCTTTGGACTTCGACTCTCCTTTGTGCCCAGTTTGGGTAGCCCTAAAAGGGTACCAGTTTACAGCAAGAATTCTGATTGAACTTGATATTTCAAAGGATCTTTCTCCTAAAATTTGGACGGACAAAGGTGAATCAGGCTTTTTCAGGCTATTTTGTATGAACAATTACCCGTTTACTGCATTGACTGTTCTCGATTAGGGCATACCAGTAGAAACTGTTCCCGGGTTTCAAAACCAATGATGCAGATATTGGCAGAGGTTTCTAGAACTAAGGCAATAGTTTCTGCTGCACCAGATACCTTATCGGCTCCTTTGGTTGTTTCAACTCTTCCTGATGCCTTTGTACCAGATGATAGTGTCACTTCCAGTTATGCCTTGGTAACAAAAATGAAGCTCCCACCAATTTCAGAAATTACGAGAGCCAATGTTAAAGTTAATTCTGCCTTCAAATCTCCTAATTTGGATGACCATCCCACTTCTTGTGTTGCCAAACCAGTCAAGATTACTTCCCTTGTTGCATGTGTTAAGAGAACTGCACACACTTCCCCCACAGATTGTATAACTAGTCATGTCTAGTCTGTTCCTTTTGATGCCTTGAATGCTAATGCTGATTTCTCTTTAGTTGTTAGTGATCCTGTGGAAGCTGATATCGCTGGTGGCACTGGTAGCACAACCAGTGTAGCTCCATCTGCTATTTCTGATACCTTCAATGATAATGATGAATTCTATTTATTTGCAAACAGCCCTGGTAACACTGGTACCACAACCGATGTGGCCCCATCTGCTAATTTTGATGCTTTGAAAACAAATGTTGAGTTCTCTTTGGTTGCAAGTACACCTGTTGAAACAGATGTGGCCCCAACTAATGTTCTCTCATCAACAACTTTTTATTTCATTCTTTTAGGTATAGTCTTTCCCTTGTTTAGTATTCTAGTTGACTTCTATCATCTTATTTTACATCTAAATTGTTTACTTGCTATTTAGATTTTCAAAAGTGCAGCTAGTTACTTGATCAAGACCTGCTGATTTCCCATTTCAAATGTGCTGATTTTTTAACCATAAATGTAAAATAGCAAGAATCTAAATATGAATAGAGGGAGTATCAATGTATCATACTCTTGTTTAAATCTAACACTACTTTTATCTCCTACAGAACATCGAAGCAGTTGGTAATGTTGCCAGATAAGTGGTTAAAAGTGCTGCTTTAGAGGCCTGCTCTATTAGTTATCTTTATATAGATCAATTTAATTCCTTTCTATTGTGGTTTCACAAATTCGCATAATGGTTGGTTGTAACTAAGTGTTCCACTTCATATGACTTTGGAGGACTAAAAGTCTACAATCGTGGTTGCTTGTAGAGCTGCATTGGCAGTAGTTGACGTTGTTATTGCAGTGGAAATCACAAGGTTGGTTTCTATGTTTTTTGTGATTGATTACAAGTCAAAATTTTCAAGCTAATTTTCAAAATTAGAAGCTAAAGTTCAAGTTAATTTTCAGAATTAGATGCTAAACTTGTAACAGTTGGAAGCTAAAGCTTGTGAGCTGAGTTAGAAGCTAAATTTCAGAATTTGAAGTCAATTTACAGGTTCATTTTCAACTTGAATAAGACTGACCTTGTTGAGAAAGGGCAAGTCCATATAGAGGAAGGAGAAGCTAAAGTCTGTGAGCTAAATGTCATGTAGGCAATACTAATGAGTGAGCATCAAAGCCTTCTCAGGTATGCATTTGGTTCATTTTGTTGGGATAAAAGTACTTCCTTGAACTCTGTAAATTTGGATTAGCTCAGCTTAATATGACTAGAATAACCAGTCATATCTTTGATTCATTCAATTTAAGATCTTGGATTCAATCACGGTAAATTCAAATCATTTATTCATTCAATTGTGGTAGTTTTCAGATGGGCTCCTGAAGAAGAAGGGCACTATTATCCTGAACCAGCACTAAGGACATGGCCATGTAAGCGTGTCTATGAAATTCTCATGCCCTATATTTTTTTCAATCTGTTGTAGTCCTGTATGGATGGAGTGCATTTGGGAATTGAGAATTTAAGATGCCATTATTTTCAAATAAGAAACGTTTTTTTACAGATATCGTTGTCATTAGTATAGATTTGAGAGAAATCTTAGGATTTTGTCCTCATTTGATGAAAATTGGCTCCTACTTTTCTTTTTAACCAGAGGGAACAACCAGGAGAAAATAAGCCATTTGTTCTTTGGCTGCTGAGATTGAGCAGAAAAGTGGGAGTTTGATTGTGGCATAACATGGTTACCTGCTGCAAAAGCTTTGGGAGGGAGTGAAGTTTGGTGAGTAAAAAAACTTTGTGTTGAATCTGCTGAATCTGCCATGGGGCCGAAGGCCCCCCCTTTGTGTATTGTGGGATGCTTAGAGCTCCATTTTGCTGGGCTTGGTCCGTTTGGGCCTGATTGCAGTAGTGGAAGTATGTGGGCCAGGGTGTCCCAGACCATATACTCCATCAGGAGTCCCCCGCACCTTTTGCCGAGAGTTTCTCGAGGGAAATATGAGTAGTGTCTTGAAGTTGCCGATGGTTCCCTTTCTCAGCTTGCTGTAGCTGAGAAATAGGAAATTTTTAACATTCCCGTGTTTTGCCGAGGGGAGTCCCACAGTCCCCCATTCCTTTTACTGAGAGCTAATCGATGGAAATAGGAGTAGAGTGATGCATGCCTTCAGCAGGAGCCACCAAGGGGTGACGCCTTTTGTTCCACAATGGATAGATGCCTCGTTAAAAACCTCATTAGGAAAAAACCCTGTGGGAAAAAATCCTAATGAGGGAAAAAGAGTACACCGGATGCCCCCAGAATGAAGCAAAAGGAATGCACCCTTCGGCCTAGATTGTTGAGCGGTGGTTGTGTCCGTCTGCTGAGGGGATATCCAAGACCAGCCTTAGATCCTGCATGAAAAAGATGAGGAGCTCGTAAGGGCCCTCATTATCAAATAAAGGTGACGGAGGGGTGCAAGGCCAGGTGGGCCTGTGTGAGAGCCCCTGACATCAAATACAGATGCCGGAGGGATGGAGACCGAGGGGCCTGTGTGATTGCCCCCGACATCAAATAAATATGCCGGAGGGATGAAGGCCGAGGGCCTGTATGATAGCCACTGGCATCAAATAAAGATTGCGAAGGGATGAAAGCTAGGCCGAGGGGCCTGTATGACAGTCCCTGGCATCAAATAAAGATGCCGGAGGGATGAAGGCCGAGGGACCTGTGTGATTGCCCCTGACATCAAATAAAGATGTCGGAGGGATGAAGGCCGAGGGCCTGTATGATAGCCCCTTGCATCAAATAAAGATGCCGGAGGGATGAAGGCTAGGCCGAGGGCCCTGTATGATAGCCCCCGACATCAAATAAGGATGCCGGAGGGATGAAGGCTGAGGGCCTGTATGATAGCCCCTAGCATCAAATAAAGATGCCGAAGGGATGAAGGCCGAGGGACCTGTATGATTGCCCCCGCCATCAAATAAAGATGCCGGAGGGATGAAGGCCGAGGGCCTGTATGATAGCCCCTGGCATCAAATAAAGATTGCGAATGGATGAAAGCTAGGCCGAGGGGCCTGTATGACAGCCCCTGGCATCAAATAAAGATGCCAGAGGGATGAAGGCCGAGGGACCTGTGTGATTGCCTCCGAAATCAAATAAAGATGCCGGAGGGATGAAGGCCGAGGGCCTGTATGATAGCCCCTGACATCAAATAAAGATGCCGGAGGGATGAAGGCTAGGCCGAGGGCCCTATATGATAGCCCCCAGAATCAAATAAGGATGTCGGAGGGATGAAGGCTGAGGGCCTGTATGATAGCCCCTAGCATCAAATAAAGATGCCGAAGGGATGAAGGCCGAGGGACCTGTATGATTGCCCCCGAAATCAAATAAAGATGCCGGAGGGATGAAGGACGAGGGCCTGTATGATAGTCCCTGGCATCAAATAAAGATGCCGGAGGGATGAAGGTCGAGGGACCTGTGTGATGGCCCTCGACATCAAATAAAGATGTCAGAGGGATGAAAGCCAATGGGCCGTTAGTGATGTGAAATCACGCTAAGCCCAACACCGTTATGACATAGAGTCATGTTGAGGCCGAGGGTCGTTGTGATGTTGAATCATGCTGAGACCGAGGGCCTTTGGTGATGTGAAATCACGCTAAACCGTTGTGACGTAGAGTCACGCTGAGGCCGAGGGCCATTCTGGTGCTGAGGGCCGTTGTGATGTGGAATCACGCTGAGGCCGAGGGTCGTTGTTGATGTAGAATCACGTTGAGGCCGAGGGCCTTTGGTGATGTGAAATCACGCTAAGGCAAAAACCGTTGTGACATAGAGTCACGCTAAGGTCGAGGGCCATTCTGATGTTGATGCCGAGAGCCGTTGGTTATATGGAGGCCGAGGGCCGTTTTGATGTTGAGGTAGAGGGCCGTTGTGACGTAAAGTCATGCTGAGGCCGAGGGCCGTTCTGATGTTGAAGCCGAGGGCCTTTGTGATGTGGAGACCGAGGGCCGTTCTGATGTTGAGGTAGAGGGCCGTTGTGACGTAGAGTCGTGCTGAGGCCGAGGGCCGTTCTGGTGTTGAGGCTGAGGGCCGTTGTGATGTGTAATCAGGTTGAGGTCGAGGGCCGTTAGTGATGTGAAATCACTCTAAGGCCAGAACCATTATGATGTTGAGTCACGCTCAGGCCGAGGGCCATTCTGGTGCTGAGGGCCGTTGTGATGTGGAATCACGCTGAGTCTGAGGGTCGTTGTTGATGTAGAATCACGTTGAGGCCAAGGGCCTTTGGTGATGTGAAATCACGCTAAGGCAAAAACCGTTGTGACGTAGAGTCACGCTGAGACCGAGGGCCATTCTGGTGCCGAGGGGCGTTGTGATGTGGAACCATGCTGAGGCTGAGGGCCGTTGTTGATGTAGAATCACGTTGAGGCCGAGGGCCTTTGGTGATGTGAAATCATGCTAATGCAAAAGCCGTTGCGACGTAGAGTCACGCTAAGGCCGAGGGCCATTCTGATGTTGAGGCCGAGGGCCGTTGGTGATGTGGAGGCCGATGGCCATTCTGATGTTGAGGCAGAGGGCCGTTGTGACATAGAGTCATGCTGAGGCCGAGGGCCGTTCTGATGTTGAGGCCGAGGGCCGTTCTGATGTTGAGGCCGAGGGCCTTTGTGATGTGGAGGCCAAGGGTCGTTCTAATGTTGAGGCCGAGGGCCTTTGTGATGTGGAATCACGTTGAGGTCGAGGGCCGTTGGTGATGTGAGATCACGCTAAGGCCAAAACCGTTGTGACGTAGAGTCATGCCGAGGCCGAGGGCCGTTCTGATGTTGAGGCCGAAGGCCTATGTGATCTGGAATCACGCTGAGGCCAAGGGCCATTGGTAATGTAGAATCAAATTGAAGCCGAGGGCCTTTCCTTGATAGTTCCGGGAGTCCTTCGGGTGTATGTTCCTTCTTTCAGGCATCAACCGAGGGGGTTGATTCACCGCCTCAGCCGAAAGGGGGTCCAAGTGATCCGTCTGGGGGTTCGTCTGTTAGTCCCCCGACGCTGAACCGTCCCTTGACCTTGGGGGGTCCCGTCATCTATTTACGGCGCGGGCTAGGCTTGGTCAGTTTCCGACGACTGCCGTTCCACCCCCAAGTTTGGGGATTTCGTCACCTCAGCCATTCTTTCAGGCCTGTCACCGTGCATTGCGCGCCGGCGACGCGGTGAGCGTCCCGCTCCAAAAACGCGGGCCTTTTGCAGGCCCCTCGTCTTTAGACACCATCGGCCATACCTGGGCATTTGGCCTCGAAGGGGCCACTAAGATGTCTGGATTGTGTTGTAGTTTACTTAAATTCATAGAAATAAGCGGAATACAAGGGGTGCGTTGTTTGACAATGGCTTTGTTAAGATACACCGCTCAAGGTCGAGGGCTCTAGGCCGAGGGGGTGATAATGTGCCTCGAGGTCGAGGGCCCAAGGCTGAGACCGACGCCGAAGGCGAGGAACATGATTAGAGGAGGTGGCGCTTCTTCGGTTGGGGCTCCTCGAACTCCTCGTCGTCGCTGAACCTCCCGATTTCATGTTTCTTCGTTGCGATGTCCCCTTCTTTTTATCGGTGTTCTCCCCGGCGTTTTTCCTTTGGGCATTTTTGATGAATTGGTGGAGCTCACCCCGTTGAATTAAGAGTTCAATAGCCTTCTTTAACGAGACACAATCGTCTGTATTGTGGGAGGTGCTTTTGTGGTAACGACAATAAGTGACGCCTTGGTGGATGGCGTAGATCTCCCTCGCCGACCGAGGGTCCTTGGGGAAAAGGTCATGCTCTTCCGCATAGTTGAGGATAGTGCTTACCGGGTGTGTGAGGGGAGTCCTCGGCATGTCCAGCCGAGGGCGCCATTGGCGGTCGTTCCGGCCCTGCTGGGTGTGGCTTCCATGGTCCTGACCGCCAGCCGAGGGTGCATTTGGGGTCGGCGTGTTGTTTGCCTTATTCGAGGGCTGGCCTTCGTTCTTCTTGAAGGAGTGGAGGTCGTCGGCGTCGGTGTATAGGCTCCCCCGCTGGAGTGCTCTGAGGTATGATCTTGGGGGGTCGGTGATGAGGCTCCGTGTCTAGGGGCTGCTGCGGAGAACCCCCTGGAAGAGGACGAGGAGGGTACACTCATCGGCGCCCTCAACCTCGTCTGTCTCCTTCATCCACCGGTCAATGAAGGACCGAAGTGTTTCGTCAGGCTGTTGCTTGACGGAGAGGAGGTGGGAGAAGTGCTTTCTCGCACGCTTCCTTCCGGCGAAATGGGTGAGGAAACGTTGGGCAAGATCTTGCCAAGAGTCAATGCATCCCTCGGGCAATCGGTTGAACCATTCGTATGGTGGTCCCTCCAAGGTGGAAAGGAACCAACGACATAAATATTCATCCGATGCCCCCATCATCATCATGCTGTTTTGATACCTGCTGTAGTGCTCCTGGGGGTCAGTTTTTCCTTCATAGGGCTTGATGGGTTGCCCTCGGTACTTGCCTGGAATTTGGGCTGCCAATACCCTTGGGGTAAATGGCGTCCGAGTTCGGAGTTGGATGACGGGTTCCCCAGAGCCTTCGGCAAATTTCCTTTGCATCTCCTCCATCTTTGCTAGCATGGCGGTGTATTTGGGGTCCGCTTGTGAGGCGGAAGCTGTAGTGTGCGCCTTGCGGGCCTCCATTTTATCAAGGCGGCGCTGGAGGGCTTCAATCACTTCATCTCTGGGATCCCTCAGGAGGGTCTCCGCCCCCTGCAAGCGTACCCGAGCGGAGTGGGCCTTGTTGATTTGGTGTCTGGCGTCGTCGGCATGGAGTAGTCCCTTTCCTTTGTCCCGCGGGAGACGTCTTTCGTCTTCCCTTGAAACGGACCCCCACTCTCTTGGGGTCTTTTGAACGCCGTTCCACCGAGGCGGTCTTGGACCCCTCGGTGGTCTTGCGCCCCTCCGAGCCGTTCGAGGGCGGGGGTCCTGGGCCTTTCCTTGTTTGCGCCACGGCGGTCCCGGGATTGGACTTCCTGGGAAGCGGTGTCTTGAGCCATGACCCTTTCGTCGTTACCAACCCGAGGGGTAGGGTTCACGAAGGGGGGTGGACGCGGGAGAGGTATAGTGTTCTCCCCGACCTGTGGTTGAAGGTGCACCAGAGTGCCGAAGGCACCTGGATTTTGGGTGAGTGTTTGGATGAAGGTGGAGAATGCCGACTGCACGTCGATAGTGAGGACCGGAGGGCTCACTTGGTTTTCGCTCTGGTCCTTCTTTTTGGCCTCGATGCCGAGGCGGGCATCGGGGGCATTCTGTTGGAGCTGAAGGCGCAGGTCGACAGCCGTCTGTTCCAACCCAGTGAAGGCGCCGCCCTCGGGAGCCCTGTTAGAGGCTTCGGGGGCGTCGACGTCGCCGAGGGCCAGGTTCCTGTCCTCATGAGTCTTGGATTGGGCACGAGTTGCTCTCACCATTTTGATAGGTGTTTTGTGTTTTTCCGAGGGGGAGGGTTTCTTACTTGATTGTTCGACCTCTCAACGAGAGCACCAAATGATGGATAAGTGTACCCGGGGGGTAGCTTATCTGAGGGGTTATTGCGGAGAATAACTAGAGAGAAGTCAGAGAAAATAAGTAAGAGAGAGTGTATATTCGATATGTGAAGTTGTTGTTTTTACAATGGGGAAATGGGCTGCTATTTATAGCAGCCATAAATGCTAGATAGGGACACGTGTCAACATTCTGGTGGCCGAGGGGTCACCTCAATCGGGGTGGCACCGGCACTCGCATGTGCACCGCATTAAATGCGGTAGGTGGATGTGACGTTGCATTAAATGCGGTGGTTGACTGTCTCTAAAAGGAATCTTCGCCGATAGTTCTGTGGCCGAAGGCATCATGTGGCCGAAGGCATCATGTGGCCGAAGGCATTGCGTGTCCGAAGGCATCATGTGGCCGAAGGCGTTGAGTGTCCGAAGGTGGCCGAAGGCATTGTATGGCCGAAGGCATTGTGTGGCCGAAGGCTCTTCACCTGTGATGTCTCTGGGCGGGTACTAGGCCGAAGGCTCTTCTAACCAGGGGCTCCATTATGCCCAAGGCTGTATGTGCCGAAGGCTTGGTTTTAAGCCTTGTTCTCCTGTGATGTCTCTGGGCTCGATTCCATCACTTGTAGCCTTCGGCCATGGGGCCGAAGCCCCCCCCTTGCGTATTGTGGGATGCTTAGAGCTCCATTTTGCTGGGCTTGGCCCATTTGGGCCTGTTGGGTCTGATTGCAGTAGTGGAAGTATGTGGGCCGGGGTGTCCCAGGCCATATACTTCATCACCTTCTTTTAAGGGAATTCTGTGGTCAAAAACTCCTGTGCTAGGTAGCAATCCGTGTGGTTCCTGAAAGATTTCTTCATATTGCTTAATTAGTGATTGCAAGCAATCAGGTATCACATGCTTGCTTGAATTAGCAGCCATATTAATCCCAAAATGCTTCTCCATTTGATTCTCCTCATTCTCCTCTGACTGATTCTGACATTGAATCAAGCACAACTGAGCCACCTGACTTAACTGTTTTCTTGTTCATTGAATAGTTTTCACATCACCCATCTTCTGCCCTCTCAAAACCACTTGTTGACCTCTGTACTGAAATTTCATGTAGAGGTCTTGGAAATTCCAATTGATTTCCCTTAGAGTCCTCAATAGGGATGGCAACGGGGCGGATCGGGGACGGTTTTACATATAACCGTACCCGCCCCGTTTGGTAATTCCCCGCCCCATAACCGCCCCATTACCCAACGGGTAATTTTTACTCAAACCATAACCTCCCCAACGGGTAACGGGTATAACCGCGGGTAACCGTGGGTAATCACTTTATTAAATGTGTCAATGGTATTTTAATAAAAAATAATGTTTTAAAAGGCAAAAATGACATCACCTAGACGACTCTAGACTCAAACGCCACTTTAAAGTTTCGCATATCTACAAGACGAGAAAGAAGACAACCTAAATGAGTTTGAATCTAAAAATACTTAATATGAAAAATAATTAATCTCGAAAGAATCTGATAATAGTCAAAAAAGACTATTAAGATCTATTATGAACTTTCATCCGTACACTAGAGTTAGTACATTTGTCATTGATATATAGACAATGAAAATAGAAAATTCTCATCTTTTAGTTGTGGGACAAATAATAGATAAGAATGTAATAAAAATATAACTAAAAATAAACGGGGCGGGTACGGGGCGGGTAATGGGGCGGACATGTATAAAACCGTAACCGCCCCGTTACCCGTAAAAACAAAACGGGTATTCCCCGCCCCATACCCGTTACCCGGTCAATGCGGTTTTCCCCGGTTTGACCGGGGCGGTTCGGTGCGGGTATCCACCGGATCGGTCACAATTGCCATCTCTAGTCCTCAACCATTGTACTCCCAACACCATATCATACCCTCCTATTGGTAGCACCAATATATCACCCCAAAAATAAGTATTTTGCATTTTCCAGGTAAACCTCTTACAAATGTAATGACATTCAGTTTGGGATCCATCGGCTACAGCCACAACTAATGGTTCCACTTTCTCCATCTTACATCCTAATTTCTTAGCCATATTTAAGCTTAAGAAATTATGTGTACTCCCTGAATCTATCAAAATAAGCACCTTCTTTTTATCCACATATCCATGAAGCCTCATAGTTCTGTAGTCAACATACCGGTTCATGGCATGAAATGATATCAAAGGCTCTTCCTCTTGCTTTTGATACTCATTTTCATCTTCCTTGTTGGTCAGCATATCACCATTGTCATCTTCTGCAATATTACCCTTAATTTCCACCAGAAACAACTGTGTACCTTTATGGCTACACACATGATCTCTACTGTACGGTTGATCACAATAGTAACACAACCCTTTAGCCCCTTTTTCAGCCCTTTCTCCAGCAGATACAAACTTCTTAGACAAAGGTACACTATTAGTTTTTGGTGTATTGACCATCATTTTTGGTGCTTGGACTGGAGTTGGTAACAGAGGTTTACTCAATGCTATTTTCTGTGATACACCAGTTTTGGCTTGCATTGTAATGGCTTCAACTGTCTCATCTTGTAGCCTAGCAAACTCAATAGCTTCTGCCATATTTCTTGGATTAAAAGCCTTAACAAATGACTTTACTGTAGGTTTCAATGCAGCCAAAAAACAATCCAAGAAATAGCTAGATGGCAGTTTAGGATTCCTCTGTAACATAGCCGCCTTTAATGTTTCAAATTCATCAATAAATGTTTCCAACAATCCAGTATGCTTCAAGCTATTAAACTTTTCGACAACTTTATTGCTGGTGTTATCATTAAATCTAGCATTCAAATCAGCAATAAATTGTTTCCATTTTAGCCTCTTTTTGGATCCTATATAGTGTCCAAACCAATTAGCAGCTCTACCTTCTAAGTACAGTGAGGCTAAATCAACTCTTTGATTTTCACGAATGTGGCAAAGTGAAAAATACCTCTCACACTTTTGAATCCACAACTTTGCATTATGACCTTCGAACACAGGAAATTCCACTTTAGGGCTAAATCTGAAGCTATTCGAAACAGATGAAGTAGATTTGCCAGTCGCACCGTCATCCTCCTCTTCTGACGAATTCTCTTCATCGCTTTCAACTTCATCCTCTTCTGTTTCCTCTTCAGTTATGCTTTTCTTGCTCTTCTGCAATCCAACTACCTTCTTCATAATTTTGCTCATCATGTCCATTACTAGTTTATTCTGATTTTCCAACTTCAGATCGAACTCCATTTGCATGTTCTTCGAAACTTCATCCATCTCGAGATTAGAATTCCTTGTTAACACCATTTCCGTTGCACCAATCCTCGATAATAATTGGATCAATATCTCTGATACCAATGATACAAGTCAGGTTATCTGCAGAAGTTAAGAAAGAGATAACGAGAGCATGTATGGCCACATATAGCAGAATGTTGGATAGGGAAGAAAGTGATCGTATTGTATTATTCATGTTGTTTCCAATGTACAAGCTGAGCTATATAAACTGGTCAAATTAGTTCAAAGTCAACTAACAACTCTAACCGACTTTCAAACTAACTTGACACCTGTCAAAGCTTTATTAGTATCTAAATACATGTAACAACTAATAAAGCCTACTGAGCTGGCCCCCGTAATATCAGCTGAACTGTATCAGTTTTCTCCAGTCTTCATACCCTCTTGGCGCAATTGCTTGGTTGAAGATGAAGAAAGATTCTCCATCTGCGTACGAATTGAAGCAAAATGGATAGGCCTAGGGTTTGCGAATATGTTGTTGCCGACAATAAATTTGGGCTATGACTTATTAGTGTAAATTTTGGGCTTACATGGAGGGAATTTTGAAAATTGGAAAATATGGAGGGAGCGGGATTTTGTTGAAATATTTTGAGGTTTTACCAGTTGTACGATTCGTTGCTGGATTCTCTTTCAAAAATTTATTTTATTGATTCTTTTATTTCTATTTTTGTTAGGATGTTTTCTTTTGGACTACTTTGAGTATCATAATAAATTAGATTAGACCAGATCAGATTTAGACATATCAGATTAGAATAGACCATACTTTCATAATTATAATATATACAAAGACCGGACATTAATCATATCAAACCAGACCAGACCGGACTCCAATTCAACAAACAAGATCAAACCAAATCAGACTAGTAAATTTCAATCCACTCATCAGCTATGTTGGTATTGGTCTTATGAGTATGTGGGTTATAGGGTCTGGACTCATATACTCTATGAGTATTGAATATGAAAATGATGTACAAGAGTTATATGGTTGATATTACTTGTAAGTCCCATATATACCAACCATCACAAAATATACAGATGTTTAATGTACAAGTTAGGTTTACGGATGTCTATCATTCGATATACTACCTCTGTCGTCTCTAAAACAATTTCTCATTCACTATTCACTTGGTCAATTTAAATCACTCTGAATGTTTGTTTTCGTTTATATATCAAACTTTTATAAAATTTGAATTATTTTTTGTGACTTTGTAGTAGAATTTTTATTTTAGTATCTAAATATGTAAAGTGTTAAAACTTCTTTTAAGCAATGCACTTATATTTGGATTTTAAAACTTATTCTTACAGTAATTTTGGAAACAAAACAGAAAAAGAACAAAATATTTTATATTATCTAAAAATATATGCACATATAATAAATTATTTAAATATTTGTAAAGACTTTATTCTTTAAATAATTGAAGTGAATTGATAAAGTGAGATGTGAGGAAAATTGGTTTTTTATTATATAATTTAATGACGGATTTCAGTGACGGAATTATTTCCGTCAATATTTCCTGTCAAAAATTAACTACGGCTCCATCCGCCACTAAACCCCGACAGATTGTAACCCCCTTATATCCGACACTAAATAGTGTCACAATCGTTCCTGCCACTGAATTCCGCCACTAATTTCCGGAATTCTTGTAGTGGTGACCTTGTTCGCAATCCCTCTATATAGGCGCTGTGAGGCAAGAGATTCCACTGCCATCTGACAGAAGTTGCCCTGCTCTTGCTAACCAATACCTGCGTTTGCTCAAGCACCCCAACACAATCCTCTGGATTTGAAAATTGGTCAACATCCACCTTTATCTTCCTTGCTACTGTTGTTTGCCATATTGCTGCTCCGCACCAAGGCGGAGAAAAATAACACTAGCATGGAGTGAGAAACCCTAGCAGACCTGTTAGTGTCATTCGTTGTGAAATGGCAATAGATTTTCTTACTAATGTCCATTATATACTCCTATATCACTACAAGGTTGAGTGTTGAATAGGACTTAAATGTTCCATCATATATAATTTTAATAGGCAATAACTATTTCTAGATTAAAAAGTTCATCCTTAGGGCCTGTTTGGTTTGGAGGTAATCTCACATGAAGGCCGGAATGTGATGCATGAAATGCAAGATACCCACGTTTGGTTCACGAGTTTGAGAAAAAATCGGAAATGTTGCATTCCCGGGAATGTAATATGGAGGGGAATCTTATAATCATACACGCCTTAGGTTATCTTTACATTCCCGTAGGGATGGACTGGTTCCGGTCTGCCCGGCCCGGAAACTGGCCCGGCCCGGCCAGGGCATGTGACCCGACGCAGGGGTGTTTCAGGGGCGGGCTCGGGCTGGATGTTTTTTTTGGTACCGGCCCGGCCGGGTCGGGCTCAGTCCGGGCCAATTTTTTTGAGGTCTTTGGGTGATAGGCGGGTTGGGCTGGGTGTTTTGGAGGGGTTTGGGGTGTGGAGGAGGGTAGGAATTAATAAGAAAACAAAAAAAAAACTACCCGGCCCGGGCCTAGGCCTGGGCCGGCCAGGAACCGGTAGAATCCCAGTCCGGTTCCGGGCCTTAACCCTCAACAAAAAAGGCCGGTTTGGACCGGCCCGACCTGGAACCGGTCCATCCCTACATTCCCGGGGATGGTCTAATTTTCTTCCAAAAATACCCTCAATTAATTATCTCTTTTCATTTAATTTCTTTATATAGTGCGATTTTATAAAACTTTTAATGTAGTTTCGAAATCTGTAAATTTTATTACTAAAAAAATAATCTTATTACTGAAAGAGATCGGTTAATTTTATGATCAGTTGATCGTAGATTGTGTGACGACCTTTTAAGTGGGACAGATGGAGTGTGTTTATTTAATTATATTCGAATGTCTATTCTTGTTATTTTCATAATTCCTTTTTCCTTAACATTTAAATTTTTTAAGTTATATATTTTATAAGACTTATAGATTATTTATGTTTTTGATGAGAGGATTTCAAAATTTAATGGCAAAATTGATCATTTTTTATTTAATTTGAAAAGAAGTTTTACGAATAACTTGAACATTTTTATTTTTTTGAAATAATAATAAATATATTTAGATTACTATTTGAACAAAGTTTTTTTCACGGACCTACAATTTCTTACAATTAAATGTAGTTTACTTTAAAATAATTCAATTAGGTTTGATTTTATTTATTATTAAGATATTTCATTTTTTATTTAATTTTAATTACTTTAGATGTAGGTTGTAATAGAATTATTGTGTTAAGATAAAATATTTAAAGGACATTGAAGTAATACACCATATCTGCAATATGAAATATCTTTCAACCAAGTAAATTAATATCACATTCCCTTAATCTTAACCAAACACAAATGAGAATGAATTGGATACATTCCCATCAATCTAACATTCCCAGCAATCTGACATTCTCGTGGTAATCTGACATTCCCTAAACCAAACATACCCTTAGGGATATACTCAATCCGTTTTTTTTAGTTGCAATGGTCAACATTTCACATTTGCCAACACACGTCTTTTACCGTAATTATATCTTAATTCTATTAGTAAATAAAATATTAAAAATCAGATTTTGAAAATTTGTAATGAGATAAATTGAACAATATTTTTTTTAAAAATAATTTTCATAAAATAATAGCGTAAAATGTAGTCAAAGTAGAACATGTGAGTAGTGTAAAATTCAATATGTTGCGATTAAAACGGAACAGAGGATAGTATATTGGTCAGTCATTTTAAAATGATGTTGATTAAGTGACTGTACAATGGCGACTTATTATATGACCAGATAGTTTAAGTAATAATATTACATGTGCAAAAAAGGAAAAATGTCACATGCAAAAAATAGTATTACCACCCTTACATTCTCCCAACGTACCGTCTGGTCGGGGTTGGGAGGCACTCAGGGATGTGGTGTCATCCTTTTTATTAAGATTGAGATATGAGAATGTGTGGTTAGTAATAGAATTGGTTTTATGCACTTGATTTTAAATTGATTATATAATAATAGAGTTTGGAAAACTATTTCTATTTGTTATGTAATTATGGATGTCCATTAGTTCATAGTCCGAGCCCATATGTACTGGCCCATCTGATGATTGTAACCCTAGCTCCCCTCCTATATATACATCCTCATATATGAATGAAAGAATGATTTTGATCTTGTTTATTACACGTTATCAGCACGCTCTAAGCTGTGGCCTGAAGTTTTTCTCTTGTCGCCGGTGGTTCACAATTCGACCAAGCCAAAGCCGCCTAAGCCCATCCTGATCGTTGTACGCCCATGGGATTCCGTCGTTGGAAGATAGCGACTGCCGGATCCCGTCGTTGAAAGACGTCGTACGTGGGATCTGTTGCTGAAAGTCGACACTATTCGCCGGCCGCCGGGTCTGGCGCTTAAGACCATTGCTGCTAGAGGGTGGCTTACGTACTACAAATGGAAGTTCTCCTTCGCAATTCTCCAAGAGACCAGAGGAGAGACGGGTCAGAGACCATGATTGGGTCGGATTCCTGAAATTGGGCAGTATACGGGTCAAACCTGACGTTCGGACCTCAGAATAAAGTTGTTGCAAATAGCATTCCAGGTATATTTCTACTCGAACTGTTTTATCAGGAGTATGTGTTAATTGATATGTATATCAATGGATAAGCGTCCAGGTCTTGAATATTTCTAGTCAATAATATGTCTAGTACACGTGTGTATATGTGCCTACTTTACGTGGTACGATGCTACCACCATCAGCCACGGCCTTGGCCATTTTCAATTAGTACCTCCAATTCTAGTATGCAAATATGTGTACTAAGGGGCAGGCGATTTCCATTATGCAAATTTATGAAGATGATATATGTTCACGTTCTGATTCAATAATAAAACATTGTTGGCTGTTTTCTTAGAAAACTCTATTTTCCTTTTAATCATATGGGATGCTTGAATTTGTAATTGGTGTTGACCATCCCATCCCTATCGGACTACTGTTGTCCGACTTCTTAAATAGAGAGACTACTTTGTATACAAAAGATCTACTTCAAATACATGTATGAAGAGTCTATTAAAAAAAAACGGTTGACGAAATTCAAGAATATGTGTTTCCCAAAACATGATTGTTTAATTACCAAGAGTATGATAACTTTTTTTCATGGACGCGAAAAAAAAAATCACTCATTTAGCCCAACAATCTTTCAACAAAAAAAAAACATTTAAAACATGTGGAGCAACGTTAAAATAATTGAGAGTACTTGAAATTAATTTATTTCATAATTTGCTTTCTGAACGTTATTATTTTACAATTTCACTATATTTTCATTGCTTTTGTTACTTGAAAAATTTCTGCTGAATTTTAATACTAGTAACAGATTGGAGCTTTATTTTACCATTAAATGATATTAATTCCTACATTAAATTTCCACACGTTGCACAAATAATGAGGGCCTTAGGTGCTTTCACTTTGCAATCCTATTATCGAACATGTAAACTCACTTTATTTGCTTTATTTCAATGATCTAGACTATAATGTTTGGTAACCGTTGGACATTAATGATTGTCTTTAACATTTTTATTAATTGATATACTAATTGCAAATTAATCTTGCAGTTATAACGTTACTATGTACTATTAATTGAAGTACTAACGTTTATTTTGTGACTCAAGTAGTTCATGACTCGTATATTTTATTTATCTTATATCTTATTCAGTAGAAAGTTTATCTTTATGTAAGGAAACTTGTTGGTCCCGGTTATACTGGATACAGTCTAGAGGGGGGGGGGGGGGGGGGGTGAATAGACTGTATTGGTTTTTAGCTTTTTAAACTAAGTACCAGATTTACAGAATAGCCTGTTCTGTTGAAAGAACAGACTGGCAGCGGATGGGGTTCTGGCAGGGAGTTCTGTTAGCCTCAGAGAAGCAAAGGCAGTAGGCCTTCTGTTAACTCGTAGAACAAGTTCTGCTGAACACAGATACCAAGTCCAAGGAGTTAGAAAGTTCTATCTAAGTGCAAGTATTAAAAGTAGTAAGTAAACGACACCAGGGATTTTTATAGTGGTTCAAGGAACAACTCGTTCCTCTAATCCACTGTTCCACTAAGCTGTAAAAACTGCCGTTTACAAAGCCTTAGTCCTAGTACTTAAGAAGCACTCCACGTCTTCTTCAAGCCTAGATGTGTCCTGGGATGCACTGCCTGGCTTCCTTTAACACTGGTCCTTTCACTGAGTTTCCTTGAAGTATCACCACTTCACTACTCCAGTTATTTGGACGTCCTTCTTGTAGCAAGAAGAGTTTCTGTTGAAACTGGGGTTCCTCCAACTAGCTTCGTTACAAAAGATTTGTATGTGATGAGTTTGAAGAGTTGAAGAACACTTGGAACTTTGCTTGAATTGGAAAGAGTATTTTTCCAACTTCTGCCTTCTCTTGTAGAGGATAATAAGTTTGAATCTCAAGGAGGCTTTTTGCTTTTCAGAGTTTGAATATCTTGCTTGTGGTTAGCAAAGTTGTAGCAAAGTTATGTAGGCAAAGTTTTTTTCCAAGTCTCTTTGGTTGTTCTTCGTAGTGTATCTTTTATACTGAGGTTGTCTTCCCGCTGGAGGAGTAGGAGGACAACTACATTTAATGCGCGATCAGTTGACTTGACTAGTAGAGCCCGATAAAGTTGGCGGGTTACTATTTTGGGATAAAGTATTCCTGACATTGCGGCCAATCATCTGCAATTACTCTACGTAGCATGGGGTGCATTAAATGAGCATTTAATGCATGCACTGTAGCTTTTCCGTTTCATACTCCTAGCCGTTGAAGGAATCTTTTAGTTGACTTCCCGGTTCTTTGAAAATCTTCTAAGTGTCAGACCTTCTGGCGTCTTTGTCTGAGAGTAGAACAAAGGAGGTCTGGAGCACTTCTGTTGGGAGTATCCAACAGAGACCTAGAAGGGTTTCTGTCAGAGTCAAGACTAACAGAGATCCTGAGGATTTCTGTTCTGGAGCAGAGAACCAAAGGTCCTCTGTTTCAATAATGCCTTAAGAGGCACTTATGCTCTTGAAGTCCTTCTGCTCTTGAAGGTCTTCTGTCAAGTCGATTACTTCTAAGAACTTTACAAAGGAGAATTCTAATACATAATTTCTAAAGGGGTACTCTAAAGTCCTAATTAATCTAGCATCATCAAAATCTAATTACAATTATTCCTTACAATTTCCCCCTTTTTGATGATGCCAAAACCCTTTAACTATTTCCAGAGAAGTGCCTTCACCATAAAAAAAATTAAGTTTAAAAACTTCCATTAAAATCTTGGTGGGCAACTTGGCATAGGAAAATAGTAAGAGTACGATACATTCAGATAACAGAATATAACAGAAATAAACAAACACAAACAGAAGGCAAAAAGACAAGAATTTGAGGAAGAGCACTTCAAAGTAAGAAGGCAGAGATGTGATTTTATTAGATAGGTTTTACAGAGTTTAAACCTTACACATTCTCCAGATTAGCTGCCGGTAGAGCTTCTTCCTCTAGTCTTTGAAGCCTGAGCAGTTCTTCATTTATTTCAGCTCTGATTTTGAACAGATTGCCAGATCTTTGATAAGATGCCCATATTGGAGAAAGCTTGCAGTCCAAATAGTTGAGGACACCTTCATGTATGGTCTTTCCTGGGACAATGTTCTTCTTGTACCATTCTTCTGCTTCTTCAAGAGATCCCCCATACCTAACTCTGACAACATCATCTTTGTCCAAATAGAGGTGTTGTTGTTGGGTATGTAATACCCGAGATTAATTTAAGAGGATTAATAGTACTACTCATACCAACAGAGGTGCATCTCCTTTTAAGGGAGCTCATCACCCAAGAACTCCAAAGTTAAGCGTGCTTGCACGGGAGTAGTCTTGGGATGGGTGACCCCCTGGGAAGTTTCTCAGGGCGCGCATGAGTGAGGACAAAGTGCGCGGTAAAGGCTCGTGGTGGTTTGTGGGGACAGTACTAGAGGTCAGAAGTAACTACCTCGGGTCTGTGTGGGGCCCGGGGTGTTACAGGTGGTATCAGAGCAACCCTGCGACAATGTGCTGACCCATTAGATATCGGGCGGGCACTTAGCGGGGCAAGATTCTGGGGTTTTATTGAGATTGGTTTAAGGGCGCAACGAGGACGTTGCGATCCTAAGTGGGGGTGATTGTAATACCCGAGATTAATTTAAGAGGATTAATAGTACTACTCATACCAACAGAGGTGCATCTCCTTTTAAGGGAGCTCATCACCCAAGAACTCCAAAGTTAAGCGTGCTTGCACGGGAGTAGTCTTGGGATGGGTGACCCCCTGGGAAGTTTCTCAGGGCGCGCATGAGTGAGGACAAAGTGCGCGGTAAAGGATCGTGGTGGTTTGTGGGGACAGTACTAGAGGTCAGAAGTAACTACCTCGGGTCTGTGTGGGGCCCGGGGTGTTACAGGGTAGGAGTCATTTTAGCCTTCATCTCCTCAAATTGAGCTCTGTCAATGTTCTGAGAGCCACCCAATCTCCACTCAGTGAAGTTGAAAACTATCTTCTTCTTGGTGCTCTTCTTTACTGGAGATGGGGGTCTAGGTATGCCTGCTGCTCTCTTCTTTTGTAGGGCAGCTTTAAAATAGGGAGCCGGATCTACTGCAGGCTCACCAGAGGAGGGTGCTCTGGTAGGAGTTCTGTGAGACCTAGGCCTGGTCTATTGAGGGTCCTCTTCCCCCTTTTTGGCATCATGCAGATCTTCAATCATAAGACTGATCTTCTGGAATTCTGAGGCCTGGGTTGAGGCTATCTGCTCCAGGGCCTCTGGTAGTGTCTGGGTGACAGAGGTAAGACCTTCAATCAGACCCTGTTGCTTCTGTATTGCAGAGAAGATGTCCTTGTTATTGGCTTCAAGGAGCACCATCTTCTGATAACGATCTCTGTCAGTGGACAGAAGTGCATGAGCCTGTTCTTGATGCACTCTGCACATTGCCTCAATGGAGGTCAAGTGCCTCTCTATCCTGGCATCAGAATCTTTCAGAGCTTCAAGATGCTCTGAGATATTGTGAATAGCATGGCCTTGACTCAGGAGAGTATGTTGAAAGATAGACAGAGTGTTGTGGATGCCTACCACTTCTGTTGACAGGGCATCAGTTCTGGCAGTTGATGAGGCTATGAAGTTGTTGAGAGTTCCTGTGAGGTTCTCAAAACGATCAGAAATAAACTGCATACCTGAGTTGAGATTGTCATTCACATGAGCAAGGTGCCCATAGTGTTTGTCATTGACCTCAATCAGTTTGTTCAAGCCTTGGAGGATCTGTCCTCCAAATTCTTCAGCAGATTCAACAAATTTGTTGAAGGGAACGTTGTTCTGTTGTCCATCAGCTTGAGGCATCTCTAGACCTCTTCCCTTAGGCAAGGGGTGATGTTCTTGGACAGATGACAGAGATTGAACAAGCTGTTCATGTTCCAGTTGAGTCAGAGGAGGGGTCTTCTGTCTCTTTGATGTAGCTTGATAAGACTTGCTGACCATGAATCCATCCATGTCAGATGAATCTTCATAAGAGAAGTATGTGGGTATGGTGTTTCTGATGACCTTCTTCTTCTTTCTGAAGGAGGGATTGGGGGCAGTAGAATGCCTAGAATTCCCTTGGGGTGCAGAGATGGGGGAGACAGTTGTAGGGTCAGAATCCCTGAGAAACCATACAGGTTTAAGGTTTTCTGCAGGTTGTTGTGGAGGTGAAGATTCTGGAGGAGGAGATTGATGAACAGATTCAGAGGATGAGGAGGAGATCTGTTGGGGTGAGGGGTTCTGGTGCTGGGGTGAGGAGTGAACAGGTGAGGCATTCTGTTGAGGGGGGGAAGGTGGAGGTGAGGGTGAACGGTTTCTGAAGGGAACAATTGCTCTGCAGGGAGAAGCAATTTTCTGTTTGGGTGAAAGAGGAGGGGTGGGGGTTTTCTGTTTAGGAGATAAAGGTTCAGGGTGTTCTGGTGGAGGGGTTCTGGTGCTGGAAGGAGGTGAGGGAATGAGGGGTTCTGTTGGGATATTAACAGAGGGGGTTGGAGATATTACCTCAATGATGTTCTCCTTGAGCAGAGAAGTCCTCCACTCCTTGATATTTTCCATCATTGCTTGCCCTTCTGTCTTGGGTACAGAGGGCTCTCCTGGGTTGAGATGGGGTTGCACAGAGTCTGTTGCCATCTTTGTGAACAGCCATTCCTCAAATGCTTCAATTTCTTCCTCTTCTAGAGGTTTGACAGCCTCTTCTGAAGGTGAGGAGATGAGAATGGCCTTCCCTTTGTAGCTTGCCTTCTTCTTCTCAAGAACAGAGTGAAGGAAGTTGAGGGCAAAGCACTTTGAGACATCATCAGTCCCAACCCAGTTCAGAATGACTTCCTCTTCTGGCTCATAATGGTCAAAATATTGGATGATTTTGGAGAGGGGTCCCATTCTCCACCTTCTCCATTCGAGAACCCGGGTAAACTGTCTGTCTAACAAGGACAGATACCCATCTTTGACAGGACTAGGGTGCTCTGCTGAAGTAGGCATCCTGTTCTGTTCAGGAGATGCAGCAGAGGTGGGGATCTCTGGTTCCCCCTGAGTGTCTGCCACTCCTCCAGATGCAGAAACCACAGGTTTAGAAACCTTCTTCTTTGGTTTTGTGGTCCTTTTCCTCTTCTGTCCGGCCTTAGAAGGGGCAACAGGTGCTTCCTCTTCGGTCTTCTTCTTCTTCTTCTTCTTCTCAGCAGAAGGGGCTACAGAGAGAGGTTTCTGTACCTTCTCTCCCTGTTGTCTCTTAGCCTCAAGTTGAAGCTGTCTCTTCATTTCAGCCTTTATGGCTTTCTCCCTATTTGGAGAAGCAGTTAAGAAGATGACCTTGGTGTGATCCAAGGTTGAAGCCTTCCTCAAGTGTATTCCTTGTCTGAGAAGCACTTCTGAAACCAGTAGCCCATGTCCTAGCTTCCCAGAGTAGAGGCTAGTTTTTGGGTTCTTCTTCTTGATGACTTCAATCAGGGACTTCACCATGACTTGTCCCCAATTGATGTTCACTCCATGATGCACTGCATACAGGGCCTTGGCATTGGCAGTTGTGACATCATCTGTGGAGGAGTACTTGCACCATAAACATTTGTGGAAAATGTTTATGAGCAGCTCAAATTCCCTTTTGAGCAAGTTCTTCTTGATGTTGATCTTCTCTACTTCTTCCCCTTTTCTGCAGAACTTCTTCTTGAATTCTGTCAGAGGGATGTCAGTATCCTCAAAGTTGAGTAGAGAGTCCCTTCCTTCCTTTTGCTGAATGTTGAAGATGTTGTTGATGACGTCAGCATTAATCAACACCTTTTCTCCTTGGACGACGGAGGAGATGACTTCATCCTTGAAGGATGCGTTGAGATAGAACTCAACAGTGTCCATGTTGCTGTAGGCTTCATAACCATGGGAGATGATCTTGCTCAGTTGGCATTTAGATAGACCATCAACAATGGCGGTCATCCGCTCCTTTTTCTCTGCAAACCTGGGTAGTACTTCCAGTTCGCATCTCATGCCAGTCAATACATTCTTCAGGAGGGTTGCCTTTTGTTCCTTTGAGAGATCGGAGAAGCTCAAGAAGGCCATGGAGTTTACTGCGGTTAGAGAATTTTTGGAGAGATAAGAGTTCAAAAGCTTGAGAGTTATGAGAGCAGTAACGGTTTAGGTTTGCGAAAGGGGATTTTATGGATATGGGTTAGTGGACGTTTGAGATAATTTACGGTTCCAAGATACCAATAAATGTAAAAAGGGGCGCAGTAAATAAACGGGGGCGCAGTAAATTTTATACGGCTTGATACCGTTTTAAGGGTAAAAGGGTAAAAGACCTTTAATAATTTACTAGATCACCCGGTTTACAAGATTTTCTAAGTCCACCACCTTCTGTTTGACACGAAAGGGTCTTTTAGTAAGAAGGGGGGGGGGGGGGGGGGGTTCTGTTGCTGAGGTGTTCTGCCAGGGTAGGGATCAGAAGAGGTTGACAGAAGGGGTTAACAGAAGGGGTTCTGCTACAGGAATTCTGTCAATAGCAAATGAGCAACAGAGGGCCTTCCTTTTCATCTTTCCCTTGGAATCTCATCCATCATTCCCAATTCCTCTCTCAGTTTGTTGAACCTAGCCTCAGGAAGAGGCTTTGTCAGGATATCTGCAAGCTGGTCTTCTGTTGGCACATGTTCCATGCAGATGTGCTTCTTCTCAACATGATCTCTGATGAAGTGATGTCTGATCTCAATATGCTTTGTTCTGGAATGAAGAACTGGATTCTGAGTGATAGCAATAGCACTGGTGTTGTCACACAACAGCTTGATCTCCTTTGCTTGAATTCCATAGTCCTTCAGTTGTTGCTTCATCCAGAGTAGCTGAGCACAGCAACTCCCAGCTGCAATGTACTCTGCCTCAGCTGTACTTGTTGAGATGCAGTTCTGCTTCTTGCTAAACCAGGAAACAAGCCTTCCTCCTAGCAATTGGCAGTGACCAGAGGTGCTCTTTCTGTCTAGTCTGCAACCTGCAAAATCTGAGTCAGAATAACCAATTAGTTCAAAGTTACCTCCCTTGGGATACCATAGGCCTGCATTTGGATTTCCTTTGATGTATCTGATGATTCTCTTTGCAGCACTTAGATGGCTTTCCTTGGGCTTTGATTGGTATCTGGCACAGATTCCAACAGAGAATGAGATGTCTGGTCTGCTTGCAGTTAGATACAACAGGGATCCTATGATTCCTCTATATGTTGTTGCATCTACATCCTTTCCTTCATCATCTGGACCAATTCCTTGTGAAGTGTTCATGGGAATCTTCACTGATGATTTGCCTTCCACTCCAAACTTCTTGATTAGATCTCTGATGTACTTCCCTTGATTGATAAAGATCCCTTCTGGAACTTGTTTGACTTGAAGTCCTAGGAAGTAACTGAGTTCTCCCATCATACTCATTTCAAATTGACTCTGCATCACTTGAGAAAATTTCTTGCACAGTTCTGGATTAGTACTACCAAATATAATGTCATCAACATATATTTGTACTAACAGATAATGATTAGTAACAGAGATTTGAAATAGATTTTTGTCAACCTTTCCTTTAGTAAACCCATGGTTCACTAGGAAAAGGGACAATGTGTCATACCAGGCTCTGGGAGCTTGCTTAAGACCATATATGGCCTTTTTAAGCTTGTAGACACAAGAAGATCGAGTAGGAATGACAAAACCTGGTGGTTGTTCCACATAAACTTCCTCTTCAAGATCTCCATTCAGAAATGCACTCTTGACATCCATCTGGTAGACCTTGATGTTGTTGTAGGCAGCATAGGCTAGAAAGATTCTGATGGCTTCAAGTCTGGCAACTGGTGCAAAAGTCTCATCAAAATCTATTCCTTCTTCTTGACAATATCCTTTAGCTACTAGCCTTGCTTTGTTCCTTACAATGTTGCCATCTTCATCTGCTTTGTTCTTGAATACCCATTTGGTTCCAATGACATTCTGGTGCTTTGGCCTAGGAACAAGTTCCCATACTTTGTTCCTTTCAAACTGAGTGAGCTCTTCTTGCATAGCATTGATCCAATCTGAGTCTGCAAGAGCTTCTTCAACTGTCATAGGTTCCATCTGAGATATATAGCAGGCAAGCATTGTTTCTCTCCTTGATGTGGATCTGGTTTGAACTCCACTTCTGATTTGACCAATCACTTGGTTAGGAGGATGATCTCTTAACCATGTTAGGTCTGGTTCTGTCAGCTGCTGTCTTGGTCTCTCTGGTTCCTCATCTTCAGAGTCTTCATCTTCATTCAACAGAAGGGGGTTTGGTGCAGGTGTTGGAAATGCAGGGTTGTCTGCCACCTCTTCTGTTGGTTCTGGTGTTCTGTCTTCTATGCTGACTTCCTTGAGAATCTCCGTTACCTCTTTAACAGAGATACTTTCATCAAACTTCACATGTATGGATTCTTCAACATGTAGGGTCCTTCTGTTGAGTACTCTATAGGCTTTACTGGTGTTTGAATAGCCTATAAAGACTCCTTCATCAGCCTTTTCTTGAAATACTTTCAGATGCTCCTTTCCATTGTTGAGAATGTAGCACTTGCATCCAAATACATGAAAGTAGCTGATGTTAGGTTTTCTTCCCTTCCAGAGTTCATAAGGGGTCTTCTGGTGATTCTTGTTGATCATGCTTCTGTTCTGAGTATAGCATGCAGTGTTGATAGCTTCAGCCCAATATCTCATAGGCAATCCAGATTCTGCAATCATTGTTCTTGCAGCTTCTTTTAAAGTTCTGTTCCTTCTTTCTGCTACGCCATTCTGTTGAGGGGTTCTGGCGGCAGAAAGTTGATGAAAAGTTCCATTCTGATCACAGAAGTCCTTTATGACTTGGTTGACAAATTCAGTTCCTCTGTCTGATCTGATTGTCTTCACTTTCAAGTTCTTCTCAGTCTGAAGTTGCTTTAACAGAGATGGCAACTTCTGAAGAGTTTCATTTTTCTTTGATAGAAAAACAGTCCATGTATATATGGAGTAGTCATCAACCATGACTAAGGTATATTTCTTGCCACCAACGCTTGGAGTCTCAACAGGTCCAAATAAATGCATGTGAATCAGATTTAGAGGACTTGTAGAAAGATTTCCAGCAATGGGTTTGAAGGAATTCTTCACTTGTTTGCCTTTCTGACATGCACTGCAGAGGGTCTCCTTCTTGTACACAATGTCTGGTAGCCCTTCTACAATGTGTTCTCTGGCCAGTTTGTTGATTGTTTTGAAATTCAAATGGTTCAGCTTTTTGTGCCAGTCCCAGCTCAGTTTTGAATCTCCCTTGGCTATCAGGCAAACTCCATCTTTTGCAGTGTTCCAATCAACTACATAGATGTTCTTCTTCCTTGATGCTGTAAGAACCACTTCCTTTGTTGTCTCATGCTTCACATAGTGACGTGCACTTGTCGTTAGGTGCACTCAAAATAATTAATCAATACAACACTAATGCGTAGTATAGTGTAGTAAGGTTCGTATCCACAGGGAAAGGAATACTTTTCTTTTAAATAAATAGTAACAAAAGGGAGGTTTAGATTTGTTTGCTTTAAAAACACTAAGATAAACAACCTATATGGGTTTAATTCAATGAGATGGGGACTTGGTTTCGCTTTTATCCACTTAATGAAATGTTCGTCGATCCCGGTTATATCTTTAACTATCTTCCTCTCGAATACTCAATCGAGGAGTATATCTAGTTCATCGAGGGTAGTTATTAATAACGAGATGCATTCATTAATAAAACTTACTATCGAGTCAATATAGAACAAGCGCCGTATATTAACTTGATAGTAGCAATAAACTTAAGATGAAAACGATTGAGATTGATAACCTCAACACAAGCGGTTTATTGGTTTAATCAATATAATTAATTCCCCTTGGCATATTAACCATGAGATGCATGCATTAATATTCCAAGTTTACTACCTTTGAAAGAACCGGATTAATAACAAGCGTATTAACCAATTGATTCTAGTAATAATTAATATGAGAAACAATACTAGTTGATACTTTAAGTAATGTTTATGATATTAACATGAAATATGAATAGGAATTAATCAATACTCAAGGAAGAATATTAAAATATATGAATCCTACTATGATTAATATCAAGATGTTAACTAATTGTCATCTTAGCAACACTCCCCAATATTATCATAGAGGAAGAAATAGCTATTACTATAACCAATGTCAAGATGTTAACTAATTGTCATCTTAGTAACACTCCCCAACTTTGATATAGAGATAGTATTTTGACAGAAAGAATTAATATTCAAGGAAGAAGATTAAAAAAAATAACTCACAACTTACAAATTCATTAAGCTTCAAAGTAGCAAAACCAAGATGGAAGAGTTTAGCTCCTCATTTGGAGACTAAACATGATGAAAAATATAAAGAAAGAGCTATTCTATACTGAGCTTAGATGTACAAAGAATTTGGATATCAAATGGGAAGGAAAAGAGGTGTATTTATAGGTGTTTGGAGGTAGCAGGGTCATTTACCCGACCGGATTTTACAGAAACCCGATCGGGTTTCTTGAGTAATTGCCCGGAATGTTCATTAGTCACATCTACCCGATCGGGTTTTTGATTTACCCGATCGGGTAAAAGACAAATCTTTGCCAAATCTTCGTTCTGCATGTTAAATTGCCTCCAAATCAAATTTGATCTTCGGGTCAAGTCAAACCCGGTCGGGTTTTTGGAAAACCCGGTCGGGTTTTTTGACTATTTTCCCAAATTTTCACTTTTTGTTGTTCCCTTGCACTTTCCTTGAACCTTCCAGGATCCTTTTGACGATCTTTACCTAGTTTAAGCTCAGAAAGTCCCTAATCTAAACAAATTACAACTATTTTACAAACTAAACTATTACACCAAAAGTGTGTAATATCCGAAGTGAAAGTCAATCAAAACTAATTAAAAATACAAAAATAAACATGGAAATTACATGAATGTCAACTCCCCCACACTTAGTTTCTTTACTCGTCCTCGAGTAAAGCCAAATGTTTGTACAAGTGTTAACAAAAGATCATAAGTTCAAGAATAGCAAGAAAGAACACAAGACCACCAAGGGTTGCGAATGAGTTACAAAACAACATTTTCTTGGGTTTGTTGGTCTTCTATGTTCTTTGTTTCTCCTTCTCCTCCTCCTCCTTTTTCTTCTTCTTTCTCCAAGAGATGATATTCTGCAAAAAAAAATACATATTTCTCTCATATCTCTCATTTTGCCTAGGAGCCTTTTCAGGTTTTCATCCTAGCATCTCTCTTTTATTTTTCCATCCTTACCGCTCACTCATTTTTTTTTGAAGCCCTTTTTTGCTTAGATTGCCCGTGTTTGGGTTTTCAATCTAACTAGCATTCTCTTCTTGTTTTTATTTTATTTATTTATTTTTTTCCTTCTTTTTTTTTCTTTTGTTTTTTTTTCATCTTTTTTTTTTTTGAAAATGTTTAACACACACACAAGTTAAATGAAAATTGATAAAAATAAAAACTTGGGTTGCCTCCCAAGAAGCGCCTTATTTAACGTCGCGGCACGACGCTATCATTGTTTTCAGTCATTCAAACTTGGATCATGATAGTTTATTTTCTTCACATTTTCACTCTTAGGACTTCCACAGGAGTGCTCAATTTCTCGACTCTCCACTTTGGAATTTTTTCCAGGATCAAATATCCAGATTTTCATTGATTCATGTGGTGGGAGGAATGGGAAGAAATTATCCTTTAGTATGGTCAACAAAAAGTTTTTCGGCTCCTCAATTTTGAAGAATATTTCAGAAGTGTCATTGTCTTTTTCAAGTTTATGAGTTTTCCTCAAAATTTTCAGAATTGATGGGGGTACCTCAAAAGATGACAAAGATAGATATTTAACCTTGAAGCTCAGATTATCCTCTTCTTTGACCAGTTGGAGCTTTGTGTCCTTTTCTTCCTCTACTTCTTCTGGATTCTGGATCTCTTTTTGAATTTCCTCTTCATTTTTCAATGTGATTGCAAAAGTTTGCTGTCTAGGATCACATTCTATTTGAGAGGAAAGTTTTCCCGGATCCCTTGCTTCAAGCCTACTCACGACTCCGGCTATTTGACTTACTTGAGATTCCAAGCTCAAAATGCTAGTCTTGGTCTCATTTTGGAATTGCACCATGTTTTGTTGCATGGTGGTTACGCTGTTAGCAAGAGCCCGAACCATGTCCTCCGTGGACATATTAGAGTCGGAGAATGGATCATACCTCATGTGAGGTACATCATCAATCTTGGCATCTTGAGCTTTTGAGTTAAAGATAGATTCCTTTATTAGAGAAGTCAAGAAGGAAATTTGACTCTCTAAGGATGAAGTGTTGGTATCCATATACTCATAACTCATGTAAGCTCAGAAAATAGAAGAGCAAGATTTTTTTTTTTAAAAAATATATATTTTTTTTCTTGATATGAAAATAAAAGAAAAACTAATTGCCTTTCCCCGGCAATGGCGCCAAATTTGACGGGCACTTGTCGTTAGGTGCACTCAAAATAATTAATCAATACAACACTAATACGTAGTATAGTGTAGTAAGGTTCGTATCCACAAGGAAATGAATACTTTTCTTTTAAATAAATAGTAACAAAAGGGAGGTTTAGATTTGTTTGCTTTAAAAACACTAAGATAAACAACCTATATGGGTTTAATTCAATGAGATGGGGACTTGGTTTCGCTTTTATCCACTTAATGAAATGTTCGTCGATCCCGGTTATATCTTTAACTATCTTCCTCTCGAATACTCAATCGAGGAGTATATCTAGTTCATCGAGGGTAGTTATTAATAACGAGATGCATTCATTAATAAAACTTACTATCGAGTCAATATAGAACAAGCGCCGTATATTAACTTGATAGTAGCAATAAACTTATGATGAAAACGATTGAGATTGATAACCTCAACACAAGCGGTTTATTGGTTTAATCAATATAATTAATTCCCCTTGGCATATTAACCATGAGATGCATGCATTAATATTCCAAGTTTACTACCTTTGAAAGAACCGGATTAATAACAAGCGTATTAACCAATTGATTCTAGTAATAATTAATATGAGAAACAATACTAGTTGATACTTTAAGTAATGTTTATGATATTAACATGAAATATGAATAGGAATTAATTAATACTCAAGGAAGAATATTAAAATATATGAATCCTACTATGATTAATATCAAGATGTTAACTAATTGTCATCTTAGTAACACTCCCCAATATTATCATAGAGGAAGAAATAGCTATTACTATAACCAATGTCAAGATGTTAACTAATTGTCATCTTAGTAACACTCCCCAACTTTGATATAGAGATAGTATTTTGACAGAAAGAATTAATATTCAAGGAAGAAGATTAAAAAAAATAACTCACAACTTACAAATTCATTAAGCTTCAAAGTAGCAAAACCAAGATGGAAGAGTTTAGCTCCTCATTTGGAGACTAAACATGATGAAAAATATAAAGAAAGAACTATTCTATACTGAGCTTAGATGTACAAAGGAATTGGATATCAAATGGGAAGGAAAAGAGGTGTATTTATAGGTGTTTGGAGGTAGCAGGGTCATTTACCCGACCGGATTTTACAGAAACCCGATCGGGTTTCTTGAGTAATTGCCCGGAATGTTCATTAGTCACATCTACCCGATCGGGTTTTTGATTTACCCGATCGGGTAAAAGACAAATCTTTGCCAAATCTTCGTTCTGCATGTTAAATTGCCTCCAAATCAAATTTGATCTTCGGGTCAAGTCAAACCCGGTCGGGTTTTTTGAAAACCCGGTCGGGTTTTTTGACTATTTTCCCAAATTTTCACTTTTTGTTGTTCCCTTGCACTTTCCTTGAACCTTCCAGGATCCTTTTGACGATCTTTACCTAGTTTATGCTCAGAAAGTCCCTAATCTAAACAAATTACAACTATTTTACAAACTAAACTATTACACCAAAAGTGTGTAATATCCAAAGTGAAAGTCAATCAAAACTAATTAAAAATACAAAAATAAACATGGAAATTACATGAATGTCACATAGCAGAAGTCCTTTGTGAATTCAACAATGTAGCCTTTGTCACAGAATTGGCTAGCACTTAGCAAGTTGAACTTCAGTCCTTTGACATATGAGACATCATCAATGATTATCTGGTCCTTGATCAGCATTCCTCTTCCTTTTGTTTGACCTTCTTTGTCATTACCTCCAAAGGTAACTCTAGGTCCTTTGCATTTCTGGAACTCTGTTAGGCAACTTCTGTCACCTGTCATGTGCCTGGAGCATCCACTATCAATAAACCATTCTTGTTCAGAGATGGCTCCAGCACACAGTTCCTGCAAGATCAAAAGAAAGATTTAGGTACCTAAGCAATGCTGGGTCCTGGGGGGTCATGGAGTCTGGGTAGTTGGTACCATTTTGGTCTCATCAAGTGAAACCTTGGTGGGTGGTACCCATTGTCCACCTGGTAGTTATAGTAAACTGAAGTGTGATTCACTTTGGGCAGATGCTTGTGAGGGTCATGCTTCCTGTTTACATACTTTTGCATAGCTTTCTTTGTTGGAAAGAAGTCCCATATACTATCAAGAGCAGAGGGACGGTTAACCTTGGGCTTCTGAAGTTGACCAGCCAACCTCTTCTGCCTTAAGTTAACTCTCTTTTGATATTTGCCCTTCTGGTGATCATTTCTGGCACGATTGACATGAGGTTGTCTGTCAATGAATGGTCTTTTATTTTTGTTATTTTGAAAACCTCTTCTGTTGTTAGGTTTTCTGCCAGGTTCATTATTTTTCAAAAAGGGTTTCTGTTGAACCTTTATCTTACCCTTTTCTGGTCTGACTTCCTCATGAACAACCTTGGTGCCAGATACACCAGCTTGACAGATGGGGCTAGAAATCAGTGGCTCTATGACCTTGTCTGCCTTAGCAACTCTGGTGCTAGGCATTACAGAAGGCTCACCTGATTCTGTTGAGCCATAACCAAGACCAAAACCAGTGCCAATCTGTTGATCAAGCACAATCTTTTCCATGGAAGACTGGGCCTTCTGGTATGCTTTGTACTTAATCTCGAGAGGCTCTATTTCTCTTATTCTCTTAAGAAGAGAAACATTTTCAGTCTCCAGTTGATCTCTTTCCTCAATTAGAAGATTGATTTTGATCTCAACCTCCTTCTTTAAGTCAAGAATTTCAGCTTTTAACTTACTGTTTTCTTCTGTTACAGAGGAATAAGTGGCTTGTATGGCCTTAAACTCTTCCCAAAATTCTGACATTGAATCAGAATCAAAAGCTAAGCCTACCGAAGAAAAACTAGATTCAGAAGTAGAGGTTACCTCATCATCAGAATGAGCCATCAGGCAAAGGTCTTCTGTCTCAGTATCCAGGCAACAGAAGGCCTCATCAGAATCTGAGTCAGAACTGGATTCTGTTTCTGACAGAGGGTCTTTCTCCAGCTGTTCTGTCACAAGTGCCTTTCTTCTTCTGGAGTTGTCCTCGTACTTCTTCTTTTCTCCATCCTGTCCTTGCTTCTTGGACACTCTAGGATGGGGACAATCAGCCTTGAAGTGACCAGGTTGTCTGCAGTTGTAACAGAGAAGCTCTCCACTGCTTTCTGTTGATTTGACCTTCTGGTATGGCTTTCTGTTGAAAGATGGACTCCTTCCATCTTTGGGATTCTTCATAAACTTTTTGAATCTCCTGGCAAAGGCAGCCATATATTCATCAGATAAAAGTACTGAAGGGTCAAAATCATTTACCTTAGATGTGCTGGCAGTGAGGGCTGTAGTGGTCCTCTCTTCTGGTACATCTTCCTTCTCTTCAATAATTTCAAACTCATGAGCTTTGAGATCTGAAATGAGCTTATCAGTGGGATAAGTCTTTACATCCTTGCTGGCTTGGACAACAACTACCTTCATCTTCCATGCTGAGGGCAGTCCCCCCAACACCTTCAGGTTGATCTCCTTGGTTGTGAGATCCTTGCCAAGCTCAGAGATCTCTCCAGTGAGAGTGAGGAGCCTGTCATACATCTTGGAGATGCTTTCACCAGGGAGAAGTTTGAAGTCATCAAACTTCTTGTTGGCTATGGTTAGTTTGTTGTCCTTCTCTTGCTCATCACCTGCTCCAATGAGCTCAAGAGTATCCTAGATTTCCTTAGCAGTCTTGCACTTCTTGATTCTGTTGAAGTACCTATCATCAATGGACTTATAGAGGATGTCCTTGGCAATATTGTCTAGGTTGTACTTTCTCCTCTCTTCAGTGGTCCATTCTGACTTGGCTTTGCTGATCATCTGGGGTCTGGTGTTGTCTATGGCATGTTCAGGATTGACCTTCTGGAAGCTTGTGAAGGGGCCAATATCTAGAACTTCCCACATCTCATCATGCAGGGCACAGAGATGTGCTTTCATCCGGATCCTCCAGTCATCAAACTTAAGATCTGAAAACATAAGATTCTTGGACAAGGAGTGATCCATTATATCAGATAGAAATGAGGTAGAACAGAAAAACAAATGGATCTTTGTTCAACAAATAACCTAAGAGATTATTAGAACAAGGAGGCTCTGATACCACTTGTTGGTCCCGGTTATACTGGATACAGTCTAAAGGGGGGGGGGGGGGGGGGGTGAATAGACTGTATTGGTTTTTAGCTTTTTAAACTAAGTACCAGATTTACAGAATAGCCTGTTCTGTTGAAAGAACAGACTGGCAGTGGATGGGGTTCTGGCAGGGAGTTCTGTTTGCCTCAGAGAAGCAAAGGCAGTAGGCCTTCTGTTAACTCGTAGAACAAGTTCTGCTGAACACAGATACCAAGTCCAAGGAGTTAGAAAGTTCTATCTAAGTGCAAGTATTAAAAGTAGTAAGTAAACGACACCAGGTATTTTTATAGTGGTTCAAGGAACAACTCGTTCCTCTAATCCACTGTTTCACTAAGCTGTAAAAAATGCCGTTTACAAAGCCTTAGTCCTAGTACTTAAGAAGCACTCCACGTCTTCTTCAAGACTAGATGTGTCCTGGGATGCACTGCCTGGCTTCCTTTAACACTGGTCCTTTCACTGAGTTTCCTTGAAGTATCACCACTTCACTACTCCAGTTATTTGGACGTCCTTCTTGTAGCAAGAAGAGTTTCTGTTGAAACTGGGGTTCCTCCAACTAGCTTCGTTACAAAAGATTTGTATGTGATGAGCTTGAAGAGTTGAAGAACACTTGGAACTTTGCTTGAATTGGAAAGAGTATTTTTCCAACTTCTGCCTTCTCTTGTAGAGGATAATAAGTTTGAATCTCAAGGAGGCTTTTTGCTTTTCAGAGTTTGAATATCTTGCTTGTGGTTAGCAAAGTTGTAGCAAAGTTATGTAAGCAAAGTTTTTTTCCAAGTCTCTTTGGTTGTTCTTCGTAGTGTATCTTTTATACTGAGGTTGTCTTCCCGTTGGAGGAGTAGGAGGACAACTGCATTTAATGCGCGATCAGTTGACTTGACTAGTAGAGCCCGATAAAGTTGGCGGGTTACTATTTTGGGATAAAGTATTCCTGACATTGCGGCCAATCATCTGCAATTACTCTACGTAGCATGGGGTGCATTAAATGAGCATTTAATGCATGCACTGTAGCTTTTCCGTTTCATACTCCTAGCCGTTGAAGGAATCTTTTAGTTGACTTCCCGGTTCTTTGAAAATCTTCTAAGTGTCAGACCTTCTGGCGTCTTTGTCTGAGAGTAGAACAGAGGAGGTCTGGAGCACTTCTGTTGGGAGTATCCAACAGAGACCCAGAAGGGTTTCTGTCAGAGTCAAGACTAACAGAGATCCTGAGGACTTCTGTTCTGGAGCAGAGAACCAAAGGTCCTCTGTTTCAATAATGCCTTAAGAGGCACTTCTGCTCTTGAAGTCCTTCTGCTCTTGAAGGTCTTCTGTCAAGTCGATTACTTCTAAGAACTTTACAAAGGAGAATTTTAATACATAATTTCTAAAGGGGTACTCTAAAGTCCTAATTAATCTAGCATCATCAAAATCTAATTACAATTATTCCTTACAAAACTTATTTTGACTAGAGAGAATAATTTGAAAATACGCTCATGTGTAAATGAGCTTCCTGTGATTTTTAATTTATTTTATATAACTCTTTCATAAGTTTTAGAAGTATGAACTTTGCTAATCCTAACTAGACATTTATGTTGAGTATTAATGTTTAGTATGAATAATATTTATTCATATGAGATTTAAATTGTTTTAGTAATCTTACTAATTTATCTCAAATCGTAATTTGAGAAATTTAAACATCATGATTGGTTAGATACATATTTTATATAATCACAATTTGAATCATATATTACGTATGAGATATCAATTAAGTCTCACTCCCATAGTAGCATTTTCTGAAGTTGTTTTTGAATTTATTGTTTAATAATATCCTCTTGGTACCCTTTCATTGGCTTGATCATGTATGATAGATATGTTTATCAATTTGTTAACATTTCATTGCCTTTTTCCATGCTTATTTGTATTATTATAAAAATTATCTCATGCTAATTTGAGTTAATGTAAGCATTGAGAAAAGTACATACATTGGAGATTATAGGTACGTTTCACATATTTTTGTTTGTAATTTAGTCTTTTTTGGAACATAATATGATTACATATATATTTTTTTATTTTAAACTTGATTGTTGAATATTAATCGATAAGTTAACGTGACTCATATAACATCCATGTTTGATAAAACACTTAAGGAAGTGGTATACTTTAAGAATGCATGATTAGCAAACATGATATAGACTTTAACTATATTCAAAATATAGTTAAATATTGCTATGGAAACGGAAATAATGCCTAGCAAACCACAAGTTATTGTAATTATGTACAATGATTTTCTCAAGTTAATCTACTCGAGAGGGCGAGAAAACATGGATATATGAAACTATAACAAACCGCCAGAAGTCACTATAAGAGCATAAATTTGATGTGCAAGTGGGTGTGTAAGTGTGTTGTGAACATGAAATTCTCACATCACTATTAGTGTGTGTGTTTATAAGCGGGGTTTGAAGCCCTTGTGGAAGCGTTTTAAAGCCTTGAGATCCTGAAGTACCAAAGCGGACAATATCCACAAGTCATTTTATTATACGTCAAGGTAAATTTCGAGAAATTCATTTAAGTGAATACTTTGAGACAAGTATTTAAGTATTTTTTAACAAATTTGATTATTTGATACCTTTTATGTTACTCCAGAAGTAGCATTATCTAATCTTTAGACTCTCCATATACATTTCTAGGTGAGTGATTCGTATTGTTTCTATGAAAGTAAGAAATAACTATATAAATGATTATTTTAGAGACAAATTATTTTTGTCTTCGGGATGATATAATGTCTGAAGCATGTATATACTTGTGGCATGGAGACTGAAAGATATTAACTTTTGATAGAGTCATACAGATTAGGGATAAAAAGTAATGGAAGCACAAATTATGTTTATAAACAAGTTGTGCACATAAATAATGATAAAATCTCAGGCATTAAGTGTAAGCTCAAAGAAGCTACTCAAACACTGTGAAGTAGTAGTTTGAAAAGTGATATCATACTTATTGGGTGATAGTTTGAGACCACACCAACGCACTTTAAATTGTGTTTCCATAATATCTGTCTGTAGCTGAATTCTCCTCACACTATACTATATATACTTGAATAATTTAAACATGTGTTGCATGAAGTTTAAGATTTTTGAATAAATGACCAATTTAAGGTCAACCCAGGTTTAAACCAAATGCCGTATAAGACATCTAGTAAATAAATACTTCTTATATAAGAAAATGACAAGACCGTCTATTCTCCCAAATATTTTAAAAGTGGATCCAAGGGAGTTAAGTGAACTTGAAGTTTCACAATGTGGGTTAATATCAAGTTTGGTCTCAAGATATGCTCTCTTGAAATGTCTACATATAATGAGTGGTATAATACCATTTTGCCGGCTTCTATGAAATATAGTGAAGAGCATAAAGTAACCCACAAAATATATCTAGCATTATAAGGTGAATGTTACGCCTGAGATAAACTGCTAGAAAGTTGCTTGAATATAAGAAGAAAATCTAGTTTATATTAATTCGGCATTTGTTAACAACTAACCCCCAAAGTTTACACGTTAAAATGAGCCAAAATGTGCCAACATTGAAACCCCACTGCAGAAATGATGTACTCGGACCCCAGAAGTGGCTTCATATGTACGTAAATCCTTGTTCAAAAATCTTATGGCACATTTCCCGACACTAGGGGGAGATATAAAGGCATAAGCATAATTATATTTTGGAATGTCAGGAAAATATCCCAGAAGGATTGAATGACATGAAAAGAGAAACGTGTAAAATATGATAAGTAAACTGCCAAAGTGACTAATAGAAATGATCATAAAGTTTGAGCTCAACCAATGCATGGAGCATGGTTTGACGGTCATTATGTGTATACAAAATGAAACCAGATCTTATATGCCTCTACAAGAGGATGATATAAGTTAAATGCTGCAACTGATAAATTATATGATACAGAACATGAATTCCTCTTTTATGGCTCATATAGAGAGAGGATTTTGATGAAACAAAATTCATAGTTATTATATTGACGTCAATGATTTATTTTTCCAAGACTTTCGATTCATAATTCATAATAATAAAGTCTGGCCAGACGAAATATGATGGACCTGTAGTCCTAAAATTTTGTGAATTATGATCGATGCTTATGGATGAGAAAATATTTTATATTGGGCCTGAAGTCCCATAAATCAAGATATCGTGTACGTGGGGTGACGATACTTGAGATTGAATGATATGAGACTACATTCCTGTTATAGTTTAAAGTTCTGTGAATGTGGCAGTTGATGAGAAAATTGGATGTCATTGTTATAATATAATATCAATTGTGTCCCTGAAGGACAATAGTTAAAAGAAATATGTGCACACAACATGCAACATGAATATGAATTCTTTTAACTTTATAATAATTAGATAAAGTGATTGTGTGTTAAGTTATGGTAATTATATTTGGAATTATTCTTGAAAAGGAATTTGAATTTGATTGAATAACTGCAACAATAAATAATGCAGTAAATACGTTACTAAGCATAGCTGAAAAACATATAAAATGGACGCTTGTGCGTAACTACAACCTGGGTGATTATAAAAAGTGTTGATGTCATGATTTATTTTGTAGAAAAACTATGCTTGATGATCATGGTGCAAATTATATTATTTTTTACGGTTGAACAAGGTACTTGCACCATGTCAAAATATCACTTGTAGTGAGTGCCTCCCGTAGAGGATCTAATGTGAAGAATTTTCACATGATTTCATGACTACAATTTCAACTATTTTAAAGTGAGTTGTATTCGTATTACATCTCAACCTTTCCTGCAGAAAGCGTTGATTGAGGAAATCATTATACAATGAATTTGCAATTACTCATAAACCTTCTATTTGTTTACCTGAAGTAAACATATATTATTCTATGAACCAAATTGTATAAATAAAGGTGTTGGGGGCTTTTAAGCATCTAGCCAAATCTAGAAACAACACATAAAATCTTTTGATTTGAATGGTGTTTGATTATATAATAAATAAAATATCTAGTCTATATTGTGAACACCTGAAGTGTTTGTATACTAATTTGAGATCCTAGGAGGATCAAAACGTGTCTCATTTAAGTTTTATGAACAAATATTTGAGAATACCCAATTATTAAATGTTTGATGTGCATATGAGCATTAACACCAAATTTGATGGTCTTGAAATACACATTACAAAATCATGAATTTCGACAATTGCTTCCGCTTATCGTATATTTTCACCTAAACATATTGAGTTGTTGTTGTTGAAGTGGAACAACTAATTGGTCCAGAAGATCATGTGCTATTCTTTTTCCTTAGCCAAGTTTTTATCCCAAAGGGTTTTTCTTGGCCTAAGGTTTTGAGGTATTTTGTGGTTTTTAAATAGTGAGAAAGATACATAACATTCAGAAGACTATTATCCTCTAGAAGAGTGATTCTAATATTAGTTCGAAAGATGGTACCTTGAAGGTCTTAATCGGTTCTTTTGAGTTCAAGCAATTTATTGGTCCGGAAGACCAAATGCAATTGTACTCTTTTTCTTTAACCAAGTTTTTCCCACAGGGTTTTCTTGGTCAAAGGTTTTAACGAGGCAGTTTGTGATTCTCAAACAACATATTATGATCTTGGAATATTATTATTCTCCAGAAAAGTGAATTTAAAAGTGATCCAGAAGATTAGACCCTGAAGGCAAATGACTGCACTCTTTTCCTTTACTAAGTTTTTCCCACGTGGTTTTCTTAGTTAAAGGTTTTTAATGAGGCAGTCAATACAACACACCATTTTATATATATTATGCACTCTTTTCCTTGATTGGTTTTTTCCCAAAGGGTTTTTCCAACAAGGTTTTTAATGAGGCATACACATAGTACAATTTGTGCTACAAGAAGTCTGTGACCAGAATAGATTGGATTCTACAAGAAGTCTTCAAGTGATGCAGTCAATAGGGGGAGTACATACACGTTGCACTCTTTTTCCCTTGACCAAGGTTTTGTCCCACTGGGTTTTCCTCGGCAAGGTTTTTTTTAACGAGGCAGCATTATCTTAGCGTATACAGATAATAATGTATAACATCATATTTTTCTAGTAATGTTTTTATTTAGCAATGTACATCCAAGGGGAGTGTTATGTAATTATGGATGTCCATTAGTTCATAGTCCGAGCCCATATGTACTGGCCCATCTGATGATTGTAACCCTAGCTCTCCTCCTATATATACATCCTCATATATGAATGAAAGAATGCTTTTGATCTTGTTTATTACACTATTTATGTTTTAGTTTGCTTGTGTTTTTACTTAACTACATGTTGTTTTGTTTGTCACGTACGTTTGTTTTTGTCAGACTCTTGCATTAGGTTGGGGTGATGAGCGGTTTACTCTAACCATGGTAGATTCATTTATACCCATCACAGGATCAACGAGTCATATTGCTTTTTATAGGTGATTGGTCCTAAGTCTGGTTCAAAGGTTGGTGGTTGAAAGTGGTCCTTTCATCTGGTTGTTCCCTTGGTGAATGCTTTGATATTAATTTAAGCCGCCTTGTTAAAAAAAAACGAATAACACTAACAATAGCAGCTTTATCGATTTCTCCCGCTAAGATTATCTCAACTTTCTTTTTCGGTCCATCCCATTAAGATTCTCATATCAAATTGATAGAATTTATGTTATTCTAAATCATTCTTACTTTATACTTTATTAATTCAATATCAATCACATAAATATACTTTAATATACTTCATACGTACCATGGACCATCATATCATGAGGATTTTTCCGAAATAGACCAAAAGATGAAAATAATATCACTTTTATCACTTTTCTAAACTTTTTTCAAAAATAGACTAACTAAAAAATTCCTTTCAAAAAAGACCATTCTCCACGAAGCACACTTACGGACTACCGTAATGCCTTCTCATGAGTGATTGAGTTCAGTGCGCATCTAAGGTCTCAATCATGACACCTTCTTTCACAAATTAAGTAATACGGTATACGGGTTACGTGGACACGCAGTACAAATTGCATGGTTACTCATTCTTTCTTTACAAATAGAAAAAAAAAGGTATGACTTACAATTAGCTAGAAAATAATTAGAAAGATAATACTAGGTATAAAAATAATTAGGAGTTACTACGTATGACTTATGACTTATGAATACAATCAGAAAAATAATAAAAATCCAAAAACTAATGTTAAAACGTTTAAAAACTTAAATTCAAAAATAAAAATATTTCAAAAAATGAATAAAAAACGAAAAGTTCAAATCTTGTAATTTAAATTTAAAAATGAAATCTGAAAATTTTAAAAAATGTGTAGAAAAATAGAAATTCAAAACTCAAAAATACAATTTAAAAGTTAAATTAGTCAGAAATGTGGAAAATTCTACAAAATACAAAAAGTACGGTAATGAAAATTCAAAATAGTTAATATATTTTTTATCAAACTATAAAAATGTAAAAATAATAAAAATTTGAAAGGTTGATAAAAGAAGAATGTTTAAAGGATAAAGTATAAATATAAAAAAAGCAAAAAATGTCATTAAAATTCAAAAATTTGTAAGTTGAATTAAAAACGTAATTGACAATCAAAAAATTTTAGTACATCTAAAAGAAAATGTAGAAAATAATAAAATACAAAATTCGAAAATGAAAAGGTAGAAATTATTTTTTTTATAAATACTAGGAATGATATAAAAAACTTTAAATTACACAAATTGTTGCAACTATTAAAGAATGGGAGATAGTACAAAACATGACTTGGTGCAATTTAAAGTTTTTTATAAACAGCTAAAACCATTTTTTAATTATCACTATATTGTTAATTTTGTTGCATAATGTTTCTTAGGGTTGCTTTTTGTTTTTTAGACAACTTTTAATATGTTGTTTTTTATTGTTTATTTATGTTTCATGATGTTCATTTTCCTGAAGCAGTTTCTTTTATGAATGATTAAGCTAAAATTGTTGTCAAAATGGTAATTTACAATATCACAAAGGGGGCATACCCGCGGTTAAACAAGAACAAAACAAGTCCATGTTTGATGCACTAGCATACTCCATTAAAGTCCAAAACTAGTAGCATACAGCCTCCAAACAATCTATATATCCAAAGCATATGCTGCCCAATGGAACAAACAACAACATACCATTCTCACAGTTGAACCGCACAGTCTATCCAAAGCAATAACAACATCATGTACTCCCCAATTACTCCCCCACTATCACCAATTCCACCAAAATACTATGCAAACCACTACTTGATACATACAAAACTTCCAAGGCAACATCAGATAACCAAGAAACCCACCAAGGCACCGCCATAAAGATATGAATAAAATTGGTAGGATGTAGTCTGAATAACACCTTGTGCACCAAGAGTTTAAACTCCAAAACACACTATCAACACTAATCACCTTATGAGCAAAAATAGACTCATCCCCAGACATCCAAAAACTGTGTAAACAATGCAGGAAATAAATGGTCGAACGGCCTTGCTCATTTTCCTTGATCTTCATATTGTCTAAGGCACATTTTAACTGAACTGAGAACAGTATAAGTATGCTTTCAAAGTCTCACTCAATAACCAAGCCTCTGCTACACTTCCTTAGTCAATGAACATTTAAAGAAAAGATCGCCGAGTCCATCTCTAATTTGTAAAAACAACAATCTATGATTCAATTTTATCATTATAGATGTGTGTACCTACACACACATATCCGCATTACTACGTACAAATGGGATCATAAATAAAAAGAAATAGTTGAAAAATGATCAACAAGAAGAAACAAGATGCAACAAAAAGAAACATTGTTATTTTTCTTGCATATTGTTTATTTGTGTTTCTTTTTGTTTATATTTGTGAATTTTTTGTTTTTCATTGTTTCTTTTTGTTTATAGTTACTTTTTAGTCGTAAATCCAAATTTATCATTATATAAGTCTATAAATGTTTTTTATTTTATTTCGAAGAAACAGTAAAGATAATTACAAACCTATATACACATAGAAACCCAAATCAATTATAACCACAAGCAACATGATGCAACAATAAACAATACAATGCAACAAAAAATAACATGATGCAACAAAAAACAACAACACATACAATGCAACAACAAGAAACAAAAAAGTATTAGGATAAATGCACACAGAAAATAGCAATGAAATAGAAATAAAGAGAAGCAAAGAATGCAGTGAAAAGTAGAGACAACTTTTCATTGCAGAATTGTTAAAAAAACATTCAAACTTTTGGTTTGGTTCTCTGCCAAAAGAAATAAGAGGATGTAAAGAACCTCAAGGATATACAACAACAAGTCATAAACTTTCTATTCTTATAGTATGCCCTCAATAGCCATCTACTTTTGTACATCATCACATATCTATGGCTTGTTTTCTCGGCCAAGAAGGAGTTATTCATTTGCAACCAATGGCTACCAATATCTAAAGCGAGCAAAGACAACAAAATCAAGCCGAACCTGTAGCTTAATCATTAGGTACAAGGAATTAATGAACATAAAGGCTATATTTCAACAGAATGGATTAACAAAAATTATTCACCTTATGTAAATTGTTTAGTAATCAGTTTATTGAGATCAGAGTACCCTTTTCTCTTGTTTGATCAAAATGATGTGATTCAACACCTTTAAGAGCAATTTCTGCAAGAGATTCAGGATTTATTACTCTACAAATTGTCACCAATAACAAAGATGATAGCTAGGGAGAATCTAAGATGGATTTCATCAACTACTGCAGAGCTGTCTAAGGCACATCTCAACCAACTAGATGAAAAGCAATTGGTCGGCATATCAAATTCCAGACATCTCTCTCACACCTGATAATCTATTAGATAGAATGGAAGCTAAAGCACAAAGAAAAGTGCAGAGGAGAAGAACACATCAGCTGACAACGCTACACTGAAGAGAACCACTCAAAGGCTGAGAAGAAGCTCCAGACAGAATTCATTGCTAGAGACATGGATGAAGAGGCAAGAAAAGGGAGTCCAGACTACGGCGAAACCTGTGCGTCCAAGTAAGAACGCCGTGACCGAAGGAACGAGGCGGTCACCAAGTTTGCTCATATGATTTTATGAAATTTTTAATTGTGAATTACTGAAATTAGTTTGTTGACGTGTTCACTTGTTGTTATTTGTTAATTTATTCATTTTATTGCAGTTAATAAGAGTTCAATTGATTATAATAAGAATTCATTATGAACGCTTGAAGAATTATTTTCTCGAATCAAAGACGTCTTAATCGAAATGACAAATTTATTGGATGTGGGAGAAGGAATTATTATCTTAAAAATTCTTGTAAATGATGATTTTATTGGATGTAATTTTGTTTAATTTACAATAATAATGAAAGACCGGCCAGTTCTAATAACTCCTCCAAAATAGCTGAAATCGGGACCTTTGGGGGATGATATATGAGTACCTCCTCCAGCCAAATACACAACACTTATTCACTCCAAAGTAGTTAGCACTTAGCAGTGATATTAAATTTATACGCTTGTGCTTATATTTTGCATGTAGCAATTTCATACAGGAATGTTGTTGATTCTTAACACTATAATGCTCTATATATTGTGGTTAGCTTGTGTTTTAAGGTTTACACCGAAAAGGTTGTCTTCTGAGCTGAAATTAGATCTGTTTTAGCTTGGAAGAAGGGATTGTTTATTGAAGCAGCTACACTTTTGAGTTCTTGGTCTTTCTCGAATCTTATTTAGTTAAGTTCTGATGACCATCTGGAATGCAATTCTTTGGATCCAATTGTGTTCTCACATGCCTGGTTATACACTTATACTCTAAGATTATCTGAATTCTTGGACCATTAATAAACTTATATATCTACTCTCAATATGAAAGTAGTGTATTCACTCTCTTGATAAAGTAAACAAAAATGATCTAGTTTTCTTTTTTTGTTTAATTTATTTTTTGATAATTTAGTCAAAAGATGCATTCAACAAAAAACCATTGTTATGACGAGAGTAAAACGGGAAATTTAAAATTGTTATGTATACATATTTGGCAGGTTACCTAATTGTTGATCGAACCAATTACTTTGTAATTCTAAAAGTAGCTGAAAATTATATGAAGGCAATAATTAACTTAACTTTTAATTATGTTATGTTTTTTAGTTTATGGAAAATGAATTTTTCTCCACAACTTGTTATATTTGTACTATTTAAAAAATCCATATAAGTTTTTTGTTCTATTTTTGCCACAATAAGTTTTAATTTTTTTTCAACATTTTTTTTGAGAAACCAAAAGAAATTCCCAATTTTTAGTACTCCATATTAATTAATTGCAACATGTTTTATAGTACTTAGAGCATCTTCAATGCTAAAACGTTAACGGTGCATACGTGTCATGAGAGATAGCCAATGAAAAAACAATAAATAGAATATCTCTCTCTTTATTTGAAGGATCTTATATCATTTTGGTAAATTTTTCTTCACAATGTCAAGCACAATGTCTAGATGTAGACATTGTGGTTGACATTGCAGGGAATAACTTACCAAAAACACATAAGACCGTGGAAAGACGGAGAGAGAAATGTCATAAAATCAATCTTTTGTGTTTATTTCTCTCATGCCACATGTGCACCGTGCACATTGTAGCATTGGAGATGCTCTTAGTTACCTTTTAAGGATATTTTTTGAGTGTAAATATTTTTTTTTGGTCGGGGTATGTCTTAGGGAGTCCTTAGTTACGAACAAGAATTGAACCGCCTGTTCCTAGTTTGAAATTTTGGAGAGTTTGTCGGTTGATCAGTCCCGCTCTGATACCAAATGTTGGTCGCTGTGATCTATACTACAATAATGTGTAAAGATGGATATGTTTAATTGTAAACGAAGGTTTTCATTGATGGCCAGGAAGTTTACAGAATAATGTAGGAGAACATTAGCGTAGAACTTCCGTTGTCTCTAGTCTATGCGCAAGGATAATCTCTCAAAAGCTCTCTTCTCTAAAACTCTCTTCACTCAAAAAACTCTTCTACGCATTCTACAAAGGGCGTATTTATAGCCTTTGTAGAATGGTAGGTTACATATCATTGGGCTCATACCCCAAAGAGGCCCATTCCATTTTAGGAATATGGCCTTTACCATAAATGGCCTATCTAATTAATTAAAATACTAGGCTAGATAAAATACATGGATCACAATCATAAATATCTCTAACAATCTCCCCCTTTGTGATCCAATGTCCATTTCAGCTTTTATTGATTCCTTTGCCTTTTGAAGTAGTTCTTCCGCAATGCTAGGGTGTGCTCGTACATGCGTAGCATTCTCCTCATTTCGAGTCTGTCATCAATTGCCTTTAGCACCGCGGTTATTCTGTCGAATTCTTTTATTTCAGCTTCAGAGGCTTTACCAAGTCTTCGTTCAATATCAGATTTGAGCGGAAGCAGTTTGTCTCTAATGATCTTCAGAGTTCCATCACAGTATCTTGCAATGTCATCTATCCATAGAATGCATTTCTTCTCTTCATGATTGAGATAGATGACTTAGACCGGATCTCCAAAAGTGGCGTACGGTGGAAAGTCTTCGAGCTCTGGTCTGTATAAGATTGGCATTGTAAGATTTGTTCTGGTGATGTTGTTCTCGAGAGCCATCTGAAGATCATGAGTGGCATGAACTCTGACTCGCCTCAGCATGAAACGTCTTATTGCTTCATATCCTTTTTTGAGGACTATTCTTTCTGATGGACAGGTTCTTGTAGATCATAGACATTTGATAGATGTCTTCCATTTTTAGCATGAAGAAGTCATTCTCCTGACAGGTGAACTCTGTGCCATCAGTTCTTTGTAATCGATAAATCGAATACTTTATTCCATGATGATCTCCTCTGGACACATTCAGAATATCCCAAATAGGGCATTTGCTCATTTTAAGATCATGTTCCAGAATCTGACGCTGTAAGCTTGTTGATTGATGATATAACATATGAAGATGTCCGCCGACTTATCTACCTTTTAGATGGGTAAGACCGTGGACTTTGAGCTCATCAAGTTTCTTGATCCTATCAGGCTTTCTCCATAAATGCTTTCGGATTTCCTCTTGGAAGGGGGCAGTGATGTTGATATTCTCCCATGGTTTTTCATTTTTGGGCAAGAGCGCTCCTATTCTTCCGATGATGGCGGGTAGCTCTGCTGGAGTTTTCTTGTAGTCCTCCCCTTCCTTGAGTTCATCTTTCTCAAGCCCTATCAGATCTTCAGCGCACTTTTTTAGCAGGTGTCTGAGGTAGACTCCTCTTTGCATTTCATATTGCTCGACCTCTTATCTGATGTCGTCCCATTCTGTCCATTCTCCGTTCCATCTTTCATCTATAATGATGTTTTCAAGTTGATCGTGGATGGACGGGCTTGGTTCTTCAGAGGGAGCCTTCATCTGTGTTGCTTCGTGAGAGGTAGAGCCGAGATCACAAGGATTGCCCGTTGTCATCAGTCTAGAATTGGGTTCTTCCTGATGGCATGAATAGAATGGTGTACTCGAAGTAGCAACCTCAGGACTTCCACTCCATCCTTGGTCAATTTCTCTGAGAGATATGCCTCGGAGTGTTTTGTCTAGCTCGACCATGCTAGAAAAGTGTAGGTTTGCGGCTTGGCTATTGGGTTTAGTGGATGATGGGGGTTGGCTGTTTGAGGATTCAGGTTGGGATTCATGTGGGGGTTGTTGGCTAGTTGATGCTCCATGCTCGAGTGTCTGTTGCCTCTTGTTCTCCCCCTCATGAGGATCCGAATCATCGGGGTCCTCATGTGAACGTTTGCGACTACGGAGACTGTCACGGCATGTGCTATCGGTTTCTAAGAATACGTGAAGAAGGGCTTTTTGTCTAGGGGTTCGGTTGCCTTCTTCGGTTGCTAGAATTCTTGCTAGCATAATGGATTCGAGTTCCTCGAAATGAATAGTGTAAGGGTTAGGGTGAGGTGTGGTCGTTGTAGTGGAGGACACGTGTTCTGTATCCTGGGTTCCCCTTGAGGTGGTAGGTGTTGGGGGTTGTGTGGTTGATGGTTCAGATGTTTGTAGGGTAAGTATGGAGGTAAGTTGTTGTTGGGAGTGTGATGTGGAATGTTGTGGTTGGGTAGTGTCAATCTGAAGCGCCTGGGTGTTCATGAATTCCTGTGCCCGAGCGGTTATTGCTTCGTGTACCCAGGGTTTGATGGTGGAATCCATGAAACGCTGCAGAATGACAGAAAGGTCGGTAGGTTCGGGCTATCCGGTTACAGGGGTAGTAACCATTGTCACAGCATTAGTAACGATTACCGAAGTGTGGCCTGCAGATAATGATTGAGTTATCTGTTGAGCAGCAGGACTTCTGATCATCATCGACGTATCTCCGATCGTTGTTGACAGGTAAAGTGAACCTGTTGAGTGCAGTGGTGTGAGAAGTGTAGGTGTCCTGGAAAAAATTGAAAATGTAAGGAGTGTGACACCTAGACTCATCGTGTTTGAAGAAGGGGTAGTGGTCTGGGGAGATAGACCACTATATAATTCCTCAACTGCGTCGTAGGGAGGTAGAGAGGTGGGTGTAGTATCCCTTATTTGTGAAACTACTACCTGTTGAGAGGCAGCAGAGTAGCTAGGTTGGGCTTGTGCATGCGGAGTGTGGCTAGATGTTGCGTCTTCTCCCCGGAAACTGAAAATATCAGTCTATGCACCTATGGGGTTAGCCCAGTTTATTTCTTCGAAGTCGGAACAGCTATCAAATATGGCCATGTCTTCTGCAATGGCGCTGTCCGTTTGCACTCTTTGCATAGGAATGGATGATGAAGAGGGGTTGTCATGACGTACCTTAGAGCGAGTCTCACTGATTGTTTGTCCTTCAGTGTTTTTGATCTGGTGAGACTCCTCCTTGTTTATAGCCCTAGAAAGCCTGATAATGAGTCTTCCTTTTTGTACCGGGGCTTTCTTGTCTTTTCTTGCATTGTTGTCCTCGTCATCGTCATCCTCATCACCTTCATCGTTGTCGCTCATTTCAGCTTTGCTCCCAGAGTCCTCATCATCAGCGTCTAATGTTCTGGCTACGCTTGATGAATCATGGGTAGTCTCTTCAGCACAGGTGTGGCCCTCAGCAGACAAAGTCTTATCATCATGGGGCCAACTTGTCACTGGTCTCTGTGACTGGGTTGAACTCTCTGGACCCTCACTCACTCTTGGTTGATTCCCAAGGGTAGGCTCAGGGGGGTTTATCTGAACCATAGGGAATATAATGTTGTTCTCTTCACAGTAGTGTCGGACAGATGGATCATTCAGATCAGCTAACTGTAGAAGAGCCACTAGTATAGTCATGGGTACCAGTGTGGGAACCTCGGGCATTTTCTTGAGGCGTTGGACGGACGAGATGTAGACATTCTCCTTTGATAGTCTTCTAGGAATTGCTGGAGTGGATCGGGAGAAATGTCGTACAATCAGGGAAAACCACCTCATGTAGGGAAGGTGGTTGATTTGGTCCGTCTTCGACCTCTTCCTGACTAGCTCCAAAATTTCATCGCATATCAGCGAGATGTAGTCGTAGTTCTTCATTAAAGCGATGTCATGGAAGATGGTCATAAGGTAGATACTGCACTTGTTGAAGCCAGTGTGTTTGGGAGTACATCACCTGTTCAGAATTGCTAGCATTGTCCTCCACGGTCTTGGTAAGCGTCCCGGTCTGACATCAGAAATGAGCTTTATTGGTTCAACATGGCCCAACTTTATCATATCTGCCATCATTTCAGGTTCAGATGCCAGCTCATCATAATGGTCTTCTTCTGGGATTTGGAGAGCTTGGTGCAGCAGATCTTTGTTGATGATGACCTCAGTGTTCATGATAGTGGCGGTCAGCACGTCATCTATCTCTTCATTGTTGTTGTCAAGGACCTTGTTTAGTGTTCCCCAAAATTGTTGGAGATACACTTCTGGTACTTAAGCAGATTTGCTCAGGGCCTTCCACATCTTGTGCCCTTTCAGAATAGCAATGATGACCTCATCTTGGCATGAGAACACCTCTGGGTCCAGCGTAGGGTTGTTCTCTTTGATCGTGTACTAGTTTGCCCTTGGATAGATCTAACTGATTTTGGGAACAACTGTCATTTCGATCTGAAAATGATAAACAGATTAGAGCATTTGATAAAAAATGGTTGATAAGTCCACAACTTAAGTTCTTATTTGGGCCCTTTTTCCTCTATTGTGATCAGGGTTTGATAATTTGGGCCCTACGTTGTTGTTTTTTTTGTGTTTTTTTGATGTTTTTTGTTGTTGTTTTTTTTGAAATTGTTGGGCCCTTTGAACGTTTCTGATTTTTTTCATAATGTGGGCCCGGACATTGAAAAAAACAATTGGTGGCCGAACACTTAGGTTATGCGCATGAGATAGGTTTGGCGCACCAGGGGAAATCCCGCACCCCTTTGATTTCACATGACGAGAATCACGCACCAGGGTCAAATGTCACATCTAGAAATCACGCATGAAGGGTCAAATCTCGCGTGACTGAATCGCGCAGGCCTTATTGCGCATGGTCGAAATGGCGTAGGCCTAATCGCGCAGCCTTAAGGGAGTATTTATAGCCTTTGTAGAATGGTAGGTTACATATCATTGGGCTCATATCCCAAAGAGGCACATTCCATTTTAGGAATATGGCCTTTACCATAAATGGCCTATCTAATTAATTAAAATACTAGGCTAGATAAAATACATGGATCACAATCATTAATATCTCTAACAGAGCTAAAATCGGAATCGCATAGCTTAGCGGAGGAGGACCAATTACAAAGCTTGATCAGGGGAGCATTTGGTTCCTGGGTTTCGTTCTACGCGATGGCAAGGTGAGATCTAATTTGGGGTGGAAGGATGTCTTCATTATCACAAGTGTCCAAGCAAATGTGCGCCTTCATAGAGGGAAGCAAGGGTGGAATTGTATGGGTCTCTACTCATCTTAGATGGGAACAAGGGAGACCGACATGGGCGAATAAGGCTCTAGGTCAGAGAGGGCACATGCCCACCCTCAAAAAAATAAAATTACTAGTTAATATAGGTATTATATTATGTATATATATATATATATATATATATTGTTGTTAAGTCATGGTATAATCACAAAGAATGTTAATTTGTATACAAATACCATGTTAGCAAGATGGAAGCATGACGAGCACTTTGTCACGGTGCGTCAAAATAAATCGATACTAACACTTATACGTAGTATAGGTGAAGTATAGTTCGTATCCACAGGGAAAGGAATAATTCTCTTTTTACGAACTAGTAAATAAAGGGGGGTTCTTGAGATTGAATGATTTAATTTATAAACTAAGATGAACAACCTATATGTGTTTATTTCAGAGATAAAAAGGACTTGGCATTGCTACTTTCCACTTGTTGATATATTTTAGTCGATCATTGTTATATCTATAACTTATTCCCTCTCGAATACTCAATCGGGGAGTATTTCCACTTCATCGAGGGTAGTTATTAACAACAACCGTTCATTAATAACCCTTACTATTAATCAAATATAGAACAACGGTTCATTATACCGATTTAATAGTAGCATTTAATCTTTCTAACTCCTTGATGAAATCAATTGAGATTGATAACCTCAACAAAACGGTTTCGGTTTAACCAACAATATTAATCTCTCTTAAGTTTATTAACCACGACCGTGCTTTAATAAATCGAAGTTACTTACTTGTGAAACCATCAACGATTAACCATCGGTTCATTGATCGTTTCTAGTAATAATTAATATATGAAACAAAACTAGTTGATCCTTTAAGTAATGTTCAAAATATTAATATGAAATATGAGTAGGAATTAATTAATATTCAAGGAAGAATATTATTAAAGAAGATGAATCCTACTATAATTAATATCAAGATGTTAACTAATTGTCATCTTAGCAACACTCCCCAACATTAATATAGAGGAAGAAAATAATATTCTAACTAATGTCGAGATGTTAACTAATTGTCATCTTAGCAACACTCCCCAACATTAATATAGAGATGGTATTAAGGAAAGAACTATTAATTAATATTCAAGGAAAGAAGTTAAGAAAATAACTCACAACTTTAATAATCAACAAGCTTCAAGAGCAACACCAAGAAATGGAAGTTTTGCTCCTCATTTGGAGACTAAACATAGCTAGAAAAATATAAAGAAATGCTATTCAACACATTTGGCTGGGTACCCGACCGGGTCAAGTACTTACCCGACCGGGTCCGGTCAAAATCAGACAATTCGCCACGTTCTGGTGATCTTCGCACGCCGGGTTGTCCCTGGTCACTTCTCGCCCGACTGGGTGAGGTATGGGGCCCGACCGGGTCCAGCTCTTTCCTCAGCAGTTCGGTTTTCAAGTCAGACCCGACCGGGTGAGGTTTTCTACCCGGTCGGGTATTTGCTCCTGGACAGTCCAAATTCCTTTTTCTTCACTTCAACACCCTCCTTTTCAACATCCTAATTCCTAATTCTACTTTACAACTTACAAATGAGAACTAAAATACAATTACAACTAAAATCACACAAATGTTTACAAACTAAATAAAACGTCAAACAATCACCATCAATCAAACATAAAAACATATAATTATGCACCACTAATTAGTGTGCATCAAACACCCCCACACTTAAACCTTTACTCGTCTCGAGTAAATCAATTTCAATCCAAGAAGTCCTTTTAAAATGACAAGAATAGCAACGCAAAACATCCATGAGTGTTTTTACCACAATACAAAGTAATCACAAAGCATCCCCAACAGTAAATAAAGTAAAACGGGGTCTTCAACTTCATTTTTATCTCCATTTTTCTTTTAAGCTTATCACATTCAGGATCCTGCAAAATAGACATTTCTCTCATTCTGTCGTTTTGCCTAGGTGCCCTTTCAGGTTTTCATCCCAGCTTCCCACATTTTTCTTTTAATTCTCACAACCTCACTCTTTTATTTTATTGCTTTAATTTTTGCTTGAGTTGCCCTTTGGGGGTTTTCAACTCAACAAGCTCTTTTTTTATTTTTTATTTTTTTTATTAGAAACAAAATGAAAAGAGTAGGATTGTGAGCATACCAGAACAATCTCTGCACCCCCACACTTGGTATCTGGCACTGTCCCTAGTGCCCGCCCAGACCTCCACCTTGGTGTCTGTCCTCATCCATGTGATCCCCGCCTTAACCACCATCATCGCCTGCACAGTGCGCCGGGATTGCCCCGGGGAGACAATAATGATGACCATCACCGATTTCATGGCCCACGATATCTAGGGGGACGTCAGGGGATGGGATATGGATAGATATGTTTTGATGTGGGATAATAAGTCAGTTGTAGATTGGTGTCCCAGTTGGTGTCATGTGAGATAGAACAACATCTTTGGTCTTTTGGACAAGCCTTGACGTGCAAATGAGCTGTTTAGGAGTAATGGGGCCTGGGTCTACAAAACCATATAAAGTGGCTAGATGTGTGATTAGGCCCCCTATCACAATTTGTCCTGATGACGTTGCCACATTTTTGAAATGAGTCCATAAGATAGAGGCAACGTCAACTGGTTCTGGTCCAGGTAAAACAGCTTGTGCCAGAACACACACATCCCACATTCTTGTGTGATGATTATTCGGTCTTCCGAGAAAACAATTTGAACAGAATTTTACGAAAATTCGGAAGACCGGATCTTGCACACAGTTGACACTCAGCTTAGAAAGGTCCACCACACCTTGTCCTGTCATTCTTTTTCATAACTCATACCCCACAAGAGTATCATAAACACGAGCTTCATCAAACAAAAGAGGCCAAAATGATGTGCAAATTCTCTTTTGGTCAATGAACGATTTTCATTGAATAAACGAAAGGTGATGGTGTCATTTGCATGATCATCATCATCCTTTGTATACACATATGAACTAAAGAATTCATAAACCAAATGAGGATAAGTTACATATTGCATTTCTAGCAACCTAGTCATTCCAATCCTTGCGAATATATCATGCATGATCATATCAATTCAAAGGAGTGCTAAAGTAGTAATGCACATGAACCGAGATTGTTTTACCTCCCTTTTGGCTAGTTCCTTGAAGAGTGTTTTGTGTACCTCTGTTGCAAATTCCACGCTTTCATAGCCCGCCACGGGTGGGATGGCCCTTGAAGAAGATGTTTTGGATTTTTTTGGAGCCATGGGAATGGATTTTTTTGTTATTTTTCTTGAGGAATTTCGGACTTTTTGGTAGGGTGAGGTTTGGATGGCTTTTATGGGTATGGTGTTGAAGAGAATGGTGAGAAGAGCAAGAATATGGTATTGGTTGAGAATTTTGGGAAGATTTCGGACCTTGAATGTCCAAGAATGGGGATTTTCGAATTTTTGGGTAGGGTTTTTGGGTTTGGTTGATTTGGAAGGATTTGGGGGATTTTATGGGTATAGAAATGAAGAGGTAAGTGAGGAGATGAAGAAAATGGGATTATTTGGTGGGTTTGGGGGAGAAATGGTGTAGAATTGAAGGTTTGGTTAGTTGAAAATGAGGGATTTGGGGAAAGTGGTGCGATTTGGGGAAGAAGGAGGTGGGAGGGGAAAAGGTCGCTGTAAGGAATAATTGTATTTAGATTTTGATGATGCTAGATTAATTAGGAATTTAGAGTACCCCTTTAGAAATTATGTATTAGAATTTTCCTTTGTAAAGTTCTTAGATGTATTCGACTTGACAGAAGACCTTCAAGAGCAGAAGGGCTTCAAGAACAGAAGTGCTCCAAGAGCAGAAGTGCCTCTTAAGGCTTTATTGAAACAGAGGACCTTTGGTTCTCTGCTCCAGAACAGAAGTCCTCAGGATCTCTGTTAGTCTTGACTCTGACAGAAACCCTTCTGGGTCTCAGTTGGATATTCCCAACAGAAGTGCTCCAGACCTCCTCTAGTCTATTCTCAGACAAAGACACCAGAAGGCCTGACACTTAGAAGATTTTCAAAGAACCGGGAAGTCAACTAAAAGATTCCTTCAACGGCTAGGAGTATGAAACGGAAAAGCTACAGTGCATGCATTAAATGCTCATTTAATGCACCCCATGCTACGTAGAGTAATTGCAGATGATTGGCCGGAATGTCAGGAATACTTTATCCCAAAATAGTAACCCGCCAACTTTACCGGGCTCTACTAGTCAAGTCAACTGATCGCTCATTTAATGCAGTTGTCCTCCTACTCCTCCAACGGGAAGACAACCTCAGTATAAAAGATACACTACGAAGAACAACCGGATAAATTTGCCAAGATTACATTGCAACTTTTGCTAACCACAAGCAAGATATTCAAACTCTGAAAAGCAAAAAGCCTCCTTGAGATTCAAACTCATTATCCTCTACAAGAGAAGGCAGAAGTTGGAAAAATACTCTTTCCAACTCAAGCAAATAACTTGAGTAGTGAAGTGGTGATACTTCAAGGAAACTCAGTGAAAGGACCAGTGTTAAAGGAAGCCAGGCAGTGCATCCCAGGACACATCTAGACTTGAAGAAGACGTGGAGTGCTTCTTAAGTACTAGGACTAAGGCTTTGTAAACGGCAGTTTTTACAGCTTAGTGGAACAGTGGATTAGAGGAACGAGTTGTTCCTTGAACCACTATAAAAATCCCTAGTGTCGTTTACTTACTGCTTTTAATACTTGCACTTAGTTAGAACTGTATAACTCCTTGGACTTGGTATCTGTGTTCAGCAGAACTTGTTCTACGAGTTAACAGAAGGCCTACTGCCTTTGCTTCTCTGAGGCTAACAGAACTCCCTGCCAGAACCCCATCCGCTGCCAGTCTGTTCTTTCAACAGAACAGGCTATTCTGTAAATCTGGTACTTAGTTTAAAAAGCTAAAAACCAATACAGTCTATTCACCCCCCCTCTAGACTGTATCCAGTATAACCGGGACCAACAAGTGGTATCAGAGCCTCCTTGTTCTAATAATCTCTTAGGTTATTTGTTGAACAAAGATCCACTTGTTTTTCTGTTTTACCTCATTTCTATCTGATATAATGAATCACTCCTTGTCCAAGAATCTTATGTTTTCAGATCTTAAGTTTGATGACTGGAGGATCCGGATGAAAGCACATCTCTGTGCCCTGCATGATGAGATGTGGGAAGTTCTAGATATTGGCCCCTTCACAAGCTTCCAGAAGGTCAATCATGAACATGCCATAGACAACACCAGACCCCAGATGATCAGCAAAGCCAAGTCCGAATGGACCACTGAAGAGAGGAGAAAGTACAACCTAGACAATATTGCCAAGGACATCCTCTACAAGTCCATTGATGATAGGTACTTCAACAGAATCAAGAAGTGCAAGACTGCTAAGGAAATCTGGGATACTCTTGAGCTCATTGGAGCTGGTGATGAGCAAGAGAAGGACAACAAACTAACCATAGCCAACAAGAAGTTTGATGACTTCAAACTTCTCCCTGGTGAAAGCATCTCCAAGATGTATGACAGGCTCCTCACTCTCACTGGAGAGATTTCTGAGCTTGGCAAGGATCTCACAACCAAGGAGATCAACCTGAAAGTGTTGAGGGGACTGCCCTCAGCATGGAAGATGAAGGTAGTTGCTGTCCAAGCCAGCAAGGATGTAAAGACTTATCCTACTGATAAGCTCATTTCAGATCTCAAAGCTCATGAGTTTGAAATGATTGAAGAGAAGGAAGATGTACCAGAAGAGAGGACCACTACAGCCCTCACTGCCAGCACATCTAAGGTAAATGATTTTGACCCTTCAGTACTTTTATCTGATGAATATATGGCTGCCTTTGCCAGGAGATTCAAAAAGTTTATGAAGAATCCCAAAGATGGAAGGAGTCCATCTTTCAACAGAAAGCCATACCAGAAGGTCAAATCAACAGAGAGCAGTGGAGAGCTTCTCTGTTATAACTGCAGACATTCTGGTCACTTCAAGGCTGATTGTCCCCATCCCAGAGTGTCCAAGAAGCAAGGACAGGATGGAGAAAAGAAGAAGTACGAGGACAACTCCAGAAGAAGAAAGGCACTTGTGACAGAACAGCTGGAGAAAGACCCTCTGTCAGAAACAGAATCCAGTTCTGACTCAGATTCTGATGAGGCCTTCTGTTGCCTTGATACTGAGACAGAAGACCTTTGCCTCATGGCTCATTCTGATGATGAGAAATGATCACCAGAAAGGCAAATATCAAGAGAAAGTTAACTTCAGACAGAAGAGGTTGGCTGGTCAACTTCAGAAGCCCAAAGTTAACCGTCCCTCTGCTCTTGATAGTATATGGGACTTCTTTCCAACAAAGAAAGCTATGCAAAAGTATGTAAACAGGAAGCATGACCCTCACAAGCATCTGCCCAAAGTGAATCACACTTCTGTCTACTACAACTACCAGGTGGACAATGGGTACCACCCACCAAGGTTTCACTTGATGAGACCAAAATGGAACTGTGTGCTGGAGCCATCTCTGAACAAGAATGGTTTATTGATAGTGGATGCTCCAGGCACATGACAGGTGACAGAAGTTGCCTAACAGAGTTCCAGAAATGCAAAGGACCTAGAGTTACCTTTGGAGGTAATGACAAGGAAGGTCAAACAAAAGGAAGAGGAAAGCTGATCAAGAACCAGATAATCATTGATGATGTCTCATATGTCAAAGGACTGAAGTTCAACCTGCTAAGTGCTAGCCAATTCTGTGACAAAGGCTACAATGTTGAATTCACAAAGGACTTCTGCTATGTGAAGCATGAGACAACAAAGGAAGTGGTTCTTACAGCATCAAGGAAGAAGAACATCTATGTAGTTGATTGGAACACTGCAAAAGATGGAGTTTGCCTGATAGCCAAGGGAGATTCAAAACTGAGCTGGGACTGGCACAAAAAGCTCAACCATTTGAATTTCAAAACAATCAACAAACTAGCCAGAGAACACATTGTAGAAGGGCTACTAGACATTGTGTACAAGAAGGAGACCCTCTGCAGTGCATGTCAGAAAGGCAAACAAGTGAAGAATTCCTTCAAACCCATTGCTGGAGATCTTTCTACAAGTCCTCTAAATCTGATTCACATGGATTTATTTGGACCTGTTGAGACTCCAAGGGTTGGTGGAAAGAAATACACCCTAGTCATGGTTGATGACTACTCCAGATACACATGGACTGTTTTTCTGACAAAGAAAAATGAAACTCTTCAGAAGTTGCCATCTCTGTTAAAGCAACTTCAGACTGAGAAGAACTTGAAAGTGCAGACAATCAGATCAGACAGAGGAACTGAATTTGTCAACCAAGTCATAAAGGACTTCTGTGATCAGAATGGAACTTTTCATCAACTTTCTGCCGCCAGAACCCCTCAACAGAATGGCGTAGCAGAAAGAAGGAACAGAACGTTAAAAGAAGCTGCAAGAACAATGATTGCAGAATCTGGATTGCCTATGAGATATTGGGCTGAAGCAATCAACACTGCATGCTATACTCAGAACAGAAGCATGATCAACAAGAATCACCAGAAGACCCCCTATCAACTCTGGAAGGGAAGAAAACCTAACATCAGCTACTTTCATGTATTTGGATGCAAGTGCTACATTCTCAACAATGGTAAGGAGCATCTGAAAGTATTTCAAGAAAAGGCTGATGAAGGAGTCTTTATAGGCTATTCAAACACCAGTAAAGCCTATAGAGTACTCAACAGAAGAACCCTACATGTTGAAGAATCCATACATGTGAAGTTTGATGAAAGCGTCTCTGTTAGAGAGGTAACAGAGATTCTCAAGGAAGTCAGCATAGAAGACAGAACACCAGAACCAACAGAAGAGGTGGCAGACAACCCTGCATTTCCAACACCTGCACCAAACCCCCTTCTGTTGAATGAAGATGAAGACTCTGAAGATGAGGAACCAGAGAGACCAAGACAGCAGCTGACAGAACCAGACCTAACATGGTTAAGAGACCATCCGCCTAACCAAGTGATTGGTCAAATCAGAAGTGGAGTTCAAACCAGATCCACATCAAGGAGAGAAGCAATGCTTGCCTGCTATATATCTCAGATGGAACCTATGACAGTTGAAGAAGCTCTTGCAGACTCAGATTGGATCAATGCTATGCAAGAAGAGCTCACTCAGTTTGAAAGGAACAAAGTATGGGAACTTGTTCCTAGGCCAAAACACCAGAATGTCATTGGAACCAAATGGGTATTCAAGAACAAAGCAGATGAAGATGGAAACATTGTAAGGAACAAAGCAAGGCTAGTAGCTAAAGGATATTGTCAAGAAGAAGGAATAGATTTTGATGAGACCTTTGCACCAGTTGCCAGACTTGAAGCCATTAGAATCTTTCTAGCCTATGCTGCCTACAACAACATCAAGGTCTACCAGATGGATGTCAAGAGTGCATTTCTGAATGGAGATCTTGAAGAAGAAGTTTATGTGGAACAACCACCAGGTTTTGTAATTCCTACTCAATCTTCTTGTGTCTACAAGCTTAAAAAGACCCTCTATGGTCTTAAGCAAGCTCCCAGAGCCTGGTATGACACATTGTCCCTTTTCCTAGTGAACCATGGGTTTACTAAAGGAAAGGTTGACAAAACTCTATTTCAAATCTCTGTTGCCAATCATATTCTATTAGTACAAATTTATGTTGATGACATTATATTTGGGAGTACTAATCCAGAACTGTGCAAGAAATTTTCTCAAGTGATGCAGAGTCAATTTGAAATGAGTATGATGGGAGAACTCAGTTACTTCCTAGGACTTCAAGTCAAACAAGTTCCAGAAAGGATCTTTATCAATCAAGGGAAGTACACCAGAGATCTAATCAAGAAGTTTGGAGTGGAAGGCAAATCATCAGTGAAGATTCCCATGAACACTTCACAAGGAATTGGCCTAGATGATGAAGGAAAGGATGTAGATGCAACAACATATAGAGGAATCATAGGATCTCTGTTGTATCTAACTGCAAGCAGACCAGACATCTCATTCTCTGTTGGAATCTGTGCCAGATACCAATCAAAGCCCAAGGAAATCCATCTAAGTGCTGCAAAGAGAATCATCAGATACATCAAAGGGAATCCAAATGCAGGCCTATGGTATCCCAAGGGAGGTAACCTTGAACTAATTGGTTATTCTGACTCAGATTTTGCAGGTTGCAGACTAGACAGAAAGAGCACTTCTGGTCACTGCCAATTGCTAGGAGGAAGGCTTGTTTCCTGGTTTAGCAAGAAGCAGAACTCCATCTCAACAAGCACAGCTGAGGCAGAGTACATTGCAGCTGGGAGTTGCTGTGCTCAGCTACTCTGGATGAAGCAACAACTGAAGGACTATGGAATTCAAGCCAAGGAGATCAAGCTGTTGTGTGACAACACCAGTGCTATTGCTATTACTCAGAATCCAGTTCTTCATTCCAGAACAAAGCATATTGAGATCAGACATCACTTCATCAGAGATCATGTGGAGAAGAAGCACATCTGCATGGAACATGTGCCAACAGAAGACCAGCTTGCAGATATCCTGACAAAGCCTCTTCCTGAGGCTAGGTTCAACAAACTGAGAGAAGAATTGGGAATGATGGATGAGATTCCAAGGGAAAGCTAAAAAGAAAGGCCCTATGTTGCTGAATTCCTGTTAAAGAACACCTTTTGCAGAACCCCTTCTGTTAACCCCTTCTGTCAACCCTTTCTGTTCTCTACCCTGGCAGAACACCTATACAATAGAAACCCTTTCTACAGAGAACCCTCTCTTGTCAAACAGAAGGTGGTGGACTTAGAAAAGAAAATCTTATAAACCGGGTGACCTAGTAAATTATTAAAGGTCTTTTACCCTTTTACCCTTAAAACGGTATCAAGCCGTATAAAATTTACTGCGCCCCCGTTTATTTACTGCGCCCCTTTTTACATTTATTGGTTTCTTGGAACCGTAAATTATCTCAAACGTCCACTAACCCATATCCATAAAACCCCCTTTCGCAAACCTAAACCGTTACTGCTCTCATAACTCTCAAGCTTTTGAACTCTTATCTCTCAGAAATTTCTAACCGCAATAAACTTCATGGCGTTCTTGAGCTTCTCCGATCTTTCAAAGGAACAAAAGGCAACACTTCTCAAAAATGTACTGATAGGGATGAGATGTGAACTGGAAGTACTGCCCAGGTTCGCAGAGAATAAGGAGAGGATGACCTCCTTTGTTGACGGACTGTCACAATGTCAACTGAGCAAGGTCATCACTCATGATTATGAGGCATACAGCAACATTGACACAGTTGAGTTCTATCTCAACGCATCGTTCAAGGATGAAGTCATCTCCTCCGTCGTCCAAGGAGAAAAGGTGGTGGTTGATGCTGACGTCATCAACAACATCTTCCACATTCAGCACAAGGAAGAAAGGGACTCTCTACTTGATTTGGAGGATATTGACATCCCTCTGCCAGAATTCAAGAAGAAGTTCTGTAGAAAAGGTGGAGAGGTAGAAAAGGTCAACATCAAGAAGCACCTGCTCAAGAGGGAATTTGAGCTACTCATAAACATTTTCCACAAATGTTTATGGTGCAAGTACACCTCCACAGATGATGTTACAACGGCCAATGCAAAGGCCCTGTATGCAGTGCATCATGGGGTGAACATCAATTGGGGACAAATCATGGTGAAGTCCCTGATTGAAGTGATCAAGAAGAAGAATCCCAAGACTAGCCTCTATTCTGGGAAGCTAGGGCATGGACTGCTCATTTCAGAAGTGCTCCTCAAACAAGGGGTAAGCTTGAGGAAGGCTTCAGCTTTGGATCACACCAAGGTAATTTTCCTGACTGCCTCTCCCAATAGGGAAAAAGCCATAAAGGCAGAACTGAGGAGACAGCTTCAACTTGAGGCCAAGAGATAACAGGGAGAGAAGGTACAGAAACCTCTCTCTGTAGCTCCTTCTGCTGAAAAGAAGAAGAAGAAATAAGACTGAAGGGGAAGCACATGTTGCCCCCCCTAAGGCCGGACAGAAGAGGAAGAGAACCACCAAACCCAAGAAGAAGGTTGCTAAACCTGTGGTTTCAATATCTGAGGGAGTGGCAGACACTCAGGGGGAACCAGAGATCCCCACCTCTGTTGCATCTCCTGAACAGAACAGGGTGCCAACTCCACCAGAGCACCCTAGTCCTGTCAAAGATGGGTATCTGTCCTTGCTTGACAGACAGTTTACCCGGGTCCTTGAATGGAGAAGATGGAGAATGGGACCCCTCCACAAAATAATTCAGTTTTTTGATCACTATGAGGAAGAAGAAGAAGCCATCCTGAACTGGGTTGGGATCGATGATGTCTCAAAGTGCTTTGCCCTCAACTTTCTTCACTCTGTCCTTGAGAAGAAGAAGGCAAGCTACAAGGGAAAGGCTATTCTCATCTCTTCACCCTCGGAGGAAGATGTCAAACCCCTAGAAGATGGGGAAATTGAAGCCTTTGAAGAATGGCTGTTCACCAAGATGGCAACTGACTCTGTGCAACCCAACTTCAACCCAGGAGAGTCCTCTGTACTCAAATCAGAAGGACAAGCTATGATGGAGCATATCAAGGAGTGGAGGACTTCCTTGCTCGTGGATAACATCATTGAGGTAAACTCTCCAACCCCTTCTGTTATTATCCCAACAGAACCCCTTATTCCCTCACCTACCACCAGCACAGAAACCCCTCCACCAGAACACCCTCAACCTAAATCTCCTGAACAGAACACCCCCACTCCTCCTCAATCACCCAACCAGAAAATTGCATCTCCCTGCAGAGCAATTGTTCCCTACAGAAACCGTTCACCTTCTCCTCCCCCATCTCCCCCTCAACAAAATGCCTCACCTATTCACTCCTCACCCCAGCACCAGAACCCCTCACCCCAACAGATCTCCTCCTCATCCTCTGAAACTGATCATCAATCTCCTCCTCCAGAATCTTCACCTCCACAACAACCTGCAGAAAACCTTAAACCTGTATGGTTTCTCAGGGATTCTGATCCTACAACTGTCTCTCCCATCTCTGCACCCAAAGGGTATTCTAGGGACTCTGTTGCCCCCAATCCCTCTCTGAGAAAGAAGAAGAAGATAGTACGCAACAGAAAACCTATCTACTCTCCTTATGAGATTTCCTCTGACATGGATGGATTCATGATCAGCAAATCCTACAAGGCCACATCAAAGAGACAGAAGACCCCTCCTCTGACTCAACTGGAACATGAACAGCTTGTTCACTCTCTGTCATCTGTCCAAGAACATCACCCACTACCTAGGGGAAGAGGTCTAGAGATGCCTCAAGCAGATGAACAACAGAATGACATTCCCTTCAACAAATTTGTTGAATCTGCAGAAGAATTTGGAGGACAGATCCTCCAAGGCTTGAATAAGCTGATAGAGATAAATGATAAACATTATGGGCATCTTGCTCATGTGAATGATAATCTGAATTCAGGTATGCAGTTCATATCTGACTGCTTTGAGAACCTCACTGGGACACTCAACAACTTCATCGCCTCCTCCTCTGCCAGAACAGATGTCCTGTCAACAGAAGTGGTAGGCATCCACAACACCCTCTCTATCTTTCAACAGACTCTCCTGAGTCAAGGTCAGGCAATCCACAATATCTCAGAGCATCTTGAGGCTCTGAAGAAATCTGATGCCAGAATAGAGAGGCATCTAACCTCTATTGAGCAACTGTGCAGAGCTCATCAAGAACAGGCTCAAGCCATCCTATCTACTGACAGAGACCGATATCAGAAGATGGTGCTCCTTGAAGCCAATAACAAGGACATCTTCTCTGCAATACAGAAGCAGCAAGGTCTCATTGAAGGCCTTACCTATGTCACCCAGACACTACCAGAGGCCTTGGAGCAGATAGCCTCAACCCAGGCCTCAGAATTCCAGAAGATCAGTCTTATGATTGAAGATCTGCATGATGCCAAAAAAGGGGAATAGGACCCTCAACAGACCAGGCCTAGGTCTCACAGAACTCCTACCAGAGCACCCTCCTCTGGTGAGCCTGCAGTAGATCCGGCTCCCTATTTTGAAGTTGCCCTGCAAAAGAAGAGAGCAGCTGGCATACCTAGACCCCCATCTCCAGTAAAGAAGAGCTCCAAGAAAAAGAAAGTTTTCAACTTCACAGAGTGGAGATTGGGTGGCTCTCAGCAAATCGACAGAACTCAATTTGAGGAGATGAAGGCTAAAATGACTCCTACCCAACAACAGCAGGACAAAGATGGTGTTGTCAAAGTTAGGTATGGAGGATCTCTTGAAGAAGCAGAAGAATGGTACAAGAAGAACATTGTCCCAGGAAAGACTATACATGAAGGTGTCCTCAACTACTTGGACTGCAAGCTTTCTCCAATATGGGCATCTTATCAAAGGTCTGGCAATCTGTTCAAAATCCGAGCTGAAATAAATGAAGAACTGCTCAGGCTTCAAAGACTAGAGGAAGAAGCTCTACAGGCAGCTAATCTGGAGAATGTGTAAGGTTTAATCTTTGTAAAACCTATCTAATAAAATCACATCTCTGCCTTCTTACTTTGAAGTGCTTTTCCTCACATACTTGTCTTTTTGCCTTCTGTTTGTGTTTGTTTATTTCTGTTATATTCTGCTATCTGAATGTATCGTACTCTTACTATTTTCCTATGCCAAGTTGCCCACCAAGATTTTAATGGAAGTTTTTAAACTTAATATTTTCTCATGGTGAAGGCACTTCTCTGGAAATAGTTAAAGGGTTTTGGCATCATCAAAAAGGGGGAAATTGTAAGGAATAATTGTATTTAGATTTTGATGATGCTAGATTAATTAGGAATTTAGAGTACCCCTTTAGAAATTATGTATTAGAATTTTCCTTTGTAAAGTTCTTAGATGTATTCGACTTGACAGAAGACCTTCAAGAGCAGAAGGGCTTCAAGAACAGAAGTGCTCCAAGAGCAGAAGTGCCTCTTAAGGCTTTATTGAAACAGAGGACCTTTGGTTCTCTGCTCCAGAACAGAAGTCCTCAGGATCTCTGTTAGTCTTGACTCTGACAGAAACCCTTCTGGGTCTCAGTTGGATATTCCCAACAGAAGTGCTCCAGACCTCCTATGATCTATTCTCAGACAAAGACACCAGAAGGCCTGACACTTAGAAGATTTTCAACGAACCGGGAAGTCAACTAAAAGATTCCTTCAACGGCTAGGAGTATGAAACGGAAAAGCTACAGTGCATGCATTAAATGCTCATTTAATGCACCCCATGCTACGTAGAGTAATTGCAGATGATTGGCCGGAATGTCAGGAATACTTTATCCCAAAATAGTAACCCGCCAACTTTACCGGGCTCTACTAGTCAAGTCAACTGATCGCTCATTTAATGCAGTTGTCCTCCTACTCCTCCAACGGGAAGACAACCTCAGTATAAAAGATACACTACGAAGAACAACCAGATAAATTTGCCAAGATTACATTGCAACTTTTGCTAACCACAAGCAAGATATTCAAACTCTGAAAAGCAAAAAGCCTCCTTGAGATTCAAACTCATTATCCTCTACAAGAGAAGGCAGAAGTTGGAAAAATACTCTTTCCAACTCAAGCAAAGTTCCAAGTGTTCTTCAACTCTTCAAGCTCATCACATACAAATCCTTTGTAACGAAGCTAGTTGGAGGAACCCCAGTTTCAACAGAAACTCTTCTTGCTACAAGAAGGACGTCCAAATAACTTGAGTAGTGAAGTGGTGATACTTCAAGGAAACTCAGTGAAAGGACCAGTGTTAAAGGAAGCCAGGCAGTGCATCCCAGGACACATCTAGACTTGAAGAAGACGTGGAGTGCTTCTTAAGTACTAGGACTAAGGCTTTGTAAACGGCAGTTTTTACAGCTTAGTGGAACAGTGGATTAGAGGAACGAGTTGTTCCTTGAACCACTATAAAAATCCCTGGTGTCGTTTACTTACTGCTTTTAATACTTGCACTTAGTTAGAACTGTATAACTCCTTGGACTTGGTATCTGTGTTCAGTAGAACTTGTTCTACGAGTTAACAGAAGGCCTACTGCCTTTGCTTCTCTGAGGCTAACAGAACTCCCTGCCAGAACCCCATCCGCTGCCAGTCTGTTCTTTCAACAGAACAGGCTATTCTGTAAATCTGGTACTTAGTTTAAAAAGCTAAAAACCAATACAGTCTATTCACCCCCCCCCCCCTCTAGACTGTATCCAGTATAACCGGGACCAACAGTCGCCTGACCTGGTTTTGGGTTATTTTCCCGTTCGCCCGACCGGGTAAGGCTATACGCCCGGTCGGGCCTTTCATTCATTTCAATCCAGTAGGTACTGGAACGTTTACCCGGCCGAGTGAATTAGGCCACCCGGTCGGGTTTGTAGCTATTTCGAAATTTAAATGTGTACCCGTCCGGGTTTGCGGTAATACCCGAGTGGGTATACATTCCAGTGGGTTTCAGAGCCAAAAATATGCACAGACCCGATCGGGTGGCTGAATTACCCGGTCGGGTCTTATGCCCTTTTGTTTTTTTTTCGTTTTCACCTGGGGGCTGTATTGCTCGGGTATTGTGTTTTTGTGAGGGCACCTGACCGGGTTCTTGAGATACCCGACCGGGTTTCAGCCCAGGCTCAATTTTTCTTTTTTTGTTTTTTTTATTTAAAACACACACACGACTGAAAACAAATAAATATAAAAATGAAGAAATTGGGTTGTCTCCCAAGAAGCGCTTGATTTAATGTCGCGACACGACGTTATTTTTATTTTATTTTCTTTTATGTGGGATCGGGGTCATCCCTTGTTTCATCTTTCTTTTTCGGTCTTCTCTAGTAAGGCCGGGATTTCTTCCTTGTTATCACTTCAACCCCAGGTGGGATCCATTCTCTTTTTGAAAATTTGAACAATTTCCTACACTCAATTTGTTCTTCTTTTTCAAAAACTGTGATTTTCTCAACTTTTTTTTCAACAAAAATATTTGGTGTTTGTGGTTCAAAAACATTTAGAAGACAAAGGGGTTGGTCTTTAATTTTTTTTTCCGTAGAATCAAAAATATTGAATTCTACTTTTTGATCATCAAACTCTAAAGTTAATGAACCATTAGACACGTCTATTTTTGTTTTTGCGGTTTTTAGAAAAGGTCTACCCAAGAGGATGGGTGTTTTTTGATTATCATCTCCCATTTCAAGGACGTAGAAGTCAACAAGGAAAATCAGATTTTCAACTTTTACGAGTACGTCCTCTACGACGCCCTTGGGGTATGTGCTAGACCTATCCGCTAATTGGATTACCACACCAGTTTCATTCATTGGGCCAAGTTTTAGAGACTTGTATAACGAATATGGAATAACATTGATCGAAGCCCCCAAATCCAACAAGGCCCTCGGAAATAAAGTGTCCCCTATTTTGCATGGGATTGTGAACATGCCTGGATCGCTACATTTCTCGGGGAGTTTCTTTTGAAATATCGCTGAGACACGTTCACTAACCTCCAGCTTTTGTTTTCCCTTTAATTTGCTTTTTCTTTTAATTGTGCATAATTCTTTTAAAAATTTAGCAAAACGGGGAACACTTTTAATTAAGTTAAGGAGCGGAATGTTTACCTCACATTTGGCGAAAGTCTCATACATGTCAGCATCTTTCTTCAGCTTCCTTGTTTCCTTCAGTGCTTCGGGGAATGGGGACAGTGGTTCATATGAGGACAATGGTGGGAACTTTGCTTTTATGGTCCTCTCTTCCGATTGAAAGTCTTCTTCAAGATCAATCTCCTTTTTATCTTGCTCTTCTTCCTTATGCACCTCTTTCAATGTCGTCCCACTCCTCAACATGATTGCATTAACATGTTCTCTCGGGTTTTGCTCCGTTTGAGAGGGGAGTCTATCCGAATCTTTTGCCTCGAGCCGGCTCACAGCACTCGAAATTTGGCTCATTTGGTTCTCCAAATTTTGAATGCTAGATTTAGTCGTTTCTTGAAATTGGGCCACACTTTGTTGTATCGTTGATAAACTCATGGTAAGTGCTCGAATCGTGTCTTCAGTGGACACATTTGAGCTTGAAGTTTGGCCTTGGGAGGGTTGGTTGTATTGTTGGGAAGAAGAATTTGGTTGTTGAGGATTTCCATACCTTAAATTTGGATGATCTCTTCATCCTGGATTGTATGTGTTGCCATGCGGATCGTACCTCCTTTGACCTTGGAACCCTAATGCGTTGATTTGTTCGGGGTTCTCCTCTTGTAGTGTTGGGCAAGAATCGGTGGGATGCCCTTGTGTTGAACATATGCCGCAGACCTTCACTTCTTTTGTTTTTGGATTTAAGAGAAAATCTTTAACCAAAGAAGTCAAGCCGGCCACTTGACTTTCCAACGAGGTGTTAGATTCTGCCGCCATAACTCTTTTTGATGACCGCCGGTCATAGTGTCTACAATTCTCGGCGAACTCCGAGATAAGATTTCTAGCTTGGGAAGGGGTTTTGTTTACAATTCCTCCTCCACATGCAGCGTTGATCATCCGCCTATCATCATTGCAAAGACCATCATAGAAGTATAGGATGAGATCTTGCTCTGATAGTCGTGGTATAGACAGCCCGCACAAAGTTTCTTGAATCGTTCTCAATATTCGTATAACGATTCATCATCTTTCTGCTCCACATTGCTGATGTGCTTTTTGAGAGATGAGGAGACAGAGGCAGGATAGTACCTTTCGAGGAAAGCTTTCTTCATGGCCGCCCATGTGCCTATACTTCCCTAAGGAAGATAGAATAGCCAATCTTTTGTTGTATCTTTTAGGGAGAATGTAAAGGCCCTCAACTTGATCTGCTCCTCGGTGACTCCATTTGGGCACATGCTTGTGCAAACAATATGAAATTCCGATAGATGTTTGTTTGGATCCTCGCCTCATAGACCATGGAATGAAGGAAGTAGATGGATGAGCCCCGATTTGAGCTCAAATGTAGCACCTTCATCAAGAGTGGGGAAGGTGATACATATCGATTGTTGATTAAGATTTGGAGCTGTGAGCTCCCTCAATGTTCTCGTTTCAAGATCCATAGTGATTGGCTCTTCGGTGTCGCTAGAACGAGAACTAGCACTTGATGATTCCTCCGAAGAAGTATTCGGAAATAAAATCCTAAACCTCTCGAAGGCTTGTTCTGTTTCGGGCTTTGTTTGATAGGTGATTTGGTTTATAGATTGGTGTTTAACCATATACTCAAATAAAGCTCAGAAGAATAGAAATCTAAGAAATCTTTATATTTTGTTTATTTGTATTTTTTTCTTGAAATAAAATAAAAAGAAAAATTAATTGTCTTTCCCCGGCATCGGCGCCAAATTTGACGAGCACTTTGTCACGGTGCGTCAAAATAAATCGATACTAACACTTACACGTAGTATATGTGAAGTAGAGTTCGTATCCACAAGGAAAGGAATAATTCTCTTTTTACGAACTAGTAAATAAAGGGGGGTTTTTGAGATTGAATGATTTAATTTAAAAACTAAGATGAACAACCTATATGTGTTTATTTCAGAGATAAAAAGGACTTGGCATTGCTACTTTCCACTTGTTGATATATTTTAGTCGATCATTGTTATATCTATAACTTATTCCCTCTCGAATACTCAATCGGGGAGTATATCCACTTCATCTAGGGTAGTTATTAACAACAATCGTTCATTAATAACCCTTACTATTAATCAAATATAGAAGAACGGTTCATTATACCGATTTAATAGTAGCATTTAATCTTTCTAACTCCTTGATGAAATCAATTGAGATTGATAACCTCAACACAACGGTTTCGGTTTAACCAACAAAATTAATCTCTCTTAAGTTTATTAACCACGGTCGTGCATTAATAAACCGAAGTTACTTACTTGTGAAACCATCAACGATTAACCATCGGTTCGTTGATCGTTTCTAGTAATAATTAATATATGAAACAAAATTAGTTGATCCTTTAAGTAATATTCAGAATATTAATATGAAATATGAGTAGGAATTAATTAATATTCAAGGAAGAATATTATTAAAGAAGATGAATCCTACTATAATTAATATCAAGATGTTAACTAATTGTCATCTTAGCAACACTCCCCAACATTATTATAGAGGAAGAAAATACTATTCTAACTAATGTCGAGATGATAACTAATTGTCATCTTAGCAACACTCCCCAACATTAATATAGAGATGGTATTAAGGAAAGAACTATTAATTAATATTCAAGGAAAGAAGTTAAGAAAATAATTCACAATTTTAATAATATACAAGCTTCAAGAGCAACACCAAGAAATGGAAGTTCAGCTCCTCATTTGGAGACTAAACATAGCTAGAAAAATATAAAGAAATGCTATTCTAAACTGAGCTTAAGAGTATGGAAGAAGGGATGATTTTTAGAGAAGAAAAAGAGTGCTATTTATAGGTGTTTTCAACACCTTTGGTTGGGTACCCGACCGGGTCAAGTACTTACCCGACCGGGTCCAATCAAAATCAGATAATTCACCATGTTCTGGTGATCTTCGCACGCCGGGTTGTCCCTGGTCACTTCTCGCCCGACCGGGTGAGGTATGGGGTCCGACCGGGTCGAGCTCTTTCCTCAGCAGTTCGGTTTTCAAGTCAGACCCGACCGGGTGAGGTTTTCTACCCGGTCGGGTATTTGCTCCTGAACAGTCAAAATTCCTTTTTCTTCACTTCAACATCCTCCTTTTCAACATCCTAATTCCTAATTCTACTTTACAACTTATAAATGAGAACTAAAATACAATTACAACTAAAATCACACAAATGTTTACAAACTAAATAAAACGTCAAACAATCATCATCAATCAAACATAAAAACATATAATTATGCACTACTAATTAGTGTGCATCAAAGCACACCAACATGAATACCCCACATGTGGCACACCAAGTCCGAAGCCCATGTAGAGCATGTTTTATTAACTTTTCTCTCTAAAATCTCTTTGGCCTACACCGGAAAAATAAAAGGATTCTTCCTTCAAACACTTATATTTAAACTTGGTCTCCTAAATTCAATTACTACAAGCTTAACACCAATCTCAAACGATTAATGAGCTAGATACTAATATTGTGAACGTTTTGAGATTTTGAAATTTAGCATGAAGAAATAATTTGTTCAATTCATTGGGATTGGTAGATGAAAATTAGTTCAATATACATATGGGTTTGAGGTGGTTTTGTCTTTGACATTCAAGTTGCAACAGATTTTATTTTATATTTGAAAATATATTTCTTAAATAACACACTATTTTACTATATTTTGACAATTTTTACAATATACGTTGTTTAATTAAATTTTGGCCCCACCTAAATGGCAATGCTAGATCCGCCCCTGACGGTTAGTGCAATGTCTTGGGTGACGCAGGCAACAATGTGGGCTGAGTAGAAGTCCAAAACTACAACCTTCTGATCATCGTTGATGGCCCCATGGGTGGGAACAGGGAGGGGCTGGAGGGAGCTTTGGCCCCTGCAATTTTTAGGTATATATTATGTACAAACACTTTGAATTTAGAGAAAATATGTTGATATTTTAAACTTTAGCCCCTACAATGTAAAATTCTCAAAGCTCGACCTCCTTAATCATAAATTTCTAGCTCTGTCAGATCATGCCCCCCTACTGCTACAGCAGTACCTTTGTCTTTAAGAAATTTTTCTATCAGAATTTCAAGCGGTCTATGAATTCTTTCATATTGGAGACTTCTTCCTCATATGGAACCAGTGTTACAAGCAGCTTGTGTGCAAGATCTCATCATGGATCTTCAGGCGAGTGGGTGTGTAGGTTGAGCTTTAGAAGGGTTGAATATGTTTACTCTTTGGGAAGAAAGTTGGGAGAAATATAATTTTGCAAATTTGAAGAGAATAAGTTGGACTTTTTTTAATAAAAAAGTTGGAATTTTTTTATTGAGAATTTCACGAACTCCCGACTTTTGGTGCTCAAAACTTGCTTACCTTCCCCTCTATTCAAGTGGCCTTTCAATAGGATTTGAAGAAATTGGAAAATAAATTAAAGAAAGCAATCAAAAAACAACGATTGTGAAAAAAAAAGAAAGTTATGCGGGACCTTAAGAATGAGATGTCATCTTTTTGTAAAATTCCCAAAGATTCTCAAATCTCTAATAATGACTTGTCTAAAAAACAATGTCCAAAATCTCCAAAGATTCTCCAATCCCTAATTTATTTGTCATCCGGATTTGTATGTATAGTTTGCTGATTCTTTTAAAGTTATTGATCTAAATAGGACTAAATTAATAAAAAGTTCCAATATATAGGACTCCTTGTTGATTTATTCCCGAAATATGAGTTTTTAATTGACTGGGCCGTTTCTAATTCCCATTATACCCCGTTTACAGCTAGCTTCAACTTTAATGATTTAATTTTGTCAGACTTCCTTTCCGTCTGTACACATATGTGATTGCACGCCTCATTCTCTTTTTTTTTGATGATCCAGATGTCGGTGCTTGCGCTCCCCTAATCCCGAAGTCTATGAACTACCCTCGAAAGCCCCTAGACAGTTAAATCTGGATACCACACGAATCCGCAAAGCTGCATTACCATCCTCTCTCTTCTTAACCGCTGAGAAACTCCGTGAAGGTAGGAAGAATCATTGGGAGCAAAACCTTCCTCATTTTCCATTTGATGCATAGCGGGTTTCGAACATGAGACCTCACATATGCACCGGTAACCTCACAACCAGTTGGGCTGGTATGCTCGGATGCACGCCTCTTTCTCTTCCCTATCTGTTGTTTCCTCTCCATTTTACCTTCTCTCTTCTAGCTAATCTCCTATATCACTCATCCGGCCATGTTCAGATCGGTTCGATTTCTTCATCTCCGGCGCATAATTAAGGTTTGGATTAGGATTTTTTTCTAATCAACTATGGCCATCGGCGGACAACGGCGATTAAGGTAAGTAAATTTTAATCTTCCTCCTCCCCCTCCCCAGCCCCTCCCTTCTTTTCCTATTTTTACAAGGTGAACCTTATACGTTATTATGACTTATGACCAACTTTTAAATTGATTTTTTGTTTACTGTTTTTCCTCTTTCCAAATCCGAATCAGTTTATCAATATTTTTTCTTAATTTCTTCTCATTTTTTTCTTTCAATTTTTCTTTCAGCTTTTGTTCTTTTAACATTTTATCTTTCGATTTATCAATATTATCTTATTTTATCTTTTATAATAAAATAATACTACCTCCGTCCCGAAAATGTTCACCAAATTGACTTTTCTTGATCAAAGATGGTGAACTTTGGACAATGATTTAAATTACTATATATGCATATAATTTATAAATTTTATACTTTTATGAAAGTCTTTTCAATAAGGAACATTTTGATATAATTTTCATATTCAACATAATTTCGTATTAAAAAATATCATTGGTCAAAGTTAATTGTGATTGACCAAGAAAAGTCAATTTGACAAACCTTTTCGGGACGGAGGGAGTATCGTTTTTCATTCGATCAGGTCAATTAAATTTTTGTAACTCTTCAAATTAATTTTTTGATTTAAATATAATTTTTCATAACCGCTAGTTTTTAATGGCATTAAAATGAAAATATTTCTTCTTTACAAAACAATACTATTAATGCCTTATTTTTCTGTTTTTCTATGTGATTATATTTGTTTTGACACTTAATTCCATACCTTTCTGTTTTTTTATGTGACCATATTATTAATGTCATGCTTTTCGAGGTTTTATGTGACAATATTATTTTTGACATTTAATGCCTTTTTTATTACACTAACTCCTTTCACATGGCAAAAACACCACTAAAAGGCATGTATTAAAAAGTTATTTTTAGACATATTGTCATTTGTATGGCACTAAGTCCATATAGATGGCAATATTACTACTTTGCAAACCCAACATTTATAATGTCATTGAAGTGTCAAAATGACACTAAGATTCATATCACTGTTTTGATATAAAATCCATTAAAAATGATATTCAAATGGTTAGATAATATGTTGAATCCTTTTTTTCAGATTTAAGATAGGTTGTGGTGTAGCCAAAATCGGCGATGGCGCTAGAAGAGATGTAGTGCCGAACGAGGAGGCAGTGACACCCTACGGGATCTGACGGTGACAGTGGAGGCGATGACTGAAGACGGAGGCATCTGGCAATTTTGACATCGGCAGAGCAGAGGTGGTGGTAGCGGTGACTGATGGCGGTGGCCACCGGCAACTGGTGGTGACGACTAGTGCAGGTCCTGAGTGGTGGCGACTGGCTTGTGGCCGGATGGGCGTGAGAGACCTATCCAGTGTTGTGTGGAGCATTCAGTTTATTGTCTATTTTATATTTGTATTAAATTAATCAGATTATTCATTAAGGGTAATTTTATCAACACGTACATTTTTAGTCCTAGTCTTCCTAGAGAACTGCACGGGTTGTGGAAGTCCTAGATTTACACTTTTGTTATGTTTTACTCCTACCTAGGGAATTTACTCGTTCTTTTACTTTCCTTCTTTTATGGTGGCATTGGCGCTCTACGTCATCACTAATTCGCCATGTATATAGTATGCATCATAACATATGGTCAATGCACCAACTACCGTTGTCATATTTCAAATTAAAGAGATGGATGGCCATGACATTCCTCGGATGGTACTCAATTCCAATTTCCAAAATTGCAACCCTTAATCAACTATATCCATTTTTTGTGCAACAAAAAACCAACGAAAGCATGATTAGTATCTCTAAGAGTTTAAGTGCCATTTAGATCTTCCCATCGTTGTTTGGAGATCTTAGCAGAGGAGGGTTATCAAGAAAAGCGAGTCCCTAACTGTAAAAGTACTAGGCGTGGACTCAGGCCGGGCCGGGTCCGGGCCGGGCCTAGGCCCGGTCGGGCCGCCGGTTTGTATGACATGGGCCTGAGACCGGTCCGAGGGTTGGACGGGTCCGGTTCGGGTCGGGCCACCCGCCCGGGTCACGAGTCGGGCCGGTTAAAGTTTTTTTTTCATATATAATTTATATTTTATAGTTTATAGTTTTATACAAGTATTAAAAACAAACTTCAAGTGCATTTATTTGAAATGAAATAGGAACTACATTTGAAAATTAAAACAAACTTTAAGAGACAAACATTTTGAAAATTGTAATCAATCGGAACTTCCCGCACCTCTCGATCCTTTGGCTTTGTCACATGACTTCATATGCTTCATTGTCATCCTGTATCCGCCTGAAACCCTCATGCTACATTTTTTCCCGCACCATTTGCAAGTTGCGTACCACATCCCGGTCTTCGGGTCCTTCTGTTTATCAAAATTATTCCGTATAATGGCATCTTGATTTTCCATCTTAACTTCTTAAGTATAAAGTAGATATATAAATAATAAATATAATATATTGGAGAATAAGAGAATTAGAGAGTAGAGAGTTAAGAATAGCATTTAGGAAGAATTGGAGAAGAGATATGAAAAAATGTTTAAGATTAGGAGTATTTATAGGTTTTTTTACCCCCCCCCCCCCAACCAACCCCCAACCCCCCCACCCCCCGGACCCCCCCTGCACCCCACCCAACGGCTATATAGCCGTTTGGGTTGTCCCCAGCCCACCCCCCAAGGCCATAACGGCTAGTTTGGGGCCCAACAATTTTTTTTTTAAATTGGACCGTTGGACCCGGGCCCGACCCGGCCGGGTCAACTTTTTCAGGAACCGTACCCGCCCCGCCCCTCCCCGCCGGTTCGGGTCTACACCCGGTCCCGGACCGCCCGACCGGGCCGGTCCCGGGCCCGCACAGTAGCGGGCCAGGTCGGGTCACGGGCCGGGTGGCCCTAACCGAATCCAACACTATGTAAAACCAAGCAGCAGGCGACGGTCATCAATATGGTTAATGGTTAGTGTCTCCATCTGTTGTCCATTGTTCCAAGATCCTGCTTGACAAGTGACAACCTCAACCACGAGCCTGCGAGTCTAACTAGGGAACACCTAGGGGTGGACCGGTTCCGGTTCGGGCCCGGTTCGGGTCTGGGCCCGGCCGGGCCTCGGTTCATGAAGGGGAGGCCCGGAACCGGCCCGGGTAACCCCCGGGTCCGGGCCGGGCCTCGTTCTATTTTTTTTTTTTTTTTTTTTTTTTTGGCTTTTCCTAGTTAACCCCCAACCCTCCCCTCACCCCAAACCAAGCCTAACCACCTCAAATGACCCAAAATACTCAGCCCAACCCCAAAACTTAAAAAAAATCAAAAAAAAATAATAAATTGGCCCGGCCCGGGCCCGAACCGGCCGGGCCGGTTCACCTTTTGAAGGGCCCGAGCCCGAACCGCCATCCCACCGGGCCGGGTGGCCCGAACCGGGCAACCAACCGGTTCACCGGGCCGGGCCGGTTCCGGGCCGGTTGGCCCGGCCCGAGTCCACTCCTAGGAACACCATAACAATATGCATGAACAAGCTGTAAGCGTAAAGTTCTGCTCTGGAACTGCTTCATGTTAATGCCATTCTAAATAATAACATACATCAAAGTATCAAACTCACACGTTCCCTGAAAATGTGGGCAAAAGGCATCTACTTTCATAAAAGTATCAACTTTGAAAGTGAAGCATAGCTATGATTACGAAGATGGCTGAAAAGATAAAACTGAGCAACCACCTCCTACTTACCATACAGAACCATGATATGGAGTAGTTTCATTATATGAGATTGGAGCATGGGGGTGGATGCAGTCCAGTTCCGGCTCATGTAATAGGAGCGACCAGAGCTTTGACAGGGTAATTAATAGCAGTCCAGGTCCTCGGTTCAGTTGATTGGGCTATTTCAAAAAAAGTCAAACGGCTTCAGTCCTATTTTGGAGGAACCAGACTCCCGTATCAGTTCTGGTCCACGACCAGAAAACTGGTGCAGTTTCTGGGCAACAAAATTGACTATACCACGGGTCCACCAACAGCCTTGTTTGGTTGAAGAAAGTCTGACATCAGGGAGTAGGGGGTGTAATATTTATTGTAAAGATAAGTTCTACATTTAGACGTTGAAAATAAAGTGAAGATAAGAACCTATGTATAAATACATGTTCTAACTAAAAATTTAGTTATTTCTAGTCTAAAACTAAGATAGATATAATAACTAGTAAAACAAATATCAAACCTCCCCTCCCCTTCCCTCCAAAATCTCCAAACAAACAAAAACCTTAAAGATTCTAGTTCACGGGGTTAAAATGAGCAAAATGATAAAGCAAATATGTGTATGGTTGGGAAGAGAAAACATTGGAGACAATCGGGCGAACATATATTATGGTTTTGCACATGGCATAGACATTCTTCTATTGGAGTCATCAAATGCTGCTTCAGTGGACTTGACATCTGATTTGGTAGCAACTTCATATGTGCCACCTCGCTCTTCGGTGTTCACCACTTCATGGAGTTTCCTCTTCTTTAATGCCAAGTCCGATTTATCCTTCTCAGGTTCCCTTCCTTCATCAGACTCTTTATCTGGTTTGGGTTCATCAGGAGGGGGAGGAGGGAATAAAGGTGGTTCTCTTCCACTCAATCTACAGAAGACATCCTCAACTGTCCCAGTTATCTCCTTCCCTATCCCATTGTGATCCAAAATGAGCTCCCACACTGATTTAGATGCTTTTTCAAGCACTGAAGTCCTGTCAAGGTTAAACAAAGCATAAGTACCCTAAGAAGTAAGGAACCATAGAGAATAATGCAATATTAGTATATGTAAACTCCTGAAAGCAAGATGACTATTATTTCATATACCTAAAACAAAATGCAAATACTAAACACTGATTTTAGGTCATTTTTTAAAAAACATGACTCAAACAATATGTGCCCCCCAAAACTATGTTTGAAAATTTACAGCTGTTGTGCCTAACGAAATTTAAAAGTTGTACTTTACGACTCTCTTTCTTATGGATTACCATAGATCGCAACTCCCATTGACCAGCATTTATGCCTTGTGGTCATCTTCACAATCTATAGGGCATACAAGTAAGTCTATCTCGCTCTAGTTCTTCTACCCAACCTCCCGTATTTGCCATATAATCACTATATCTAACTGCAGCATCTTCATACTGCCATTAATATACCACCATATATGACTGGACTCTGGAGCATCCAACGACTCCCATTTAGAGCTCATTTGGTTGATTCTGCTGAAATTTATGAAATTCTGACTGAAGTTGCCGGATTGGTTGATTCTGATGATTTATGAAAATATTGTCTTCTTCGTCATTACCCCAATACCACAAAGGCTCCCACCTATGGTGGCGTAAGGGATGGTCGGATGTATACAGTCTTACCCCCTGTTCTAAAGCACATAGAGACTGTTTCCGGATGACCCATAATGAAATTCGCGTCGAAAATTGCATGGATTGACTACTGCTTCATTACAAAGAAGCGCAGGCAGTAACTTCAGCCAATACAACCAGAAAAGTAACTTCAACCTTACTTTTTCTTATTATTACACAATTCAAGACGCGAAATCAAAAATTACGTGTTTGGTGAAAAAGTTGGTTGATAAGCCTGATAAGCCGAAAAACAGGGTCACCAAACGGGATCTTAGTATGTTATTGAGCTAATTGCTCAGGATATGACAAAAATAGTTCATCTTTCCCGTTATATGACTAATGTTTTCTTTCCTAATGTGATGTCAATCCCCATGATGCTATCAAAACTGACAGGGAGTCCACCCCGAAAAGTGACCAGGTCAAGGGTCCACCCGGACTAGGAGGATCAACCCGATCTATAGTGAATCAGCCCGGTCAATGTTGGTTGCGAATACAGCATAAAATATGTAAAAATATATACACCTCTTTTTTAAATAGTTGCAACATGTTGAATTTTACACTATTCACATGTTCGACTTTGATTACATTTTACTGATGCATTGGAATTTAATGTTTGAAAAATATTGTTAAATTCATCTCATTATAATTTCTCGAAATCTGAATTTTTTAATGCTTTACTAATAGGGAATGAAATGTATTAATGGTCAAATTTATGTGTTGACAAACGTGGAAATGGACATAGAGGAAATATTTATATAACAACAACAAAATCCAAGTCTTAATCCCAAAAGATTTTGCGGTCGGCTAACATGAATTGATCCATGATATCGATGCCAAAAGGAGAAGACAAACAAGGAGAAGAAAATAATTATAAAGAAAGATAAAATAGATAAGATAAAGATAAATAAATATAAGATAACAATAACATAAGAACATACAGAGCCGGCAATAGGGTGGTTCACCTAGGCACTTGCCTAGGGCCTCAAATAAGGTAGTACGTACCACGTAGTATTAGATATTGTTTTTAATTTTAATAATTTGCAAGCTGGAAATAGGAATTGTATCCGGAGTCAGCAAACCAGAAGACCAATGTTACATTGTTACATTACCAAAATTAAACTCTCAATTACAACTCCTAGAAATTCCCAATACGGGTTTCGGAAACAGGACTGCACCTTGTCAACTTGCCGGCTGCTAGTTTCTAGGGACAGGATACTATGGTTTTGACTTCACCGGTGAGTCGGTGACCAGCGGATGGCCCCTCACATGATACAATATTCATCACTTCAGATAATTGGCAGATGACGGATTGTTGTTAAACCCAAGTAGGAGCTTTATTTTTTTAGCTTAAGGTAAATTATAGTTGAAGATAAATTACTTTACTCAAAGAAACTATATGATAAATCGCTATACCGGTAATTCCCATGTAGGAGTATGTATATTGATAGGCCAAGTGGTATTAAAATTAACTAATTAGCAGCCTGCCACAAACAAATTATTGAAGTAAATTTTTAACTAATACGTAGTATGATTTTAATGTAGTACTTACTTATATGAAATAATGACAATATATATGGTAAAATGGATAAAAATATACTCCGTATCTTTTTATACTTTAGTGATTGTAAATGTGATTTTAGTGACTATGATCATTTTCATTCAACGCCATAGGGGATATATATAATTCTAGTAATATTTTTGTTTATAAATTATACGGAGTATTTCAATAATATTTAAGGAAAATTTTCAATACCTTTTTTGTTTGATTTTTTATTTTCACAGACAGTACAGTGCATTTGCATACACTTTGGTTATCCTATGTGTGTGTTTTTATTCAAGTTATCTCATATTATAACTTTTTCTTAACTATAGTGTTATAGAAATATATTAATATGATATGTCAATATTAATTGCTTTGTCATCTAGGACCTCCACATTCCTAGGAACATAAGAAAGATAAAAGATAAAAAGATAAAAAGAGCATAGAAAAGCTAGAAGATAAAAATAACATAAGAACAAAAGAAATATTTATATCTCATATTAAAGTTGTAAGGTCAAAACTACTCTGGAGCTCTGTAATGTGCGAAAATATAGAGTTTGTTCAACAAAAGACAAAATGTGTTTGGAACTATATGGACAATATGTGAACATAGTGTTCATATAAAAGATTTTAAAAAAAGATTGTATAAATATATTTGATAGAATCAAATATTGTGTAAATAGTTTATTGGTATAATAATAGTTATAATAGTAATTATTATTATTATGATTATTTAATTACTAATTAATTATAAAATTTTAAGCTTAAACATGTTACAAGAGTAAGATATAAAGATAAATGTGGAAACCCTAATTGTATTGGGCTTAGCCCATTTGTATATCTTGTATAGGAAACCCTAGTACTCTTAATATAGCTATAAATATAGCTTCTTGTATAGCATTTTAATATCAAGTATATGAAATACAACAATACTTGCTCACATGGTATCAGAGCCACTACGGCAAATATAATTAGTTAGTGTTATTATCTGTCAGTCGGCCAGAAATTCCGGGCAGAATCTCTTCGGCCAGAAATTCCGGCGTGAATAGTTGTCGTGTATGTCGTGCTTTCGGTGGTGATATAAACCTACCGTCATCTTCACCTCAACATCGCGACTTACCGCCGTGAAAATCACCGCCGCCGCCTCATCTAGGCGCCTCCACGCGCCGCTGCAATTCGCATCTGCAGTTGAACGTTATTGTACATCTCTGTCTTTCTATTCATCTGCTGTTTACACCACCAACCACCCCAGAATACTGATATTCCGGCGACCAAAATAGTATAGGGCAGCGCAGCCGCCGACCGTCCACGCGCCGCCGTCCGCCCACGCCCCCACCCCCCACCCCGCCGCCCGCCCACGCGCCCCCCGCTGCCGCCCGCCCACGCGCCGCCGCCACCACCCGCCCACGCGCCGCCGCCGCTGACCGTCGGCGCGCCACCGCCGCCCTGATCCGGCGTCATCCACACACCGCCGCTCGTCCGTACGCACTGCTTCCGCCGCTGCTTTGTTTCGTCGCTCCCGGACAAAGGTTGGTTTTCATACTCCCTGATTTGCTTCTACTGTTCATCTTCCAAGCACTCCAGTGAAGGTCTTGGTCAACACACTCCAGCTGCTGTCTTGGGAAGTTACTACTCCATTACTTTAAATTTTCTATTATTTAAATTGCTGCAAATAATAGCTTTCTCCATGAGTTCTACTGCCTTGAAGCATTGATCCCCTCAGCAGTTTTTTTATTTTTTGATTTCTCATTTGTATTGCTAATATTAGCTTTTCACTCTTCAAAAAAAAACAGAAAAGTAAAAACAGAGAGAGAGAGAAAAAATCGGATTAGCAAAACCGGATGCTAATCCGATTTTGAGTTCTGACAGAGAAAAAAAATGTCTTTTATGAGTTCTGACAGAGGAAACAACACCGGATGCTCAAGATGGAATCGTCCTCAATGTGATTTTTGTCATAAAATTGCCATACTAAAGACAGGTGTTGGCAATTAAATGGGAGACCTCCTCCCTCCACCCATGTTGCTCAGCTACCACCATCTCCCATTGTTCTATCACCGGAAGAATATGCAACATTTCAGCAATTTAAGTTGGCTAATATGCATTTATCCACACACGGGATGTCTACCGCTTGTGTTTCAAACACAACAGGCTCATGGATCATTGACTCAGGTGCCTCAGACCATATTTCCGGTAATCCCCATCTTTTATCCCTTATTACCAAGCACTGACATCTTACTTTGATTACTCTTGCTAATGGCCTTCAAACTTCGGCTTCGGGTATTGAGCAAGCACTTCCACTTTCATCCTTACCATTAGACTCAGTCTTATATGTCCCAAACACCCCTTTTAACCTTGTCTCTGTCAGTAAAATTACACATGCTCTTAATTGTTCCGTAACATTTTCTGCTGATTCTGTGATTGTGCAGAACCGTTGTACGGGGAAACGATTGGTGTCGACCATGAATCTCAAGGTCTGTATCATCTCCATCCTCATGAGCAATACTGATGGCTGACTTATTGTCACAAAACAACTTCATTGGCATTTCTGTCTTCACCTTCAGTTCATTGAGAATGCTCCTTAGCCAAATAGCTTCACAGATTCCGTGTGCCATTGCTCTATACTCGGCTTCTGCACTACTTCTTGACACCACATGTTGTTTTTTACTTCTCCGGGTTACTAAATTTCCCCAAACGAATGAACAATAGGCTGATGTAGATCTCCTATCGTTCGCAGGTCCTGCATAATCTGCGTCTGTGAAGACCTCAATTTTCCTACTGTGATTTTTTTTGAATAGAATACCCTTTCCGGGACTTCCCTTGAGATAGTGTAGGATTCTGTAGACAGCTTTCAGATGTTCTTCAGCCGGATTATGCATAAATTGACTGACTAAACTCACTGCAAAGGCTATATCAGGTCGTGTGTGAGCTAGATAGATGAGTTTTCCCACTAACTTTTGATACCGATCCTTATCAACAGCAGCTCCGCCCTCGGACCTTCCTAACTTATGGTTAGGGTCAATAGGAGTGGAAGCAGGTTTACATCCAAGAAGACCTGTTTCCTTGAGTAAATCGAGCACATACTTTCGTTGAGACAGAGCAATTGCCTTCTTTGATCTAGCTACTTCCATCCCGAGAAAGAACTTGAGGTTTCCCAAATCTTTAATTTCAAATTGCCTAGCTAGAAATAGCTTCAGTTTCTCCAGTCCTTCTTCATCATCTCCTGTCATTATAATATCATCTAGATACACAATTAAGATAGCAATTTTCCCTTCGACCGTGTGTTTGTAGAACAATGTATGATCAGCGTAGCTTGACGAAATCTTTTTTCCTTTACAGCCCTTGTAAACGTTTCGAACCAAGCGCGAGGTGACTGTTTCAAGCCGTATAAAGATTTCTTCAGTCGACATACCTTTCCTGCCACACTTTCATCATCAAACCCCGGAGGTACTTGCATAAAAACTTCTTCTTCTAACTCTCCGTTAAGGAAGGCATTCTTCACATCAAACTGTAGAAGAGGCCAGTCGAGGTTAACAGCAAGTGACAACAACACTCTTACTGTGAGTTTAGCAACCGGGGAAAAGGTCTCCTCATAGTCTAGACCGTAGGTTTGAGTGAATCCTCTAGCTACGAGTCTAGCTTTGTACCTCTCTATTGATCCATCCGAATTATACTTGATCGTGAACACCCATTTGCTGCCTACAAGATGCTTTCCTTTTGGCAGATTTGTTAACTCCCACGTTTCATTTTTTTTAAAGCTCGCATTTCTTCTATGACAGCTTCTCTCCACTTTGGAATGCTTAGTGCTTCTTGTATCGTCCTCGGAATTTCATCATCGGTTATGCTAGTGGTAAAGGCCCTAAAGGTAGGAGATAATTGGTGATATGACACATAACGGTTTATAGGATGTTTGGTGCACTCACGAACTCCTTTCCTAAGTGCTATAGGTTCATTAAGGCTCGGATCAAGAGGTGAATTATGGTCATGGGAATCAGTCTCAATCTCAAGAATAGGATCAAGGAAATGTGGAAAAGAAGTTGTGGGAATGATGTTACCTGGAACAATACTTTGGTCAGACGGTAGGTCGGCTTGAGGTTGTACTGAATCAGTACCTTGCTTCTTTTTTCTTCTCGAGTAAACACGTAGTTCAGATGTGGGATCCGCATTATTTATTATTTCAGATCCTTTGTGAGGTGTAGAAATAATAGGTATGACAGGTTCAACATCAGCTGCCCTACTTTGATTATCATAATTTGTAAGAGGAATTGGTAACACAATATTTTCCCAAAATTGGTCTCCTATTGCTTTCTCCCCCTGAAGAGAAGTTTGATAAAACAATGGTTTGTTTTCAAAAAATGTGACATCCATACTAACTAATATCTTTCCCGGGCTTGGGTCATAACATTTATATCCTTTTTTAGTTGGTGAAACACCTAAAAAAATACACTTTATTGCCCTCGGATCAAGTTTATTTCTGTTAAGATCATGAATGTGGACAAAACTAGTGCAGCCAAATACTATAGGTGATAAACCAGTGAAAGTTCTGTTAAGAGGATATGATAATTGTAAAGTTTTCAAAGGGGCTGATGTTGAACCTGGGCATCCTATTAATTAGGTATGCAGCATGAAGTATAGCTTCTCCCCAAAAACGTTTTGGAACATTCATAGAAAACATAAGAGCTCGGGCAACCTCTAGTAGATGTCTATTTTTTCTTTCGGCAACTCCATTTTGTTGAGGTGTAATAACACAAGAACTATGATGGAGAATGCCTTGGACTGCGAGAAACGAACCAAGAGTGCAATTAAAAAATTCTCTACCATTATCTGTTCTAAGGACTTGTATTTGAGCTCCAAATTGTGTTTTAATCATAGAGTTAAAACTTTTGAATGTTTGTGCAGCCTCTGATTTTTCTTTAAGAAGATAAATTCAAGTGTTTCTAGTGTGATCATCAATAAAGGTTATAAACCATCTAGTGTCAGAAAGATTTTTAATCCTAGATGGTCCCCATATGTCACTATGAATAAGAGAGAGAGGTTTAGATGACATGTAAGGCAAAGAAGGATAAACAAAACGTTTATGCTTAGCAATTTGACAAATCTCACATTGAAATGAATTAGCATCCTTATTTTTAAATAAAATAGGAAACACATGGCGTAAATAACCAAAGCTAGGATGGCCTAGTCGATAGTGCCATAACATTATTTCATTCTCTAAGGATAAAAAACTAAAAGAACATGGTTTCTGAACTTGTTTACTCGAGAGGATGTCAGTAGCAAGATAGTAGAGTCCACCACTTTCTCTTGCACTACCAATCATCTTCCCAGAGCATTGGTCCTGAAACACACAACCATTTGACACAAATTTTACAACACAATCAGAATTGTGAGCAAGTTTACTGACTGACACAAGGTTGCATAATAAGTTGGGCACATGTAGGACATTGTTTAAGGTAATAAACGGAGATATAATGATAGAACCTTTTCCAGCAATTGCGGATAGGGAACCATCTGCGATTTTTACCTTTTGATTACCCGAACAAGGAAAGTAATTAGAAAACATGTAGGAAGACCCAGTCATGTGATCAGTAGCCCCTGAATCAATGATCCAAGGGTTGGATTTTTCTAAACTTACACTAAGGGCGGCTGCTAAGATACCTTTTTGCGCCAGAGATGATGAAGGATGGGCTGAGATATTTGAGGTTGGGGTATTTGAAACCGATGTATATGGAGTATTGATGTTGGTATTAGCAGACCGATGAGTATTCCAGGACTGAAACAATTGTTCTAGGCTATCCTTGGTGAAAGAGAAGGTGTCGCTTGATGTGTTTGCTTGATCTCCAGATGCAGCGAGGAAGCCTCCTTTGGTATTGCGTGAGACTCGGTTGGAAGGGGTGAACTCAGCTGGCTTGCCGTGAATCTTCCAGCACTTTGCCTTGATGTGCCCGATTTTGTGACAAAAATCACACATTGGCTGTTCTTGATTCTTATTAGACTGATGCAAAGGATGTGGGGACTTGAAATTTGGTTTTGAGATCATCAGTGCAGATGTTTCAATGGGTAAAGAGGTGGATTCATCTCTGAGCATCACATGTCGACGACTCTCTTCACGACGAACCTCAGCAAGCACCTCTTGTGCACTTGGCAGTGGGTCTCGGCCAAGGAATCTCCCTCGAACTTCATCAAGTTCTTTGTTCAGACCAGCAAGGAAGTCGAAAACTCTTTCTTTTTCAACAATTTTCCGATAGAGGGCAGCATCCTTCGGGCAGTGCCATTTATAATCACAAAACAGATCATACTCTTGCCAAAGAGTCATGATATCAGTGGAGTACTGAGTTACACTCTTCTCCCCTTGTTTCGCCTTTCCCAATTGTGTCTTGATCTCAAATAATTGCCCAGCATTCCCCAAATCTGAGTAGGTTTCCTTTAGGGCATCCCAGATGGCATTCGCGGATGGAAGAAACAAATAGGTTCTGCCAATTTCTGGTTCCATCGAGTTCACCAACCATGACATAATCATGGAATTCTCGACCTCCCATCGTTCATATCCATCATCTTTGGGGCCTGCCTGAACTGTTGTTCCTGAGAGGTAGCCAAATTTGCCTTTTCCTTGGACGAAAAGCTTGACTGACTGTGACCACGGGAGGAAATTACTTCCATTTAGTTTGATGGAGGTAATCGCCAGATTCTGCATAGAATCAAAAGCGATACAGGGTTTGGTTCGGGCGGAGTCACCAGTTGAGCTGGTGCTGATATCGCTCGAGTTCAGGCCTGGCATGGAAGTTGGCGATACGGCTCTGATACCATAAAAGAAGAAAATAGGCGGAATTAATTTTCTTCTCATTTACCGAACTTAAATAGGTACAGAGAGAATCCTGGAAATCCTGGGAATTAATTGATTCCCTAGAATAAAAGGATCTACAATATCAAAAAGATAATCTACCTTAAATACAATTCTAATCAAGGCAAGAGATAATTCTACAATTCTACAATTAATTACAATTACTATGCGCCTAAAATAGATGATTCTGTCCAATAACCTAAAATAGATTATTCTGTCCAACAGTTGTTTTTAATGAAAGAGCGTTTTGAATTGTTTCATATTTTTCAAACTTTTTGTGCTGAAGTTCAAACTCAGTTTGGTCATTCTATCAAAATTTTACGCAGTGACAGTGCTAAAGAATTTTTTAGTGCATCCTTTAATCAATTCATGGCATCACGGGGTATGCTTCACCAATCCTCTTGTGTTCACACGCCTCAACAAAATGGGTTTGCTGAACGCAAGAACCGACACTAGGTTGATACTGCTCGTACCCTATTATTACATTCACACACACCACCTCAATATTGGGCAGATGATGTGCTCACTGCGTGTCATTTAATCAATAGAATGCCTTCCTCAGTTCTTAACAATGAAATTCCCTATTCTATTTTGTTTCCTGCTCATGATTTATTTCCATTACCACCTCATGTGTTTGGGTGTGTGTGTTTTGTCCATGATACTACACCTGGATTAGCTCAAATGTCGGCTAGGTCAATAAAATGTATCTTTCTTGGATATTCGCGACTCCAAAAGGGATATCGTTGTTATTCTCCACTACTTAAGAAACATTTTATTTCAGTCGATGTCACTTTCATTGAGTCGTCCTTTTATTATCCATTATCTTCAGTTGATACCCCATCATGTTTGGACTTCACCTCATATCTCCGACCCATCCATCTGGAGACTCCCATTAACCCCCCATCTGATGAGCACCCAAATTGCTCTCCTATGGCAGACCGTCCATTACAAGTATACCATCGATGCCCTCGACCTCCTCCAATTGTGCCCATTATGGCCACGCCAGTTGAATCCCCTATGACGGATCCCGTACCATCACCATCGGATACCCCAGTACCCGAAATTACTCAGGATGATTTACCCATTGCTCTCCGAAAAGGTACGCATTCTACTTCGAATCCACATCCCATATATAATTTTTTGAGTTACCACCGCCTCTCTACCCCTTATTATGCTTTTATTTCCCACCTGTCTCATATATGCATTCCTAAAACCACACATGAGGCACTGGCACACTCTGAATGGCGTAAAGCCATGTTGGCTGAGATTGAGGCTCTTCATTCTAGTGGGACGTGGGACTTAGCCCCCCTTCCCAATGGCAAATCAGTGGTGGGATGTCGGTGGATTTACACAGTTAAAGTTGGGCCTGATGGGGAGATTGATCGTTTTAAAGCACGCCTTGTGGCGAAAGGGTATACTCAGATATATGGTTTGGATTACACTAACACTTTTTCTCCTGTAGTGAAGATTGCATCAGTTCGTTTGATTTTATCCATGGCAGCAATGAGCCACTGGCCATTGTTCCAATTGGATATTAAAAATGCATTCCTTCACGGAGATCTGCACGAGGAAGTTTATATGGAGCAACCACCTGGATTTGTTGCTCAGGGGGAGTCTGGTATGGTGTGCAGATTACGTCGTTCATTATATGGCTTGAAACAATCTCCGTGTGCATGGTTTAGGAGGTTTAATGTCGTCGTCTGCAGCTTTGGCATGATTCGCAGTGATGTCGATCATTCTATATTCTATCGACATTCTGCTGGCAACAAATGTATTTATCTTGTTGTGTATGTTGATGACTGTTGTAAGAATTAAAGATAGAATAGTAATGAGAAGAATGATTTTTTGTGTGTATTTCATTGGAGGGTCAAGCCCATATATATATATATATTACAAAGATAGAATATTCCTTTAAGATTCTATACAATAATAATATTCTAGAGTATATTCCTAAAATATTCTAAAGCATATTCTAAAGATAGAAGAATATTCTAAAACATATTCTAAAGAATATTCTATAATGTCTTTCACACTCCTCCTCAAGTTGGAGCATAAATATTTATCATGCCCAACTTGTTACATAAGTAACCAACACGAATTCCATTTTGTGCTTTAGTGAACAAATCTCCAAGTTGCTCTCCAGTCTTCACATGTCCTGTAGAGATCAATCCTTGTTGTATCTTTTCTCGAACAAAGTGACAATCGATCTCAATATGTTTTGTTCTCTCATGAAACACTGGATTGTTGGCAATGTGTATAGCAGCTTGGTTATCGCACCAGAGTTTAGCAGGCATTGGTGTCTTCAATCCCATTTCACTCAATAAATGGTTTATCCAGATTATCTCACATGCCGATTGTGCCATAGCCCGATATTCTGATTCAGCACTCGAACGAGAAACCACATTCTGCTTCTTACTTTTCCAAGAGACGAGATTACCACCAACAAAGACGCAATAGCCAGATGTGGATCTTCTATCATCTTTAGATCCAGCCCAATCAGCATCTGCAAAACATTCTATTCTCATGTGATTATGATTCTGATAAACAATACCTCGTCCCGGTGTCCCCTTCAAGTAACATAATATATGCTCTACAGCATTCCAATGATCCACTGTCGGAGATGACATGTATTGACTTACTACACTCACTGAGTATGCAATATCTGGACGGGTAACTGAGAGATAATTAAGTTTTCCAACCAACCGTCTATATCTTTCCGGATCTTCGAATGGCATACCTTCATGAGTGAGTTGTACATTGGGAATCATGGGAGTACTGCTTGGTTTTGCCCCCAATTTCCCTGTTTCAGTTAGTAAGTCAAGCACATATTTACGTTGAGATAGAAATATGCCTTTCTTACTCCGTGTAACCTCAATTCCCAAGAAGTATTTCAATGAGCCCAAATCTTTCGTCTGGAATTGACTATGAAGAAAATTCTTTAGGGCCAAAATACCTGTATTATCACTCCCTGTAATCACAATGTCATCGACATACACCACAAGCAATGTAATACCTGTTTTCGTTTGTCTGTAAAATACAGAGTGATCTGATTTGCCTTTTATCATCCCAAATCGTTCAATTGATTGGCTGAATTTCCCGAACCATGCACGGGGACTCTGTTTCAAACCATAAAGAGACTTGCGAAGTCGACAAACTTTCCCATACTCCCCCTGAGCAACAAACCCCGGAGGTTGCTCAATATAAACTTCCTCCTGAAGATCACCATGCAAGAATGCATTCTTAATGTCCAATTGATGTAAGTGCCAACCATGAGTTGCTGCGAGAGAAATAAGTAATCTGACAGATGTTAATTTAGCAACAGGAGAAAATGTGTCAGAATAATCAACGCCATAGGTTTGAGCATAACCCTTCGCAACTAATCGGGCTTTCAATCGAGCAACGGATCCGTCAGGGTTAACCTTTACAGCAAAGACCCACTTACATCCTATAGACTTCTTCCCTGTAGGCAAGTCTACCAAATCCCAGGTACCATTAAGATCCAAAGCATTCATTTCCTCTACCATGGCATGACGCCAATCAGGATGAGACAAAGCATCTTTAACATATTTGGGAACAGAAATAGAATCAATGGAAGCAATAAAAGAACATGAGGCAGATGATAACTGATTATACGACACACATGAAGAAATAGGATGAGTACAAGACCGTGTACCTTTACGTAGTGCGATGGGGAGATCAAGATCTGACGTAGAGACAGGATCTGAAGATGCAGGTGTCGGTTCAGGATATGAGATCGGATCAGTATCAGGAGAAGTAACCACAGGTGGAGGGTGATCTTGCACTTTGTGTCGACGGGTGTATACCAAGTGTATCGGAGGCCTAGGCTCAGGAAAAGTAACATGGGGAAGAACTGCTGAAGTATTGGACTCGGGTATAGTGACTGTGTAAATGAGTATATCATCATTCTCCCTACAGATATTTGTGTCTGTTGATGAAAATGGTGTATTTTCATAAAAGGAGACATCAATTGAAACAATATACCGACCTGTACTTGGAGAAAAACATCTGTACCCCTTTTGAACTCGAGAGTAGCCTAAGAAAATGCACTTTAATGACTTGGGATCTAACTTTGTTAAATGGGGATTAACATCTCGTACAAAACAAGTGCAACCAAAAACTTTAGGAGGAATAGGAAAATTTTCATTATTTGGAAATAGGCACTGATATGGAGTTTTACCATCTAAAACAGTAGATGGCATTCGATTGATCAAAAAACATGCGGTAGACACAGCATCTGCCCAAAAATGTTTTGGCACATTCATTTGGAATAGAAGAGCCCGCGCAGTTTCTAATAGTTGTCTGTTCTTTCGTTCAGCAACTCCATTTTGGGGAGGTGTGTCTACACATGAAGTTTGATGAATTATGCCATGTTGAGCCATATACAACTTAAATGAGGCAGACAAATACTCTTGAGCATTGTCTCCCCTTAAAATACGAACATGTACATTAAATTGAGTTTTGATTTCAGCACAAAAGGCACAAAAATGAGAAAATAACTCGGAACGACGTTTCATGAAATAAATCCAAGTCATACGAGAATAATCATCAACAAAGGTAACAAAATATTTAAAACCAGATTTGGACACAACAGGGCAAGCACCCCAAACATCAGAATGAACCAGTTCAAAAGGAGCATGTGCTCGTTTATTGACTCGAGGACTTAGACTACTTCGATGATGTTTTGCAAATTGACACGAATCACACTGTAAAGATGACACCTTATTGAATTGAGGATAAAGCTTCTTTAACAACGGAAGAGAAGGGTGACCTAGTCGATAGTGAGCCTCTAACACAGTTCCAATGCCAAGACAAGAGATTGATTTGGGTAAGGATGTATCCAAGAGATAGAGACCGGCCGACTCATATCCTTTACCAATAACCTGATTCGTCAACAGATCCTGAAATACACAATATCCAGGAAAAAAGGTTACGGAACAATTAAGTTTACGTGTGATTTTGCTGATCGAAATCAAATTGAAAGCAAAATTTGGAAGACTTAGGACGGGTGACAAAGGTAAGGTAGATGTTGGGACAATTGTACCCGTACCAAGAACGGGTGACGTAGATCCGTCAGCCAAAGTCACACTAGAAGAATGAAGAGGTGTGTGGAATGAGGAAAAAAGACTAGGATTACCTGTCATATGATCTGTTGCTCCTGAATCGATAACCCATTTTGAGGATGAAGATACAAGACATGTGTTTGGATTACCTGAATTAGCTACAGCTGAGATAGGAGTAGATGAATGCTTTAGAGCCTCCTGGTAACCTAGGAATTTGGCATATTCCTCCGAAGACATAATGATGGATCCATTAGATGGTTGTGTAGCGGAAGCAATGTGAGCGACTTGATTTCCTTGATTTTTGAACTTTAGCTTTCGACAATCTTTGATCAAGTGTCTGGGTTTCTTACAGTAGTTGCATACTACTCCTTTGCCAATCGGTCCTGTGCGTGGCCACTTCTCACCTCCATTGGGGAATGTTGGGACTTGTCCTACAAAAGCATTGCTTGGCTGAGGTGCTGATGATGTGGATGAAGTGTCAGTGCGAAGCACTCTACTGAAAGCATCTTGAAGAGAAGAGACCACATCACTAGATAGGATATGTGATTTGGCTGTTTCAAAATCAGACGTAAGACCAGCCAAAAAGCTCATGACTGCCATTTGTTCGCGTTGTTTCTGCTGCACTTTGATATCAGGACTAAAGGGCATTAAGGTATTAAGTTCTTCATACGTTTTCTTGAAATCCACAAAATAAGCTGTGAGAGGCTTATCTTTCATTTCTGCCCTGTAAAAGGCTTTGCACACCTCATAGATGTGGTTAAGATTACCTTTGCCAGAATACATAAATTCCAAATAATCAAAGAGTTCTTTCACAGTATCACAATGACTAACATACCCCATGACGTCATTCTCCATGGAGTTCTGAATCTGGATAAATAATCTAGAATCATCACGAAGCCAGACAGCATTAGCAGCTCTATCAATCTCCTCCTTTGGCGGGTCATCAACTAAGTGGGTGTATTTATCAATGCTTCGTAAATAACGTTTGATAGTTTTACTCCATTCAAGATAGTTAGAGCCACAAAGTTTATTCTCAGTAATTTTAAAATTAATGGGAATAACTTCGGAAACTACCAAAGGCTGAGCATGTTGTACGGTGGAAGTGTCTGTATCAGAACCAGGCATATTTTTTTTGTTTTTTTTTTGTTTTTTTTTTTAATTGCAGAAATAAGATGCTATGTATTAGGTAAACTTACAGCGACCAAAATACTATCCTTGAATGTCGTTGTTACTTGATAAGCAAAGTCACAGAAAGATAATACCGTTCAAGACACCGGAAAATAGTTCTGATGGATTCTCCGGCGATTGGGTCTGCGATTAGGTCTGCGAGGTCCTCTGACGGCGCGTGTGGCCTGCGGATTTCGAGTGTAAGGTCGGCGGCGGAAGGCGTGACTGCTTAGGGTGGAGGTGATGCTATGTGAAACTGTGGATTTTGGACTGAGGTTCTGAATTTTGGGCTAAGGTTCTGGCTGAGGCATGAACTGAGATTCTGAAAAATACTGCTAAGCTAAACTGGAACAGATTGCTCTGATACCATGTTGTAAGAATTAAAGATAGAATAGTAATGAGAAGAATGATTTTTTGTGTGTATTTCATTGGAGGGTCAAGCCCATATATATATATACATTACAAAGATAGAATATTCCTTTAAGATTCTATACAATAATAATATCCTAGAGTATATTCCTAAAATATTCTAAAGCATATTCTAAAGATAGAAGAATATTCTAAAACATATTCTAAAGAATATTCTATAATGTCTTTCACAATGACATTGTCATTACAGGTAACGATGATCAAGGAATTGCGCTCCTCAAGCAACATCTCTTTAGAAAATTTCAAACAAAAGACTTGGGAAAGTTGAGATACTTCCTTGGCATTGAGGTCGCACAGTCTCAAAATGGAATTGCTCTCTCACAAAGAAAGTATGCCTTGGATATTCTTGAGGAAACAGGTTTGCTATATTGCAGGCCAGTGGATACACCAATGGATCCGAACGTTAAACTCTTATCAGAATAGGGAGATCTTTTGCCCAACAAGGAAAAATATAGAAAACTCATCGGCAAATTGAATTATCTTACCATCACGAGACCAGATATTTCATTTGCGGCAAGTGTTCTTAGTCAGTTTCTTGATAAGCCATGTACCGGACATTGGGATGCAGCTATCCGAGTTTTGAGATACATCAAGAAAACTCCGGGGCAAAGATTGTTGTTTGAAGATCGAGGCCACCATGATATTATGGGATACTGTGATGCAGACTGGGCCGGATGTCCGATGAATAGACATTCCACTTCGGGATATTGCATCTTGATTGGTGGAAACTTAATTTCATGGAAAAGTAAGAAACAGGATGTGGTTGCCAGATCTAGTGCTGAAGCAGAATATTGTGCAATGGCCCTTGCTACATGTGAAATCTTATGGTTGAAGCATCTCCTCCAAGAGTTAAAATATGGAAACACAAAACTGGTATATCATGAGAGGACAAAACATATTGAAGTTGATTGTCATTTTATCCGAGAGAAGTTCACGAGTGGACATATCATCACAAAATATGTCAACACAACTGAACAACTTGCAGATATTTTAACTAAGTCTCTTAGAAATCTGATAGAGACTTTACTAAACTGAAGAAAAGAAGATAAATACTCTAATAAAGTGTATTTTAGAAAGAAATAGGGTCTGTTATTAGTCTAGTTTGTTATGAGCTAATAACTACCGGGGGCTAGCCTTCCTTACTATAAATAGACTACAGTTAGAAATTGGGAGAGGCTGTTTAGACATTTTGTGTTGTACTGGGAAGTTATAGACTAATAATCTCTTTCTTTGGGGGCTTCGGCCATTGGGGGCTTCGGCCATTGATTCTGGTTCTTCTTCAATACAGTTTCTTGAATTGTTCCTTTAAATTCTGTTCATCTTTTCTGTAATATTTCTGTGAATCTGGACATCCCTATCATTGGTATCAGAGACGTCGATCGCTGAGATAACCACGCCTGAAAATGGAGGGACGACTCACTGAAGTGGAGAGGAATCAGCGTGAAATGCAAGCTAGGATGGCGAATATAGCGGCTAATATGGCCGTGATGCAAGCGGCGATGCAAGCTAGCATCGCAGAATTGAAGGTCAGAATCTCGAGGAGTCATTCGCATAGATCAAGTACTGCGCACCATGGACACGCAAGAAATTGCGATCAGGGAGAGAGTGGTAACATAGCACGTCGAGCGGGGAACCCTAGAAATTGTTCATCGCAGTCGCTCACCAGTTCGCATATGGAGTCGCGAACTGTTCATTCTGTTTCGCACTCACAGAAGGCGTCGCGCGGAAAAATGGGGCATATCGCGGAAAAGAGTGAGCGCGGAAGTTCACAGACTGAATCGCGGAAAAGAGGTAGGTCGCCATCGCTCAAAAGCTCGCAAACAAAGTCGCGCACTGTTTCTCGCCATTCGCAGAATTCCTCTCCGGACCTCAGTTCGTGTCCAAGAAAGTCACCAATCGATTTTCACTATTTCCCTTCCTCTTCTCAAGTCGTTTCTCTGTGTTCGCCAGTTTTATCGCAAAATGGTTTTGTCCCTGAGCAAGAAATTCTACCGTCCATAGAGGAGATTGAGAGGAAACCAATTGAATCTGGAATCAATAAAACGAATAAGGAGGACGAAATCGAGGAGCAAACTACAGTTGTAGGTGTCTTAAAGTCAAAAACGGTTCTTCCGGTTAAACAAACGTCAGATTATGCTTCTCCTAATATTGAAATTGCTATGGATTTAACTCCCAGTCGAGTTTCTATTGCTGACCTGCTTATCCACCCATGTTTCTTTGGAAGTAGAGTCTTAACTGCTTATGAAATTGGAGCACTTAAAATCAAGAACGTTTCAGATGACAAAGCTGTTTGGATCAAAAGTCAAGAACCTAGACAACCCAAGGAAATGTTTTCAGAATATTCGGGCCTTGATAAAAGGAAATCTGGGCCAGAGGCTCAGGAGGATCATGTGGATTTTTTTTTAGGAGAATTTGCTATTATGTTTGGAAACCGTAAACCTTTTCCTGAAGATGAGAAGTCTAACCATTTCCAGCACTTTGATAGAAGTTCCCTGCAACTCACAACAGTAATTGTTAAAGACTTATCAGGATTAAAAGAAGCAGAATTGCAGCATATTGTTGATAGCATGATAAACTACCACAAGCTTGGCTTACATAATCCATTGAAAGCATTAGGAGGATATCTAAAATTGGGAGACTTCACTGCAAAGACTGTTCTTAGCCTATCACTTACCGTTGTAAGTGTTATACTTCAGGGAAGCATGAAAATAATTGTAGCCATTGAAGACCTGAAGACTGAAGAGAATGAAAGTTCACCGGAGACAATATATGTTGCAGTAACATATGTGAATTGGAAAGATCAAGTCATGAAGCTCATCTATCAGAAATTAATGAGATATTGGGAAGGACGAAGCATCAGGATGAAGAGGAAGCAGAAGATGGAATTGAAACCTGAGGGCATCAGACAACAAATTCCACCCTTCCGACTTGAGGGCAAGTTGGATTTTCAGGAGGGGAGATTTGATAGAGACTTTACTAAACTGAAGAAAAGAAGATAAATACTCTAATAAAGTGTATTTTAGAAAGAAATAGGGTCTGTTATTAGTCTAGTTTGTTATGAGCTAATAACTACCGGGGGCTAGCCTTCCTTACTATAAATAGACTACAGTTAGAAATTGGGAGAGGCTGTTTAGACATTTTGTATTGTACTGGGAAGTTAGAGACTAATAATCTCTTTCTTTGGGGGCTTCGGCCATTGGGGGCTTCGGCCATTGATTCTGGTTCTTCTTCAATACAGTTTCTTGAATTGTTCCTTTAAATTATGTTCATCTTTTCTGTAATATTTCTGTGAATCTGGACATCCCTATCAAAATCCTAGAGTGGGATATATTTGTAACAAGCTTGGTACATATGATTTATAGCTCCAGCTTGAGGGGGAGTGTGGATACCCTAGTAGTATTGGGCTTAGCCCATTTGTATATCTTGTATAGGAAACCCTAGTACTCTAAATATAGCTATAAATATAGCTTCTTGTATAGCATTTTAATATCAAGTATATGAAATACAACAATACTTGTTCACAATAACAAAGTAAAAAGAGCATACCCATCCTACAAGTATAGTGGTGTTGCGACTTGCGCCATTTCATCCAAGCATGCCTCTAGAGTTTGAATCCCATTGGTGAATAGTATTTTTAATGAACTCTTAAAGAGTAGTCACTGGGTTTCTTAATTTTCCGGGTTTGGAGCGTCTTGGGACCAGTCCGGGCCACAATGGATTACTGGTTAATACCGGGTTTGCCCATAACAGTGGGTTAGTACTCTAAGGATTGGTTTCAGTGCCAGGTCACCCCCCTGCCCAGTTCTTGTAACACAGGTTCCCGTGCATATCAATATATCTCTACTCTTAGACATACTATTGATCATTAAATGCCTTAAGTAGTCATACACCACATGGGCACATGGCTTTAAGATTCGTACTCATATATTTGGAATCTCACATTGTTTTTCAGGTTTAGGTATTTCTCCTTATATTGATTCATCACCTTAGCTTCGTGTCTATTATAAGGGACTTTTCAACCACAACAAAAGATTCAACCCATCCCTGGGGTCCTGCAAGAACCGGATGGACAGGTCAATGGACTTCAACATGACTACTTGTGAATTACTTCATACTAGTATATTCTTTATATTTGTAAACCACAAATAACAGTCTTAGCACGACCATATCAGTTACTAGCTGCCATCTTTTTTGCTACTTATCCTGACCACTACACATTGTCAACTCTAACAGCCCACTCTTTCACAGTACATCTCGGATTCTGGGTGTCCACAAGAGCCACCAATGTGCCCCAATGCACGCCTCTTCACAATCCAAAAACCATTAAATGTTTTGTAAATTATGAGTTGTGCGTCATTCCGAAAATACCCTCAGGCCCCAGTAACTCAATTACACTTAAAACAATTAGAAGCTAGGGTTTCTGGCATTTAATGGTTTGGAATGAAAACAGAAATGATAGTTGCTAGGCCTCTGCAATCCCCAAGCACTTTAACAACATGCGCAGTTTAAGTTTCAGATTAATACAGCACTTATGTTTTTCATACAGAGTGCATGTCCAAATCTGTTTCCCCCTCTGCATTCCAAAAAGTCTGTTTTCCAAAACTAGAGAGACGGATTTCAAACATGTGAAGTATTTTTCGAAAACTTCTCATGTTAAATTGTATGCTGATTAAAGGGTCGTGTTAGAGCAAGTTAGATACGATAAATTTGGTTAAACCACCAAATAATGTGTAAATTACATATCATCAATGATTTACACAAATTGTATCATACCATAAATTAAAAGTTGTGCGCTGTCTAACATGACTATTTACAGGAAGTAGCATATTTATCTTGTTAAATTCAATTCTGGCATTGGTAGGTTGACATAAATAATCTGAATTCAGTAGGCATGATTCTACCTCTTAGAGCTCTCAAACAAGTCACTTGGAGTGTTGTCCTTCACTCCTTCGTTTTTTGCTTTTCATGGCTTTTTGAAACAGAGGGACTCACAATTTTATAAGCTTCATGAAGAATAGTGAGTACGTTGAATTGTTAACTGAACAGTCTTGAACTTGAGAGGCAAAATCATGAGCATCGCTTACAGAAAAGATGGGGATTTTTTGTTCAAATGTGATTCTTAAAACAGGAGAGCCTAACATGATGATGGCCTCTAGCCCAATGTCTTTTAAAGTAAAGGATGTAAATGTAGAGTTGAGTCATCTCTTAGGGGGTGAATTTATTGTTCTAACTGGTTTTGTCACAGACTAAAGAAATTGCAGGAAATTGTGAATCATCCCAGGACCATCTTTTCCATATCTTTTTGAGGTACCCTCCTAGTGATCTTATCTCTTTTGCTAAGTGATTACTAGGGATCTCTTGTGCTAAGAAATTGTGATAAATCGCTACTCGGCGGCAACTCGGTCAAGAACCGAGTAAGGATTAGGACCGAATAATCGGCCCTGTATTAATTAACCTTAAAAATATAATAGCCCCAAAGTTCTAGTAATATACTACCTCCGTCCCGGTGGACTTTGCCAAGTAAAAATTTGGTGAGAAATTAGAAAAGTAAAAACTGTGTGGTGGAGGTTTGTGCAGAGGAGAGAGAAATGAGCAGAACCACAAATTAGTTGCTTTAATAGGAAAGTGGCAAAGTTTTTTGGGACAATAAAAAAGGGAAAGTTGGCAAAGTCCAATGGGACGAAGGGAGCATTAGTCTTGTAATTGTTAAATATGAATAAAATAATAATCCTAATAAATGAAGTAGCGACAATTCCCAACAATCATAAACACTCATTTCCAAGAAAATCAATCACCTAATAATACTTAATTCTGAACTTTTTCCATAAAGAAACTAATCTTCATTGGTTTAAGGTCATCAGTTTCTTCTTCATCCTCCAGTCCCCAAACCTAGATTGACTTTGTAATCTTATTTTTTCCAAATTTTAAAAAACCTACTAAAAGTTCATAAATTCCATAATGTCCCAGTTTAGTTTAAATTTTTCAGACTTACCCCCAAAAAATCAATTTTACTTGATGCCGAGTACCCAGGGGTGGAGACAGGGGAAGGTTGGTGGGGGCCTCGCCCCCCCCCCCCCCCAAGAAAAAGTTTGTGATGTATATACATATGTATAAATATTTATAAACATTAAAAAGATAGTGAGATTTCAAGCTTTGGCCCCCTAATATAAATTTCTTAAACCTCATCCCCTAACATGTCATTCCTGGCTCCGCCACTGCGAGTAACTCGACGAGTCAACATTGTCACCGAGTAGTGATAATCGCCGAGTACTTGCCAAGTTACTCAGAAAAATGCAACAGTGTGACTCGAAGTACTAATAGGCAAGGCCCTACCCTGAGTGGAAACATATCTCGACTGCACAACATAAACTTATATACCAGTGACTTTAGTAAGGGATTTCAGTCAGGATAATGATTAGCTAGAGTAAAATGTTTCTAGAAAATGAATAAAAGGTTATTGAAATGTATACAATAATATATTGTGTTAAATTTTCATTCTTATGAAATTTCATATATCATGCAATGATATAGACTGCGCATCCCAATCCCTTCTAAACACTCCATTCAAACATACCACTAGATGCTTTGAAATTCTAGACTACACTTTTTTAATTGCTTCAACTTAAGCCCAGTAAAAGAAAAGAAGAAAGATTCTATACCCCGATAGAAAATAACCATCCACTTCTTTGGTTCTAGAAGTTTCAAAGATCAGGTCCTGACTAAAAGTCTAAAACCTGCATTATGCTGTGTATTTTACTTTTTTTGGATTGATGAACTTCACATCAACATAGTGTGAGCTCCCCTACGCCCTTCAATCCCACATGGACTCGTGGCACTTTACTTTCCAATCTAATATGAGAGTCGCTATCTATGAAATCCGAATGTAGTAGTAAGAGATATAAGAGGGTTTGCTATTCAAGTCAGCTCACTAATTGTAAAAGGTATTTAAATATTAAACTGATTACAAGAGAACATTAAAAGGATTGGGGAGTGGGGACTAATCTCAATCCCCCCCCCCCCTCCCCCCAACAAAAAAAAAATGAAAACTTACTCCGTCCAAAAATGATCTTGTTTGAAAACTATTTTTTGTCCAAAAAAGATTCATATATCAACACAAGAAGCTAATTTGCATTGAACTTATTGTAAGTTTTCCAATATAAAGAGTTACAAACAAATTAAGTACGTTAAACTTAGAATCTTTAAATTTAGTTGAGCAAACAATCAAATTTGAGAAAAAAAAAGTAGGATTAATAATTTGAAGGGTTATACATTACCACAATTAAAAGTAATGTACCCTAATGAACATGAATGATTTTGCAAGGAGCCAAGGAGGGAGTAAAAAAACTGGTAGTAGAGTAACTTCAGATTGAGGTTCTTTACAATTACACTTTAATACTCGTAATATAAACAAAAAATCCACACGATCTGCCATTCTGCCTGAACATAAAGGTTTAATCTACGTATCTAACAAAGAAAGTCAATTCTCAAAATAGAATTTTGAATTCTAACCAGCAGTATCCTAAGCCAAGCAGGGTGAAAACAACATGAACAATAGATTTCGAAAGAAAGATGGTCTCACTCAAGTTCTTGACGAAGTGCATCAAAAAGCTCTCTTTTGGTCTGCTTCTCAGCCCCTGGAGTGTTCAGAACCTTACTCTGTTCCACCATTTTTATGGTTGTATTCTTCAGTTCTTCCTTGATCAGATAAACAATATTGTATCATCAGCATCGAATAACATTAAACACGCAAAAGAAAGCAGCAACTAATGAAATAATTTTCAAAATCCAAAAATTGAGAAAAATTGAATTTTGGGATTACATTGGCTTTGAGCTGAGAGATGATTTTCAGTCGGATGGCGTCAATTGTGCCGTCGTTCATCAGAGTCTCCAGCACATCTTCGGGAGTTATGATTGAGGATGAAGATGACGATTCCATTCCACGAATCTCAATGATTCTGCCCGAATTATCTAGAGCTGGATAATGGATATTTGGGTTTCTCGCCTTACATAGGCAACTGCAGGTGAGAACAGATTAAGATGGTGCGTCACTTTTGACTGTGATTACGCAATTTTTTTTATAAATCAAAATCACTAACCACCGAATTGCAGGCCTTTTTCTTCAAGTTACTAACATAAGAAAAATGCACTACATCATGTACACATTTTGTTTACACATGTCTATCCACACACATGTCTGGACACACATGAGGACAGAAATTTGTCTGCTGGGGACAGACATGTGTACACAAAAGGTGTACACATTTGGTGTACACCAAGTAAAGTTGCTAACATAATTTCTTTTGATTAACGGCAGAATATTTTTACTTTGGACGAGTTTCAACTCCCAGAGAGGCAAAGACTAGAGATCAATTCTTTTTTTGTTGAAAAATCTTAAATTGATATCACAACATTCAGATATGAGTTAAAAAATGAAAGGATCAGACTTATAGTTAATTATCTTCGAAAAATAATATAACTTGATGATCCTTTACTAGGCGCAAATGAGCTAAAGACGATTAAAGCAGGTCTCCCATCACTCAATCTTAATGTAAGAATCTTACAACAATAAAAACAACTAACAGAAAAATTAACAGTCTGATCATGAAAAATAAATATCAAGCAAATACTAAAATTGAAATATTGTTTCCAAACCCTAGACTGTTCTGCACTACATGGTGGCGGTTCAGGTGGGGGACGATTCAATAGTACTGTAGCTTCTTCCTCACCTTGCCTCTTGTCTTAGCCTCTAGCAAGTCTCCTTTGTTGGCACCTAACACAAATGACCTCGAATCGAGATATGTTCAAGCCTCTAGTCCCACGCTTTGTCCATGACCTTTGGCCGTCGGAAACCAAGCATCCATCTTCCATCCCTGCACAACCTTCGATTGTTGGAGATCAAACATCCTCTTCACTCCACTTAATCTCGCCAAAGCAAAAGAAGAAAAATAGCCGCACAATTGATGGCGGAAGAAGAAACCCGATACGCCTAAGCTCGCCTGCAGCGATCGCTCCTCATTACAAATGATAGCGGGGAAATAACCCTAGCGGCGGAAACCAACCCTTGAACTAGTCCAATTAAAAACGTCTCTAATGATACGAATATCATTACTTAAATAGCCTTTTTCGGCAAATATGAAGTACTTAAATAGTCTATATCACGCTTGAACAACTAGAGAAAATTTTAATTCAATAAAAAACATCATATTTACATTTTTATACCCTTATTAAATACTCCATATTACATTTACTACTTTAGGGGAAATAATTTAAATACCTTAAATTTTTAAGTGAGGTGTGGTGAGCATCCCAAATTTGCATATGTAATAAAAATACCCAAGGTTTATAAGAAAAATATATTAGCACCATCATAATATGTTTTTGCTTTCACAAATGTAAATTTATAGTGTTGAAATATAAAATTTAAAATACTTTGGGCACTACTTATAAGGATGAAATTATTACCTAACCTTCAATATTTTAAATAAATAACATTAACAAATTAGTTTATAATGTTAATTACACACTGCAAAATGCTTAGAATATTTATATTATTTACTCAAAACTATAAATTTGCATTTGTGAAAGAAATAACATATAGTCATCATGCTAAATTATATTTTTTATATAAAGTTCAGGATAGTTATATTAGGAGAAAATGATCAAATAAGGTTTTCTACTATTATGAAATAGTCACATAGGAGCATGCACTCAATAAAGTGTCGTATAAGTATCTCAAATGACCGGATAACTAAAATCTATTGCAAGTTATGACATTGTACACACCGTACAGAAGTTTCATTTTCTTTCTTTTATTTACTCCTACCAATCTACCATGATGTCACCCGCTTGGTTGTTTTTACTTTCTTTCTCATTTTTTTTATTAATTTCTCAATCGTCGCCTGCTTCTTGGCTGCACTCATTTGTGGTTTAGTTTTTCTTATTCCTCTTTTCCCTTAGTTCCTTTTATGTTGTTTTCTCTCAAGAAATGCTTTTAGACATTTCCTTCTAATTATTACAATAAATATCTATTATCTTTGATTAATAAATAATGTTCATTCTTGGAAGAAGTAAATTAGCCAGTTTTTATTTATTTGTGCCGGATATTAATTGTCTAACACATACTATACTTTATTTGTCTATACCAAATAGTTATTGGTCATATTAAAATGTACTACGTAGTTCTTATCATTAAAACTGAATTAACATTATTGTGTATTTGTAACTTGGGCACGATTAAAGTTGTAACTTTAAAGACGAATACAAATATTATACACTTTTTGTACACATTTTCAAAATCTTTCGCAGATACAATGTTTTACTCTAAGGTTAGACAATATACAAAAATGTCGGTAGTAAAATTCAACTTTTATAGATAATAAAACAGTGTGACACAGACAAAAATGTTAGAGAGTAGTTAAAAACATTATATGCTTTTTATTCACAATCAAATGAAAACCATATAGATAATTTTTGTAGATAAGATCATGCATCAAGATATAGTAGAAGTCCACTTTTAAAGACAAAAAGTCTAGCATACTCAAAAATGATCCAGACACAATAAAATTTGGTGTACTCTTTGTGCCAAAAATTTATTGTTTGCAAAAGTGAATTTTTTTGGACTGGTATTTTTTTCTTTGTCCAAAATTTAAAAACAAAAATTGTCGGTACAAAGGAGTTTGAAAGTGTGTGCGAACAATATACTACCTTCACCCCAAAACGATTAGCCATATTGACCTTTCTTGGTCAATGATGACAAACTTTGGACAATGATTTTAATTATTACATTTATTTATAATTTATAAATTTATACATTTATGGAATTTTTTTAATAAGGAACATTTTAATATAATTTCCTATTAAAAATAAATTCATATTAAATATATTATTGGTCAAAATTGATTACTATTAATCAAGAAAAGTCAATTTGGCAAACATTTTCGGACGGAGAGAGCACAACTTTTTACCCTGTTTACACATTTTTATATGTATGTAACACTTATTTTCTGTAAAATTGGATTTCTCCGATCGATGTTTTTTGTCTATGGTCTAACATTAAAGCAATATCTGTCTGTACGTATATTTTTGAGAATGTGTACAAAAGTTACACAATTTTTTTAGACATCGTATGAAACTTTTATTTGTCCATGCCAGACATTGATTACCTATAAAATTGTATTTTTTTTAATTGACATTTTTATCTGTTGCCTAATTTTAATGAAAAAAGTATCAGTGTAAAAAAAGTTGGAAATGTGTGCAAAAAATATAATATACAATTGGACATGTTTTATTCCAAAAACGAAGGAAGAAGAAAGAATATAAAGAAGAAAAAAGAACTAAAAGGAAAGTAAAAAGAAAAGACAAAAGGGAAATAAGGAACAAAAGGGAGACAAACAATAACAAAGTACTATACATAGAAGAAAGAATGACGAAACAGAGAATGTTTCTCGCAGTGTTTCCAAAAAGTGTAGATTTGATCAAATTATTACTCCCTCCGTCCCTAAAAGGATTGCCAAGTTTGACCGACACGTAGAATAATAAAGTAAAAACTATGCGGTAGAGATTTGTGAAGAGGAGAGAGAAATAACTGGAGCCACAAATTGATTGATTAAAAGGGAAAGTGGCAAAGTTTTTGGGACAACCGAAAAAGGAAAGTTGGCAAAGTTATAAGGGACGGAGGGAGTATTTGAAAGATGAAACATATTTGTCAAATATGTTCAATATTTGCAAAAACAAAAAAATATGTACCTAAACATATTTGGTGAACCTGTCCATCTTCCTATTGGCCAATAATATTGGGCGCGGATCATCATCTTGGATCGTCAATTATAGGGCGTGGATCGGCTTTTACTTGAACATATTTGGTGAATATGTCCGTGCTCCTATTGGTCAGAATAAGTCGGCTCGGATCGCCAATTATTCGAACATATTTGGCGAATCTGCTCTATAAAATCAACCACAAATCACACTTCACAACACATCTTACCGCTCCAATTTCTCCTCTTCTCCAAATTTCGGCCATCTCCTTCATCTTAACCCAAGTAAGTTTTCCTTAATCTTTTTTAGTTTAATTTAGTTAATAATTTAATTATGTTACTTAGGAATGAAATTAGTCTATAATAGTGTTAATTTTTAATTGTGAATTAGGAACCTATCAAACAAAGTGAAATAGGAAACTTACCAAATACGGAGTATTAGTTTAGTTACCAAATAGGAAAGATTAGTGTTAATTTACCGAATATGTATGTGTAAATTTACTAATGTGCATGTTAACCTTATTTTTAATAATTTTTTCACCATACGTATGTAGAAATCTTTCCTATTTCGGTGTACAAATTAGTCTATAATTTGTGTTAATTTATGAAATATTATTAGTCTATAGTTAATGTTAATTTTTAATTATGAAATAAATTTTTTAATTAGTGTTAAAAATTATATGGTATATATGTGTTAATTAGTGATATTTAAATATTTGATGATATATAAGATGGAAATACAATAAATTGTACACATTATATGTTATATTCAATTATTTTATTTATTAATTATTGTAGATCAATAGTTGTAGTCGGAGAATTTTATTTTAAAATAGTAGTGTTGTTTTTTAATTAGGTGTATTTTTTTTGTATTACAGATTGTATTATAAGTAGTGTTTTTTAATTAGATTTATAATTTGTATTATAAATAGTGTTCTTTAATTAAATTTTTAATTAGGTACGAAGTATTATAAATTGTATTATAATAGTGTTGTTTAATTACATTTATAATTCGTATTACACGTATGAGTGTTGAATAGAAATTAATTTAACATATTATTAGGTTTTCATGGCTACACAAAGATAACACCCTCACCCTGGGCCTATATATAAAACGTCATGTATTGGTGATGAGACCCGGAGAACATCATGTTGATCATGTGTTGAAAACTGAAGCGTTGAGACCCGAATTTGTTCCAGCTCATCCAGAATTAGTTATCACGGTTAGTATTTAAGAGTGTTTAGTATTCTCAAGTAATGTAATAATTCACATTATTAATGGTGTAAGTTTATATTGTAGACTCGATGTTTGGGGGAGGTTGCTCGGGAAATGCGTGACAGGGGTGACCCTCGAGATTATCCGATGCTGGAGCGAATCAGGAATTGCTTAAGGCGAATAGGTGCAGAAGAAGTGATAGATCAAGACATAATCACATTTTAAAATGTTGATGAAGGACACACATCACCTGATGGCCATGGCCAACCGAGCAGATCCACATGATATGAGTTACATGATGACGATACATATCATGATACACCCATGGAGCCCCTGTCCACAGTTGGTAGTTCCTATCACGCACATGAAGTTCCTGAACATCAGCAGTGGGCTGATTTTAATTGGGCTGATTTATTTGACAATGATCACTTCAGTGGAGCGACCGACGGTGCAGGGCCGAGCTCACAATATTAGTTTATAATATGAGTATTAGTGTAATAGTATTAATATTAATGTAATAATATCTTTTTGTGATGTAATTAGTTTAATAATATGAATGTTATTGTCATAATATTCATATTAGTGAAATAATATCCCTCCGTCGTGTAATAAAATTAGTGTAATACTCCCTCCGTCCCCCTATAATTATTCCATTCTTTCAGTTTTGGATGTCCCTTTATTATTGTCTCATACCATATTTGGTAACATTTGTGTGGCTCTAATTCATTCTTTCTTTATTTCCACTTTATCAACTCATTACCAACCACATAATTCTACTTTTCTTAAAAACCACACCACTCCCTTCCGTACCAATATTAGGAGTAATATTTTTTGAAGCAACAATATTAGTTTAATAATATCACAACTACTCTATTAATCTCAACTACCAACCACATCCAACCCGTCTACTTTATATACGTAACCTCCATAACTACTCTTTTTATCTCAACTACCACATCCACCTCACCCAACTATATTACTATAAACAGGGAGCTTCACCACACTCATTTTCACAACTCTCAAACAAACTTCTTTCTCTCTACTATTATTATATCTATAAAGTATATGAGTATAACATGTTTAGTGAGGGTAGCATAGTTGTTCTTCTGCATTTGAATGGGGTGTTGACTGAAATTAATAATGAAGTCAATTACTCTACGTATCCAAATGCTGCACTTTTTTAGTGATCATACTACATATGCAACAATATGTGAGCGCATTATGCAAGACATGTCCCGTGAAGGTTTATATGGTATGAGAACCATTCATGGAAAATTTCCCACATAGAATTCCGAGGGAATATGTGTTGCCTCCATGTCGTGGCCTATCCATGACGACTAGTCATGGATCTATTTTCTACAATTTGCTCGCAATCAATACGAACGATTGGAGATATACATCAATGCCGAAAAGATGCAAATGGTTGACCCATCTCAACAACGCACTTCTAGGCGTGCTCCCAACCAAGGCACTTTCCCGACAATGATTGACATCCATGTCCCCCATGATGCTTCGTATAGTGACGATGATCCTGATTATAACACTCTTTCCTTTTCTGAACACGAGAGCAGTTCCGAAGACAGTGATGATAACCCAAACGAGGACGAGGACAAGGAGGAGTTCGTTGAACCCACATATTGTGAAGAACGACTCATATATGTGGGTAGAGTATATGATACATTCGAAGAGTTGAAGGAAGATATGTCCCTTCAAAACCTCAAAGAATTTCGAACATTTCGTAGTGAGGTGAAATGCATAAATTATGATGACGCAACACGATTGCATTCCCAACTACACACGAGGTAAGAACGATAAACTTCTCACAAGTAAGTTAACTGCCTCTGAAATAGGGTCTAGGATTTCTGTTAAGCCTGATTATAGCCCGATAAACAACTACACACATGGTGGGCGTCTTTCATGCATGATGAGCTTTACACTATAATCGGTCTTAACATAAATCTTGGACCCTATTTCAGAGGCAATTAACTTACTTGTGAGAAGTTTATCGTTCTTACCTCATGTGTAGTTGGGAATGAAATCGTGTTGCCGGTTGACTTTCCATTGTGTGGTGTGTTTGATTTGTGATGCTTGAATATGCCACACACAAGCGTCATCATATACACACTTTGCTCGCCAATAATTTATGTGTTTTGCCTCACTACGAAATGTTCGAAATTCTTTGAGGTTTTGAAGGGACACGTCTTCCTTCAACTCTTCGAATGTATCATATACTCTACCCACATATATGGGTCGTTATTCACGATATGAGGATTCAACAAACTCCTCATTGTCCTCGTCCTCGTTTGGGTTATCATCATTGTCTTCGGAACTGCTCTTGTGTTCAGAAAAGGAAAGAGCATTATAATCAAGATCATCGTCACTATACGAAGCATCATGGGGGACATTGATGTCAATCATTGACTGGGAAGTGCCTTGGTTAGGAGGACGCCTAGAAGTCTGTTGCTGAGATGGATCAACCATTTGCATCTTTTCAGCATTGATGTATATCTCCAATGTCATGGATAGGCCACGACATGGAGGCAACACATATTCCCTCAGAATTATATGTGGGAAATTTTCCATGAATGGTTCTCATATCATATAAACCTTCACGGGACATTTCTTGCATAATGCGCTCACATAGTGTTGTATATGTAGTATGATCACTAAAAAAAAGTGCAGCATTTGGATACGTAGAGTAATTGGCTTCATTATTAATTTCAGTCAACACCCCATTTCGATGCACACGAACAACTATGCTACCCTCCCTAGACATGTCATATAATACTTTATAGATATGATAGTAGAGAGAAAGAAGTATGTTTGAGAGTGGTGAAGCTCCCTATTTATAGTATAATAGTTAGGTGAGGTGGATGTGAGTTGAGATAAATAGAGTAGTTGTGGAGGTGAAGTAAATAAAGTAGATGGGTTGGATGTGGTAGTTGAGATTAATAGAGTAGTTGTGATATTATTAAACTAATATTGTTGCTTCAAAACAATGTTATTACACTAATTTTATTACATGACGGAGGGATGTTATTTCACTAATATGAATATTATGACAATAACATTCATATTATTAAACTAATTACATCACACAAAGATATTATTACATTAATATTAATACTATTACACTAATACTCATATTATAAACTAATATTGTGAGCTCGGCCCTGCACCGCCGGTTGCTCCACTGAAGTGATCATTGCCAAATAAATCAGCCCAATTAAAATCAGCCCACTCCTGATGTTCGGGAACTTCATGTGCATGATAGGAACTACCAACTGTGAATGGGGGCTCCATGAGTGTATCATGATATGTATCGTCATCATGTAACCCATATCATGTGGGTCCGCTCGGTTGACCATGGCCATCGGCTGATGTGTGTCCTTCATCAACATTTTCAAATGTGATTATGTCGTGATCCATCACTTCTTCTGCACCTATTCACCTTAGGCAAATCCTGATTCGCTCCAGCATCGGATAATCTCGAGGGTCACCTCTGTCACGCATTTCCCGAGCAACCTCCCCCAAACATCGAGTCTACAATATAAATTCACACAATTAATACTGTGAAGTATTACATTATTTGAGAATACTAAACACTCCTAAATACTAACCGTGATAGCTGATTCTAGATGAGCTTGAACAAATTCGGGTCTCAACGCTTCAGTTTTCCACACATGATCAGCACGATGTTCTCCAGATCTCATCATCAATACAGAACGTTTTATGGGCCCGGGGTGAGGGTGTTTTCTTTGTGTAGCCATGAAAACCTAATAATTATTAAATTAATTTCTATTCAACACTCATATGTGTAATATGAATTATAAATGTAATTAAACAACACTATTATAATACAATTTCTAGTACTCCGTACCTAATTACAAATTTAATTAAACAACACTATTTATAATACAAATTATAAATCTAATTAAAAAACACTACTTATAATACAATCTGTAATACAAAAAAATACACCTTATTAAACGACAACAAGACTACTATTTTAAAATAAAATTCTCCGACGACAACTATTGATCTACAATAATTAATAAGTAAAATAAGTGGATATAACATATAATGCGTACAATTTATTGTATTTCCATCTTATATATCATCAAATATTTAAATATCACTAATTAACACATATATACCATATAATTTTTAAAATTAATTAAATTTTTTATTTTATAATTAAAAATTAACATTAACTATAGACTAATAATATTTCATACAACAACAACAACATCCAAGCCTTAGTCCCAAAAGATATTGAGGTCGGCTAACATGAATCGATACATGATATCACCACCAAAAGGAAAAGAAAGAAAATAAAGATAAACTATTGTACACCGAAATAGGAAAGATTTCTACATACGGATGGTGAAAAAATTATTAAAAATAAGGTTAACATGCACATTACTAAATTTACACATACATATTCGGTAAATTAACACTAATCTTTCCTATTTGGTAAATAAACTGATATTCGGTAAGTTTCATATTTCAATTTTTTGATAGGTTCCTAATTCACAATTAAAAATTAACACTATTATAGACTAATTTCATTCCTAAGTACCATCATTAAATTATTAACTAAATTAAACTAAAAAAGATTAAGGAAAACTTACTTGGGTTAAGATGAAGGAGATGGCCAAAATTTGGAGAGGAAGAGAAATTGGAGCGGTTAGATGTGTTGTGAAGTGTGATTTGTGGTGGATTTTATAGAGGAGATTCGTCAAATATGTTCGAATAATTGGCGATCCGAGGCAACTTATTCTGACCGATATGAGCACGGACATATTCACCGAATATGTTCAAGTAAACGCCGATCCACGCTCTTCAATTGGCGATCCAAGATGGTGATCCGTGCCCAATATTATTGGCCAATAGGAAGATGGATAGATTCACCAAATATGTTCACGTACATATTTTTTGTTTTTGCAAATACTGAACATATTTGCCAAATAAGTTTCACCGTTTCAAATAATAATTTGGTCAAACCTACACTTTTTAGAAACGCCTGCAAGAAACGTACTATGTTCCGTCATTCTCTCAGGAAAAGAAAATGAAGAATGAAGATAACGAAAAAAAGAAAAAGAAATTAAAGTGAGGGCCGGGAAACAAGAAAAGAGCCGCTAGAATAGCTTGGGTAGTAAAAGAAAACCCAAAAACAAAAAGTGAATGACCTCCGATTATAAGTTGTTACTTGTTATTAGGTCACTTAGCTTGACCCCATTGATGGATTTTTATAGTACATATTTGAGTGATACTTTTTTTAGTAGACTGGTTTAGGTGATGCTTTTTGCAATAGTAAACGAGCTTATTTGACCCTTTTTTCCTTTAAATTATTTTCACCTTATTTTAATTATACATACATTACAAACAAATAATAATATATGTGGATCACTCATCCCAGTTGGTCCACTACCATCACCGCCCTAACTAAATACCATGTGATGGGATATTAAGATCCGACCTAATATATCGGTCCAAAATATCCCTAGGGCCCAGAAAACGGGAAAAGTCCAAGGAGAAATTGATCGCCCGTTCGAGAATTCAGTGGTTCAAGAAAGACTTCCGTTCGGCACCTTCCGAACAGAACGTAATTGACACTTGGACAGTTAGTTCTTAACCGGGTCATTAGCTCAATGGTTCGTAATACTGGTCGGGATTCTCTCAAGTAACCGACTGCATTTATTGCTGGATTATGGAGACCTCAAGTGGCAAGGGAGACAACCAATCATATTGGGGCACCCCATACCCCCATCTATCTCCGTCTAGTATAAATAACATCATTGAATTCATTGTAAGAGTTAGCATTTTGATACTCAAGGCCTATAATAACTTTCTCACTCTTGTTCTTGTATTAAACATTATTCCAACTTACCGTTCGGGAAGTTTTCTGTGTAATCAACGATTTACTGAATGCAAGTGGGCTTTTGAGTACAACATCTTTCAGTTTTTATATTTTCTTTTACCCTCGAGATAATATCCACATCCTTAATATCCAAAGCGTGTGTTGGGCTTTCGGATCTATGGGATTAAACCTCAACATTGGCACCGTCTGTGGGAACCTAACAAAAAGTTTCCAAAGCAAAATACTGATTTAAGCAAATTTGCACACGTCGACATGGTCAGAATGACTTCTGAAAATACTCATGGTACTTCCAGGGCCCAGCATGGCAGCGGGTCCTCCAGAACCTGGAGAACGGAGAGATGTGCTACCAGCAAGCAAAACCAGGGACATGACGGGGATTTCACCCATCTGATCCCAGAAAAAGCAAGAAGAAATCCACAACTCATGCAGGAAATGGCAGATCTTATGCGCCGAATGAATGAAACGCATGACGAAGGATACTCCACCTATACTGGAGATACTGAATACACTACTCCATCCCTGATCCACAACATGCAGACGTTGGACGACTATACTGAGGAAACAGAATCCTCCAGGGCCTCGGTACACTCACGAAGGGGCACGAGAATCAAAGGGGGGTGCATATGTCCAGATACCAGCAACGTACTCCTTCCTAACAAACCCAATTCTCCCGCAGGAACGAGACCCAGTCCAGGGAGAGAAGTCCGGTGATAAACCCGGTGGGTCAATGTTTCCAGTATGAGGAAAGGGATGGAAATCGCTTCATCAGGAGAAACCAGGGAGCAACCATGCCCCGAACGGAAAGGACCCCAGAGAGGGTCGATCTGGTGACTCCTCCCCGAACAGCCCAGGATGAGGCCCTGGCCGCATTACAAAGGCAGGTTGACGACTTTACTCGTCAACAAAATCAGACGTCCCCACCACCCCGTGTGGGGATCACATCTCCCTTCACAAGGGAGATAATGGAAATAGAAATCTAAAGGGATTGCAGACCCTCGATCGGGCAAGTTTATAATGGGGTGGGAGACCCCAATGCACATCTGATGAGCTACCAGGGAGGGCTCATGCTTTTGGGAGACTCAGAAAAGGCAATTTATAGATTATTTTTTAGCACTCTCCGAGGACCTGGCCAGGAATGGTTCAGCCAATTGCAACCTGGGTCGATCGGGAGTTTTTTCGCACTATCCACTTTGTTCCTGCCGCAGTTTGTCTCAAGTGCTACCCCGAAGCGGCACTTTAGTTATCTTACTAGTGTCTGCCAGAGGCCTAAGGAATCCATCACCCAGTTTCTAACTAGGTGGAGGGATGAGACACTAAAGGTCGAGAACTTGACCGATTGCACGGGAAACACATTATTTACCAATGCCCTACAAACCGGGGAGTTATACAAGGATTTAAAGAAAAACCCAGGCATCAGTTATGCTGAGGTACTAGAACGGGCTCAGAGACATGCAGTCCTCGAAGAGGAAATAAGGACCAGGGATAAGACAACACTCGCTGTTGCGCCCCTAAAATTGGCCGATCGGCTGGGTCCCACCCCAGCGGCCGCGAGTATTCCTAAGCAGAATCGGTTTACTCCGCTCGTCCTCTCTATTGCGACCATTTTTCAGAATGAGAAGAACGTGACCCCCCCTCCAACAGACACAACGGATTACATGGGACGTGATGACGCCTATTGTCAGTACCACAAAAGGATGGGGAATTCCACCAAAACATGTCGGGCGTTTCAAATAGCTATCGAAGAACTGATCCAGCAGGGTTATTTGAGGAAGTACGTAAACATGGACCCCAACGCCGTAGGCCCCCCTTGAAACCAGTACAAAAAATTCAAAAACTGGAGGAGGGATGTTCAGCGAGATGCTCAACCACGAAATGATGCATAAATACCGTCCTGGGATGAGGCTGAAGGATTGGGCAATCCAGGGAAGAATCCCAGGATGGAGGTTAAGGTAACCTTTGGAGGGGGAGAAATTGGTGAACGAAAGAGGTTCGAACAGAGCCTACTGGTGGCTTCCATCTCTGATCCACCTCAGAAGAAGGGCATGATCGAACCAATCATGTTCGGTCCTGCGGATCTGTCTGCATCACCAAGTCCGCACATGGATGAGTTGGTGGTGAGTATGTGCATTGATAATGCCCTGATCCGCCGAGTGCTGGTGGATACCAGAAGCAGTGTCAACGTTCTGTACTTACGAACGTTTGAGAGAATGAAGTTGGGGAGAGACCGGATCACACCCCTGAAAACTCTGCTGGCGAGTTTACAGGGAATTGTATCGATGCAGAAGGGACTATCTCGCTTCTGGTCGAGATTTGAGATAAGGGACACCGGGCGGCTATCCAGATGACGTTTGTGGTGGTGAGCATTGAATGCGCCCACAATGCCATATTAGGCCGACTCGGGTTAGAAGATTTGGAGGCAATCGCTTCAGTCCAGCACTCCTGCATCAAATTCCCAATTGACACGGGAGTTGGGGTAGCCCGAACAGACCCAGCTATAGCCCGGAGCTGTTACAGGGAAGCAATGAAAAAGATAAATGACCGGGACCTGCGGGTGAATAGCATCATGGAGGAGACCCACCGGACGGAATTTATCGCACGCCCCGAGCCAGCCACCTTGTTGGAGTATATTGAGCCAGACCCACCCTCTGATTGGTAGGTTGCCATTGGAGTGGATTTGGGGCTTGAGATTCGGGATGGGGTGATTGCAGTACTGAAGGAATTCCAGGTCCTATTTGCCAGAGGGCCAGAAGATATGCGGGGCATTAACCCGTAAATTATTTGTCATGAGTTAGCCATTCGGCCCGATGTTAAACCGGTCCAACAGAAAAAATGATACCAGGCAGCCAAACGACGAGATTTCACCAAGCGGGAGGTGGCCACACTGCTGAAAATCAAGCACATCAGGCCAGTGATCCACGTGGAATGGTTGTCTAATGTAGTCCTCGCCCCGAAGGGGCCAACTTGGAGGATGTGCGTTGATTAATCTTATCTGAACAAGGCCTGCCCCATGGATCCTTATCTGGTGCCCCGGATTGATTTACTGGTGGATGAAACTGCCGGGTGTGAATTGTTGAGCTTCATGGATGCCTTTCAGGGGTATCACCAGATCTTTATGCACTCGACTTATGCTGAGAAAAAATCATTCGTCACCTCGGACGGGGTATTTTGCTACATTGTCATGCCGTTCGGGTTGAAGAATGTTATGACCACCTTCAAAAGAATGATCAGGATGTTGTTCAAAGAAGTGTTGGGGGTCACCATGGAAGCTTATGTGGATGGCATCCTAATCAAAAGCAGAAGGAAGGAGGATCACGTTCGGGGCATGGAGGAAGTCTTCAGAATCATGAGGAAGGCCAACATGAGGCTAAATCCCAAGAAGTGTGCTTTCGCAGTTAAGGGAGAAAATTCTTGGGATACATGATGAGCGAATGGGGGATTGAACCTAATCCTGAAAAAACCAGAACAATAATGGACATGGAAGAACCCAGGAACCTAAAGGAGGTTTAGAGGTTAACCGGTCGGCCAGCCGCATTGAGCAGGTTCCTCTCCAAACTGGCCGATCGAGCAATCCCATTTTTCCAGATCATGAAAAAGTCCAACCCATTCGAGTGGATAGCAGAGTGTCAAATGGCCTTTGAAGATTTCAAAACCTACCTATCTTCCCCCTGGTCCTAACCAAGGCTGATCTAGGGGAGAATTTGTATATGTATCTCGCAATGGCCGATCTTACTGTTAGTTCGGTACTGTTGAAGGAGATCGATTGGGTTTAATAGCCAATCTATTTTGTCAGCAAGGCCCTGAACGACCCCAAAACATGGTACACCTTGATGGAGAAAACCATTCTGGCCTTGATAGCGGCTATCAAACGTCTGGCACCGTAGTTTCAGGCCCATCCGATAACTGTTTTTACAACTCAGTCGCTCGCCACAATCCTGAGGAACTCGATGGCTAGTGGACGCATTACCAAGTGGTCACTCCTGATCATGCAGTATGAAGTAAACTTCAAGCCGCGGCCTAAAATTAAAGGTCAGGCCTTAGCAGATTTCATAGCAGAATGTACCGCTCGGCCATCGAAGAGTGATTTGAACAAAGACGTCCTGGATAAATGGTGGGAGATGTACGTGGATGGTGCCTCAAGTGCAAAGGGTTGTGGTGGTGGAGTTGTGATCACATCTCCTGAGGGGTTCAAGCCTCAAGGCATACTATTCCATTCATTTTGATTCTAAAGTGACTAACAATGAGACCGAGTATGAGACCCTTATTGCAGGTTTAAAGTATGCCAAAGCCCTAGATTCCGATCGGCTGAAAGTTTGTTTGGATAGTCAGCTGGTGGTTGGCCAGGTGAATGGAACTGCTGAAGCAAAAGAGGATAGAATGAAAGCCTACAAGGAACTGGTCGAGGAACAAATCAGAAAATTTGAACAAGTAATCCTCGATCAGGTTTCTCGAATAGAAAATGCTGAGGCAGATGTTCTATCAAAGCTTGAGAATGATGCACTGGACGATCGGGTTCAGCTCATCCCTGCACACATCCAGCGGTTTGCCCACCGGGAGACGTTGGCTACATTAGCTACGATGGTCCTTCGGGTGGAGGCTATATCACATGTCGTTCCTAGTTGGGTCATAGACATGACCAACTACCTGAAGGATGGATCCCTCCCAACAGATAAGAACTCATCATACAATGCCACATGCATTCAGAGGAGGGTCGGGATGTTCGAGCTTATGGATGGGAAGCTATACAAGAAGACGTTCGAGGGGGCATATTTTAAATGCCTCTCGCCCGATCTCGCAGCCACAATGATGGAAGAGATACACGAGGGAATTTGTTCGAGCCATCAAGGGCCAAAGACCCTTGCAAGAAAGATCATCTTGCAAGGATACTACTGGCCGACCATCCAACAGGACTGTTTTGAGCAAAACCTGCCAGCAATACACCCCAGTGCCCGGACGGCCGACAAACTTTTATACACCAATGACTACAGCATTGTTGTTCATTAGGTGGGGGATCGACTTGCTAGGGCCCCTACCTACAGCACCTGCAGGGAAGAAATACATCATTGTGGGGATTGACTACTTCACCAAATGGGTGGAGGGCAAAACATCATTTGCCGATTCGGCCTCTCAGAGCACATCGTCACCGACAATGGTAGGCAGTTCATGAGCAAGAGCTTTGAGCAGTACCTGACCAAATGGGGCATCAAGCATTCTAGGGCATTTGTGGACTACCCCCAGGCGAACGGCCATGTGTAGAATATGAATAGAACAACCATGTACGAGGTGAAAAAGAAACTCGAAGAATGCTCCTCTTCATGGTCTGATCAACTGAATTACATCTTATGGACTTATCGAATGACCCCAAGGACAGCTATTGGGGAAACGTCGTTCGCTCTCTCATACGGTTTTCAGGCGAAAGTCCCAACGGAAGTTCTGGTACCAACATACCGAACGATCCATTTTGATCCCGAACGCAACGAAGACACTTTGCGGGCAGAACTGCACTTCATTGAGGAAAGAAGGGACTTGGCCACGAGAAGAATGGAAGAATACCATTAGAGTTTGGGTAGACCTATGGTTAAAACCAAAAAAAAGAATTTAGGTTGCTCACTTCATTTATTGGGTAGACCTATGGTTAGAATACCACTCCTAAATAGCATTTATTTCAAAACCAGATGGATCGAACAGGGATCAAAGCTATGGTTAAAAGCCTCACCTCGATTGCAAGTATGGGTGAATCGTTAGGGATGACCAAACAAGGATCCTCACTTCTATCTGGAGGAGAGCCACCATTTCAGCTAGGATTGCCGAACCGTTCTGGATGACCGGACGGGGATGTCAATCCAGCTTGGGAGATGATGTTAAACCAAGAGCATGGACGATCCGCTCGGGCATTTGGTCAAAACCAGATGGATCGGATGGGGGATCGAAGCTATGGTTAAAAGCCTCACCTCGATTGCAAGTTTGGGTGAATTGTTCTGGATGACCGAACGGGGATCCTCACTTCAATCTGGAGGAGAGCCACCATTTCAGCTAGGATTGCCGAACCATTCTGAATGACCGGACGGGGGTGTCAATCCAGCTTTGGAGATGATGTTAAATCAAGAGCATGGATGATCTGCTCGGGCATTTGGTCAAAACCAGATGGATCAAACGGGGGATCGAAGTTATGGTTAAAAGTCTCACCTCGATTGCAAGTATGGGTGAATCGTTCTGGATGACCGAACGAGGATCCTCACTTCTATCTGGAGTAGAGCCACCATTTCAGCTAGGATTGTCGAACCGTTTTGGATGACCGGACGGAGGTGTCAAACCAGTTTGGGAGATGATGTTATACCAAGAGCATGGACGATCCGCTCGGGCATTTGGTCAAAACCAGATGGATTAGACAGGGGATCAAAGCTATGGTTAAAAGCCTCACCTCGATTGCAAGTATGGGTGAATCGTTCTGGATGACCGAACGGGGATCCTCACTTCAATCTAGAGGAGAGCCACCATTTCAGCTAGGATTGCTGAACCGATCTGGATGACCGGACTGGGGTGTCAATATAGTTTAGGAGATGATGTTAAACCAAGAGCATGGACGATCCGCTCGGGCATCTAGTCAAAACTAGGTGGATCGAACGGGGGATCGAAGCTATGGTTTTAAATCTTTCCTCAGTCATTAGCTTCGATGAACCACGATGACTAGTTCGAATGGCCTCAATGAGCCACGACGACTAGATCGAAGGGTGGAATCCCAGCTTTGATTTGGAAGTAAGTCGCCATTTCAGCTCCATGCATGAATGAACCGTTCAGGATGACCGAACTGGGAAGCTTACGTGATAGTTTGGAATTGAGTACATCTCAACCAGCAGTATGGACAATCCATATCAGAAAAAACCGAACGGTGGAATTGAAACTATGGTTTGCAAGGTGACAAGTATCGACCGATCGGCACGGCTAAACAAAGGTCATGATCAGAAGAACATAAGACAAATAAAGTGAGCCTGCACAAACAGAAAAAGGAAATCGTTGTATTCTTCGGAGCTACTGTCCGGAATTTACAGAAGGTGAAAAAATCCTAAATACAAGATATAAGGGGGACTTATGTTTAATCGGCCTTGGAAGAATCTGGTTTGGAGCTAGACTCCCCACCACCTGTTGTCTCATTGGCTCGTTCTGCACGCTCTTCCATAACCCGTTCGAAGTTGTTAGTAAAACACTTGGAGATGCCCAAGACCTCAGGATCGAACGACTTTGGGAAATGCTTCATGATTAGATCGATATTCTGATCGACGATGATGTCCAAGCTTTGAATAAGCTCGTCAGCAAGGGCCTCCACAAACGATTTCCCCTCGGGAGTCTTGTTGAGGAGCTCTATCCCAGCCTTTAGGGGATCTTCACTGGAACGAAGGAACTGGCCGAGATGTGGAGCGAGAAACTCCTGAGCGGTGTTTTTCTAGCGCGATGTTCAGACCCTTACCTCGATGGAAATCAATAACTGCCTGTTGTGTAAGCATGGAAACATCAACAGAAAAGGTGGTAGGGCTATTCTTCTCCTTGGCCGTTCGGACTTTGATCCCGGCATCTTCAATAGCCTTAAGTTTGGCTTTGAGGAAGTTGATCTCCCGATCGCGCCATTGGACCCTCTGCTCACTCTCAGCAAGCTCGGCTGCAGCCTTGTTCCCTTTTGTTGCCTGCTGATCCTGCAGATCGGCAACCATCTTGCGAGCAGCCGCAAGAAGGGTCTGGGCCTCATCCCGTTCTCGAGCCATGTGTGCCATATCCTGATCGGCACCAAGAAAGGCCTTGTGATAGTAAACCCCGGCCTAGGGGAGGAGTCACAGTATGAGAAATGGGAATAAAATTGTATAAAGAAAACTAGGACCAAGAGAAGGGAAATACCTTGATATTTTCCAGATGGCCTGCCTCGTTCAGGTTCTGCCAGTGAGTAAGATGGGTAAAGCTGGGCGAGGCCTTCAGGGCCATCAAGCACCACAACAAGGTAGCCGCCTGCCCAAAAAGGGTTTTACCCTCTGACTGAGGTCCCATGCCAGAGAATTCTAGCAAATCGTTGGCCTCAACATTCGAAGAGGTGGGAACGATCTTGTTATAGGAGGGAGGAGGAACCGTCTTCTTTTTACTGGATCAGAACCGGTCAAATCCACTACATCCTCCGAACGGGCTCTCTTCCGAGAAGCCTCTGCATTTCCCTGAGTCTCGGACTGCTGAACGGGCCTGCTACTACCTAGAACAAGTTTTCCTTTTCCCCGTCCAGCAGGGATGAGCCCGAAGGTTGGTCTGAACGTCTCATATCTACAGGAGGGATCACGCCTGCAACGGCATAATCAAAAGACAAACGCGCCGAATGGAAAAAGATAACGGGAAGTGCCAATGCCAACAACAAGCATTTTGGCGGGCGTGACATAAGCTCGAATATTTTGGGAGACCGCCAGACGCAACGACTCGGCCTGATTTTGTAGAATGGCATCCAGAACTGGTTCCTTGTCTCGAACGGGATAAGAATTCCACAGATCAGAGAAGGGGAGCGGTTCACCCACGTGGACGAACAAAAAATGTTCCTGCCACTTCTCAGGAGGCGTGGGGTTCTCCGTGAAGAGCTGACGATAGGTCTGGGTGACCAGACGCAGGTACCCAGTGGTCCAATAGGCTCATACCTATAATGGAATAAGAACAAGTTTACGCTCGGGGGGATCCCCAAATCATGGCACTGGATGATAAATCCTGTGAGGATGCGATAAGCGCTGGGAACGAACTGAGTCGGAAGCACCGAGGGCCGGCGTAGGAAATCTATGGCAAACAGGTGCAAAGGAAAGCGAAGACCAGCGACCAAAGCGTCCAGATGTACCAGCACATGCCCCGGTCGTTGCCTCATCGGATGTCGAATAAAGCCACTGTAAAATTGCCTAGGTGGCGGTAAAAGTTGGGCCAATTGCCGGTCGGCATCTGCTGGAAGACGCTGGTGTTGCTTCCGGATGCAATAGAAGTTTATAGGAATGCATGGAGGGCGCTCGGGCATTCCACGTTAAGCTCGTATTTTTGAAGGTCCTCTCCCACGAGACATCCCTCATCGGGGAGGGACTATTCGGCCTCCGGTGGAACAGGGGAATTAGTAAGAGATTCCAAAGACTGGGAGGGAGAATTGGCTGCCTAACCACTTGGGCCGGCCTTTCCTCTTCAAGAACGACGGATCAGAACCATGTCTTCCTCGTCTGAAGAAAAATAACTGGACATAAATGAGGGGAAAATGATGTTATAAATACCTCGAAGAAGAGAGGCCTGGAGAATTTCTAGAGAGAGAAACCTAGCAATAACGCAATGATTGAAGAAGCAGCAGCAAATAAGGAGGTACCAGCTTCCCCATATTTATAGAAGGATCACCGTCCTGGAACCAAACCCAAGAGGGAAACATGGCGAGAGCTAGATGGACTACCTCAGAGGTCGCAGAAACCTGCCGAACGGCCGAACGGGTGATTCCTATGGGTAATTCAGCAGCTCACAGAATGTCCCGAACGGCGTAAGAGCCATAAAGGGATAAGAAGGGCAACTACATAAATCCCAATGCCCCGAACGGCTGTCCAAAGGGCTCAAAAGCTCATCAATAGATTTTAGTACGGGATTTCTGCTCAATGATATAGCCATGGATCCCGAACAGGTTATCACCAAATGAGAAATTACAGTACATGGATCCTGCTCGAGTCATATCCAATTCGGGGACGAGGTTAGTATGAAAAATGGCTAAGTCCAAAAGGCTACGTTGGGGAGCTCGAACGGCCAAATGAAAGGTAAAGGGCAAGAACGGAAATGAATCATGCAAGAAAATAAAGAAAGAACAGATAGACAAAAAAGTACTCCCTCCGTCCCGTTTTACTTAGTCAATCTTGATTTTTCAAGTCAATGGAGTCTAACTGTGACCGATTATATGTTTATATAGAGAAAGTATTAATAATATGAAAAGGATATGAAAATGTTCTTTATTAAAAATACTATCATAAAAGTATAAAATTATTAAATTTTGCATAAATATATTAGTTTAAATAATTGGTCAAAGTCTACCATCTTTGACTGGAAAAGTCAAAGATGGCTAAGTAAATTGGGACGGAGGGAGTATTTTACTCCTCAACACTGTTGGTCGAAATTTACATTAAGGATCAAAAGAGCAAAAGAGACAGGTGGATACACAAAAATATCAAAATAAAACTACTGGCCGGCATCCTATCCTTCAGATTCATCATTGTTGGAGATATTTAATTGTGAATCAAGTTGGTCATAGATTAGCTTTATATTTAATCCTTGTATTTAAATAGTGCATAAATTATATAGAAATCAGGCCAAGTGTTAGGCCCATTTAAACAGGCCAAAAGCCTGGTACGCCTAACCTAAACCTCGCCTATAAAAAGGGAGCCGAGGTTTAGGAAAAGGTTGAACGTCGTACTTATTATTCATAGCCTTACGCTTATTATTCTGTTGTACGTTCCACGGTTTATCAAAGAAGGTTTTACGGTGATTCATTCTCTGTTCATCTTTACGTTTAATCTTCCTTGTTAGATCGATTATTCATTGCTGTTACAGAAACAGGGACTAACAATTGGTATCAGAGCCGATCGAGAACGATCAGAAGAACTCCTGCAGAATACTCTGTTTTTGTTAACGTAGTTCATTCTGTCGATTTTTTGCTCTGTAATTTTGTTTCTTGTTCAAAAGTTGTAAAAGTTACACCTTTGGAATCGCCTTTTCAAAGCGATCAAAGGGTATACTTCAGTTTGTGTTTTACGCAATTTTAGATTTCGAGATATCTCGAGCTAGGCATCTCGACATCCTACTTCTTCACAGGTTCTGCTAGGTTTTCGAGCTGAAAACTTTACCAGAAGATCTCGATATTCAACTCTACAGGAAACTATCTTCAGATTTTGTTTATCTGATTTTTACAGGTTGCAGGATTTTGACATTGAGGATTTCGACATCTAGGATTTCGAAATCTTGATTTCGAGAAAAGGATTCGACATCTGGTCTCGACATTTGACTCATCAGATTAAGATTTCGAGAGATTAACTTCTCGACATTTCAAATCTCGAGATCAGCATCTCGAAACTTGAAATCTCGAGATCCCTAATCTCGAGATCCTTAATCTCGAGCCCAAATCTCGATACCGGGCCTCCTTTATCGAAATCTGAGATTTCGATATTCAGATCTCGACATCTGATTTTTCGAGATTCTGCCTCTGAAAATCTTTTGATCAATTTTCTCGAACGGTCAGTTTAGTACAGCAATGGGTTCAGAATACAATGCACAAGGGAACAGCAGTACCCCTCCTAGCCTCAGGAAGGGAGAATATCAAATGTGGAGGAACAGATTTCTAAACTTCCTCGAGCACAAAGAGAACTCTTCTGCAATGCTCGAATCTTTGCTTGAAGGACCAGCTGAACTCTTGATTTCAGTTGGTGGAGATCCAGAGAACAATCCTCCTATTTTTCCAGAAATAAGGAGAAAGGTGCCGTCTGAATACACAGAAGCTGACAAGCTCAGACTTCGTGGTGATCTTATGGCCAAAACGTACCTCCTTCAAGCAATACCAAATGAGGTTTATGTTCTCATAGATAGCATGCAGACAGCTAAGGAAATGTGGGATGAAATAGAGAAGCTGCTACAAGGCACAAGCATCAGCCTCAAAACAAAGAAGACTACGATTCTCATCGCTTATGACTCCTTCAAAGCAGGTCCAGGAGAACCATTGAATGAGACTTACAACAGACTTGTTCAACTGGTAAATGAACTCAGAAAGATCAAAGTATTCAGGTCCAATCTGGAACTGAATATTAGATTTTTATCCAGCCTGCATCCTGCATGGGAAAAGACAGTGAAGGATGTCAGATCTCGGATAGATTTGGACGAAATTGACCTCTGCACACTCTACGAACATCTGAAACAATTCGTCAACGAGGTTGCCTGTGCTGAGGATCATCATACCACAAACCCCTTAGCTCTAGTAATGGAGGCTCAGCCAAGAAGAACAACCACTTCACTAAAGAAGAAAAAGAAGAAGGTGGTGGTTGAATCAGATGATGATGAGAGTGATGATGACAAATCTGATCTAGAGGCTGAGCTAGCTGACTTACAGAAGAAGATGGCACTGCTGGCCAAAAGATTTGCTAAGAAGAACACCTCCTCCAACAGGCTAAGAACTTCCTCCTCAAACTACAAGCAGAAGAATCATGATCAAGGATCTTCTAGGAAGGCATCATCAGCAGAAGAAGCTCCTAAATGCTATAATTGCGGCAAGCCTGGACATGTGATCAAAGATTGCCGCCTCCCAAAGAAGAAAGATGCTAACTTCTACAAGCAAAAGATGCTGTGGAATAAGCAGAAAATGCTGATGGTGCAGAAAGAAGAAGAAACCTCTGCCATGATTGCTGAGAATGAGATCTGGGCAGAAGATTCTTCTGAGGAGGAGGAGGAGGAAGACAACTATGCCCTTATGGCACGAGTGGAAGGAGATGAAAGAAAGGGTGATGCTGCGATCCCCGAAGGCGAGTGCACAACAAGCTCTGTAAGTACCTCCCATACTTTTTTAAATAATCAAATGCAGTCCTTACTTGAAAAGGACAATCTAATCAAAGAACTAAAGGAGAGACTAGACAATAATCATAGAGTTCTGAAACAGAATCTAGACCAAAAGTCTTCCTTAAGTATTCAACTTGAAATTGCAAAAGATCAAGTCAAAAAGGTGTCCTCAGATTTTGAAAGCTTTGAACTTAAGATAGCTGAATTAACTAAGAAATTTGAGGACAGTGAACGGGAAAAAAGCACAGCAAAGGCTGAATGCGATTTTTTGCATAACAAAAGAAGAACGCTTTTAAATAAAGTAAAAGAACTAGAAGATCTAGCTGCTAGAAGAGGTCAATCTGAACAAACTGTCTTTCTGCTTAACAACAAACAAAAGGATGACCGATTTTACAATGCTAAAACAGGACTGGGCATAACCAACCCACGTAATCTTAAGAAAGTTAATTGCCTTCAAATCTATAACAAAGATTACATGGGACTAGGGTTTGGCGAGAAAATGTATTTTCGAAGTGATGAAGATTATGCTGAAGCAGAAGAAGAAAAGAGAAAGAAACCAAAACCTGCGATTTCTTGTGATTATCCCTCTGTAAATGAAAAACAACTTTCAGAAGAAAAACCGACTTCCTGCTTTAGTGAATGCCTAGACCCTTATGCTAAAGATATTCCTCACATAGGACACCCTCTAGACCCTCCCCCAAGAGTTGGTATTGCTAAAACTGGTGAGGAACCATGTATTTTTCCCATGGCTCAAAAGCTCAAAAACCTACAAAAAACTCTTGATAACGAGAGAGAGAGATTTGAAACTGAAAAGAAAGGTTTTGAGCGCAACTGGCAGGAACTTCTTCAAAAATTCAATGATTTGAGTGAGCAGTTTCATGCTAAAACAGACCCTTCTACGACCAAGCCTGACAGCTCACACACCTCACATGAGAAAAATAATGCTTTTAAAGGTTCGTCCACTCATCTCTCTTCTCCTTTGTTTACAGGGAATGAAGTGAATAAGGAAGGAGAAGAGAAGAATGAGTGGAGGAAAAAGAGGAAGGAAATCGCAGATGGCAAAAAGAAAGTTTTTGAGAAAAATGTCAGCCCTAGATCTAGTTCAATTTTTTACTCAAAAGTTAATTGTAATTCTGTCTCTACAAAGCAAACTTCTAGTAGTTCAGCCTTGAGTCCCAAGCTGAATATTTCTGAGACATCTTCTAGACAAAGTTCTATCTATAATACAAGTGTTGCTTATGGTTATTCTGTTCCAGATCCCCATAATTATGAATGTGATATGAATGTTGTTAAATCTAAGCCTTCCAGAAAGCTTAAACCTGAAAAAGAAACCAAGAAAGGAACTTCTAAGGGAACGTTTTGTATTCCTGATATGAAATATGCCCTTAGAGTTCATTCTAGGAAACATCTTAATCGGCTTTCTAAGGAGGAGACTTTCAAAACCAAACTTAAGAAACAACCGTTCAATCACAAAGCACCTGTCTACTCTCCTCCTGAACCTAAAATGAAAAGATGGGTCCCCAAGATAAGACCCGTCCAAACTGAAACTGAGAGGTGGGTCCCCAAGATAAGGCCTACCAAAACTGAAACTGATAGGTGGGTCCCCAAGATGAGACCTACCAAAACTAAAACAGATAGGTGGGTCCCCAAACGAAGACCCATCCAAACTGAAACCGATAGGTGGGTTCCCAATCGAAGACTCATCCAAACTGAAACTGAAAGGTGGGTTCCCAATCGAAGACCCATCATAACTGCAACTGAATGGTGGGCTCCCAAAATTAGACCCACAAGGACTAAAATGGAAAGGTGGGTTCACAACATCAGACCCACCAAAATGGAAATTGCTAGGTGGACTCCAAAAACCAGACACACTGCAAAAGCAGATCTGGCTATTGGAAAGCCCATCAAAGATAGATCTTTTGTTGAAAGAGCAGCTGACCTTGGATCACTGCTTAAAGCAAAATTTAAAAAGGTGTTTCTTGATAATAAGGAAGGACCCACTCCAAGTTGGGTACCTAAACCTATTTGATTGTTTTGCAGGACGGTCATGTGTGGCACTTAGACTCAGGATGCTCAACCCACATGACCGGAATAAAGCACCTTTTGAGCAACTACACCAACTGCTACGGAGGCAATGTCAGATTCGGGAATGACGCCTCATCTCCTATCCTTGGGTATGGGGACGTCATCTGTGCCAGCGTCACAATAAAAGATGTTTCATTCGTCAAAGGGCTCAAACACAACTTACTGAGCATTGGACAATTCTGTGACAGCGGGATGGAAGTGAGGTTCTTTGCAAAACAATGCTGTGTTCTTGACAGCACAGGGAATACATTATTAACGTGTTACAGAACATCAAATCTGTACACTATTGATCTGAAAAGCGTCCAATCCACCACTTCCATCTGTCTGCTGTCCAAAGCTTCAACTGAACAGAACAACCTATGGCACAGACGTCTCTCCCATCTGAACTTCAAACATCTATCAACCTTGTCCTCCAAGAAACTTGTCAAGGGGCTTCCTCTGCTAAAGTCTTCCGCTGAAAATCATTGTAGTGCCTGCAAATTGAGCAAAATGACGCGAAGCTCCCACAAGTCAAAAACCGAACCTTCATCTACTCATCAGTTGCAGCTAATACACATGGATCTGTGTGGACCTATGAGAGTACAAAGCATCAACGGTCGCAAATACACTCTGGTGATCGTTGATGACTTCTCTAGGTATACATGGACAAAATTTCTCCGTTCAAAAGACGAAGCTGCGGAAAACATTATGACCTTTATCAGAACGATCCAGAAACTGCTACAGCACAGTGTACGAATTGTGAGAACTGACAATGGTACCGAGTTTAAAAATCAGACTCTCACTGAGTTCTATGAATCACTCGGTATCACTCAGCAATTTGCAGCAGCTAAAACTCCCCAGCAGAACGGAGTTGTTGAGAGAAAGAACAGAACCCTTGTTGAAGCAACACGCACCATGTTAATTCAATCAAGACTGCCTCACTTCATGTGGGCAGAGGCAATCAATACTGCGTGCTTCACTCAGAACAGAACCTTCATCCACAAGCGCTTCGACAAGACTCCATATGAGATCCTATTCAACAAAACTCCTGATATTTCTTTCCTCAAGGTTTTTGGCTGCAAGTGCTTCATACTCAATGATCGGACAGAGAGAAGTAAGCTGGATCCCAAAGCTAGAGAAGGCGTGTTCATTGGCTACTCACTGCAATCCAAAGCTTACAGAGTCTATCTCAGAGACAAGCGGACTGTCATCGAGAGTGTAAACGTTACATTCTATGAAATGGCATACTTTGCTATTGAACATCTCCAGACCGATCCATCCACTGCTGTACCAGTAGCTTCTGATAAAGCTGAACCAAACACCGAACACGACGATGTGATTCTCGACTCTCTCTTCAGAAACTTTTACGAGAACTCACAATCTCCACCTCCTGCATACACTCCAGAGTCAACATCAACTCCAACAGCAGAGATTCCGCTCCTCACAGGACCAGATGACGTACCATCCACACCCTCAACCCCTCAAACCAATCCCAGAGGTGTGGATGATCACGGCTTTGCCATAAGTCCGGAATCATCTCCACTACACACCACAGCTGCCCCAGAGCCTTCAAACTCATATCAGGACTCAGATCAACCAATAATTACTCCAACTCCTCTAGCTCATGAGAGGAAGTGGACGAGAGCACATCCTGTTGAACAGATAATAGGTGATCCAAGTCAAGGTGTGCGAACAAGATCAACAACAACAAATGAATGTCACTATGCATGCTTTCTAAGCAAGAATGAACCGTCCAAAGTCTCAGAGGCACTTGCTAATCCAGATTGGGTGATTGCCATGCAAGATGAGCTCAATCAGTTTGACAGACTAGATGTATGGACACTCGTGCCTAAACCCCCTCAGAAAACCATCATTGGCACTAAATGGGTGTTCAAGAACAAGAAAGACGAAGAAGGCATAGTGATACGCAACAAGGCACGACTGGTCGCTAAAGGATATAATCAGCAAGAGGGCATAGACTATGATGAAACATTTGCACCCGTAGCAAGAATTGAAGCAATCCGCCTTTTTCTTGCGTACGCGGCCCACAAGAACTTTACTGTCTTTCAAATGGACGTCAAGACTGCCTTTCTGAATGGAGTCTTGGAAGAAGAAGTCTATGTCTTTAGCCCGAAGGATTCGTAGATCCCAGATATCCCGACCATGTGTACAAACTAAAGAAAGCTCTGTATGGGTTGAAACATGCACCAAGAGCTTGGTATGATGCATTAACCGAATTTCTAGTTGATTCAGGTTTCTCAAAAGGGAAGATTGATACCACACTTTTCATCAAGCGACAGAAGTCTGACATCATCCTGATTCAGATCTATGTTGATGACATTATCTTCGCCTCCTCAAATCCACGCCTGTGCAAACACTTTGAGAAACTGATGAAAACCAAGTTCGAAATGAGCATGATGGGCGAAATGAATTTCTTTCTAGGCCTGCAAGTAAGACAACTCTCTGACGGCATTTTCATCAATCAGTCAAAGTACATTCTGGAAATGCTTAAGAGATTCAACGTTGACGGCAAATCTTCCATGACGACCCCCATGTCCCCAAACAACAAACTGGACTCAGACCCCTCCGGGAAGTCAGTTGATGCTACAAACTATAGGGCCATCATTGGATCTTTGCTATATCTCACATCAAGCAGGCCTGACATTGTTTTCTCCACATGCTTATGTGCACGCTTTCAGGTAAATCCGAAGGAATCCCATCTGACCGCTGTTCGAAGAATTCTGAGATACCTCAAAGGCACTGTGAATCTAGGCCTTTGGTATCCCAAGCACTCAGGTTTTGACCTAGTCGGATACTCGGATGCTGACTTTGCTGGTTGCCGGATGGACCGCAAAAGTACATCCGGAGCAGTCCAATTCTTGGGCGATAAGTTAGTCTGCTGGTCTTCCAAGAAACAGAACTGTGTGTCAACATCTACGGCCGAGGCAGAATACGTCGCGGCTGCTAGCTGTTGTTCACAAATATTATGGATGAAGACCCAGCTAAAGGACTACGGTTACACTCTTCGCCATATCCCGATCTACAATGACTCTCAAAGCGCCATAGCCATCACCAGCAACCCGGTTCATCACTCCCGCACCAAACACATCGACCTGTGCTATCATTTCATCAAGGATCATGTGGAAAAAGGAGACATTGACATGTATTTTGTAAGCTCAGAGCTTCAACTGGCTGACTTGTTCATTAAGGCATTGGATGAAAAACGATTCCAGTTCCTAGTTTCCAAGTTGGGCATGTTGAACCTCGAGCCCGTTTAATTTTTGTCTCCACTGGTCTGAAAAGTGTGTGTGAGTGTGATCTGTAAATAGTGTGTGTGCGTTGCATGTGTTGAGGGGGAGAAAACCAGAAAAATAACAAAAAATAGTGTGTGTGCGTTGCATGTGTTGAGGGGGAGAAAACCAGAAAAATAACAAAAAAATAGTGTGTGTGCGTTGCATGTGTTGAGTGGGTGAAAAATCAAAAAGAACAAAAATAGTGTGTGTGCATTGCATTTGTACATATTGTTCGTTGCATTTTTTGAGGGGGGGAAATTTTTCACTGTTTGAGGGGGAGCTAATTTTCACTGTTTAAGGGGGAGTTCTCTATTTTTTACTGGTTTTGGGCCTCGAAAACTTTAAAAGAGCATTGTGTGCCAGCCCAATAATTCGGGCTCAAATGTTACGGAAAGAGGTCCAAAATTTCTCGCGTATATAAGCCTCGCAAAAACCCTTCTCCTTCTTCCATTCAAATTTTTCGCAAAGGCAGAGCTCTCAGACCTTTCTTCTTCCTCTCAACCTTACAATCTCGCAATCTCCTTCTCTCTTTCTCGACTTCTCTTCGAAGGTAGTTAACGTTCAATAGCAATCACCCATCTCAAAAATGAACGTTCAATCTCGGAAAACCAGTTGAAATTTGTTCGTGTTCAAAATCCAAAAACGAACGTTTTTTTCTCGCAAAACCTTGTAACTTCTCAAAATCGAAATCAAAATAGTTTGTTTTTGTTTGAATGTATGTCGCAATCTTATTGTTTTCATGTTTACTATATCTGTTTATGCTTTTGCAGGTGGTTTAAATCTCTTCGAAATCGTCGGTTCATCTTCTCGAAATCAAGATCTCGAGATGGGCATCTCGACATCTTGATCTCGAGATTTAAATCTCGAAATCGAGATCTCGATATCTTCATCTCGACATCTTGATCTCGAGATTTGAATCTCGAAATCAAGATCTCGAGATCTTCATCTCGACATCTTGATCTCGAGATTTGAATCTCAAAATTAAGATCTCGAGATCTTCATCCCGACATCTTGATCTCGAGATTTGAATCTCGAAATCAAGATCTCGAGATCTGCATCTCGAAATCAAGATCTCGAGATCTGCATCTCGACATCTTGATCTCGAGATTTGAATCTCGAAATCAAGATCTCGAGATCTGCATCTCGACATCTTGATCTCGAGATTTGAATCTCGAAATCAAGATCTCGAGATTTGGATCTCGAAATCATCATCTCGAGATTCAGATTTCAAGATTTGAACTTAGCAATTTTTTTTCAAAACTCCACCTGCATAAACTTATCTGACAACTGCAAATCAAACTCTTTCAATCAAATCAAACAGTTGAACTTCATGTGCTGACCCCCTGCTTCTACAGTTTAAAATGGCAGGAAACACTCAAACACAGATTGACGACGCCATCTACCCTAAGGGCAAGTGGATCAAGGTGCTGGACAACAACTTCCAGCTAGACCTCACCGTCTTCAAGTGCCAGAACCCAATCATTCCGGCCATAATGAAAGGTCACTATCTCTGGCTTGCACTTCACAACGCCAAACCAGTGCCAGAGATATACCTACAACAATTTTGGGGTCACATGCACACGGATTCATTGAAGGATCGTTCCAAGATCAAGACCAAGTTGAACGGCATGCGGGTGATTCTGACACCATCCACTCTACGGACTACTCTATCGCTGCCGATACATGACGAATACGATGCACTGCCGTCCATCCCAGATCTATTGAAAGACGTGGCGTCCCTAGGCTACACCTCATTACTGCCACAACTCTCCAACTTTAACGAAGCATATCTTCACCATCCGTGGAAAAATCTATTTGGGCTGGTGAACAAGTGCCTGTCGCCTAAGCATGCCGGCTTCGACAAGTGCAACAAGCAAATATTGCTGGTCTTTCATGGCATCGCGTTCAACAAGAACTACGATCTGGCTCAGCTCTTCTACTCAGAGCTAATGGACCTGGTCAAGGCCAAAGAAAAGAATAGGCCAGGTACCATTCCGTACGCTAGGTGGCTTGGGTTGATCATCAACGACCTCATGGCAGAGCATTCAACAATCCCAAAACGCAGCTCCGATCCACATTTCAAAGCCCCAAAGCTGCAATACTTCAAAGCGGACAAAAACCCGACCTACGGTCTGAGGATTCCTGGGTTTCTGCTCAACCTTGTGAGGTCTTCAAACCCAGCTATTCAGCAATACAAAGAAGCCACCGAGAAAACCGTCCCTATGGTTCAGCAAAACCCAGCTGGACCTACCCAAGGGACAAAGCCGAGTGTAAGTAAGGGTTCCAAGAGAGCCCAAAAGCCACAGAAACCAGTGGCCGGTTTGCCCAATGAAGGGAAGTCTGACGACTCTCTAGAGACGAGTCAGGCGGCTGAGGGCACCGAAAAAGACGCTGAGGATACGGCCAATGAATCGTCGAGTGAAGCCCAAACGAATACTGACGACGAGGCTTCCGAGAGCGTGGGCACGGAGAGTGAAAAATCTGACTCGGATGATGACGATGATGATAACGATAGTGATGATGTGGAGCTCACATATGCACTGATCAGAAAAGGGAAGCTGCCCGTCGAATCTCCAAAGAAGAGAAGAATTACTGCTGAAGACGCAGCACCAATCATAGCTCGCAGACCTCAAGTCTTCACCATAAAAGAAACAGCTAAACCAAGAGCTGATCCGAGTGAGACTAATTGCTCCAAGGATGATTACGACGAGGCAGCTCACTCCATCAAGACATCAATCAACCAGGAAGAAGTTGTCATTCGAGAGACCAGGGCTAAGGTCAAAAATGACAAGGTTGCTAAGGCCAAGCCCCAGCCCCGAGCGAAAAAGAGACTGTTTGATAAGGCAGACGAGCACATCTTTGCGGGCTGCGACTCCTTTATCCAGATAAGCCGAGCCGAATCCCTAAGCACATGAGCCGATCTTTTCGGTTCCCGGGTAGAAGTCGCAGCATCTGGCTCAACTGCGCATGCACAGCCCTCTCCCAGCCACTCAATTGCCTCTCAAAAGGCCATTGTTTCAAAAGAGCGGGACTCAACCCCCTCGCTGGTTCCTTCTGAATCAGTTGAGCATACAATTGACCTATCTCCCGAGGTCAAAACCCCTTCTTCTCTCACATCGAGTCTAGGTGTCACATTTCCCACATTTTCTTCCTTTTCTAGGACACCTACACTATTCACTGCACATACAGGTGCACTCACCCTGAACGCAACAACCAGAGCGCAAGCTATGACGGTTGGAAGCCCTGCTACGCCCATAATGATTCCATCATTAAATGCAGGCCACACATCAGCAATCTTCACTGATGCTGTGTCAACAGTTACAACCCCCGTAACTGGTCACCCTACCTTTGAAGACGTAAACATTCTACTGAATCGCTTCCTGGATTCCACCATTAAGCCATGGGTGCAAGATGCAATGACCGCTCTAGCACAGGAATTTAGGACCACCCAAGCGGTTCGGTCTGAACAGACACCACCCCAACCTTCCCCTGAACCATTCATCTCCCATACACAACCCATATCCTCCACCCCTCTATCCCACCAATCCATAAACCAAATTCCCATACCTTCTATTTCTCGGGGCACCCAGAATACAGAACCAGTATTCTCCCCACACCCGACCACACCCTCCATCGATCTCTCCTCCCTATCCTTTGACACACTAGCTTTGGCTTTGCTGAACAATCTCTTAAATACCCCATAAGACAACCTCACTCTTCATCAGCAAGCCATACTAGAAGCTCTTCTTTCCTCACCCGAAACCAAGAGTACTTGCAAGGAGAGTCTTCGTGGTCGCAAACGTTCCCATGAGGACCCCGATGATTCGGATCCTCATGAGGGGGAGAACAAGCGACCTCGATCACTTGAGCAAACTACTCTCCCAAGCCAAACTCCACAGCCAATTCAACCTGAAACCTCAACAAACCAACAGCCACCATCCACAGCCAAACTATCTAGCATGGTCGAGCTAGAAATAACATCCCGAGGCGTATCTCCCAGAGATACCAACCGAGGAGGGGATGGAAGTCCTGATGATGTTACCACTGGTACATCTTCTCCATCAGGCCATCAGTTGGAACCCAGTTCTAAGCTGATGTCAACGGGCAATCCTAGTGAACCCGGTAGTGCTACACAGGAACAATCACCGCCTGAACAAAGAACTCCATATATTTCCCCAGGCAAAGCATTCATGATGCACTGGAAGAGGCGGTGATATACGACAAATGGCCAAGAAAATGGACAGAATGGGATGATCTCCGGGTTGAAGCCGAGCAAGAGGACATGCAAAGAAACTGGTGGCTACGAGAGCTGATCAACAAATGCTCTGAAGATATTATACGGCTCGAGGACGATGAACGCAAGGAAGGGGAGAATTATAAGGAATCCCAGAAGACTCTTGAATCAGTCGTAAGACAAACAGCGGGAAGACTTCCCAAGACAGAGAAACCCTGGGATAATGTTCGTATCAAAGCCCCCTTCCAAGAAGAAATCAGAGAGCATATCTGGCGTAGACCAGACAAAGTCAAGCCACTGAACGAACTGAAGCTAAGAGGCCTTACTCACTTGAAAGGAAAGCAGGCTGGAGGTCATCTGCATATGTTGCTGCAAAGGTCAACCGGTACACAGAGAGAACTAATGGAACAAGATCTGAAGTCGAATATTCTCCCGATTCATCAAATTCTACAAGTGAAGGCTGAAGACTATCATGGAGTAACATTCTACACTTACAGACTTCAACGCACCGATGGGAGCGAAATCACTTGTCAAGAGAACGACTTCATCATGCTGAAACCGGATGACATCTACCAAATGCTCATGGCCTACAGATACCTTCCAGTCAGGCAGAGCATAGTATACAGCGAAGGCCTCGCAGCTATCAAGAGATTCATGCTTAGACAGATCCGAGTACACTCTTCACATGACCTACAGATGGCTATTGAATGCAATCTGAAGAAGACAAATCTGACAAAGCCAAAATTGTATGGTCCAGAACTTGAAGATTTCCCAGCCTACCACATCTTCTTCAAACCGCCAGCAGTCACCTATCTGAACCACAAGAACGAAAAGCGTCTGATGGTTGTCAGTGAAATCGAGAAGTACTGTGACGGAACACTGAAGATAATCAGAGAGCAGATTCTACAGATGAAGGCAAAGCTAGAGGAAAATCTTCAAGAGGCATCGTCTTATGTTCAAAAGGAACACTCTACTGTAGAGACAATTTTAAAGGCCATTGACGATCACCTCGAAAAGAGAAATGTGCTGAGACAGTATGAACATGCACTTGGTTTGAGGAAGCACTACTTCAAATCACAGAAGCAATAAGAGAATGGCACTTGATCACAAAGGGGGAGATTGTTGGAGATATTTAATTGTGAATCAAGTTGGTCATAGATTAGCTTTATATTTAATCCTTGTATTTAAATAGTGCATAAATTAGATAGAAATCAGGCCAAGTGTTAGGCCCATTTAAACAGGCCAAAAGCCTGGTACGCCTAACCTAAACCTCGCCTATAAAAAGGGAGCCGAGGTTTAGGAAAAGGTTGAACGTCGTACTTATTATTCATAGCCTTACGCTTATTATTCTGCTGTACGTTCCACGGTTTATCAAAGAAGGTTTTACGGTGATTCATTCTCTGTTCATCTTTACGTTTAATCTTCCTTGTTAGATCGATTATTCATTGCTGTTACAGAAACAGGGACTAACAATCATCATCGCCTTCTTCCTCAGCTTCATCATTAGTCGGGGGATCAGGTTCCCTTCCTGCCTCCTGATCGGCTTTCCTCTTCAGGTTCCGATGGTATTTATCAAACTCCGTCAGGAGGACCTTGCCCTCGGAGAACTCCGATAGTGCAACTGGCTGGCCAACGATCCGCTCCAGGATCGGCACCATGCCCTCCATGATCCGTTGATAGCCGGAGATGAAAATGTCCTTAGCTAGGGCATTGGCCCATTCCTGACCAACTGCAGTCTCCTCAACCAGCTTCACCCCCTCCTCGAGGCGGGCCAATTTCTCTAGGATTTGCTCCAGACGCTTCCCAAAAAGGACACCCACTTGCGCTAATCCACGTTTGTCTGCAGCACTCACAAATTCATCAGATGACTGGTACTCGGTCTGAATTGCTTCCTGGATGGCGGAGAGAGCCACAGCTATTTCCTAGGGGCCATCCAGGATTTGGGGGTTATTTTCTACAAATCCGACTTGAGCGGCCTCAGCAGCAGCCACCTTAGCCCGAGCAACGACATGTTCGACCCAAAGTTGGCAAAGCTCGACTTCGAGTTTTTTCTGCTCTTGACTAGCGGCCTGCAACACGTCGGCAGTCGCCTGCTCTGCCGAAGTCCGCGCCCGGATCAGATCTTTCTCTCTCTCCAGACGAGCAATCTGGAGCTGAACACTGTAGTAGCCGACCTGAGGAACAAAACAGTTAGTTGAGGAGCAGGACGACCCTAAAAAGATAGTCAAGGGAACGAACGTTAGGGATATTTACCTTGAGAGTGGCCAGGGCCACCCCTGTCTCAGCGACTCAGCCCGTTCCACCGTCAGCTTTGGGAGGTGATAGTCATTGAGCATGGCGAAGGTACTCCAAACCCGACCAGGCTGGCATCCCCCTTGTTTTATAACCGAGTGGATCGGGTCATCCAGAACGATCGGTTCGAGGGGTTTTAAGAAGTTGACCCGAGCGGCCTCCAAGTTGGCAGCCTCCGAGGAGCTCGGAAGTTCAGTGAAGAGGGGATTGGTTTGAAGTGAACCGAATGGCTAATCCACCTCCATAGCCTCCAGGTTCACATGATCAACAGGAACCTGCTGTAACGGTTCGGGCTCTTGAACCCTCGGTTGTGTTGCCTCCGGTGCTGAGGTCCTGGCTTTCTTCTTGGAAGGTTTTTTTCTTCTTAGCCACACCCATCTCCTCAAGACGGTTTCTGTTCATAATTGCTTCAGTGTTTGGAGCTGAAAGAAAGGAAAAATGTTAGTACCGAGCGGGCTTATCGTGTATGAAACAAAGCATGATATGTAAGTTTCTCACACGGGAAGGACCGCCCGGGCCATAGCACTTGGTTTTCAGTCAAGAGGCCTAGGGATTCGGGCGCTACCTATCCCGACTTCCACAAGCCGAATGGGAGTTAAATAGTCCATGATATCCAACGTCTTGGCCCTCTCCACTGCAACGATTTTCTCTTCTAGCTCTTCAGTGAGAAATGGATCGGCCGATTTTGGTGGGTAAGCGTTCCACCTCTTGGGGATAAGGTCATCCGGAACAGAAATGAAGAAGAATCGGTCTTTCCACCCCTTGATGGAAGTGAGATTCCCCTTGAAAAGGATTCATCTCGTTCGGGCACTCACTTCCAGGAATCCCTCAATTTGTTGGGGCGCGACCTTGAAGAAATGGTGAAAAAGGTCTAGGACTGGCACCACGCCAACATCCTTGGAACGACAGATAAACCCGGCTATCACCCGATAAGAATTATGCATTACTTGGGCCGGGACTACTTGATAATGGCTCAGAAAGGCCACAAAGAAGGGGTGCAGTGGAAATCTTAGCCCGACCTTGACAGAATCAAAGTGCACCACCACCATCACAGGGTAGTGGCGCAGTGGGTGGAGGCCAGCGTGAAGACGAAAATCGACTGGGTCGGGAATCAAGGTTGGAACTTGAGGCCTAAGTTTATTGGACATCTTTTGCCTCCGATTTCGAATGGGCCGCAAATCCAAGTGGTGACGAGGAGTGTCATCAGGAGGACCTTGCCTCATCATCGCCATATCATCACCAGATACGACATCATCTGAAGAACTACCAGATTCAGTATTCTCAGAACCACTTGCGGAAGGGGGATTTTCAGTCGCACCCTCCATGGCGGCACCGGTGTCCACTATATCATCAATGGTAGTGTTGGTCCCAGAACCTCAAACCAGTTCAAAAGTGGAAAGCTCAGAAGGACCAGTACTCGTCGACATTTGTACCGAACCAAAAGAAAAGTAAAGAAGGGGAGGAAGAAAGGATCGGTGGTTACCTGAGCGAGCTTGGGAAATTAGGGATTTGAAACAAGGCAGAGCAACTGAGCGAAGGAACGAAGATCCGGAAACCAGGGGCCAAGGGCCCAAAGTCATACTTATACCCTGAAGGCGTGATAGGCACTAGTTGTTAGTGCCTAAATGTACATTTTTATTATCATTTGTAATATTTATTTACTAGTATTATGCAAGTTTGTAGTTGTTAGTTTGCATTTGATTGTAATCGTATTTTTAGCATTTTATTGTTTGTTGTAAGTTGTAGTTAGTTGAGCTATAAGTTTAGGATAGGTTTGGATGCAAGAAGGATGGAAAAACCTGAGTTTTATGCAAAACCCGAACGGGTATGGACTTTACCCGGCCGGGTATGAAGTGACAAAGGAAATTGCTGCAAAACTAGCAAATACCCGGTCGGGTATGAAGTGATTTCGGACCAAAGAACGAGCAGAAGACACAAAAACATGGGAAAATATTTGATTTGGTAAATACCCGGTCGGGTATGTCAAAATACCCGGTCGGGTATCCGGCTATAGGTCTTGAAAACACCTATAAATAACCCCATTTTCCTTCACTTTTAAATCATCCAATTCCTTTATACATCTAAGCTCAGTCTAGAATAGTTCTTTCTTTATATTTTCTTCATGTTTAGTCTCCAAATGAGGAGCTAAACTCTTCCATCTTGGTTTTGCTACTTTGAAGCTTAATGATTTGTAAGTTGTGAGTTATTTTCTTTAATCTTCTTCCTTGAATATTAATTCTTTCCTATTCATATTCCATATTAATATTTTGAGCATTACTTAAAGTATCAACTAGTTTTGTTTCTTATATTAATTATTACTAGAATCAATCGGTTAATACGCTTGTTATTAATCCTGTTCTTTCAACAGTAGTAAACTTGGATTAATAATGCATGCATCTCATGGTTAATATGCCAAGGGGAATTAATTATATTGATTAAACCAATAAACCGCTTGTGTTGAGGTTATCAATCTCAATCGTTTTCATCTTAAGTTTATTGCTACTATCAAGTTAATATACGGCGCTTGTTCTATATTGACTCGATAGTAAGTTTTATTAATGAACGCATCTCGTTATTAATAACTACCCTCAATGAACTGGATATACTCCTCGATTGAGTATTTGAGAGGAAGATAGTTAAAGATATATCCGGGATCGACGAACATTTCATTAAGTGGATAAAAGTAAAACCAAGTCCTCATCTCTATTAATTAAAACACATATAGGTTGTTTATCTTAGTTTTTAAATTAAATCATTCAATCCCAAAACCCCCCTTTTATTTACTAGTTTCATAAAAAGAAAAATATTCCTTTCCCTGTGGATATGAACTCTACTACGCTATACTACGGTATTTGCCCTTAGTAGTGAATTTAATTTGAGGCACACTATGACAAAGTGCTCGTCAAATTTGGCGCCGTTGCCGGGGAAAGGCAATTATTTTTCTTTTTATTTCTTTCGAGAAAAATCAAAAAAAAAAAAAAAATATTATTCAAATATAAAGATTTCTATTTCTTCTGAGCTTTGAAGTATATGGTTAAATATCCTTCACTGAACGAAATCACCTACCAAACAAATCCCGAAATAGAACAAGCCTTCGAGAGGTTGAGAAATTTATTTCCGCACACACCCTCGGAGGAATCTTCAAAAACTAGCTTAAGCTCAAGCGAATCCGAAGAGTCGATCCACATGGCTCTCGAGACAAGAACATTGAGCGAGCTCACAGGTCCAGACCTCAACGAACAATCACTATGTATCACCTTCCCTACTCTTGATGAAAGTGCTACATTTGAGCTCAAATCAGGGCTTATCCATTTACTTCCTTCATTCCATGGTCTACGAGGCGAGGACCCGAACAAACATATCTCGGAATTCCATATTGTTTGCACAAGCATGTGCCCAAATGGAGTCACCGAGGAGCAGATCAAGTTGAGGGCTTTTCCATTCTCCCTCAAAGACACCGCCAAAGATTGGCTATTCTATCTTCCCTCAGGGAGCATCAATACATGGGCTCAAATGAAAAAGAGCTTCCTTGACAGGTACTATCCTGCATCTATCTCTTCAAGTCTCAAAAAGCAAATCAGCAACATTGAGCAAGCAGATAGTGAGACCATGTACGAATATTGGGAGCGCTTTAAAAATTTATGTGCTAGTTGTCCATATCATGGGTATTTGGAACAAGATCTCATCCTCTACTTCTATGATGGACTTGTTGATCAAGATAGACGCATGGTGAATGCGACATGCGGAGGGGGTATTGTTAACAAAACCCCTTCTCAAGCAAGAGACCTCATTTCGGTGTTGGCCGAAAACTCGAGACATTACAACGGGAGGTCATCATCAAAACGAGTCATGGCAGCGGAATCCAACAATTCGTTGGAAAGTCAAGTGGCCGGCTTGACTTCTTTGGTAAAAGATTTTCTCTTAAATCCAAAAACCCAAGAAGCCAAGGTCTGCGGCATATGTTCAACACAGGGGCACCCCACTAATTCTTGTCCAACGCTACAAGAAGAGAACTCCGAGTAAGTCAATGCTTTGGGGTTCCAAGGTCAAAGGAGGTACGATCCTCAAGGCAATAATTACAACCCGGGATGGAGGGACCATCCGAATTTAAGGTACAAAAATTCTACGGAAATTCTCAACAACAAACAAACCCTCCTCCTCAATTATATAAACAACAAGGTCAAACATCGAACTCGAGTATGTCCACCGAAGACATGATTCGAGCACTTGCCGTAAATATGGGAACAATGCAGCAAAACATGGGGCAATTCCAACAAACCATGATGCAATTCCAACATGAAACCAAGTCGAGCATTCAAAATTTGGAAACTCAATTTAGCCAAATTTCGAGTGCCGTAAGTCGACTCGAGGCAAAAGATTCGGGTAGGCTCCCTTCCTAAATTGAGCAAAACCCAAGACAACATGTTAATGCAATCATGTTGAGGAGGGATAAAGAATTGCAAGCGCGGGAAGTTGAGGAGGAGAAGCAAGAGGTTGATCTTGGAGAATGCTTTCAACCGGAAGAGGAGGAGCCAACGAAAACTAAATTCCCTCCACTTTCATCATATGAACCACTCCCTCTGTTCCCTGAGGCATTGAAAGATACGAGGAAGCTGAAGAATGATCGGGACATCTACGAGACCTTCGCCGATTCTGAGGAAAGCATCCCACTCTTCAAACTAATCAAAAGTGTTCCCCGTTATGCAAAGTTCTTAAAGGAACTATGCACAATGAAAAGGAAAAATATACTGAAAGGAAAACAAAAGGGTGAGGTTAGTGAACGTGTCTCGGCCATTTTTCAAAAGAAACTTCCCAAAAAATGTAGCGACCCGGGCATGTTCACCATTCCTTGCAAAATAGGGGACACCAATTTTTCTAAGGCCTTGTTGGATTTAGGAGCATCAATAAATGTCATTCCTTATTCCTTGTATAAATCCTTACAACTCGGCCCACTACATCAAACTGGTGTAGTGATTCAACTAGCGGATCGGTCTAATACTTACCCGAAGGGTGTAGTAGAAGATGTGCTAGTAGAAGTAGAAAATTTGATTTTCTCTATTGATTTTTATGTTCTGGAATTGGGAGATGATAACCAAACTACACCCATTCTTTTGGGAAGACCCTTCTTAAAAACCGCTAAAACAAAAATTGATGTGTCTAGTGGTTCATTAACAATAGAATTTGAAGATAAAAAGTAGAATTCAACATCTTTGATTCTACCGAAAAACAAATTAAAGATCAATCTCTTTGTTCTTTAAATGTTTTTGAACCAGCACCACCACTAAATATTTTTGTTGGAGAGGAAACAAAAAAATTCTCAATTTTTAATGAAATAAAAATTGAGCCAAAAAAATCTATTTTGAAAGGAGAATAACTTGAAAAGTCGCCTTAGTGCGAGTTAAAACCACCGACACTTGAGGTGGTGACGAAGAAGAAAATTCGGCCTTACTGGAAAAGGACGAAGAAGAAAGTTGAAAAATGGCCAAACATGGCCTTTACAAATGAAACAAGGGATGTTCACGATCCCACTTAAAACAAAAACAAAATAAAAATAACGTCGTGTCGCGACATTAAATCAGGCGCTTCTTGAGAGGCAACCCAAGTTTTTATTTTTATTTTCAGTTGTGTGTGTGTAAAAAAAAGTTTTTGAAGTAAAATCGGGAACAACCCCGTCCGGGTATATCCCACACCCGATCGGGTAACAGCACAAAAGGGGTATACCCGGGAAACTCACCCACCGAGTAAAAATGAAAAAATCAAAAAAATAAGAGAAAACCCGACCGGGTATACACAAAACCCGATCGGGTTTTAACACTTTTTCACCCCTGGAACGCTTACCCATTCGGTTATGGCATCAAAACCGGCCGGGCAAGAAGAAAGCTGAGAAAAATGAAAAAAATGCCAAATACCCGACCGGGTATCACAAATACCCGACCGGGTATTAGGCTTAAAAACATTATGCCAAGTGAAAATCAGAATACCCATTCGGGTAACAGCCAATACCCGACCGGGTAATCGAGCAAATTGACGGATTTTTAGCCCAAAACTCAGTTCGACGAGCTTATCTCCTTCCCCAAACTTGGAGACCTCAAACCTCAACCTCCACTGTTGCTCTTTCAAGCTTCGAATCCGCCCCTAATAAAGGTGGGCATGTGGTCTCTAATAAAGGAGATTGACCAAGAAAAAACTTCTTGGACTATAAAAGTAAGAGCTGTTCGGGTTTATGCAACCCCAGCCTATGGGATTCATGGTGAATCCTTGCACTGCATTTTCCATGACGCCGAGGTTAATTTTTTAAATTTCAGTTTAATTTGTAAAAGATGTAGTGAATGTATGAACTAAACATGTGTCTACACAGGGAACAAGAATACACGCACACATTAGGAAAACCCAGGTTCCAAAGTTTGAGTCATTGTTCAAGGAAGGAAAAGTTTACGCAATTAGACTTTTCCTGGTCCAAGACAACTATATGAATTTCAAGACAACAAGGAATGCTTATAAGTTATTATTTCTCTATAAAACTGAAGCATTCGAGATTTCAAAAATCAATTTCCCATTGAGGATGTTTGACTTTACATCTATTGGTGCCTTGCAAGCTGCAAAAGAGGTTGATGAAACCCATGCTATAGGTGATTTTTTCATAAAAATATGAGGTTTCATTAAATTTTTATTTGAAGTAAATAATCATTTATGAAAATTATGATCATTTTTAGATGTCATCGGCAAGGTAACATCGATGTCAAACCCCAAGGCACTAACGAAGAACGGTAGGCAAACTCAGTTGGTGGATCTCACCCTCGGTGATGCTCAGTAAGTATTTCTAACTATCTATTCATACTGTTGTAATATTAAATGCTCAAAGCTATCTATCTATGTTACTCTGTATTATGTAGTGGGAATACTATTTCTTGTACTCTATGGGATGACTTGGTGGATCAGTTTGTAGATTTTTTGAAGACAAAAACTAAGAAGATCTTTCTTATTCTTCAATTGTGCCGTGCAAGGAAATTTCAGGGTATGTGTGAATAGCTAAATAACATTTTCAGTTTGTATATTTCTGCAGTTTGTATATCTATGCTTAACAAATTATATTTTTAGGTCATGTGGGTGCAATAAACATGTTTAATGTGACAAAGATGTTGCTGAATAGTGATAGTGAGGAGTGTGTGGAGTTTAAACCGACGTAAGGAATTCCTAAAGAATTTAAACTAAATTTTGTTGATTATATCATTTGTGTAATCAACTCTTTACAAAAATGACATAGGTTCGGGCCAGGTAAAGATGATGATGGCGATGTTCTAGCACTAGGCAATTTCGTGACCCCTACTTATCAAGATGATGTAGCAAGCGGTGAAGTCAACTTGGTTTCGATTGATGATCTAATGAAAATGAAAGAGGTTGTGATATAGTATATGCAATTCATTATAAAATTATGGATGTGATTTGATAGGTGCAAACTGGAGTATTTTTACTAAATATTTTTACTTATATAGGATGTGAAACATTGGATCTATGGAGAGATTTTGGCAATAGACAGTTACCGAGACTGGTCCTGTATTTCTTGCAAGGGGTGCACTAGAAAAGTGGTGCCTCAAGGTGGTAGTTTCAGGTGTGGAGTTTGCAACACCACAGAAGTTGTTCTAAGGTTATACTTTTTTTTCTCATTCAGTTTTTAAACTGCTAGCACTCAGACATACACTAATGTTTTGGGAATTTTCAGGTACAAGGTGAATGTTAGGGTGATGGATGAAACTAGTCATGCTTCTTTTGTGTTTTGGGACAAAGAATGCATTGCTTTGGTGGGAAAGACCGCAAATACTCTTCGTGAAGAGATCGAGACGGTTTTCTAAAATATATGTTTCAATGTATATAGCTGATATGTAATGAATATACAAAGTTTAATATGTTTAAGTTTGTGGAATATACAGAAAGATGTTGGACCTTACTATTTTCCAGTTGAGATTGATGCGTTGGTTGAAATTAAGGTGTTGTTTCGAGTTCAGACTAAGAGAGAAACTATAAGCTACAAGGGTGTGGCAACCTTTAGTGTAATTGGAGTGAATTGTGATCCTAACGTTGTGTCTTTGTACAAGAACAAAGGAAAAGCAGTGGAAGGTGAAGATGATTTCACACTGTTCAAGAAGGAGTTTTATGTGCCTTAGGAAGTATGTGTGCTTATGTCTTATCAATTTTTTTTGCTAAAACTTTGTGATTAGATTTTTAGTTTTTTATAATTACTACCCCATTAAATTTATAAAACTTCTGGGCCTAAATTCATTTAACTTGGCAGGTCACGTTACTTGATGAGGAGGAGACAAGCCCCATGTTGACAAAGGAACAAAGGAAATCACTTAAGGTAGACAATGATGGCATCAAGAGGAAGCTATTTGTTGAGCCCCCATCTGTCCATCCAGTGAAGAGGTTGAGGAAAGAGAAGGTGGAAAAGAAGTAGGAGTGGAAAAGGAGTAGGAGTGGAAAATGACTATTTTTGACAAACTGATGTACAGTATATATGCATTAGTTGTATGTAATATCTCTAGGTGTCTGTAATATCTTAGGAAAATGATTAGGTTATGATACAAACTTTTGATGTTGATTACTTGCTAAGTAATCTATTTTGATCCTAAGTTTGTAAGAAATGGCGTTTGTTGTTACGTGTTATGTAACCTATTCTTAATCTAATGCTATCCAGTTGTGTTTGAATTTTGAGTTGTGTAAAAAAAAATTCTAACAATACATTTTTTGTGGTGTTACTGATGGTGTTTTAGATTGTTATTAAAGGTTTGTGGACCAACATCCACAAAGCTTTAGAGTGTTAAGCCTGAATAACTCCCCTACCTCAAGGTAGGCTACCTTGAGTGAATTGTTGAGCATAATTAGGAAAATATTTCCTAATCCAACAATATAACATAGTGTTTGTATATTTAAATTTAAATATCATAAAATGGTATCCATATTCGAAAAATAGTTTCGAGGTCATTAACAATAAAAGTAGAAACAGTTTAATATGCATTTAGTATTTAGAAGGAATGCATTCAACACTAACTATGGCTATGCATATAATTAAGTTTGAATACTTAAATATCATAATTACCGGTGTACCATACTTAAGGATTTATTGTTGGGATACTGAATTATGATTTAAAAAGAGGGGTAGGATGACTGTTTATTATTGGTGTATGATGGATGTTAAGAATGTATTGAGAAAATGTGTTATTCATTTTCATGATATAGTGATATGGGATTAAAAAGGTGTAGGATGGGTGTTTATTAGTGTATGATATTGTGTGTGGTCTAAAACAGACAGTTATACAGAGTAATTTTTAATGTGATTTGATTGTAATGATATAATGTGATGACATTGTTGTTCTAACTGAGTTAGCAACATTATTTAATGTGAATCACTTTTGACAACATGATTCATTCATTGCAATTATTTAGTTGGAATGAGTACAACAAAGTTATTAATTACCCAATAGGCATCATTATTAGCATTCTGTAAGTACTGTGAGTATTTGTTTAAATAAAAATAATAATTGATACATTTTTATTTGAACAATGAAATATTTGTGGACAAAATATTAATTACATAATGATTAATATTTGTAAAACTAGGCTAGGGAATACATGATTTCATTGATATTAATTGAAAAAAAGTCATTTAAGTGTGAAGTGTGAGTGCCCTCTTAAAAAATTGCGTTGGAAAGGTCTTAGATTGATAACTTATTTACCAGTTTAAGTAAATCTGTGTTAAATTTTATTTATCAGTATGAATTTGTGTTAAGCATAAATGGCTTTTACCTGTCGCACAACATTCCATTTATCTTTGGGATTTATTGCTTGGATACTCCAAGAATTGCTTTTTACCACCTACAAAAATCCAAGGTTATAATGATGACAACCAAAGGTGAGAACTTAAAACACTATTCAGTGATGAGTAGTTGTTAAGCTCACACACCTACAGGTTTAGTGCAATAGTCTACATAGAGATCTGTTTACAAAAAATTGTAAAACAAGAGTATAAATAAATATTATACAAGTTACTGTGATCCAAAATAACTGTTATATAAATATGCATATTATTGACTTGAAAATACTTGAAAACACTGGATAAGACTCATATTAAACTTGCTTCAAGGTTAGGTAAATGATTTAGGGCCTACTTGATACAGTTAGGTATCTAATAGCCTCTGAAATGAAAATGGTGTGTGAAAATTTGAAATTATACACAAGTAAGTGAGTAATGATAATGATATTTGTTATATGATTAAATAACAAACAGCTAATTACATATAACTTGGAAAAATACTTTGTTTGAAATGTAACAAACACTGATTTGAAAATCAAAGTCTAATCATGCCAGAAACATAACACAGGCAGTTGATAATGTCATTTTTAAACTTCAGTCATTTGAATGTTAATTGTTAGTGTATGATGGGTGTTAAGAATGTATTGAGAAAATGTGCTATTCATTTTCATGATATAGTGATATGTGATTAAAAGAGTGTAGGATGGGTGTTTATTGGTGTATGATACTGTGTGTTGTCTAAAACAGACAATTACACATAGTAATTTGCTATTGATTTGATTGTTATGATATAACACGATGACATTGTGTTTCTAATTGAGTAATAGATACAATGTGTGGTAAGTGTTTGATAAAGTTTCACTTTTGACAACACCATTCATTCATTGCAATTATTTAATTGGAATGAGTAAAACAGAGTTATTAATTACCCAGTAGGCATCATTAATATCATGTTATAAGTAGTGTGAGTATTTGTTTAAATAAAAATATTAATTGATACATTTTTATTTGAACAATGAAATATATGTGGACAAAAAATTAATTAAAAAATGATTAATATTGTCTTATCAATAATGATAGTCTATATAGAGATCTGTTTTTAAAAAATTGTAAAACAAGAGTATAAATAAACATTATACAAGTTACTGTGACCCAAAATAACTGTTATATAAATATGTATATTATTAACTTGAAAATACTTGAAAACATTGGATAAAGCTCATATTCAACTTGCTTCAAGGTTAGGCAAATGATTTAGGGCCTACTTGATGCAGTTAGGTGTGTAATAGCCTCTGAAATGAAGATGGTGTGTGAAAATTTGAAAATATACACAGGTAAGTTAGTAATGATAATGACATTTTGTTATAGGATTAAATAACATACAACTAATTACATATTAAATGACATTTGTTATAGGATTAAATAACAAACAGCTAATTACATATAACAAACGCATACAAAATGAAAGTCTTATCATGCCAGAAACCTAACACAGACAGTTGATAACGTCATTTTTAAACTTTAGTCATTTGAGTGTTAATATTTAAGAAGTATTTTTAGAGATTAAGACCTTGAGAATTCAGTTTCAAGACATTCACTCAACAACTTTCACAGCAAGTATAACAAAAATTGTATATCCATTTAAGTGACAGAAGATTAACAAACACAATTAACCAGACAAGCATCAAATTTTTCCCCTAAACAAAATACTTATCTTCCAAGTGGTGGCGTAGGTATGCGCATTGTTTAGTGTTGACCGTATAAATGAGGGCTTAATCTTTAGCACTTTTAGATCTGAAAACAACATTTGCCAGAAAGTTAGATCTAATCTGATTAAAACTAATAAACAAATATTCAATCCATGAATCACAAGAAACTTTTTTGCGAAAGAATCGTGATAGGCTGCGGATGTTCATGGTGTAGATATAAACAGGTTTGAACGAATTTGATTGCAACTTGGAAACACATACGAAACAATTAAAATGAGTAATCAATCGGAAACAGAAATTGTGAAACTAAGAAGTTTTGTATATGGAAACTGAATCCAAACTTACCGGTGCAACAACGATGGGAACATAGTTGATGGAATCCAAGACGACTGCGTGACTTCCGACAATTGGAAGCAAATTGACGACTGCGTCCTTGGAAGGAGTAGGCGAGGGGTCTGGTGGTATGCGAGAGAGAGGTTGGTATGCGAGCGAGAGGGCGGTAGGTTAGATGCAGAGTGGTAGGCGATGAGGCGGTGTAGAAGCGTATGAGAAACCCTAGGAATGGTATCGAATATATCGGTCATGCATTCTAACGGGTATAAGATGGGATGGGCTGGACTTCTAATGGATAGATGTGTATGTTGGAAATTAATGGGCTACATGGATTGGCTGATTTTGAAAAAAATTGGTATTGTTATTACATTAAGAAGCCCAGTTTGTGAAGTTTATGAAGTTGTGGTGAAGTGACTTTATTGGCTGATTCTGCTTATTTATGAAGGAAAAATTAAAATATAGTTTATTAATAAAATAAAGAAAAAATTATATGAAAAATGGCTTAAATGGTCATCTGCTTTAAGATCCATTTGATAATACTGAAATCAGCTAATTCAGTTGATGCTGTTAAAATTTATGAAGTTTTGGTTACGTTGAAGTTGCTTTATTGGCAGATTCTGTTTTGTTATGGGAAAAATATATATAAATTATTAATATAATAATGAAAAAATTATATGAAACAACAGCTAAAATGCGCATCTGTAGTCAGGTCATTCAATACAGCCAGAAATGTAACTCCAGTCTTACTTATTCTTATCACGTTCACAGTGAAATTATTTGTGATTATTGGAATTTACATCATTTGTGATTAATCTTAGCTTTTAGTGAAATTATTTATGTTTAAGATTAAATTTAAATTATATTTATGAATTGTGATTATTCATGAAATTTATAGATTCATGAACTGATAGGAATAACTATAGTTTCTTACATATGTGGTTAACCATTATTTCATGCAGATGATAACGCCAACGAACGTGTTGTAAGCCGAAGGAGTTTGCAAAATGCTCGGTTTCATGAATCTCTTTGTACCAGTGTTACGGGAACTATAAAACAAAAATCTTCAACCATTTCCCCTTTAATGGATGTCACAGCTGGTAAATACACCAAAATGTGCATGAGCTACCTATTTTTAACACATATTATTCAAGTAATTGTATCGTTGACTCTTTGATTAACAAAAGTTATCCTCCTTATAATGTAGTTAAGGAGTCGATCGATCGGACGTTAGTGTCAGATGTGTTTTCTCACCCGCCAGCGATTGTGAGGCCAATTCTGATTGATAAGAGGCCAAGTAACATTGCATCTACATCGGTTCCATTTAGTCACTTAGATGACATCATGGACAACGCTGCTCCGGCTGCAAATAGTTATTTCACGCAAGATGTAGATATTGATGATGTCAATGTAGACGATACATATGTGGATTATGAAGATCTAAAGGGCGTTGGTGCTAAATCGTCAAATGGTTGGCTTTCTATAAAATAAAAGTTTAACTTATTGTTGAACAACAATATCGAGTTTAATGTATTATTAAGTTATTGGTCCTTTTAAATTATATATGTATTATAATTATAATTTTTTCACATCTGTTGGTCTTAATTATGTAGACACTGGTAATTGTATTTCAGAGTTATGGGATATTGGCGATCCAAATTGTGTGTGCCCGTTTTGTGAAACACTGTTTTGGTATGAAGAGAGGAATGAATTGAGTTCTACTAAGAGAAATCCGAAGTATTCGCTTTGTTGCTCACAGGGCAAGGTGCAGCTTCCTGTCAACAAAGAACCACCACTGTTATTGCAAGGGTTGATAGATGGAAGAGATGCAAGAAGCAAGCATTTTCTAGAAAATATCAGATCTTACAATAGTATGTTTGCTTTCACATCTATGGGCGGTCGCATTGAGACGTCGATTAATAAAGGCAAAGCTCCTCCAATATTTAAACTTCCCACTGTTGGATCAGCTCCAAAATTTGCTCAATTGTATATCTATGATACTGAGAATGAGCTACAGAACCGGATCAAATCTGTAAGGTAACCTTAATGTTGCGAATAGATTTGTTATTCTGATTCATTTATGCTAAATATAGGAATTGTCGAATGAAGATTTGTTTCATTTTTTTAGGGGAGACGCTGATACTAACCGGTTGCATATTGAGATTGTGGAGGACTTAAGAAACATGTTGAATGATCACAATGTTTTGATGAAATCATTTAGAATGACTAAGGAAACGATTCATCAAGGTGAGAGTGTTGACGTGAGATTGAGGTTGATAGGCAAACGGAGTAGCGATGCAAGAACATATAACCTCCCAACTGTATCTGAGGTTGTTGCTTTAGTTGTAGGCGATTTTGACGAGTCTATGGGGGAGAGAGATATCTTGGTGGAAACACAGAGGAGAAAGTTGCAGCGTATTAATGAACTTAATCCAGCATATTTTGGCATGCAGTATCCTTTGTCGTTTCCATTTGATGAGGATGGTTACCGAGAAGATATTGCACTTTCGGGTTCTAGGATTGTCGTTGGGTCAGGTAGACGCAGTGTAAGCATACGAGAATTTTTGGCTTATCGCTTATAGGAGAGAGAATATAGCTATTTGACTATTTTGAAGGCCAAAAGACTCTTCCAGCAATTTGTTGTTGATGGTTATACTTTGATAGAGTCTGCAAGATTGAAGTATGTTAGAACTCATCAAAAACAGCTCCGTTGTGAAATGTACAGAGGTTTAAATGATGATGTTTTGCATGGAGAGAATGATCCTACCACTCAAGGAAGGAGAATTGTGTTGCCGCCTACTTTCACTGGTAGTGCAAGGTACATGATACAAAATTACCAAGATGCAATGGCGATTTATAGATGGGCGGGCTATCCTGATTTGTTTATCACACTAACGTGCAACCCAAAATGGCCCGAGTTTGATCGTTTTTTACGTGATATGAATCTTAAGTCTGAGGATCGTCCTTGTGTGAACTATGCCCAGATTTCAATAGTCGAATAAACTAAAATTAATAGAAAGAATTCTAATTGTGAAACCCTCAAGTATGTTTGGTCCATTCATCCTATATTTATAGGAGTATGGCCGAACATCCTTGTTACATTAGGATGGGCCGAATGATCTCTAATTAAATGGCCTTAATTAATTACTTAGCCCACTAATTAAATCCTAAATTAAAAAAGATAAATCTAATTAAATTGAACACAATAAAATATATCCTAACAGTCCTGATATCGTATGTCGGGTTTTTAAGATAAAGCTGGATGGTCTTATCAAAGACTTGCGGCGTAATAAGGTGTTTGGTAGTGTTAAAGCAGGTAAATATCTAATTTTCCATTAAACACACATTTACTTGCTCTATTTTTAATTGTAGTAATTTTTAAAGCACATTTTGCAGTGGTTTATATTGTTGAGTTTCAGAAGCGAGGATTGCCACATGCACACATACTATTATGGATGGAATGTGAGGATAAGTTGCCAACACCATCTGACATTGATAGGGTTATTTTAGTAAAGATTCCTGATAAAGATGAGGATCCACAATATTACAACGCAGTTCGTGATTTTATGATGCATGGCCCGTGCGGTATATATGCTAAGTCAGCTCCATGTATGGTTAATAATAAGTGTACCAAGCATTTCCTTAAAGCTTGGTGCGATGTCACAACGGTTGATGGTGATGGATATCCGGTTTATAGGATAAGAGATGATGGACGAACTATTGAGAAAAATAAAGTTCTGCTTGACAACCGATTTGTAGTTCCGCATAATCGGTTTTTGTTGATGAAATATGGTGGGCATATCAATGTCGAGTGATGCAACCAATCTCGATCCATTAAATACTTGTTTAAGTACATCAATAAAGGACGTGATCGAGTGACCGCAAGTTTTTTTAATAACGCGGTTGCAAATGAACAAAGTAAATCAGAGGATGAAATCAAAATGTATTACGTCTTAGCTTTCACATGAAAGAAAAGCAAACGGTGGTCTTCTCAAACAATGATCCTCTTGATTCTTTGATCGGGGGAGGAGTGTTAAGGCTAGCATGTTTTTGGGTTGGATGGAGGCTAACAAAAAGTACGAAATGACACGACAGATAACATATGCCAAATTCCCTCAGAAATTTGTATGGAAAAGTGAATCAAGGGAATGGATGCCAAGAAAGAAAGCGTTTTCCATAGGCCGAATATACTATGTTCCACCAGGATGTGAGGAGTCATATTATATGAGATGTTTATTAAACCATATCCGGGGAGTGACGTGTTATGAGGATTTGAGGACCATAAGTGGTGTGTTGTATAATTTGTATCGTGAAGCTTGCTACGCTTTGGGATTTCTAGACGACGATAAAGAATTTATTGACGGTTTTACTGAGGCAAATGATTTCACGACAACCTTTGCACTAAGGATGCTCTTTGTGATATTGTTGTGGTCTGAGTCCATGAGTCGACCTGAATATGTTTGGGAGAAATGTTGGATATACATGGCAGAAGATATTCAATACAAACTACGTAAGTTGTATCAACATCCAGGTATATGGAAATTCCTTTTGTTGTTATACCTATTACCACATCAATTTCATTGTTTCGTGCTATTTATATTTTGTGCATTAATTTGATTGGTCTTTCATACGACATTCTGTGTAATGCAGGATTTGTAATGGACAACGAGCAATTGCAAATGACAGCATTAACGGAGGTGGAAATGTTGTTGCAACGACGAGGGAAAAGTTTACGTAATTTTCCTCCGATGCCATATCCAAAGTCAAGTTCAACTTTACTTTCTAAAAATAGATTAGTTCAAGAAGAGCTCTTATATGATCGTCAAGCGATACATGAAGAACACGAGAGACTGTTTCAAGATCTGACAAGTGAACATCGTGTTGTATATGAAAAGATCATGCATTCAGTTGAAACCGGGTGTGGAGGGATGTATTTTATTTATGGATATGGTGGAACTGGGAAGACGTTTGTATGGAAAACTCTATCAGAAGCATTGAGGTCCAAAGGGGACATAGTACTAAATGTGACATCAAGTGGCATTGCTTCCTTATTACTACCTGGTGGTCGAACCGCTCATTCGCGTTTTGCAATTCCAATAAGTTTGAATGAAGATTCAGCCTGCAATATAAAGAAGGGTAGTCTGCTCGCCATGCTAATTGCTAAGTGTAAGTTGATAATTTGGGATGAAGCTCCAATGCTACACAAGTACTGCTTCGAGGCATTGGATAGAAGTATGTGTGACGTTCTTAGGTTCACCAACCCAAATAGTTTAAATTTGCCATTTGGTGGGAAGTCAATTGTGTTGGGAGGAGATTTCGTCAAGTGCTACATGTAATCCCTCACCCTGTCACCCACATTGATCTCCTCTTGAAAAAACCAATTATATGTTGCTGTTTCAAAAGTAACCAATCGCGCGGGTCTCAAAATCCTCATTCTTAATGAAGAAGGTTGTCCAAAGGATGAGACGATGAAAGTTGTCTACAAGGAAGTGTTTCATAATTTGTAATGTTTCAAATTCTATGATAATCACATTACATATTACTATAACTTACATTTATTTCTTATATCTAATGTTCATAATTAACTTGTATCCAATTATATTTTATCCATAACGATATTTACATCCCAACCACAATTCACGCACCGTGCATCGCACAGGTGCAATACTAGTTGGGATTTACATAGATAATGTACCATGGAGACATGGAGTTGCCTACAAGGCTACAAATAATACGAAGTATGAGACAATAAAGAATGGTTATACGTAGCCATGGACCAAATACATATCAAAACAGTCTTTTGTACAAAATTGAGATCAGTGGAAGTGGACTGGTGTTAGACCTAGAAATGCCCAATAACACAAAGATTCAGCCTATTTCAACCAAATAACTTTTACCAGAAGGGCTCGAATAGTTATAACTAAAATACATGAACGAAAATCTCCTTTTAGATGAAAAAATTGTTCAGGTATTTTAGCCATAACTATTCAACCTAAGAGAATCTTATCCTCCAACGTGTATGATGGTGTTGCTCTTAAAGAGAATGTGTGTCCTATAGGGGGGTGACGACATGGCCAGTTAGGAACGGTCGAAATGCTAGTCTACATAGATGCCAATCTTGCAGTGTATGGAACACCAATCTTTCCCCGTTGAACTGAACTGCCATATGATATACAAGGAGAGTTTCAATAATAAACATACTGGCCAGTTCAGAAAACTAGAGAAGTTACTATAATATCAACAATAAACAAGAAAAAGAAAAAGGAAAAAACTACACTTGGATAGAAGTTGTGCATTTGTATTCATCAAACCATTGTGCACAACTTCATAAATAAACATTAGCGTAGGCGCGTAGCGATGGGGTAACCAGATATGGCTCACCCAAGTTCAGTTAAAAAGTGTTAAATTTTCACTATAGAAAAATTTATATATATGGCCACAAATCTGAATTTTGGGAGCCCTAGCTAAACCAAGGAACTAAACAGTTTGGGGGATCATTTTGTATCTAAGTGGACATACAGAGTTTGAAATTGATACTTTACATAAAGAAAACTTTTCATTTTTAGAAAGCTTGTTATCCAAGACTTCTATAACTACAAGATTATCTGCAATTCTAACAAGTGAACTAGCCTAGAAAAGTTAACTTAGCACGTGCCTTCCAACTCATTTCCTATATGTTTTAAAATGTCATTTTTTCCCAAGCATCCTTTCACATTTCTGTGCTATTGTGCTAACATTAACATCTCCACCGAAAAAGACACCCTTCTCTCAACCCTATACTCCCATTCTTCATAAAATCAATATCCGTTAATGCCTTCCGAGCATGCTCAACCAAATATGTGTACTACAAGTCTACAACCATATTGTGGAATTATTGGTATCTCTTAATATATATTGATGATGGGCCCCTAGAAGTCCAAACTTCAAACACCAACAAAATAAAACATGTCCGTGGCATGAAGAGAAAGATGAGTTGCTGGCTAAACAAGACAAAAACAACACCTCATCCAAAGAAGTGCAAACAGGAAGAGAAGAAAACTGCACTTTAGACAAATAGATCTAACCGAACCTGAATGATAATGACAAGGAAGGTTCCATTGGAGCTAAGATTCCATGCTGATCAGAAGGAAGCAGTGACCAGACTACTGCAAACCAGCAGCAGCAGGCATATCACTATGCAAACATACATACAAACAAACAAACAAACAAACAAACAAACAAACAAACAAACAAACAAACAAACAAACAAACAAACAAACAAACAAACAAACAAACAAACAAACAAAAAAACATACATACATACATACATTTAACGGAATTCCGGAAACCTGAGCTTCAGTTTTGAACATATGATATGCAACTGAAGATAAAAGATTTACCTGATTGCTGTGAACAATCCTGGAAACCTGAGCATAACAGCATGTCCTGTTCATTATCAAACACATCAGAACTGTGAGAGTGAGTTTTAAACGTAATAACATCATATGCAGAACCGCGCACCTTTACTGCAGCTTGATCTTTAGTTTCTCTTTCTGTAGAAAATAAATTCTGAAAATCAGCTTGACAAGTATTTGTATAAAATGTAAACAGAACAGCATGATTGGACCAAAAAGAAAACAACTCCATTCAGGAGCATGAACCTAAAGAACAACATAGACAACCCACCCTTTCTAGAAGAAGTTGGGTTGACTGCCAATGTCAACCCAAGAAAACAGTCATCTCTTTCCATACCAAAATCCCAAAGGTTCAACTCAAGATTTGGTTCTGATCCTGCAATTAGAAATTTGCTTGTTCACTATATGGATATACATATATACATACATATAGGGTTTGGTTACAATAAAAGTGATGCTCCCGTACAAAGTGCGAATGACTCCACTTTTGGTCATTTTCGTTGCACTATTGCACTAAGACGGTTTTCACTTTTGATCGTATACAGTGCGCTATTGCATTCAGGAAGTCCAATTTTTACAATGAATACAAACTTTAATTTATTTACAAAAATGCCACCGTGTCTTTCATCCCTTTTAATACATATTTAAACTTTTAGGGCCATTAGAACCCAAATCCAGTGCACCGTATTCATTTGTTAGGGACCTGAACACTACCAAGAATTAGAGCCTTATTAAGTCATTTTAGTTTTGTTCAATAATAGGGTTTAGGCACTCGAAGAGTCTCAAACCTTTCCTTTCGTGACTTTCTGTATTCCTTCACTAAATTTTCATTAATAAACTACTACTTTCTTCTTGGATTCTTCAGTTACTTATCATTGGTATCAAAGCCATTGACAAAAGCCTTACCTGCGCATGGTCTTGACCCGATCGAGAATGGAGCAACGTGTGGAAAATCTGGAAAACACCCTAGCGGAAGTGAGAACTGCCGTGAATGAACTGCTTGGCTTGCGTGAGACCGTGGCCGAATTGAAGAATATCATGTTACAGGGTGACCACCATAAGAGAAGAGGACGATCAACCACAAACCGGCGTCGCCATACTTCAGCATGCGTGAGCTCCTCTAGTTCTGAAGGTAAATCTCATGAAACTCACTCAGTTTCACGCAGCCCTTATCAGAAGAGAATCAGCGACCGTGTATATACTGGAAGAAAGGTCGATTTACCACTTTTTAGTGGAGACGATGCTTATGGATGGCTGATTAGGGTTGAGCGCTATTTCAAACTCAACCATGTGGCAGAAGAGGATAAAGTAGAAATAATCTTGATAGCCATGGCCGGAAAAGCTCTGAACTGGTACCAATGGTGGGATGAACAGACTGATGACCATTCTTGGGTTAACTTCAAAGATGCTTTGTTCCGCCGTTTTCAACCCGCCTTAGTGCAGAATCCGTTTGGTCCTATGCTCAGTATTAGGCAAACTGGTTCTGTAATGGAATACCGGGATCACTTTGAAATGGTTGTAGCTCCTCTCAAACTTGCTGACCAAGGGATGTTAAAAGGAGTGTTTCTCAATGGCCTTAAAAAAGAAATTAGCACGGAACTGAAGTTGCACCAGACCAGTGGGTTAACTGAACTGATGGACAAGGCTTTGTTGTTGGAGCAGAAGAATAAGGTGTGGACAGGGAAAAAAAATAAAGAAGAAGACAACATAGGTTGGAAGGAACAGGGAGGAAAAATGGTTAGACCCTGGAACTGGGTAGACGCAACAAAGGGAAGAACACCTGCGTTAAATCCGGAGAGAACACTTTCAGAGAACAAACTGGAGGAATCGCCAAAACCGAGTAAGACATGGGAAGGTGGCCAAAGGTTGACACAAGCAGACTTAGAAGAAAGAAGCAAGAAGGGCTTATGCTTCAAATGTGGAAACAAATGGGGCAAAGAGCATGTTTGTGGAATGAAACATTATCAATTGATCTTGAGGGAAGAGCCAGAAGAAGAGGAGGGCACAGTAGATCAATTTTATGAGCGGGATGGAGCTGAAAACTTGCTGGAACCTAATGCAAAATCAGTCTCTTATCATCCACCTTGAGGACAAGGTGGAAGTTAAAGGGGGGAGTGATGTTAGGGACCTGAACACTACCAAGAATTAGAGCCTTATTAAGTCATTTTAGTTTTGTTCAATAATAGGGTTTAGGCCCTACAACTTATTAGAAGTGGGCTGGCCCATTAGAAATAGAATAAATAAGGGTGAGTGGGGATTAGATGGGGGGGCAGAACTTGGGATCAGGACTGGGATATTGGGAGTGAGAGACCACTCGAAGAGTCTCAAACCTTTCCTTTCGTGACTTTCTGTATTGCTTCACTAAATTTTCATTAATAAACTACTACTTTCTTCTTGGATTCTTCAGTTACTTAACATCATTATTAGTTTTCATGGGAATGACATTTTTATTTGATCCAAAATCTATATATAAACACACACATACACACACATATACGTATATATAAAGGTCTCTTGAAAATATGGCACTCATGCTCACCGTCATTACTTGACATCATCTGCACTGGACCACCCAATGAGCGTGGAATCCATATCCGAGCCTGTTTATTATCAGAGTAAGGTGCTTTATCCAGTGTATCATGCATACAGAAAGCAATAACAAGAAGAGTGTCTGACGTCAACAAATTGACAAACTTAAAAAAAAGTTGTTTACATGAAAAAAGGGATGCTGCAAGCACTGGTCAGCGGTTGGCCTCCTTAATGGATCCCATGAACATAGTTGCTATTTGTTTCATAAAACGCAAGTCAACATCAGAACCCACTCAACACTTATTCTATACAGTAAATGTTGGGATTGTGCACTCTTAACCCTAAGAAGATAGATTACCTGGATCAAATCAATAGCTTCCATGCTTGCATTGGGAATGACATCAGATAGATTTACCGGCAGAATCTACCAAAACAAGAAACAAGGATACTAATAAAAAATTAGCATGCCGCCCTTTACAAAATGAATACATGGGGTGTGTTTGGGGATAGCATAAAACCTTGTTTGGTTGGGAATTTGGGGGGAACATGAGGGGAAGGAGATAATATGAGATTTGTCTTATATTTTTTAGAGGAGAACATCAGGGGATAACAACAATGTTCATCCTCAACCAAACAACGTTCATCCTCTAAACGAGTAGAGTTAACTCACACGTAGGTAACTAATGTCAACCAGACGAAAGATGTTTCTCGCTTCAGGAAAGGCATTCCAATCTGGAGTTCCAAGAACACAGCATATCTTGTGTAACTGATCAATTTCACTGTCATAAGAAAAACAAAGATTGGCCACACTTAAACCAACATTGACTAACAATTTCAGCTTAGCCACTAAGGCTAAAAAGTTCCCAATTCCCCAGAAGTTAAACTGGATAACCTTCCAAATAAAATTAAGATTGAAAACGTTATACTGATTTAAGTAGATGTGAAGGGTTGAGTCTTTGGATATTACCCATGTGTGTATCGTTTAATGCTACCTGCGTATAGCCGTATACACTGTTAGAATACTATAGGTGTCTCTACTTTCTAGGAGTATCCATATATGGGAGTGTGTGATGCCTCTTTGAACGATTGGACCAAAAGAGATAACGTGCAATAAAGTTTTTGTTACTCAACATGGGGTATTAGAGCAAGGTAACCATTCCAGTGATCGGAGGTGCTAATATAGCAGCTAGAATTGCTATACCAGCAACAGGAAATGTTAGTTTCAAGTAGAGTTCTTTGTTGAAAGTTCAAGTCCAAAGTTAGTTTCAAGTAGAGTACAGGTTAAAATTATTGCCAAGTCCAGTTCTTCAGTGATAGTCTTGAGAGTCTCAGAGTCATGCAACAAGCATGACTCAAGAGGTTAAAGGGAGGTGTTGAATTAATTAATGAAGTAGTATATGAAGGGTTGAGTCTTTTGATATAATTCAAGAGTATAGTCTTTTGATGTTACCGATGTGTAGTCATTTGATATACTCTACTGTGTCTAGGAGTATACTTATGTGACCCCTGTCTTTCAAAGAGTGGCTAAAATGAGACAGCATGCAATATACAGATATACGGAGTATTTTGTTATTCATCATAATTGTAACTAGTTTACAAGATCAATGATTTCTAAGTTCACTAACAATATAAACATAAATGATAAAATCTATAAAAAAGGTAGATAATGTCCAGACCCCCCCCGGACTTTATACATGTGTGAGCTCTTGTAATGGGTGTTCACAGTATCCCTTTCTAAAAATATTAACAAGCGCCAAATGTGAACTCTTGATGGCAACAAACAAGGTGGAAAATAGTCTAAACTTTACAAGGAGAAACTGCCCTCAACCCTTTTATGCATGCATATAATCAAGGCCTATAACTTATATATCACACCTTTCACCAGGAAAAAGAGGGCACAAAGTGAAAAGCTCAGCAAGTATTGCGCCAACAGCCCACATATCTGTGTTAATTGTTTGCATATATCAGTCATAAACCATCAGCAATCAAATGATATACACATGACCCCGAAATACTTAAAATGTATGCCAGATCATCAGCTGGTGCAATATTTAATTGAGAACCTAGTAAAATACTCAAAATATTAAAAAAATCAATGACCAATAACTGATTACTACTCTGTAAAAGAGACAAGAGTTTGGCTACTAATAGAGACAAAAGAAAATAATTAGAAGTTGTTTATGGAAAGCAAGGAAGAGAGTAGATATTGTAGAGTATGTACCTATGGCAGGTGTATATGAGCAGGATTGTAACAAGACTTCTGGGGCACGGTACCTAGAACAAACATAGAAATACAGCTGTGAAATATGATTTATGGCATATAGAGACACACGTCGATCTGCTAAAGTAAAAACTGACCAGCGTGTGGAAACATAATCTGTGAAAGGAGGCATCGAAGAAACTTCTCTTGCGAGTCCAAAGTCAGCAATTTTCATTGTGTCATTCATTACAAGTAAATTCTCTGGATTCAGCACAACGATAATAACTTAGTTTTGCAGCTTAGAAAATAACGAGGTTCAACTGTGAATATTGCATACACATGCAAACAATCATAACATACCGGGCTTCAAATCCCTATGAAAGTATCCGTTTCTGTGTATATGAGCAAGTCCCTGCACCAACTGAGACAACAGCCCCCTGATGTCCTCCTCTAAAAAATATCGTTTTCGTTCTCTCATTGTTTGGTACAAATTGTTTTCCTAGCAAATCCACAACATCCCCATTCACAATACTATTTGCTTGCTTATAGTATCTGTCTTATGAACTAGGCAAGTAAAATGAGATTGAAAAAAACGATATCCAGGAATGTTTCATTACTGGGAAGACACATCGCTTAATGAGTAATCCATACACAAAGAAAATAAAGTATAAGAGTATATAAACCACACCAACCATGTACTCAAACACGAAGAATAGCTCATTATTCTCCCTGACAATCTCTATCAACTTGATGATATTAGGATGACTCAGTTTACAAAGGGACTGCAGAAAAATACACACCGGATATTAATTACCAGTTACCACACCTGTGTTATGAGTTATGACATTATCACAGCACATAATTTTACTAGCCAGTGTATTTTCAAATGAGAGAAAATTGAACAGTTGCACACCTTCACTTCTTGCAGATTTATGCACTCATCCCAGTTGTAAAATTTTCTCTTCATTTTCTTCACTGCAACCTGCAGCAAAAACAATTTACTACATGCATTTCCTAGAACCAAATAACACTGACTGACAATAGCAAAGGGAAAAGTGCAAACAAAGATGAAAATAAGCATGTGAATTTTAAAAATGTAAAACAAAAACATCATTTCCCCATTTTGAAATGCAAAAGGAATAAAATTTAAGGAAAAGGGGGCATAGAAGTAGAGACAATTGATTGAAATGAGAAGGTGGACTCTGATGTCAAAATGAACCACTCAGTCCACTCCTAACAGTTCTAAGATCATGCAGCACATTTCTCTTTAACACCTGATGTCATCACCAATGGATATGCATCAATGTTTTAAAAAATGCACAATTGCACAGATATAGAAGTATAATTATATCACAGAAACAATTACTTACAATCTCATTTGTTGTCGTTTTAATGGCTTTATATACACTTCCGCATGTTCCATCCCCAAGTTCTTTCAGTATCTTGTATCTGAATGTAATAATTTAGAAACAAATGAAACAGCATACCAAGCAAAGTACACTAAAATGAAGTTCACAAGAAACTCACTTTTCCATTGTGAAATTTACAGCACTGCAGATAAATTTTTCTCAATGGACTTCTAACCTCCTGGTAGAGGTTTCTAAACTGTTTTCAACACAGTGTTTTTTACTTGGCTGATAACATCCGTCAGAGCATACGTTCATCATAAAAGACAAAGAAGTGTAGAACTTCCAGTTTTCATTGCAAGTCATCAACAAAAAAATTATCAACATTCTTAAATACAGCCTTCACAAGCTGCAACCAGCAGTTATCATCTAAAATTGGCTGCTATTAAGTGAGTTTCGTGTTAGGAGTATACTACAACTATATTGGTCAGCTCTGTCTTGAAAGCTTGTAACCTGCAATATTTTCCCTTCTGAACTTCATCATTTACCTGTCGGAAAAAATGAAAGTAAGCCTCACAGGGAGAGCATCAGATGTATTTCTTTGGAAACAGGATTCCTAGAACCTAATAAACCAGAAAAGAAATAGTGGCAATGAAAAAAATCTGTAAAATGCTACTCATTTGAGGTCATTTCATTAACACAGATCACCTTTGAAGCTCAAATAGAAGAATATAATGTTGAATTTCACTAAGCTTCTTTTTCAAGAAAAAAACATGTCTCTGTTGAAAATTCGAAACTTTTTAATTTTCTTCTTATGCAGCAGCGGAAGCATACACTAATCGTGCAACGCAAACAATTCTTGCTGCCATGGAGGGCTCTTTCAGAATCTTTTCTTTTAAAATACTCAGCCAATAGTACATAAACAAAACAAAACAGCCCCATGTTTGGCACTAGTGCACTACTAGTGAGAATCAAGTACTATCCAATGACCAAAGGGCGGTCACAACAATGAAAGAAACGGATTATTTTTATCAAATCATACATTATAAATTATGGAGTAATAAGCTCTACAGATAAAGCTTCAGAAACTAACGCCAATTTATCAATATATCGATAAACTTCTTTACCTAAGAAGTATTTGACGCAATACAATTGAAATTAATTCATATTTGTAAGCCAAGGAAGCAAAAGAAACTCGCTAGATAGTACGGAGTATAATTCGAACACAAGCACATGAAAATGTCATTACATTAAGAGATAATGCATGCGTTTGAACTCACGGGTAGACGTAGATTGCAGAAAGAGAGGAAATACGGGGTAATATAGTAGCAAAGAGATCGCTAATGCAAGAACAATGAAATTGACAAGATGAAGGGAGGAGAGAGAAGATTGTAACTTGTAAGAAGAGAAAACGTATGTGGATAACTGGCGTCTGGCATGTATGTCACAGCAAAATCGGCATGAACTTACCAGAAGAAAAGAGATTAAGGCTATAAATGACAATGTAAAATGTGTTATAATTACGTGGATTTCCATTAATCTCAATTTCATTAGTCATTATTGATTTTCTTAGTCAATGATGGTAAATTTTAATTAGTTATTTTAACATGAGAAAATTACCAATATGGGAGTAGAACATAGAACCTATTCCAAAATAGGAGTCTTACTTGGTCAACCACGTTTGACACGGAAATTATATGCAAGTGACCATAATGCCCTTAATGAAGCTAAAGGTATTACCGTTTTGAAATCACGCGTGCTGCGGACGTGCTGAGCAGGTGGAAGTAACCGGCTACACAGGTAAAGGAAGATTTTAAAAAAACAAAAACAGGAAGCCGACAAAACTTCTCCCATTCGCGTAAAATAACAATTGCCTCCATTAAAGCGCGAACCTGGAGAACACAACCAACAGCGCACAACACTAGAGAGAAACTGACAACACTTGGCCATAGGGAGGACGAAGTGCCGATTACAGAGTAAAACTTGGCCAGAAGGACGATATTTGCCTGAAGAAGGACAAACTTCGTGATAAGAACAACAGATATCATGGCTGATTCGGATTTTCAATCACATGGCCAAAAAGTCAGAATCAACAACGAAGTGGTATGTTGTACTCACTATAGAAGAAATATAAGTGTTAAAGCGATGTTAATCATGTCCATTTATGAATTTTGTAATGCTTAAATAATCATTGACAATAGAAAGTGTAAATGTAATGAAAGTTGTGTGCATGTCGTGCTATGTATTGTGTAGGTGTTGTAAAGTTGTCTGTAATGTTTATATTCTATATGTAATAAGTGTATTAATGTCACTGATTTGAGAGAGTTATTGTCCATTCATATTGTAATACTTAAATCATGTTTTATAGTATTTAAATTAGGGCAAAAGTTGTCAATGTTAATGTTGGCAAACTATGAATAATAATATATTCTATGAGTATGGGTGAATTATGAAAAATATGGCAAATATTATGCGTACAAGGTGTGTCATGACAAAGTCAATGTGTTGAAGAAGAAGAATTGTGTCAAAGTACTTGTAGTATGGAAAAAATTGAAAAATGTTAGGTGTACAAGGTGTGTCATTAGAGACTCAATGACTTGAAGAACAAGAAGTTTGTCAAATTACCTGTACTATGGAAAAAATTGACAATTATTATGGTTGAAAGATGCGTCATCACAAAGTCAGTGACTTGAATAAGAATAGTTGTGTCAAAGTACCTGTAGTTTGAAATCATTGCCAAATATAGAATTGAAAGATGTGTCGTGACAGAGTCAATATGGTGAATAAGAAGTATTATGGCAAAGTAACTGTAATGTGGCAAAAACTGACAAATGTTAGAGTTGTAAGATGTGTCACGACAGAATCAATGAGTTGAAGAAGAAGAATTGCGTCAAAATGCCTGTTTTATGGAAAAAAATGCCAAAAATAACTGTTATAAAATTTTTACTGAAAAATAAGTTATTGAGTACCTCAATGATTTCTAATATTGCTATGTTTTAGACTATCTCAATCATGCAAAAGTTCCAAATACTAGTGTTTCAAATGTGTAATTAGGCAATGTTTTACAATAACCATGTGTAAGAGTGCCAAATGTTCAAATTGTGATTTTGTTTTGAATGAATGGAAATATTTAATAGTAATGAAATTTGTTTAAATACAGACTATCAGTCGCACTTGTGAAACTGGACTGCTTAGAAGTTTGGACAAGTTGAGGCTAAATGCCAATAGCAATCTAAGTGAAGTAGCAAAAAAAATAAAAGGGCAACTGAGTGAAGAGGAATTAATAGCATTCAAAAACACAGTTTTTGGATGGATGCTTGACATTGAACAGATGCCAAGGTTGAGTGGCCAGTTGTGCATAGCACTTGCAGGGAGCTATATTGAGGAATTTAACAACATTGCTGAAACTAGTGTGATAAGGTTTCACATAGGAAGCAGTGTGATAAGTTTTACCAGATCAGATATGGCGTTGCTGCTAGGGCTGAAGGTTGGTGGTGACAGAACGATAGGAAATGTTCAGTTACAAGGCGATATTCAGTTACAAGGAAATTTCTGTAGAAGGCATTTTGGAAATAAGCAAGTAATTACGAGACAAGATGTGATAAGTGCTCTGGAGGCTTATAACCATGGTGATCCACACATAGAAAAGGAAGATGGTTTGAAGTTAGCACTGCTTTATGTGTTAGCACATGGTTTACTGGGACACCAAATGTCTAGACCATTACCAGCAAAGTACATAAAGTTAGTACATGATATTGAAGCCTTCAACGTATATCCTTGGGGGGATGATGTGTGGGAGGACTTGGTTACAAACATCAATAGAAGTGCACAGACACTGAACGTGTGTGGAGGAAATAGAGTTGCATTCCCAGGATGCATGCATGTACTTCAAATCTGGGCTTTTGAAACATTACCGATTTTAGCTAACACAGGGCTGTGCAGCATTATTGAAGACAGAGAAAATGTGATCCCAAGAACACTGAAATGGGCTTTCCAGAAAAAGCCATCCATGGAACTCTTCTGTGATCTTATATTTGATAATGATGAGGTAATTGAAATTTATATGTTTTTAAATTTACTTATCCTTAATAAATGAAGAAATGTGTAATGTAGAAATATTTGTGTTGTGTGTTTACAGTTTGAGTGGAAGAGCATAGTGCCAACTGCACAAGAGATGGAAAATATTCAAGGTGTTGCTGAAGCAAGGTTACTAGATGAAGAACTAGGATTACTGCAGGTGATTAAAGCAGATGGAAAAGAAAAGAGGAAGAATGAACAAGTCGCAGCAAAGGGAAATGGCAAACTGAGAACAAAAGAAGTCGTAGTTAACACCAGAAAGGGTAAGTTTGCAAGCAAAAAGGGGAAAACACATAAAGACAAACCAGAGTGCAGCTCTAAAGCAAGTAAAAGGAAAGCATCAAAGGAAACTGATGAGGATGAGAGTTATGAGGAAAGTGAAGAAGAAATTTCCAAGAGGGGAGTGAAGAAAATGATGCTGAGGAGATTTGACCACCAAGTAAAACAAAATTTCAAGATGATGGCAGAGTTAAGGGATTTGAAGAACAAGCAAAACAAACAGGAGGTGATGCTAACTAAGCTGATTCGTTTGGTGAAGGAACTTTCAAAGAACGTGAAGAAGATGAATACAGAAGGAAAGGCATCTAGAGATGAAGAACTGATGGATGGCAACAAGGCTGGAAGTGAAAAGCATACTGAAAGTATCAACAACAATGGACTTGATGCAGAAGCAACAAATGAAGAACCACCAAAACAACCACAAGTCCAGGATGAAGCAACAGACAATGTAGTCATCCCCACACCTTGCAGTGGACCAGGTTTTAAAATATCAAATATGGAAGAAGAAACAGAAGAAAGTGGAAGCAGTGAGAATGAAGGGGTCTTACAGCAAAATATTGATTTGGTAATGATAAATTAATTAATTTCAAATTTTTATTGTTCATTGGTTTCAATGCATTACTGTATGGCGTAGAGTGTTGGGCGGTGAAACAATGTCACATTCAAAAGATGAGTGTGGCAGAGATGCGCATGCTGCGTTGGATGTGTGGGCATACTAGGAAGGACCGCGTGAGGAATGAGACAATCAGACAAAGGGTGGGAGTAGCACCTATTGAAGACAAGATGCGGGAGTCGCGCCTACGGTGGTTTGGTCATGTGCGTAGAAGACCGAGTGATGCACCTGTTAGGCGAGTTGAGATGTGTGGAGAAGAGGCAGGGAAGAGAGGGAGAGGAAGACCCAAACAGACGTGGGTTAGGGGAGTTCGAAGTGATATGCTTCTTCTGGGGTTGGATGAGAGCATGACTATGGAGAGAACTAAGTGGAGGGCGGGTATTCACGTGAAGGAGTGATCTTGATAATCTTTTTCCCTCATCTTTTTTTTCCTAGTTTTTTTTTATCCTTATATATATATATATGCATTATTTGCAGCCTTTTTATTTTATCATTTCTATATATATTCATCTTTTTTATATTATCTTTTCATAATAGCTTATCTTTTTATCTTTATTCCTTCTTTTCCTTTTGGTTGTGATATCATGTATCGATTCATGTTAGCCGACCCCAATATCTTTTGGGACTAAGGCTTGGATGTTGTTGTTGTTGTTGTATTGGTTTCAATGCATGACATGTGTTTTATAATAAAGTTTAGAATAAGGAGGAATTGAGACTGAAAAGCTTGATTCATTCCATGAAATGATATCCTATTTATACAACATTTTAGAGCTAGGCTACTAATTATAATATTAAATACAAAGATTTGTAACTGAAATATTAAATACAAATATTCTAATTTATTTTGTAACTCATGTAACTGATCTCTAGAGCTATCTAGACTCTTCTGTCTATATGCCCCCGCAAGCCAGGTATTCTATCAGTGCTGAGAATCCTGAGCTTGTCACGTAGAAAAACAAACCGTTGTCGTGAAAGGGGTTTGGTGAGAATGTCAGGTAGTTGATCATGCGAGGGGATATGAAGAACCCGAAGAAGGCCACGTTGCACACGTTGACGAACAAAATGGAAATCAATGGCAACATATTTCATTCGGGAATGGAATACCGGATTGGCAGAAGAGGTGGTAGTGCCTTTATTATCACATAAAAGAACTGGAGGAGAAGAAGGGGAATGTCGAAGCTCATGAAGAAGTGACTCAATCCAAAGAGTTTCAGATGCAGCAGTGGATAGGGCCCGATACTCTGCTTCGGTTGAGGATTTGGTAATTGTGCGTTGCTTGGAGGACTTCCATGAAATAAGCGATTCTCCGAGAAAAATGGCATAAGCACTGGTAGAGGATCGGTCATCTGGATTTCCCGCCCAGTCTGCATCAGCATAAGCACACAATGAAAGGTGAGAACTCCGACGGAGATATAAACCATGAGAGGCTGTTCCGTGAAGATACCGCAAGAGACGTTTCATGAGCTGCCAATGGTTCTCCGTGGGTTTGTGCATAAACTGGCTAGCTTGTTGATGGCAAAGGGCGTATCAGGTCGGGTGAGGCTTAAATACTGAAGTGATCCAATAACTTGACGATAGAGAGTGGCATCACAAGAACCTGAGCTATCAAACAGAGTCAAGGAAGCTGAGGAAGCTAAAGGCGTGGATACTGGATTCGCCTCGTGCATGTTCAACACCTGTAATAAATCTGTAATGTACTTGTGTTGATCAAGAAAGAGTCCATCTGATACAGGGGTAACCTGTATGCCCAAAAAGTAATGCAATGATCCCAAATCCTTAATGGAGAATTTTTGTGCTAACAAGTTAATAGTCCGATGAATCAAGTCTGGTGTAGAGCCCGTAACAATAATATCATCCACATATACCAACACATAGATATAAGAGGGATGAGAAGAAAAGATGAAGAGGCTGGCATCAGAGACTGATTGATGAAAACCAAGGGATAATAGAAATCCACTAAGAGATTGGTACCATACTCGAGGTGCTTGTTTGAGACCATAGATGGATTTCCTAAGACGACACACTCTTCCAGAGCCATCATTGAAACCAGGGGGTTGTTTCATGTAAACCTCCTCTTGAAGAGCACCATGTAGAAAAGCATTGTTGACATCTAGTTGGTTTATGTGCCAGCCATGAGAAAGTGCAATGGTCAGAACAACCCGAATAGTAACTGGTTTGATGACTGGGATAAAGGTCTCAGAGTAATCAATCCCCGGGCGCTGATGAAAGCCTTTAGCCACCAATCGAGCTTTGAAACGATCCAAGGAACCATCGGGCTTATATTTCACAGTATAAACCCATTTGCAGCCAACAATGTTCTGACCAGGATGAGCGGGTACAAGTTCCCATGTCCCTTGTTGAACCAAAGCATCAAATTCCACAGACATAGCCTTCCTCCATTCAGGTACCTGTAAAGCTTGAGAAGCACAAGTAGGAATAATATGATGAGGTAATGGTGAGTGAGTGACAACATTAGCTTGTTTACGAGAACGAAGGGTCATTGGGTGGGTACGTTTGGGTGGAGAGGCTTTTGGATCATGATGATGACCCAAGGTAGATATGGGATTATTTGTAGTGGGAGTAATGGTTGAGGGGTTGGTGTTGGGTACATTAGGTAAGGATGGAGTAGTTGGGTTTTGTTTGGGCCGGCGGTGAGAAGTGATGAGGACCGGTGGGTTAGAAGCTGGTGGAGTGTTATGAGGAGTAGGGTTAGGGGAGTCTTGTGTTATTGGGGTACGAGTAGTAGGAGACGCCTTTGCTAGTGATGTACCTGAGATAGGAAGATAAGAGATAGGAGGTTGAAGCCAACTGTCAATTTCAGAGGACAGATCTGTAACGGGTGTTGTATTATTAGAGAAAGGCAAGACAGACTCATTGAACACCACATGCCGACTAAAAAAGATGCGATTGGTAGTAGGATCAAGACAGCGATAAGCGCTTTGTTGATCGCAATACCCAAGGAAAATACAAGGTCTGGACCGTGGTTCTTGTTAGTATATATGTCCTAGCGACAATCATTTCTTTAAAGACATATGTACTTGATCACATTTAGTTTTTATATTTGATATATACAAGGTATTACACTTTATGAATGATTGTTTTCGATTGTCAATGTTTTATTCATAATTGTGTTCCCTTGGATTTATGTTGTCAATAAGTAAGTGGGAGCTTATATGATATAACATAAGGTCCTAAAATAGCCCCAATCAATGATCATCAAGAATGGGATATTGATGATATGCGATAAGATTGGTATGTGGACTGCATCATACTTTTAGAAAGTATAGTTGATCTCACGACTATGAGTTCCTGTAATTCATGATGGTCACATAGATATTTTAGAGAATATTGGCATACCCACCGAGAAACCATTTGATAAGTTCTATTCATGTGTCTATGGGATTATCGGCGTATAGAGTAGTGTAATAGTCCTCCGACTTGAGGTCAATACGTACTACATGTGCGGAGTGATGTACTTTGACCATGACCAACGCTTGCACTCCAATCGGGGTAGATACGGCATGTGTTGGGTGCATCACGAAGCACATGGAGTAGTAGTTGAGCCAAGAAAGGATTCATTCCTCATAATAGATTAAGAGAGAACATTCTACTTCTCATATCTAGATGGATCATAAAGTCATTGGCCAATGCAAAGATATATTCGTTTTGGATATCGAATATGATCGTTATGGATCATCTAGAAAGATTGAGAGACAGAGACTGAGTTATTGGGATAGACACTATATCATGTTCTAGACTTAGTTGAATGTTCGCTGAATGAAAGGACCGTATCACTATGAGCTCTATATTACAGGGAGTTTGTATAGTCCTCGCAAACGTCCTTATATATTAAGTTTGTCTGGAGAATCGTCTAGGGATTCGCTAAGACCTTAATTTGATTAGTGCTTAATATATAAGGCCCTATGGGTCACACAACAAGTGATTATACCTTCCGATTGAATTGTTAGAAGGAATTAAATATTATTAATTGGATTAAATAATATTTAATTCGTAATACTGAAAATGAATTAAATATTAATTAGATTAAACATATTTAATTCATGAAGCTGAAGGAGAGTTCTATTTGATAGAATTAATTAAGTAAGATAAATTAGATTTATCATACTTAAATAAGATGTATTTATTATTAAATAAAGTAGATATTTTCTTTTGTAATTTGGAATTAAAAGAAAAGTAAATAAAATAAATATTAATATATAATAATTAGAAAGTGGCGTGCAGCCACATCTCAATTATTATTATTATTATTATTTTGTTTTGTTTTATCTACTTATTTAATTAATTAGGAGTATTGGTCCTAGTAGGATTAGAACTCATTAATTAGAAAGATTTTCATTGTGATTGGGAAACTAGTTTCGAACTAGTATAAATACATCCTTCTCCTTCATAATTTGTAGACCAGTTTTCAGATTCAGTATTATCAGTTTATTTTCCTGCGAAGAGATTTCCTAGCCTTTCTCTTAGGGAGATCTAACCGTTCTTTCGGAAAGGAGAAATCACGTGGATACCAAAGGTCAAGGATTATCACCGCTAGGCTGGAAGATCTGTAAGTTCTAACTCAGATCCGTTATTATTATCATATTCGTTATTTTGTCATAATCAGGAAGATCTGTTTGGGAAAATTTTAAACTTCCGCTGCCGTACTTTCGAGGTACGTTACATCAATTTTCTAACAGTGGTATCAGAGCCAAACTGATTCTAATGACATTATACGAATTGTATACATATCTGGTGGGTCAGAATATGTGGTTTACGCAAATGTTCCGTAGTTCTTGACCCGGTTTGTTTTTCTTTAGAAAATAGATTAGATCTCTTTGAAAACAAATTAAGAACTTTCTGTATGCATTAGCTAATTGTTTTTAGAATTTGGATTTTAAAAGCTAAATACAAAGAGATGGCCTGGACCGTAGTTAAAGGAATAGTTTTTCTTTTCTCTACCAATCTGCTCGTTTTTGTCGTCATTCCTTTTGGAGATCCACTATGGCGGACGAGATTCACGGCGAAGGATTCTGAACCTGGAAGATTAGTTCGTAGTGAAATTAGAATTCTTTTCCAGCTGGGTTGTTGAAAATTTTGATATTATTGGGATAATTTTGAAATTTTCGAAATTAAAAAAAAAAAAAAAAGGGTTGATGCTGCGTATGTGAGCACTTGGAGGATGGATCAGTTTACCAAACTCTAATTTTTATTTTAAGAATTAGTTTTGTTTTTGGTAAATTGGATTTTATCAAAAGCCTAAGTTTGTAAATTTGAGTAATTTTAATTTGAAGAGTTTCGGTGTTCTGCGTATCACATGCTGCATCAGCTGTAATATAATAATAACCAATTTAAAATATCCTTAATTTAATTAGATTAGTTATCTTTGAGATTTGGAAGGATTAACTTTAATTTAGCCTATTATTATATTATTGTTTAGCATGCTTTTACTTTAATTATTTGATTATTGTATCTGTTTATAAATTAGATTTATATTGCATGCTTTAATTTTATATGTTTGAGTTAGATCTCGTTAACATATTATTTGATGATATGTTTTAGCATCTTGATTAAATAGAGTAATTTAATACCCCGCTAAATGTTCCCCATAAGTTAAAATTTAAGTCTTATCTGGGATAACGACATCACCCATCATAATTAAATTAGTAGAAATATTTTTTTCGTTGAAGAATATTTCACCCAAGTGTTTATTCCATTCGACAAAATATAGAACTAATTCATAGATACATATGTTTGTGATCGTGTGATGGTTTTGACTTACTTAAATTAGCTCGAGTCGCCCAAGCGTCAGTGTTAATTTAAGGATGTCGATCATTCAAAAATTGATCAACCAAAAGTTGCTTGGACGCAATTGGTCTAGGGACCTACCCATTATATTATTGCAGTGATCAGCCCAAGCTGGAATTGTAATAGTATGAATGAGGATTTTGGCCACTATGATTGTAAAACATTCCATGTTCCTTTTATTGGGGTCAAAGAGCATGTAAAAATAGTGGGAGCTAAATAATTAAAAGTCCAGATTATTTAGTTAACTAGATGTGATCATAGGAATTAATATATGATTTTAATTCCCATTCTATTTGAACTTCTTTGGGCTTTTAGGAATGTCGAATTTATCATTGAGAAGTATCTTGGATACAAATAATGTGATTGAACCAAACTTTCTAGACTTGGAACAAAATATGCGTTTCGTTCTTAGGCAAGAAAATATCGAACATGTATTTGATACATGTGTACCCGAGATCCTTGATGTTAGTTCTTTTGAATTAGCCATGTTTGACAAGGACATTCAGAAGAATCACATTGCTGAGGTACCAAATGATGTATGTCTCTACTGCAAAGAGACAGGACATTGGAAGAGAGATTGTGAGATATACAGGACTAATCTAGCCAAAGCACCGAGTGCTTCTAGCTTAGGCATTTTTGTCATTGATATTAATATGTCTACAACTAACTCTCACTGTTGGGTATTAGATACGGCTTGTGGCTCACACATTTGCAATAGTGTGCAAGGCCTAAATGACAGTAGAGCAGTTAGGTTGGGTGAGATTGACCTACGTGTAGGAAATGGAGCAAAAGTTGCTGCTGAACGTGTAGGGACTTATATATTAGATTTACCCAGTGGTTATAGATTAGAACTAAATAATTGTTATTTTGTTCCTTCTATAACAAAGAACATAATTTCCATTCCTATGTTAGACATTGAGGGTTTTTCCTTTCATTTTGCTAATAACACTTGTTGTTTTTCACAAAATGGTATTGTGTATGGAAATGCTCCTCTTATGAATGGTTTATATGTTCTTAATTGTAGACATGACATATTAAATGTTCAAAATAAAAGACCAAGGTTAAGTAATCTGAAAAACACCACATATCTTTGGCATTGTAGGCTTGGTCATATTAATGAAGCCAGAATAGCAAGGTTAAGTAAATTAAATTACTTAACACCATTTGATTTTGAATCATATGGTAATTGCGATTCGTGTCTCTCAGCTAAAATGACGAGTAAACCTTTTCTTGGAAAAGGACTACGGGCCAAAGAAGTGCTTGAATTGGTTCACACAGATGTGTGTGGACCATTCCCAACTCAAGCTAGAGGAGGTTTTTCTTACTTCATCACGTTTACTGACGATTTCTCTAGGTTTGGATTTGTGTATCTTATGAAACACAAATCAGAAGCTTTTGAGAAATTCATGGAGTATAAGGCTGAAGTAGAGAAGCAACTTGACAAGAGTATCAAGACTCTACGATCTGATCGTGGAGGGGAATACTTGAGTAAGGAGTTTCTTGATTACTTAAAAGGTGAGGGAATTCAGTCACAATGGACTCCTCCAAGAACACCTCAATTGAATGGTGTCTCTGAAAGGAGAAATAGAACCTTGTTAGACATGGTTAGGTCCATGATGAATTCCACGTCTCTTCCAACATCTCTTTGGGGGTATGCATTGCAAACTTCGATATACATTCTGAATAGAGTTCCATCTAAATCAGTGCAAAAGACACCATATGAGTTATGGTGTAATAAGAAGCCTGTTCTTTCACATATTAAAGTGTGGGGTTGCCCTGCTTATGTAAAGAAATTGCACACTGATAAGTTAGGAGCTAGAAGTGAGAGATGTTATTTTGTGGGGTATCCTAAAGAAACTAGGGGATACTATTTCTATCATCCTGAGGAACATAAAATCATTATTTCCAGACAGGCACGATTCCTAGAAGAAGACTTGGTCTTCAAGGAATTCAATCGTGAGAAGATAGTACTAGAAGAAATTCAAGAATCACAAAATAACATAGAGGATGAAGACTTGTTAGATGGTCAAAACAAGGATTCAGTGGGAGGATTAAGCGGAAGTATGTCTCTAGGAGGATATCCTTCAGCTAGTGGGAGTAATATAGGAAGCACCTCGCACCAGCAAGTGGTTCCTATTAGGCATGAAAGAAATGACATGGTTGTCATTCCTTCTGCACCTACTTCTCCTTCTCTGGAAACACTTAAAAGTGTAGCACTAGAAAATTCTCCGAGCATTGGACAGTCCAATGCAAGAGAACCTCTTCACAATCAGAATGAGCAGCCTGAACAATCGCAAAATATTCAACTTCGTAGGTCTACTAGGATTCGTCATGAACCAACTAGGTTTGGCTTCCTCATGGAGGAACATGATGATGTTGAAATTCCTGACAAGGATGAACCTAAGACTTACATTGAAGCAATATTAGATATTGATTCAGAGAGGTGGCAAGAAGCCATGAAATCTGAAATGGACTCGATGTATATCAATCAAGTATGGAACTTGGTTGACTTGCCTGTTGGGGTTAGACCCATTGGATGCAAATGGGTTTTCAAGAAGAAAATTGATGCCGAAGGCAAGGTGCAAACATACAAAGCTAGGCTAGTGGCTAAAGGTTATAGTCAAAGAGAGGGAATTGACTATAGTGACACCTATTCGCCAGTTGCAAAACTCAAGTCCATTCGAATTTTGCTTGCGATAGCAGCATACTATGATTATGAAATTTGGCAAATGGATGTCAAAACTGCTTTCCTTAATGGAAACCTCAAGGAGGAGGTGTACATGGTACAACCTGAAGGTTTTATATCCAAGTCAAATCCCAAATCAGTATGTAAATTGGAGAAATCCATATATGGGCTAAAGCAAGCCTCAAGGAGTTGGAATATCCGTTTTGATGAAGCGGTCAAATCGTTTGGCTTCATCAGAAGCAATGAGGATGCGTGTGTATATACAAAACGCAACAAGGATAGCGTGGTCTTTATGGTCATATATGTTGATGACATTCTGATCATAGGGAATGATATCCCCTTATTGAAGTCCGTGAAAGAATGGTTATCCAATATCTTCATGATGAAAGATCTAGGTGAAGCCTGTTATATCCTTGGGATTAAGATCTATAGAGACAGAGTTAATAGGATGTTAGGTCTTTCACAATCCACGTATATTGACAAAATACTACATCGATTTAAAATGGAAGAATCTAAGAAAGGATTCCTCCCGATGGGTCATGGGATATCGTTATCAAAGAAGGATAGTCCTTCAACTGATGATGAGATCAAACGCATGAGAGGGATTCCATATGCTTCTGCAATTGGTTCAATCATGTATGCTATGATCTGTACTAGGCCAGATGTGGCTTATGCGCTTAGTATTGTTGGTCGATATCAAAATAATCCAGGAGAACGACATTGGAGTGCTGTTAAGACTATTCTTAAGTATCTTAGACGAACTAAAGAATATTTCTTGGTTTATGGTGGACAAGAGAAACTAATAGCATCTGGTTACTCTGACGCTAGCTTCATGACAGATAAGGATGACTATAAGTCACAATCAGGATATGTTTTTAATCTCAATGGAGCAGCAGTAGACTGGAAGAGTTCCAAGCAGGACACTACAGCTGATTCGACAACAGAAGCCGAGTACATTGCTGCACCAGAAGCAGCTAAAGTGGCCGTATGGATACGTGAATTCCTCAAAGAATTAGGGGTTGTTCCAAATGATAGTCATCCAATAACCATTTATTGTGACAATACTGGTGCTGTTGCACAAGCAAAGGAACCAAGATGCGACAAGAGGAATGGACATGTGCCGAGGCGCTATCATGTGATTCGAGAGCAGATAGCAAGAGGAGAGGTTGCAATAGAACGTGTTTCCACTGAGGACAACTTGGCTGATCCCTTCACCAAACCTTTGAGCTGTGAGAAACATACTAGACATTTTGAGAATCTAGGTGTTAGACACATTGGTGATTGGCACTAGGCCAAGTGGGAGATTGTTAGTATATATGTCCTAGCGACAATCATTTCTTTAAAGACATATGTACTTGATCACATTTAGTTTTTATATTTGATATATACAAGGTATTACACTTTATGAATGATTGTTTTCGATTGTCAATGTTTTATTCATAATTGTGTTCCCTTGGATTTATGTTGTCAATAAGTAAGTGGGAGCTTATATGATATAACATAAGGTCCTAAAATAGCCCCAATCAATGATCATCAAGAATGGGATATTGATGATATGCGATAAGATTGGTATGTGGACTGCATCATACTTTTAGAAAGTATAGTTGATCTCACGACTATGAGTTCCTGTAATTCATGATGGTCACATAGATATTTTAGAGAATATTGGCATACCCACCGAGAAACCATTTGATAAGTTCTATTCATGTGTCTATGGGATTATCGGCGTATAGAGTAGTGTAATAGTCCTCCGACTTGAGGTCAATACGTACTACATGTGCGGAGTGATGTACTTTGACCATGACCAACGCTTGCACTCCAATCGGGGTAGATACGGCATGTGTTGGGTGCATCACGAAGCACATGGAGTAGTAGTTGAGCCAAGAAAGGATTCATTCCTCATAATAGATTAAGAGAGAACATTCTACTTCTCATATCTAGATGGATCATAAAGTCATTGGCCAATGCAAAGATATATTCGTTTTGGATATCGAATATGATCGTTATGGATCATCTAGAAAGATTGAGAGACAGAGACTGAGTTATTGGGATAGACACTATATCATGTTCTAGACTTAGTTGAATGTTCGCTGAATGAAAGGACCGTATCACTATGAGCTCTATATTACAGGGAGTTTGTATAGTCCTCGCAAACGTCCTTATATATTAAGTTTGTCTGGAGAATCGTCTAGGGATTCGCTAAGACCTTAATTTGATTAGTGCTTAATATATAAGGCCCTATGGGTCACACAACAAGTGATTATACCTTCCGATTGAATTGTTAGAAGGAATTAAATATTATTAATTGGATTAAATAATATTTAATTCGTAATACTGAAAATGAATTAAATATTAATTAGATTAAACATATTTAATTCATGAAGCTGAAGGAGAGTTCTATTTGATAGAATTAATTAAGTAAGATAAATTAGATTTATCATACTTAAATAAGATGTATTTATTATTAAATAAAGTAGATATTTTCTTTTGTAATTTGGAATTAAAAGAAAAGTAAATAAAATAAATATTAATATATAATAATTAGAAAGTGGCGTGCAGCCACATCTCAATTATTATTATTATTATTATTTTGTTTTGTTTTATCTACTTATTTAATTAATTAGGAGTATTGGTCCTAGTAGGATTAGAACTCATTAATTAGAAAGATTTTCATTGTGATTGGGAAACTAGTTTCGAACTAGTATAAATACATCCTTCTCCTTCATAATTTGTAGACCAGTTTTCAGATTCAGTATTATCAGTTTATTTTCCTGCGAAGAGATTTCCTAGCCTTTCTCTTAGGGAGATCTAACCGTTCTTTCGGAAAGGAGAAATCACGTGGATACCAAAGGTCAAGGATTATCACCGCTAGGCTGGAAGATCTGTAAGTTCTAACTCAGATCCGTTATTATTATCATATTCGTTATTTTGTCATAATCAGGAAGATCTGTTTGGGAAAATTTTAAACTTCCGCTGCCGTACTTTCGAGGTACGTTACATCAATTTCCTAACAGTTCTAACTTATGAGCTGCATAAGGACGGAGCCATGGAAAACATTGACATCCGAAAATAGCAAGTTTTGTGTAATTGGGAGGTTTTTGAAAAAGTTTTTCATAGGGAGTACAAAAACCTAGAGATGTTGTTGGTTGCCTATTAATTAGATATACAGCAGTTAAAAAGGCGTATGACCAATATTTTAACGGCATAGAAGAGTGGTGAAGTAGAGTGATCCATGTTTCTACAATATGACGATGTCGGCGTTCAGCGAAGCCGTTATGCTCAGGGGTATATGGAGGGGTCAGTAAGTGAGTAATACCACAAGAGGCCAGAAATTTCCCTAGGGATATGTATTCACCCCCTCCATCTGAATAAACTATTTTAATAGATTTTTGAAAAAATGTTTTCTACGATGTTCTTAAATTGTTGAAAAATTGAAGTTACCTCAGACTTGTGAGTGATAGTGTAAAACCAAATGTATTTTGTGTAGTGATCAACAAAAATAACATAATAACGAAAACCATCCACAGAATTAATGTGTGAGGGACCCCAAACATCTGTATAAATTAAATCAAGTGGACCTGAACTTGAAAGGGAAGATTTAGCAAAAGGTAACTTGTGACTTTTATTACTTGCGCATGAAGTGCATAAGGACAAATCCTTATTAACATCTTTAAAGGAAATACCTAATGAGGAAATAACTTTTTGAGTGATGGGAAGGGCAGGATGTCCTAAACGACAATGCCATTTATTTAGAGAAAATTTTGTAGTAACATTGACACATGGTGATGAAGGAACAGGAACATCAGGCAAGCTGTAGACGTCACCTTTATTCATACCCCGTAACAAAATTGCTCCCGTTTTCCGGTCCTTGACAAGACAAAAAGAAGGGTGAAACTAGATTAGTACATCATTGTCACGACATAATTTGGCAACTGAAATTAAATTAGTATGAATAGAAGGAACAAAAAGAGTATTAGGTAAGGAGAGAGAATGAAGGGTCATATTCCCAACTTGTGCAATTTCAAGACTTTTACCGTTACCAATAATGAGGGAGTCTGTGCCGGTGTAATCGGACGCCAGGGTAAGATTGTTTAAATTATTGGTGACATGATTAGTTGCTCCCGAGTCCAGCAACCATCCGGTTCTCCTGGTCGTGGCAGTATTGGCCTGGGGGGATAATTTTGTTGTTCAAACCTGTGCCAACAGTTTATAGCGAGATGGTTCGGTTTGCTACAAATTTGACATATAACAGCACCCGGACTGGTATTTCCCCCAAAATGAGTACGCCTGCCCCCGGGATTATTATTTCCACGTCGATTTGAATTGTAGAAGTTGCTGGGACGTGGGTCTCGATTTTGATTTTTGAAAAAAAAAATTATTCTGAGTATTGGGCCTATTGGGTAGAGTCTGAAACTGGGCTGATGGACCTGGGCCTAATATAGACGCGTTCTGGTCTATACTTTTGCGAACGGTCATTGCGACCGAACTGTCTTCTTCCTCTTTTCTTTGTACCGTCGCTGCGTTCGCAGTAACAACAGCCGCGGAATTCAAGAGCTCCCTCCTTCGCAACTTGTCTTCGAATCTGACCAGTAAGGAGTGGAGTTCTTCGAAGTTAGTTTCATCTGGGCGGATGGAGTTCTCCACGGATTCAAACTCGGGACGAAGACCCTCCAGGGCTTGAATGGCAAAGTCTTCATCGTCAACAGGTCGGCCGGCCATGGCTAGTTCATCCGCGAGGGTGCGAAGGTGGTGAAGATATTCTGCTACAGGTTGCGACCCCTGTTTAGCATGGTGGAACTGGTCTTTAAGACTTCGAATTTTGGAAGCTGACCGGGTCCCGTATAGGCGTTCCAGTGTTTTCCAGACGGAGGCGGAGGTCTTTGCAGACCCAACCAGCGGTTTGCAGGCGGAACTGAGAGAAGATACAAGAGCGTGCCGCACCAGACGATCCTGTCTCTTCCATCGCAGAAAGTTGGCAGCTTCAGTTTCTGGAGGAGGACTGATTTTTTCATCAATATACTGATCTAGATGAGACCCGAACAGAAGGTCCATTACTTGGTCTCTCCATACAAAGTAATTTGATCCATCTAGTTTTTCTGGGAATTGGTTAGGGCTGAGCATAACAAGGCCATCCGGGGTTAAGGGATTATTGGCTGAGAGAGATGACGTTGAGTTATCATTCACGTCTTCTGGACTTTTGTCTCTATTATTTTCATGAGCCATGGGCAGAGAAAGGTGATGCGGGGAGGATAGTTCAGTGAAGAGAATAGGCCGTTTAGGCCTCTAGAGGCTCTGATACCATAATAAAGTTTAGAATAATGAGGAATTGAGACTGAAAAGCTTGATTCATTCCATGAAATGATATCCTATTTATACAACATTTTAGAGCTAGGCTACTAATTATAATATTAAATACAAAGATTTGTAACTGAAACATTAAATACAAATATTCTAATTTATTTTGTAACTCATATAACTGATCTCTAGAGCAGTCTAGACTCTTCTGTCTATATTTTATAGGACAAGAATAAGAATGGTGAACAGATAGCCATGGATGGCAATGGAAGTAAAAGCACTGTAGGAGATACCCAAGAAGAGGTCCAGGTAATACATGTCATATTTTGTTATGTGAAACAATTGTATTTAATATATAATTGAGAAAAAAAGGCAATTAAATTTCCATTTGATTTAAATATATATAATTGTATTTAATATATAATAGAGAAGAAATGATTGTTTGTTATAGGAGAAGAGCAATGATAAGGAAGAAGAAGCAAGGTTGAACAGAAGTGGTTATAAAGAAAATGAAAAGGTAATACAACACCATAATTGCCACAAAATGGCAATAGTTGCATTCTGCCATACATTATAACATCATAAATGCACTAAAATGACATAGCAAATAATTTTATTAAATTATGCAGACAAAAACTAACAGTGGAGCAGAAAAAAACAAGAAAAGGGGAAATGACAGAGATGACGAAGATGTTGATACAGTTTGGAGTGAAGAAAATACACAATTCGTTAGAGATTTGTGTATGAATGTAGATATGATTGAAAGACAACTGTTTGGAGAAAACAAGGAACAGGTGAACCAAAAAGTTGGAAACAAAGTGCAGGTGATGACAATAACTTTAGTGAAAAGTTATAAATATTATATTAATGTCATTTATACTTTGCCACTGTAATTAATAGTGACTTAATGGGTGACTGATCAATGTTTGTTTTTGATGAAACTTAAAAGGAAACATCTACACAAACTCAAAGAGCAAAGAGGATTGCCAAATCTCTTGTCAGGTACACACCAGCAGGCCAGACAGCTGACGCAAAAAGAAGAAAGGAAAAGGCCAAACAATAGCAGAAGAGCAATTCTTACCACCACGTAAAGTGATCTATGGACCCTTCTCAGAAGACCCAACCGATCCTATTGATGAACAACAAACCAGACTATTCAGCGATTACCTTCAGATTGGGCTTCTGAAAGTTCCAAAGAAAGAAAAAGATGAGACTAGAAGATACAGGAAGGATGATGAAAGGTTGATCACTAAACCGTTTGTTTTGGACATGATGAAGATAGAGTCAAAAACTTGGTTGCATGACCTGTGGTTAAACCATCAATGGCTAAAAGACACGGTATAATCTGTTATTCAAATAAAATAATTAAAGAAAGATATATTAATAACATCTGATATGAACTCTGTTTTTGCAGCATGTAGAAGTCGGGATGTACTATCTGGAAATGAAGAGAGTACACTTCAAGTTGAAGCAAAAGTACTCAACCATAGATCCATTTTTTATACAAATTATAAAGAGGGAGCATGCCATGATCTTAGATGGAAAGACCACACTCAAAGAAGCAGCAAACAAAGAAAGTCTGTCCCAATACATTCTAGGAACTGCAACAAACTTCTTCCTGCACTGGGCAGATTGTGACTTCATTTATATGCCATTGAACACCGGAAGTCATTGGGTGTTGTTGGTGTTTGTGGTCAAGGAAATAAAGATTAAAGTGTACAACTCAAACAAGAGAAGAAGTGACTCACTACGTGATATTCTGCAATACAAAAATTGTATTACAAAAATGCTACCCAAAATTCTCGATTTCCACAATGTCTATGAAGCAATTGATGAAGAGCCAATGGGAAAGAGAGAGATTCTTATTGAGGGTGTTGCAGACTGCCCACAACAAGACACATCGTAAGTAAAAGACTTAATAAGTTACATATATGAAATTGTATTACATAAAAAATACTAATATAAAAAAGGTTGTTTGTTACAGGGGAAATTGTGGAATGTATTTACTCAAAATTGCAGAATTCTTGATGATGGAAATGGACTTATGCGAGCTGACAGCTGATGGCATGGGGATGTTCAGAAAGAAGATGGTGTTAGAGTTGATTGAGTGCAGCAAAAAAAGGTTGAGCGAGGAAAAAAAAAGAAAGAAATATGTAAAATGGTGGGGTTAAGGAATACTGTTTTTTGCTTAAATGGATATGTAATTGGGGTCGAGTGGGTATGTTTGGTTTGACATTTCTGGTTGTGGTTATTTCTATTACTTCGGAAAAGTTACAAGTATTAAACAATGACAACTATTATCATCACTTTTTTTGTCAGCTTATTTCTATTGAACAGATGGCATTTATTGGCAATACTTAACCATGTCACAAAAATACATATTTTCCTGATTGGTAGAAGAACAATATGGTCTGTTTGATAATTTTTCAAAGCCATGTTTATTTTTTCATTCAGGAAAACAAAATGAATAGAAAGTTATGTATTTATAATAATGTATGAATACTGTATGAATTTTTTTATAAGTACATTATACTATACACAATTAGGGAAGACACTTTTTTTAATATTTCAAAGAACAAGTCTACACTATGTTTGGAAACAATTGACATAAACAAATTAGGTAGATGACATTAACATCAAAAATAGGTATTTTTGGTATATATTCATATTGAAATCAATGTAAAAAAGTTGAAAATATAAAAAAGGACTCAAAGTCGTAATAGATGTTAAAGAAAAAATGTTAACATATTGCAAACATTATTGATATGTCAATTAGTTCAATTTTCAAAACATTATTGAGCAATTACATAAAATATTGCCATCCTAAATTTGGATGTGGAACAAACATGTTAACTTAAAAAAAAAGATAATTAGGAATAACAATTTTCAATATTTGAAAGAACAAGTACACACTACGCTTGGGAAAAAAATGACATTAATGTAAACAAAGTAGCTAGGTGAAATTAACATAAAGGGGTATTTTTGGTATATTTGTTTTTATTGAAATCAATGTAAAAACGTCCAAAATATTAATGATATGCACTAATTAGTAGTGCATAAATGCATATTTTTATGATTGATTTGTGTGTATTGTTTACCGTTTTATTTAGTTCGTAAACATTTGTGTGAATTTAGTTGTAATTGTATTTTAATCTTCATTTATTAGTTGTAAAGTAGAATTAGGAATTATGGTGTTGGAAAGGAAGACTTTGAAGAGAAGAAAACAAGAAATTTGACTGCCCAGGAGTAAAACCCGACCGGGTAGAAACCCCCACCCGGTCGGGTATGATTTAACAGACGAAATTGCCAAGAAAGTCACTGGACCCGGTCGGGTCCCGTACTTGACCCGGTCGGGTCAGATGTGACCCGGGACAAAACGCCGTGCGAAGATCACCAGAAAGTGGCAAATATTTGATTTTGACTGATACCCGATCGGGTATGACTCTTTGCCCGGTCGGGTATCCGCCCCAGGGTGTTGAAAACACCTATAAATAGCACACTTTTCCTTCACTTTTAATCATCCCTTCTTCTATACTCTTAAGCTCAGTTTAGAATAGCATTTCTTATATTTTTCTAGCTATGTTTAGTCTCCAAATGAGGAGCTAAACTTCCATTCTTGGTGTTGCTCTTGAAGCTTGTTGATTATTAAAGTTGTGAGTTATTTTCTTAACTTCTTTCCTTGAATATTAATTAATAGTTCTTTCCTTAATACCATCTCTATATTAATGTTGGGGAGTGTTGCTAAGATGACAATTAGTTAACATCTCGACATTAGTTAGAATGGTATTTTCTTCCTCTATATTAATGCTGGAGAGTGTTGCTAAGATGACAATTAGTTAACATCTTGATATTAATTATAGTAGGATTCATCTTCTTTAATAATATTCTTCCTTAAATATTAATTAATCCCTACTCATATTTCATATTAATATTTTGAACATTACTTAAAGGATCAACTAGTTTTGTTTCATATATTAATTATTACTAGAAACGATCAACGAACTGATGGTTAATCGTTGATGGTTTCACAAGTAAGCAACTTCGGTTTATTAATGCACGGTCATGGTTAATAAACTTAAGAGGGATTAATTTTGTTGGTTAAACTGAAACCGTTGTGTTGAGGTTATCAATCTCAATTGATTTCATCAAGGAGTTGGAAAGATTAAATGCTACTATTAAATCGGTATAAGGTGTTGTTCTATATTTGATTAATAGTAAGGGTTATTAATGAACGGTTGTTGTTAATAACTACCCTCGATGAAGTGGATATACTCCCCGATTGAGTATTCGAGAGGGAATAAGTTATAGATATAACAATGATCGACTAAAATATATCAACAAGTGGAAAGAAGCAATGTCAAGTCCTTTTTATCTTTGAATTAAACACATATAGGTTGTTCATCTTAGTTCTTAATTAAATTAAATCACTCAATCCAAATCCCCCCTTTATTTACTAAGTTTCATAAAAAGAGAATTATTCCTTTCCATGTGGATACGAACTCTACTACGCTATACTACGTATAAGTGTTAATATTGAAAATTATTTTGACGCACCATGACAAAGTGCTCGTCAATTAACAAAGGACTCGCAGTCCTAATACATGTTAAAGAAAAAAATGATAATACATTGCAAACATTATGTATATGTCAATTATTTCCATTTTGAACATCTTATTGAACAATTACAGACAATATTGCCATCTGACATTGGGAAATGGAACATACATCATAACCTTAAAAAAAAGATAAAACTAGATAAAATAGTACGAGAACCAGTGCAAGGACAACCGTTACTTCAATTCCCATTATATTCTCTCCTCTCCCAACGTTCTACATTATTATTGTGCTCTATTACAAAACAAAAAAAACAGCAGAAACATTGTTTGTCACTAAACAAGTATGACTGATAAAACTGTATAATCACTGCATAGAAATAGGGATAGGATTGCGACATGATTTTTTATTATGTCCAAGAATATGGCAGCGAGAGCACTTTTTTCGTTTAGATCCAGATCCACGAAACTCCCCAACAGAAGGAATTCTGGCCTTCTTAGGACGTCCAGCAGGTCTTTTGAGACAACTTGGCGGCTTGCAAATCTGATCACGAACATGTTGAGGAACCAACCATGATTGTGGATCAACAATGGGATATACAGCAGCACTCCAAGTCGAAAGCCATGAATCACGTGAATAGAATGGTGAGATGAAGTCATAGCAAGATAAACGGGGGCGCACATGAATAGCAGCAACTGCATGAGCACACACAAATTGTTCCAATTGAAAACTACCACAGGTACAAGTCTTGTGGTTGAGGTTAACCACAAAAGATCTACAATAGCGATCCACGACTTCAAACTCGAAATATAAAGTTGATTTCACCTGATAGAAAACATATAAAAAATACAGTTACGAAATAACGAATGTAAGAAAACAAAAGCCAAGTCATATTCATAAAATGATAGATGGCAACAAAAAAATACATTTGGAAATATAACAACACTTATGGCAATAAGTTACAACATCTATTATTGAAACAGGAAAAACACTGAAACTTGCATGCGTGTGGATTCAGCTTGCACAACAACTAAATGGTTCTCGAATTTGGGGGTCAAGAAAGTGTATGTTTTAAGGGCTTCCTCACTTCTTTCCGTGAACAACTGTTGCATTCTTTCACGCAAGAAATCAACCAATTTGCAAACTGAATAATCTCTAGCACAAACATTTACTTTGTTTAACGATTCTGCACAATTTGATGTCATGATGCCATATCTGTGTGGACCAGCAACACACTTAGCCCATCTATGGTTACCAACTTTACTTAACCAAGGTCGAATTCTAGCATCTTCTGTGTCCAACATTGACAAATATTCCTCAAGTTCTTGTATAGTGTTTGCTGAATAAGCATCTTTAAACTTCCATCCAAGACCATTGGCACCACCTCTGAATTTTGAAATCAAATTACGCCTCAGGTGTTCAACACAAAACCCATGAAGAGCAAGGGGGAAGACTTCAGCAGCAGCAGAGATTAAGCCTGTGTGGCGATCAGAGACTATATACATATGATGACATCGGTGCCGATGGAGTCGATCGTCATATGAAGGCGAAGGTCACCATCTTGGAAGAGAATGGCAAGCTCAATCGCTAGATAAAGACTTCAGCACTGGGGACCGGACATGACCTGAGGACGACGGTACTAAGGGGCCATTCGTCATATGAATGCAACGGTCCCATCATAGTAGTAGTAGTAGTAGTACTAGTAGTAGTAGCGGCAGCAGCGGTGGCAGCAGCGGTGGCGGCAGCGGGGGCGACGGTGGTAGCAGCGGCGATAGCGGCAACGGGAGCAGCAGTAGCAGGAGTAGTCGTGGTGGTGGTGGTGGTGGCGGTGGTGGTGGTGGTGATGGTGGCGGTGGTGGTGGTGGCGGTGGTGGTAGCGGCGGTGGTGGCGGCGGTGGTGGCGGTGGTGGCAGCGGCGGCGGTGGTGGTGGCGGTGACGGTGGCGGCAACGGTAACGGTGGCGGTGGTGGAGGCGGCGGTGTTGGCGGTGTTGGCGGTGATGGCGGCGGTGGTGACGGTGGTGGTGGTGGTGATGGTGATGGTGGTGGTGGTAGTTGTAAGGAATATTTGTATTTAGACTTTGATGATGTTAGATTAATTAGGACTTTAGAGTACCCCTATTTAGACTTAATGTATTAGAATTTTCATTTGTAAAGTTCTTAGTGTAATCGACCTGGCAGAATGCCTTCAGAGCAGAAGACCTTCTGAGCAGAAGGGCTCCAAGAGCAGAAGACCCTCGTAAGGCATTATTGAAACAGAGGACCTTTGGTTCTCTGCTCCAGAACAGAAGACTTCAGGGTCTCTGTTAGTCTTTACTCTGACAGAAACCTTTCTGGGTCTCTGTTGGATATACTCTCAACAGAAGTGCTCCAGACCTCCTCTGTTCTACTCTCAGTTAAAGACACCAGAAGGTCTGACACTTAGAAGAAATCCACAGAACCGGGAAGTCAACCAAAAGATTCCTTCAACGGCTAGGAGTATGAAACGGAAAAGCTACAGTGCGTGCATTAAATGCTCATTTAATGCACCCCATGCTCCGTAGAGTAATTGCAGATGATTGGCCGCAATGTCAGGAATACTTTATCCCAGAATAGTAACCCGCCAACTTTACCGGGCTCTACTAGTCAAGTCAACTGATCGCTCATTTAATGCAGCTGTCCTCTTACTCCTCCAACAGGAAGACAACCTCAGTATAAAAGATACACTACGAAGAACAACCAGATAACTTTGCAACTTTTGCTAACCATTGCTACAACTCTTCAAACAAGATATTAAAACTCTGAAAAGCAATAAGCCTCCTTGAGATTATCACTTCATCATCTTCTACAAGAGAAGGCAGAAGTTGGAAAAATACTTTTTCCAACTCAAGCAAAGTTCCAAGTGTTCTTCAACTCTTCAAGCTCATCACATACAAATCCTTTGTAACGAAGCTAGTTGGAGGAACCCCTGTGTTAACAGAAACTCTTCTTGCTACAAGAAGGACGTCCAAGTAACTGGAGTAGTGAAGTGGTGATACTTCCAGGAAGCTCAGTGAAAGGACCAGTCTTAAAGGAAGCCAGGCAGTGCATCCCAGGAGACATCTAGGCTTGAAGAAGATGTGGAGTGCTTCTTAAGTGCTAGGACTAAGGCTTTGTAAACGGAAGTTTTTACAGCTTAGTGGAACAGTGGACTAGAGGAACAAGTTGTTCCTTGAACCACTATAAAAATCCCTGGTGTCGTTTACTTACTGCTTTAATATTTGCACTTAGATAGAACTGTCTAACTCCTCAGACTTGGTATCTGTGTTCAGCAGAACTTGTCCTACGAGTTAACAGAAGGCCTACTGCCTTTGCTTCTCTGAGGCTAAATCAACAGAACTCCCTACCAGAACCCCATCCGCTGCCAGTCTGTTCTGTCAACAGAACAGGCTATTCTGTAAAATCTGGTACTTAGTTTAAAAAGCTAAAAACCAATACAGTCTGTTCACCCCCCCCCCCCTCTAGACTGTATCCAGTATAACTGGGACCAACAAGTGGTATCAGAGCCTCCTTGTTCTAATAATCTCTTAGGTTATTTGCTGAACAAAGATCCACTTGTTTTTCTGTTTGACCTCATTTCTATCTGATATAATGGATCACTCCTTGTCCAAGAATCTTATGTTTTCAGATCTTAAGTTTGATGACTGGAGGATCCGGATGAAAACACATCTCTGTGCCCTGCATGATGAGATGTGGGAAGTTCTAGATATTGGCCCTTTCACAAGCTTCCAGAAGGTCAATCCTGAGCATGCTATTGACAACACCAGACCCCAGATGATCAGTAAAGCCAAGTCAGAATGGACCACTGAAGAGAGGAGAAAGTACAACCTAGACAATATTGCTAAGGACATCCTCTACAAGTCCATTGATGATAGGTACTTCAACAGAATAAAGAAGTGCAAAACTGCAAAGGAAATCTGGGATACTCTTGAGCTCATTGGAGCTGGTGATGAGCAAGAGAAGGACAACAAACTGACTATAGCCAACAAGAAGTTTGATGACTTCAAACTTCTCCCTGGTGAAAGCATCTCCAAGATGTATGACAGGCTCCTCACTCTCACTGGAGAGATCTCTGAGCTTGGCAAGGAACTCACCACCAAGGAGATCAACCTGAAGGTGTTGAGGGGACTGCCCTCAGCATGGAAGATGAAGGTGGTTGTTGTCCAAGCCAGCAAGGATGTAAAGACTTATCCCACTGATAAGCTCATTTCAGATCTCAAAGCTCATGAGTTCGAAATGACTGAAGAAAAGGAAGATGTACCAGAAGAGAGGACCACTACAGCCCTCACTGCCAGCACATCAAAGGTAAATGATTTTGACCCTTCAGTACTTTTATCTGACGAATATATGGCTGCCTTTGCCAGGAGATTCAAAAAGTTTATGAAGAATCCCAAAGATGGAAGGAGTCCATCTTTCAACAGAAAGCCATACCAGAAGGTCAAATCAATAGAAAGTAGTGGTGAGCTTCTCTGTTACAATTGCAGACAACCTGCTCACTTCAAGGCTGAGTGTCCCCATCCAAGGGTGTCCAAGAAACAAGGACAGGATGGAGAAAAGAAGAAGTATGAAGACAACTCCAGAAGGAGAAAGGCACTTGTGACAGAACAGCTAGAGAAAGACCCTCTGTCAGAAACAGAATCCAGTTCTGACTCAGATTCTGATGAGGCCTTCTGTTGCCTTGATACTGAGACAGAAGACCTTTGCCTCATGGCTCATTCTGATGACGAGGTAACCTCTACTTCTGTTGGAGATATTTAATTGTAATCAAGTTGGTCATAGATTAGCTTTATATTTAATCGTTGTATTTAATTGGTGCATGAATTAGATAGAAATCAGGCCAAGTGTTAGGCCCATTTAAACAGGCTAAAAGCCTGGTATGCCTAACCTAAACCTCGCCTATAAAAAGGGAGCCGAGGTTTAGGAATAGGTTGAACGTCGTACTTATTATTCATAGCCTTACGCATATCATTCTGTTGTACGTGTCCACGGTTTATCAAAGAAGGTTTTACGGTGATTCATTCTGTGTTTATCTTTACGTTTAATCTTCCTTGTTAGATCGATTATTCATTGCTGTTACAGAAACAGGGACTAACAACTTCTGAATCTAGTTTTTCTTCGGTAGGCTTAGCTTTTGATTCTGATTCAATGTCAGAATTTTGGGAAGAGTTTAAGGCCATACAAGCCACTTATTCCTCTGTAACAGAAGAAAACAGTAAGTTAAAAGCTGAGATTCTTGACTTGAAAAAGGAGGTTGAGATCAAAACCAATCTTCTAATTAAGGAAAGAGATCAACTGGAGACTGAAAATGTTTCTCTTCTCAAGAGAATAAGAGAAATAGAGCCTCTCGAGATTAAGTACAAAGCTTACCAGAAGGCCCAGTCTTCCATGGAAAAGATTGTGCTTGATCAACAGATTGGCATTGGTTTTGGTCTTGGTTATGGCTCAACAGAATCAGGTGAGCCTTCTGTAATGCCTAGCACCAGAGTTGCTAAGGCAGATAAGGTCATAGTACCACTGATTTCTAGCCCCGTCTGTCAAGCTGGTGTATCTGGCACCAAGGTTGTTCATGAGGAAGTCAGACTAGAAAAGGGAAAGATAAAGGTTCAACAGAAACCCTTTTTGAAAAATAATGAACCTGGCAGAAAACCTAACAACAGAAAAGGTTTTCAAGATAACAAAAATAAAAGACCATTCATTGACAGACAACCTCATGTCAATCGTGCCAGAAATGATCACCAGAAGGGCAAATATCAAGAGAGAGTTAACTTCAGGAAGAAGAGGTTGGATGGTCAACTTCAGAAGCCCAAGGTTAACCGTCCCTCTGCTCTTGATAGTATACGAGACTTCTTTCCAACAAAAAAGGCTATGCAAAAGTATGTAAACAGGAAGCATGACCCTCACAAGCATCTGCCCAAAGTGAATCACACTTCAGTTTACTATAACTACCAGGTGGACAATGGGTACCACCCACCAAAGTTTCACTTGATGAGACCAAAATGGTACCAACTACCCAGACTCCATGACCCCCCAGGACCCAGCATTGCTTGGGTACCTAAATCTTTCTTTTGATCTTGCAGGAACTGTGTGCTGGAGCCATCTCTGAACAAGAATGGTTTATTGATAGTGGATGCTCCAGGCACATGACAGGTGACAGAAGTTGCCTAACTGAGTTCCAGAAATGCAAAGGACCTAGAGTTACCTTTGGAGGTAATGACAAAGAAGGTCAAACAAAAGGAAGAGGAAAGCTGATCAAGAACCAGATAGTCATTGATGATGTCTCTTATGTCAAAGGACTGAAGTTCAACTTGCTAAGTGCTAGCCAATTCTGTGACAAAGGCTACACTGTTGAATTCACAAAGGACTTCTGCTATGTGAAGCATGAGACAACAAAGGAAGTGGTTCTTACAGCATCAAGAAAGAAGAACATCTATGTAGTTAATTGGAACACTGCAAAGGATGGAGTTTGCCTAATAGCCAAAGGAGATTCAAAACTGAGCTGGGACTGGCACAAAAAGCTCAACCATTTGAATTTCAAAACAATCAACAAACTGGCCAGAGAACACATTGTAGAAGGGCTACCAGACATTGTGTACAAGAAGGAGACTCTCTGCAGTGCATGCCAGAAGGGCAAACAAGTGAAGAATTCCTTCAAACCCATTGCTGGAGATCTTTCTACAAGTCCTCTAAATCTGATTCACATGGATTTATTTGGACCTGTTGAAACTCCAAGCGTTGGTGGCAAGAAATATACCCTAGTCATGGTTGATTACTACTCCAGATATACATGGACTGTTTTTCTATCAAAGAAAAATGAAACTCTTCAGAAGTTGTCATCTCTGTTAAAGCAACTTCAGACTGAGAAGAATTTGAAAGTGAAGACAATCAGATCAGACAGAGGAACTGAATTTGTCAACCAAGTCATAAAGGACTTCTCATCAGAATTTGAAAGTGAAGACAATCAGCACTGCATGCTATACTCAGAACAGAAGCATGATCAACAAGAATCACCATAAAGAATTTGAAAGTGAAGACAAGCAGAATTTGAAAGTGAAGACAATCAGATCAGACAATCATAATGGGACTTTTCATCAACTTTCTGCCGCCAGAACCCCTCAACAGAATGGCGTAGCAGAAAGAAGGAACAGAACTTTAAAAGAAGCTGCAAGAACAATGATTGCAGAATCTGGATTGCCTATGAGATATTGGGCTGAAGCAATTAACACTGCATGCTATACTCAGAACAGAAGCATGATCAACAAGAATCACAAGAAGACCCCTTATGAACTCTGGAAGGGAAGAAAGCCTAACATCAGCTACTTTCATGTATTTGGATGCAAGTGCTACATTCTTAACAATGGAAAGGAGCATCTGAAAGTCTTTCAAGAGAAGGCTGATGAAGGAGTCTTTATAGGCTATTCAAACACCAGTAAAGCCTATAGAGTACTCAACAGAAGGACCCTACATGTTGAAGAATCTATACATGTGAAGTTTGATGAAAGCACCTCTGTTAAAGAGGTAACAGAGATTCTCAAGGAAGTCAGCATAGAAGACAGAACACCAGAACCAACAGAAGAGGTAGTAGACAACCCTGCATTTCCAACACCTACACCAAACCCCCTTCTGTTGAATGAAGATGAAGACTCTGAAGATGAGGAACCAGAGAGACCAAGACAGCAGCTGACAGAACCTGACCTAACATGGTTAAGAGATCATCCCCCTAACCAAGTGATTGGTCAAATCAGAAGTGGAGTTCAAACAAGATCCACATCAAGAAGAGAAGCAATGCTTGTCTGCTATATATCTCAAATGGAACCTATGACTGTTGAAGAAGCTCTTGCAGACTCAGATTGGATCAATGCTATGCAAGAAGAGCTCACTCAGTTTGAAAGGAACAAAGTATGGGAACTTGTTCCTAGGCCAAAGCACCAGAATGTCATTGGAACCAAATGGGTATTCAAGAACAAAGCAGATGAAGATGGCAACATTGTAAGGAATAAAGCAAGGCTAGTAGCTAAAGGATACTGTCAAGAAGAAGGAATAGATTTTGATGATACTTTCTAGCCTATGCTGCCTACAACAACATCAAGGTCTACCAGATGGATGTCAAGAGTGCATTTCTAAATGGAGATCTTGAAGAAGAAGTTTATGTGGAACAACCACCAGGTTTTGTCATTCCTACTCAATCCTCTTGTGTCTACAAGCTTAAAAAGGCCCTCTATGGTCTTAAGCAAGCTCCCAGAGCCTGGTATGACACAATGTCCCTTTCCCTAGTGAACCATGGGTTTACTAAAGGAAAGGTTGACAAAACTCTATTTCAAATCTCTGTTGCTAATCATATTCTGTTAGTACAAATATATGTTGATGATATTATATTTGGGAGTACTAATCCAGAACTGTGCAAGAAATTTTCTCAAGTGATGCAGAGTCAATTTGAAATGAGTATGATGGGAGAACTCAGTTACTTCCTAGGACTTCAAGTCAAACAAGTTCCAGAAGGGATCTTTATCAATCAAGGGAAGTACACCAGAGATCTAATCAAGAAGTTTGGAGTGGAAGGCAAATCATCAGTGAAGACTCCCATGAACACTTCACAAGGAATTGGTCCAGATGATGAAGGAAAGGATGTAGATGCAACAACATATAGAGGAATCATAGGATCTCTGTTGTATCTAACTGCAAGCAGACCAGACATCTCATTCTCTGTTGGAATCTGTGCCAGATACCAATCAAAGCCCAAGGAAAGCCATCTAAGTGCTGCAAAGAGAATCATCAGATACATCAAAGGGAATCCAAATGCAGGCCTATGGTATCCAAAGGGAGGTAACTTTGAACTAATTGGTTATTCTGACTCAGATTTTGCAGGTTGCAGACTAGACAGAAAGAGCACCTTTGGTCACTGCCAATTGCTAGGAGGAAGGCTTGTTTCCTGGTTTAGCAAGAAGCAGAACTCCATCTCAACAAGTACAGCTGAGGCTGAGTACATTGCAGCTGGGAGTTGGTGTGCTCAGCTACTCTAGATGAAGCAACAACTGAAGGACTATGGAATTCAAGCAAAGGAGATCAAGCTGTTGTGTGACAACACCAGTGCCATTGCTATCACTCAGAATCCAGTTCTTCATTCCAGGACAAAGCACATTGAGATCAGACATCACTTCATCAGAGATCATGTTGAAAAGAAGCACATTTGCATGGAACATGTGCCAACAGAAGACCAGCTTGCAGATATCCTGACAAAGCCTCTTCCTGAGGCTAGGTTCAACAAACTGAGAGAGGAATTGGGAATGATGGATGAGATTCCAAGGGAAAGTTGAAAAGAAAGGCCCTCTGTTGCTAAATTGCTGTTAACAGAATACCTGTTGCAGAACCCCTTCTGTTAACCCCTTCTGTTCCCTACCCTGGCAGAACACCTCAGCAACAGAAATCCCCTTTATACAGAAAACTTCCTCTTATGTCTAACAGAAGGTGGTGGACTTAGAAAATTCTGAAAACCGGGTGACCTAGTAAATTATTAAAGGTCTTTTACCCTTTTATCCTTAAAACGGTATCCAGCCGCATAATAGTTACTGCGCCCCTTTTTATTTACTGCGCCCCTTTTTACATTTATTGGTACCTTGGAACCGTAAATTATCTCAAACATCCACTAACCCGTATCCATAAAACCCCCTTTCGCAAACCTAAACCGTTACTGCTCTCATAACTCTCAAGCTTTTGAACTCTTATCTCTCCAAAACTCTCTAACCGCAATAAACTCCATGGCTTTCTTGAGCTTCTCCGATCTCTCCAAGGAACAAAAGGCAACTCTCCTGAAGAATGTACTGACAGGGATGAGATGCAAACTGGAAGTCCTACCCAGGTTCGCAGAGAAAAAGGAGAGGATGACCTCCATTGTTGACGGACTGTCACAATGTCAACTGAGCAAGGTCATCTCTCATGGTTATGAAGCCTACAGCAACGTTGACACCGTTGAGTTCTATCTCAACGCATCCTTCAAGGATGAAACCATCTCCTCCGTCGTCCAAGGAGAAGAAGTTTTGATTGATGCTGACGTCATCAACAACATCTTCAATATCCAACAAGAGGAAGGTAGGGCCTCTCTACTTGATTTGGAGGATACTGACATCCCTCTGCCAAAATTCAAGAAGAAGTTCTGCAGAAAAGGTGAAGAAGTAGAGAAGGTCAACATCAAGAAGAACTTGCTCAAGAAGGAATTTGAGCTGCGCATAAACATTTTCCACAAATGTTTATGGTGCAAGTACACCTCCACCGATGATGTCACAACTGCCAATGCAAAGGCCTTTTATGCAGTGCATCATGGGGTAAACATCAATTGGGGACAAGTCATGGTCAAGTCCCTGATTGAGGTGATCAAGAAGAAGAACCCAAAGACAAGCCTCTACTCTGGGAAGCTAGGGCATGGACTGCTCATTTCAGAAGTGCTCCTCAAACAAGGGGTAAACTTGAGGAAGGCTACAGCTTTGGATCACACCAAGGTAATTTTCCTGACTGCTTCTCCAAATAGGGAAAAAGCCATAAAGGCAGAGCTGAAGAGACAGCTTCAGCTTGAGGCCAAGAGACAACAAGAAGAGAAGGTACAGAAACCCCTCTCTATAGCCCCTTCTGCTGAGAAGAAGAAGAAGAAGACCGAGAAGGCAGAACCTGTTGCTCCTCCAACCATGAAGGCTGGACAGAAGAGGAAGAGGACCACAAAACCCAAGAAGAAGGTTGCTAAACATGTGGTCTCTATGTCTGAGGAAGTGGCAGACACTCAGGGGGAACCAGAGATCCCCACCTGTGCTGCATCTCCTGAACAGAACAGGGTGTCAACTCCAACAGAACACCCCAGTCCTGTCAAAGATGGGTATCTGTCCTTGCTAGACAGACAGTTTACCCGAGTCCTTGAATGGAGAAGGTGGAGAATGGGAACCCTCTCCAAAATAATCCAGTATTTTGATCATTATGAGCCAGAAGAAGAAGTCATCCTGAATTGGGTTGGGACTGATGATGTCTCAAAGTGCTTTGCCCTCAACTTTCTTCACTCTGTCCTTGAGAAGAAGAAGGCAAGCTACAAGGGAAAGGCTGTTCTCATCTCCTCACCCTCAGAGGAGGCTGTCAAACCTCTAGAAGAGGAAGAGATAGAAGCCTTTGAAGAATGGCTGTTCACCAAGATGGCAACAGACTCTGTACAGCCCAACTTCAACCCAAGAGAGTCCTCTGTACTCAAGTCAGAAGGACAAGCTATGATGGAGCATATCAAGGAGTGGAGGACTTCCTTGCTTGTGGATAACATCATTGAGGTAAACTCTCCAACCCCTTCTGTTATTATCCCAACAGAACCCCATATTCCCTCACCTCCCACCAGCACAGAAACCCCTCCACCAGAACACCCTCAACCTAAATCTCCTGAACAGAAAACCCCCACCCCTCCTCAATCACCCAAACAGAAAATTGCATCACCCTGCAAAACAATTGTTCCCTTCAGAAACCGTTCACCTTCACCTCCACCATCCCCTCCTCAACAGAATGCCTCACCTATTCAATCTTCACCCCAGCACTAGAACCCCTCCCCCCAACAGAAATCCTCTTCATCCTCTGAATCTGAACATCAAAACCCTCCACCAGAATCACCTCCTCCACACCAACCTGCAGAACAGCTTAAACCTGTATGGTTTCTCAGGGATTCTGACCCTACAACTGTCTCCCCCATCTCTGCACCCCAAGGGAATTCTAGGCATTCTACTGCCCCCAATCCCTCCTTCAGAAAGAAGAAGATAGTCAGAAACACAATACCCATATACTCTTCTTACGAAGACTCATCTGACATGGATGGGTTCATGGTCAGCAAGTCATATCAAGCCACATCAAAGAGACAGAAGACCCCTCCTCTGACTCAACTTGAGCATGAACTGCGTGTCCAATCTCTCTCATCTGTCCAAGAGCATCACCCCCTGCCTAAGGGAAGAGGTCTAGAGATGCCTCAAGCTGATGGACAACAGAATAACATCCCCTTCAACAAATTTGTTGAATGTGCAGAAGACTTTGGTGGACAGATTCTCCAAGGCATGAACAAACTGATAGAGATCAATGATAAACACTATGGGCACCTTGCTCATGTGAATGACAATCTAAATTCAGGTATGCAGTTCATATCTGACCGTTTTGAGAACCTCACAGGGACACTCAACAACTTCATAGCCTCCTCCTCTGCCAGAACAGATGTCCTGTCAACAGAAGTGGTAGGTATCCACAAAACACTCTCTATCTTTCAACAGACTCTCCTGAGTCAAGGACAGACAATCAACACTATCTCAGAGCATCTTGAGGCTCTGAAGAATTCTGATGCCAGAACAGAGAGGCAACTGACCTCTATTGAGGAAATGTGCAGAGCTCACCAAGAACAGGCTCAAGCTCTCCTATCTACTGACAGAGACCGATATCAGAAGATGGTGCTCCTTGAAGCCAATAACAAGGACATCTTCTCTGCCATTCAGAAGCAGCAAGGTCTCATTGAAGGCCTTACCTCTGTCACCCAGACTCTACCAGAGGCCCTAGAGCAGATAGCCTCCACTCAGGCCTCAGAATTCCAGAAGATAAGTCTTATGATAGAAGATCTGAATGATGCCAAAAGGGGGAAGAGGACCCTCAACAGACCAGGCCTAGGTCCCACAGAACTCCTACTAGGGCACCCTCCTCTGCTGAGCCTGCAGTGGATCCGGCTCCCTATTTTGAAGCTGCCCTACAGAAGAAGAGAGCAGCAGGCATACCCAGACCCCCATCTCCAGTAAAGAAAGGCACAAAGAAGAAGAAAGTTTTTAACTTCACTGAATGGAGATTGGGTGGATCTCAGAAAATTGACAGAGCTCAATTTGAAGAGATGAAGGCAAAAATGACTCCCACCCAACAACATCACCTCTATTTGGACAAAGATGGTGTTGTGAGAGTTAGGTATGGGGGATCCTTGGAAGAAGCTGAAGAATGGTATAGGAAGAACATTGTCCCAGGAAAGACTATACATGAAGGTGTTCTCAGCTATCTTGACTGCAAGCTTTCTCCCATTTGGGCATCTTATCAAAGCTCTGGCAACCTTTTCAAAATCAGAGCTGAAATAAATGAAGAACTGCTCAGGCTTCAAAGACTGGAGGAAGAAGCTCTACAGGCAGCCAATCTGGAGAATGTGTAAGGTTTAACTCTGTAAAACTTATCTAATAAAATCACATCTCTGCCTTCTTACTTTGAAGTGCTTTTCCTCAATTTCTTGTCTTTTTGCCTTCTGCTTGTGTTTGCTTATTTCATTTATATTCTGCTATCTGAATGTACTGTACTCTTACTATTTTCCTATGCCAAGTTGCCCACCAAGATTTTAATGGAAGTTTTTAAACTTTAATCTTTCTTTATGGTGAAGGCACTTCTCTGGAAATAGTTAAAGGGTTTTGGCATCATCAAAAAGGGGGAAATTGTAAGGAATATTTGTATTTAGATTTTGATGATGCTAGATTAATTAGGACTTTAGAGTACCCCTATTTAGACTTAATGTATTAGAATTTTCATTTGTAAAGTTCTTAGTGTAATCGACCTGGCAGAATGCCTTCAGAGCAGAAGACCTTCTGAGCAGAAGGGCTCCAAGAGCAGAATACCCTCGTAAGGCATTATTGAAACAGAGGACCTTTAGGTCTCTGCTCCAGAACAGAAGACCTCAGGGTCTTTGTTAGTCTTTACTCTGACAGAAACCCTTCTGGGTCTCTGTTGGATATACTCTCAACAGAAGTGCTCCAGACCTCCTCTGTTCTACTCTCAGTTAAAGACACCAGAAGGTCTGACACTTAGAAGAAATCCACAGAACCGGGAAGTCAACCAAAAGATTCCTTCAACGGCTAGGAGTATGAAACGGAAAAGCTACAGTGTGCGCATTAAATGCTCATTTAATGCACCCCATGCTCCGTAGAGTAATTGCAGATGATTGGCCGCAATGTCAGGAATACTTTATCCCAAAATAGTAACCCGCCAACTTTACCGGGCTCTACTAGTCAAGTCAACTGATCGCTCATTTAATGCAGTTGTCCTCCTACTCCTCCAACGGGAAGACAACCTCAGTATAAAAGATACACTACGAAGAACAACCGGATAACTTTGCAACTTTTGCTAACCATTGCTACAACTCTTCAAACAAGATATTCAAACTCTGAAAAGCAATAAGCCTCCTTGAGATGATCACTTCATCATCTTCTACAAGAGAAGGCAGAAGTTGGAAAAATACTTTTTCCAACTCAAGCAAAGTTCCAAGTGTTCTTCAACTCTTCAAGCTCATCACATACAAATCCTTTGTAACGAAGCTAGTTGGAGGAACCCCTGTGTTAACAGAAACTCTTCTTACTACAAGAAGGACGTCCAAGTAACTGGAGTAGTGAAGTGGTGATACTTCCAGGAAGCTCAGTGAAAGGACCAGTCTTAAAGGAAGCCAGGCAGTGCATCCCAGGAGACATCTAGGCTTGAAGAAGACGTGGAGTGCTTCTTAAGTGCTAGGACTAAGGCTTTGTAAACGGAAGTTTTTACAGCTTAGTGGAACAGTGGACTAGAGGAACAAGTTGTTCCTTGAACCACTATAAAAATCCCTGGTGTCGTTTACTTACTGCTTTAATATTTGCACTTAGATAGAACTGTCTAACTCCTCAGACTTGGTATCTGTGTTCAGCAGAACTTGTCCTACGAGTTAACAGAAGGCCTACTGCCTTTGCTTCTCTGAGGCTAAATCAACAGAACTCCCTACCAGAACCCCATCCGCTGCCAGTTTGTTCTGTCAACAGAACAGGCTATTCTGTAAAATCTGGTACTTAGTTTAAAAAGCTAAAAACCAATACAGTCTATTCACCCCCCCCTCTAGACTGTATCCAGTATAACCGGGACCAACAATAGTAGTAGTGGTAGTAGTAGTATGCATAAACTAAACTTGATATGTTTCATTTTGTACATATATAAAACGCATTATGTTTCAAGAATTTGTTTAACTGCCTTCTCAATTGAATTTTGAGCTGAAATTTTGTATGCGTAAACTAAACTTGATGATGAACATGCTCAAAAAAATTCATCAAAAAATTCCACCGGAAACATCCTCTGATGGTGTTGTCCGTGGGGGATTTCGGTCAGGACGTCATGACAAAAAGGTGGTCCGGCCACCTCAATTTGAGGTGATTCCCGGTGGGATGTTTTGCTGAATTTGTTTGTGTATGTTACTCATAAAGGAATGCGCGAAAGTTTATAAAGAACGGATGGAGTATGTAGTTTTGGGCCCCTAATTTTTACAATTTTTTGGGGCCCTGAGACCCAAGCCTCTCCATCCTTACATAAGCCACGGCTCTGCTTTTAATAAACATCTAAGGGAGTGTTTGAAAATGATTTTGCTTAAAAAATCACTTTGTCAAGAGATTTTGGAAAAGAGATTAATAATAAAAGTTGATAGTGTTTGAGAAAAAAGTGATTCTGAAAAGTAAAAGTTGGTAGTGTTTAGTAAAATAAGTGATTTTTGTGTAATAGAAAAAGTAAAATAACACTTGTTGGGTTATTGACCCGGAGGCCCAATACCCGGATCAAACAGGCCCAGGATACCCGGCCCAAACAATGAATCCATTACCCTATGATGAGTAGATCCAGTGAAGAATCCATACCGAACCGGGTTCGGTTCAAGTAAAGGCCGGCCCAGAAAGAATAGATACCGAACGGAGTTCGGACCATATATCATACTTGGTCCAAATTGACGGTGTCATCCGCAAGGTCCAGCATCCCGTTCGAGCAACGGGCAACCAGCAAGTGGCCAGGTGCAATTAATGCCAGATTGTGACATCAGCAAATGGAAACATGGGTGATCAAGTCGGTGGAACAACGGCCAATCAGCATAGAGCAGCCCATGCTCTCCATTAGTATAAATAGAAGGTTTAAAATCATTGTAAGTGTTAGCATTTCAAAACTCAAGCTCTAGAATAGCATTATTATCTTTGTTTCCTGTATTAAAGCATTATTCCGACCTACCGATCAGGAATTTCCTTGTAATCAGACGGGTTAATTAATACAAGTGAGCTTTTGGGTATTAGTGAATTCATATTTTATATTTTGTTAAACACTTTGATTCTGGTCCATTCCTGATATATCCAAAGTTCGTGTTGGGCTTTCGGGTCTACGGGACTTACCTTCAACATTGGCGCCGTCTGTGGGAAACTGTTCAAAAAGTTTCACATTCAAATATTCCAAAACAACTATTTTTTAAAATGGTCAGAATCAGTTCTTATCAGACAAACGATGGTTCGCGCCGTCACGGAAGGAGCCACACCCCGGGAAATCAAACCCCTCAGGGACAATCCAGCCGAGGATCATATCCTCATTTTGATGGGGACTTTGTGATTCCTGAAGCCCTAAGGAGGAATCCTCAGGCCATGCGAGATATGGCCCAGGTCATGCAACACATGGCAAACGAGGAAGAAGAAGGATCCAATTTTACAGGGGAAACTCCACACACAGAAACGACCACGGCGTCATCTCGCTCGCGGGCCCATCGGGATAATCGTCGTGGTGCTCCACCAACAGCACATCATACTCCCAGTGACCGGACCCCGATCGGGTCACAAGCCAGGGGACCTACTCCTATTGGTCGTCATTTCCAGCATGCCGAACGGAATAATACTAGGGTTGCTCAAAGGCATTGGGATCGGGAGTATACAGATTTGAGAGCTCCACCACCGTCCCATTTGATGGCCCAGGAGGAAGAAATGGCTGAAATGAGGAGGCAGATGATCGAGATGAGGGATCAGATGAATAGGGCGCCCGCGCAGCCTGCCCCAATTCAGCTCGGGATTACTTCCCCTTTCACCAGGGAAATTATGTATGCGGACATCCAAGGAGGTGCCAAACCACCGGCCGGTCAAATTTATGACGGGGTGGGAGATCCCCATGTGCATTTAAGGAGTTATCAGGGAGGACTCATGCTACTAGGAGCACCTGAGGCTACTATATGCCAATTGTTTTTCAGTACGCTCAGAGGGCCCGCCCAGGAGTGGTTCGGGACCCTGCAACCCGGGTCGATCAACAGTTTCGCGGAATTATCGACGTTATTCTTGGCCCAATTTGCTTCCAGTGCCAACCCAAAACGGCACTTCAGCTACCTGACCAGCGTTAAGCAGAACTCCAAGGAAACCCTCAATCAATTCTTAAAAAGATGGAGGGATGAGACTCTTACGGTTGGAAATATGACGGATGATACCGCCATCACCCTATTCACAAACGCTCTCCGAACGGGAGAATTATACAAGGATTTGAAGAAGAATCCAGGTACAGCATATGCCGAGGTGTTAGACAGAGCTCGCAAGCATGCTGCCCTGGAAGAAGAGATTATGATCAGGGACAAGGTCGTTGCGCCTACTGCCCCAATCAAGATGGCCGATCAGCTGGGTCCTAGCCCAGTGGCCGCCCTCCCTCCTAAGCAAGGGAGATTTACTCCCCTGGTCCTGTCTGTGGCAACCATTTATCAGAACGAGAAGGACAACATCCCCCTTCCGACTGATTCTTCACAGTATATGGGAGCAAACGAGTCTGCTTTTTGTAAATATCATAACAGGAAAGGTCATGCCACCAACGCCTGTAGGGCACTACAAACGGCTATTGAGGACTTGATCCGGCGGGGTCATCTGGGCAAGTATGTGAGTAAGGATCCAAGTGTGGTAGGCACTTTAAAACCGATCAGGAAACCCAACAGCTGGCAACGGGATGCCCAACGTGATGCCCAGCCCCAGAATGACGTATATATTCCCCACAGGGATCAACCAGAGGGCTCGGGAGGCCCCGGAAAGAAACCTCGAATGGAGGTCAAGGTTATATTTGGGGGCGGGGAAACAGGGGATTCGAACGCCGAACGGAAAAGGTTCGAGCGAAGTCTTTATGTAGGATCCATCTCCACTCCCCCCAGAAGAAAGGAAGGACGGACCCGATCACGTTCAGACCGGCTGATTTACCCAACTCGCCAAGCCCGCACAGGGATGAATTGGTGACGAGCATGTGCATTGACAATGCTTTCATTTGCCGGGTACTGATCGATACCGGGAGCAGTGTGAATGTAGTGTACTTACAATCATTCGAGAAAATGGGCCTACAAAGGAGTCAATTGACCCACCTAAGAACCCCACTGGCGAGCTTCACCGGTAACTGTATTGAGGCTGAGGGGACCATCCAACTGTTAGTTGAAATTGGGGATGAAACGCACAAGGCATCACTCCGAATGACGTTCGTGGTGGTAGATATAAAATGTGCCCATAATTCCATCTTGGGCCGATTAGGATTGGAAGATCTGGAGGTAATAGCCTCTGTCCGCCACTCGTGCATCAAATTCCTCACGGACACCGGGGTTGGGGTGGCCAGAACTGATCCGGTGACAGCCCGAACATGCTACCGGGAGGCCCTGAAGCAGATGAACACCCATGGAATGCGGGTTAACAGTATTGAGGTGGAGACCCACTGAACGGAGTTCGAGGTATATCCAGAACCTGCCACTCTCCTCGAGCAAATTGACCTAGATTTCCCCCTGAACCGGAAGGTAGCTATCGGGGTGGATCTGGAGGCTGACATTCGGGATGGCGTGATTGCTGTCCTAAAAAAGTTTCAGGTATTATTCGCCCGAGGGCCAGAAGATATGTCGGGTATTGACCCATAGATAATATGTCACAAGCTTGCCGTTTGGTCAGATGCAAAACCAGTCCAGCAAAAGAAACGATATCAAGCAACCGAACGACGGGATTTCACAAAGCAGGAAGTGGCCACCTTGCTGAGAATAAAACACATCCGTCCAGTAATCCATGTCGAATGGCTATTCAATGTGGTCCTAGCTCCAAAACAATCTACTTGGAGGATGTGTGTGGATTACTCGGATCTGAATAAAGCTTGTCCCATGGACCCTTATCCAGTGTCGAGGATCGATCTGTTAGTAGATGAAACGGCCGGATGGGAATTGTTGAGCTTCATGGATGCATTCCGGGGATATCATCAGATCTTCATGCACCCAGATGATGCAAAGAAAACAGCGTTCGTTACTTCGGATGGTGTGTTTTGCTATATTATCATGCCATTCGGATTAAAGAACGCAATGGCAACTTTTAATAGGATGATCGGGATGCTGTTCAAAGAAGTGTTGGGAGTCACAATTGAGGCTTATGTTGATGATATCCTGATCAAAAGCCGGAAGAAGGAGAATCATATCCTGGACATAGAAAGGGTGTTCGGGATAATGCAGAAAGCTAACATGAGACTGGATCCCAAAAAAATGTGCTTTTGGTGTGAGAGGGGGAAAGTTTTTGGGATACATGATGAGCGCGAAGGGGATTGAGCCCAATCCTGAAAAGGTAAAGGCAATTGTGCATATGGAGGCTCCTAGAAACCTCAAGGAAGTGCAGAGATTGACCGGTCGGTTAGCAGCTCTGAGCAGATTCCTATCCAAGCTAGCCGATCGAGCTATTCAATTCTTCCAGATCATGAAAAAAGCCAACCCCTTTGAATGGACAGCCGAATGTCAAACGGCTTTTGAAGATTTCAAGGCATATCTGTCTTCTCCCCTGGTCTTGACAAAACCCGATCCAGGGGAACACCTGTATATGTACCTTGTTGTAGCTGACCTGGCCGTGAGCACGGTATTATTGAAAGAAGAAGATGGCATCCAACGGCCAATCTATTTTGTAAGCAAGGCTTTGAACGGCCCGGAAACCAGGTACACCTTGCTAGAGAAAACAGTATTGGCCTTGATAGCTGCTATTAAACGTCTAGCACCATATTTCCAGACCCATCCGGTAACTGGGTATACTACTCAGCCGCTCGCCACCATCTTGAGAAACCCAATGGCAAGTGGGCGCATTACAAAGTGGAGTCTTTTGATCGGGCAAACGAGGTGGATTTCAAGCCTCAACCTACTATCAAAGGGCAGACCCTGACAGATTTCATTGCAGAATGTACCGCTCGGCCCCCGGAACTAGATTCAGAGAACAATGGGGTGGATAACTGGTGGGAAATTTATGTGGATGGTGTAGCTAGTGCCAAGGGTTGTGGAGCCGGAGCTGTGATCACATTGCCCGAAGGGTTCAAAGCATATTACTCCATTCATTTTGACTTCAAAGTAACCAACAATGAGGCTGAGTATGAGGCCCTTATTGCGAGTTTAAAATATGCGAAGACCCTGGGCGCCGATCGGTTAAAAGTTCGGTCGGATAGTCAATTGGTGGTAAATCAAGTAAATGGCACAACTGAAACTAAAGAGGAAAGAATGAAGGCTTACAAAGAGATAGTCGAGGAACAGATAAGCAAATTTGAACAGGTGGTGCTCGACAAAATATCCAGAATAGAAAATATCGAAGCAGACATCTTATCCAAATTGGAAAATGCGGCGCTCGACGATCGGGCACAGGAGATTCCGGCTCATATCCAACGGTTTGCCCATCGGGAAACATTGGCAACCCCGACAATCATGGTGCTCCAGATCGAGGCCATATCTTATGTCGTCCCCAGTTGGGTCAGAGATATGACCAACTACCTAAAACACAGAACCCTCCCACAAGATAAAAATCCTGCTTATCAGATAAAATGCATCCAGAGGAGGGCTTCCATGTTCGAATCGGTGGACGGACAGTTGTACAAAAAGATGTTTGGTGGGCCGTATTTGAAATGCCTCCCACCCGATCTAGCGGCAGCCGTTATGGAAGAAATTCATGAGGGTATCTACTCAAGCCACCAAGGGCCCAAGACACTGGCCAGAAAAATCATCCTGCAAGGGTATTACTGGCCGACTATCCAACAAGACTGCTTTGCGCATACTAGAAAATGTAAAGTATGCCAACTATACGCACCGGTCCCCGGACGGCCAGCCACTTTCTACACTCCAATGACGGTGGCCCTTCCGTTCGCAAGATGGGGGATTGACCTGCTAGGTCCTCTACCTACGGCCCCTGGGAACAACAAGTATATCATCGTTGGGATAGATTACTTTACCAAATGGGTAGAGGCCGAGCCACTAGCCAGCATCACAGATGTCAAATGTCAAAAGTTTGTCTGGAAGAATATAATTTGCCGTTTCGGAATCCCCGAACAGATTGTAACTGATAATGGAAGGCAGTTCGTGAGCCGGAATTTTGAGAACTATCTGGTCAAATGGGGAATCAAGCATTCCAGAGCATCTGTGGCATATAGAGCCGTCAAAATGGGTCGAAACCCACGAGCTGGCCCGTTTAAACCCATTTATTGGTGAGTTAGGGTTGCGAATTTCTGACCCATTTAGTTCGCGGGTTTCACGGGTCAACCCACGCGGGTTGTGGGTTTAAGTGGGTTGGCCCACCAGGTTGCGGGTTGGCCCGCGGGCCAATATACAAAAATATAGTTTTAAATTTTATTATCTTAAATATTGTCCTTTTACTACCAATATTATTATAATTACAAATAAAAATTACAACCATGGCAAAACAATATTTATTTCTATAATAAATTTTCAAATAAAATGTTGAAACATATATTTTATGTGAAGTTCGATATAATATTTAACAATTAGTAGTCATTATTTACAAATAATTAATCAAAAGGTTATGTAGATCTTTATTTTTATACAATGAGTATTTTTGTCGCATAACCTCTTATAGTTTTCAAATTCTCGTATAACTAGTATTTAATATTTTTTAATTAAACTTAACAAGTATTGAATTTTTAGTATTTTGATTTCTTATATTTCCTTTGTTACTACTTACTAATATAAATATATATCTCCGGGTAATTATTTTTAATTTTTTTTGTTATATATTTTTTTTACATATTGGCCCGCGGGCCAACCTGTTTAACCCACGGGTTAGGTGGGTCGGGTTAGGGTTGTAGAAATTCTGGCCCGTCATTAAACGGGTTGGCCCGACCCAACCCACATAGACCATAACTCGTCACGGGTCGGGTCGGGTCGGGTTGACCCGTTTGACAGCTCTAGTGGCATACCCTCAGGCGAATGACCAAGTAGAGAATATGAACCGTACCATCATGGACGGTATGAAGAAGAAGCTGGAAGAATACTCCTCATCATGGCCTGATCAGTTAAATTATATCCTATGAACTTACAGGACTACACCCTGAACAACCACATGAGAAACTCCATTTGCCCTTGCTTACGGTTTTCAGGCCAAAGTACCAACGGAAGTCCTAGTTCCCACACACCGAACGGTGCATTATAGTTCAGAGCAGAATGAGGACAACCTACGGGCCGAATTACACTTCATAGAAGAAATAAGGGATCTAGCAGCTGCACGAATGGAAGAGTATCACAGGGCCACGAGAAGATACTTTGACAAGCAGGTTAAAATCCGTTCAATCGAAGTAGGGGACCTGGTGCTAAGGAAGTGAGAAAAAAGCAAACCTCTCGAAGGTGGAAAAATGGCACAAAATTGGGAAGGCCCGTATCAAATATGCAAGAAGTATGTTTCAGGAACGTTTGGCCTACAATGTACCGAAGGTCGACAGGCAGGGACATGGATTACGGAACATTTAAGAAAGTTTTATCAATAAAAACGGCTGTTGCCACCTCTATAAAAAAAAGAAAAAAAAAGAAGTGTATATATATATAGAGGGAGACATAACTTCCAGAAAATCTCAGCCCATGGTTAACACGATCATTCCGGATGACCGAATGACGAACGGGTTAACAACATGGAAGGAAAATCATTCTCAGCTAAGAGAGTTTTGACCCTAGAATTATGAACGGATAAAGGGATCAAAACGGCTTGAAGAATCGATGCTCAGAAAATCTCAGCCCATGGTTAACACGTAGTCATTCCGGATGACCGAATGACGAACGGGTTAACAACATGGAAGGAAAATCATTCTCAGCTAAGAGAGTTTTGACCCTAGAATTATGAACGGATAAAGGGATCAAAACGGCTTGAAGAATCGATGCTCAGAAAATCTCAGCCCATGGTTAACACGTAGTCATTCCGGATGACCGAATGACGAACGGGTTAACAACATGGAAGGAAAGTCATTCTCAGCCAACGGCTTGGAGTTTGACACTCAGATAGTCTCATCTCAGCGGTTAACATGGGAATCGTTCTGGACAACCGAATGAGGAACATGTTAGCAGTTTGGAGGGAGCCATTGTCTCAGCTAATAGAATTTGACCCTGTAATTACGCATTGTTAAAGGGATCAAAATGGCCTGGAGTTTGATGTCAGTGATTCTCACCTCAGCCTTTTAACACGCAAAATCATTCTGGATGACCGAATGAGGAACGGGTTAACAGTTTGGAGGGAGCTGAGTCATCAACTTAGCTAAATTCGACCCTGTAATTACGTACGGGCAAAGGGATCACAACGGCTTGGAGATGGTGTCAAGACTATAAGTATGGACGAACCGAGCGACGTTCGGATAAGGTACGGATTGTCGTCCGGGGAATCGGAACTATGGTTTTGAAAAATCTCGCCTCAGTCATTAACTTGATTTTGAAGCGAGTCTCCCTTTTAGCTATAAATAAGGAATGACCCGATCCGGTGACCTTGCTTACAGTTTGAAAAGGGTTACCTCAGACCCCTAATATGGATGATACGAGCCAGAGAGAATAGTTCGGAATGCATCGGAATTATGGGTTTGGAAGGGAGACAGTCTCACCTCAGCTTGTTAACACGTGGGATCATTCCAGATGACCGAATGACGAACGGGTTAACAGTTTGGAGGGAGCCGCCGTCTCAGCTGAGAGTTTGACCCGGTGGTCACGATCAAAACGGATTGGAGGAATTCACCTCAGCTAAAAGAGTTTTGACCCCGTGGATCACGAATGATAAACGGATCAAAACGGGCTTGGGAAAGGTGTCAGAAAAAATATGGAAAAGACCCCTAATATGGATGATACGAGCCAGAGAGAATGGTTCGGAATGCATCAGAATTATGGGTTTGGAAAGGAGATAGTCTCACCTCAGCTTGTTAACAAGTGGGATCATTCCGGATGACCGAATGACGAACGGGTTAACAGTTTGGAGGGAGTCGCCGTCTCGGCTGAGAGTTTGACCCTGTGGTCATGATCAAAACGGCTTGGAGGGATTCACCTCAGCTAAAAGAGTTTTGACCCCGTGGATTACGAACGATAAAGGGATCAAAACGGGCTTGGGAAAGGTGTCAGAACAATTATGGTCTTCTGCATGGATTGTCATCTGCAGAATCAGAATTCCCAGATAGATGACTGAATGATGAACGGTTTGGAGGAAGACATTATTTCAGCCAAAAGAATTTGACCCTGATTTTATGACCGAACGGAGGGATCAAAACGGCTTGGAAACAATGTCAGAAATATAAAGATACATGAGCCGAGTGATGTTCGGCAACACAGGAAAGATTATGAGCGAGAGAAATCAAAGAAAAAACAGAAGAGAAACATCAACACAGTTAAAGAAAAATGTCTAGTTTATTCTTCGGCATTACTAGCCGGAATATACAAAAGAAAAAGACAAGAAAGCAAAATATTACAACGCTATGCTACTGGAGGACTGCCGTTCGGGGAAGGTGGAGGTTGGGAGCTCCCTGTCTGCGCTGCATCATCAGGCACTGCTTTTGTCCTCTTCTCTATGATCCGGTCATAAGTGTTCACGAACAGATCATCAAAGCCCAATTCATCAGGATCAAACGGCTTTGGGAAATGGTCCAAGATCAGATCGAGGTTCCTATCTAAAAGCAGATCCTGACTTTGTATTACAGTTTTCTCGGTCAGGACATCCAAAAAAGATTTCCCTTCCGGCGTACTATCCAGGAGATCGATGCCTGCCTTAACGGGATCTTCACTTTCGCGCAAAAATTGGCCAAGATGAGGTCCCAGGAATTGTCGGGTCGTATTCTCCAGAGCAACACTCAGCCCTTTACCCCGTTGGTAGTCAACTATTGATCAATTGGCAATCTGGGAAGTATTGGCCGTATAAGGTTCGGGAAGATCGTCACCAATGACCTTATCGAATTTGACCCCGGCAGATTCGGCAGCCCACACCTTGGCCCGGAGTTCTTTAATATCCCGATCGTGACGTCGGGTTTTCTCTTGCATTGCAGCCAGAGCAGCTTTCGCCTTCTCACCTTCCTTGGCACGTTCTTGTAGATCTGCAGCTAATTCCCGAGCATGAGACAGAAGGACCTGGCTATCATCCCGATCACTCGCCAGGAGTTTCATTTCCTTTTCAGCCGCAAGGAAGGCCTTATGATAATATACACCAGCCTGAAGACAAGTAACAAAGGAAGTCAGATAAAATGAACAAACAAAAGAGTAGGAAGGTATGGACCAAGATTAAATGTACCTTGAGCGCTTCTTGATGACCTGCCTCAAGAAGATCAGACCAGTGGGTTAAGTTCGTAAAGCTAGGGGGAACCTTCAGGAAAGTACTGCACCACATGGATGACGGCATTAGCCCGAACAGGTACCTTCCTTCTGCTCTAGGCCCCATATTTGAAAACTCAACGAACATCTGATCGTCGGCCGGCATGTCAGAAAGAGCTGGAGTTTTCATTGTGGCAGGCACAGATCTTTTTGGCTCAGCCTCCGGGCCAGTCAGATCCACCACATGATCAACCGGGATGAATCGGATAGAATCATCTACCCGACATTTCTTATGTACCCGGTCGGCATCATTTGAATCCCCGGGCGTTATTTTCTCCTTGCCCTTTCTCAATGAAGCTGACGTGGAAGTGGGAGTAGAACGCCGAACGGCAGTAGAAGGAATCACACCTGCAAGAGAGGAAAATAAAATTAGAGTGAAGTTTACAATTGAGAATGAACGGGTTGAGGCCAAACAAAGCTTACCAATCCCAGCGGCTAGCAATTTGGAGGGAGTTATGAAAGAACGGAGATTTCGTGAACCTCCCAACTGCAGAGATTCAGCTTGCGAAAGTAGAACTGCATCAGGTCTAGGCTCAGAATCCCGAACCGGATATGCATTCCACCGATCGGGGAATGGAAGTGATGAGCCTATGCGAACGAAGAGGAACCTCTGTTCCTAATCAGCTGGCGGTGGAGGGTTGTCAGTAAACAACTGGCGATTCGATCGAGCTACCAGTTTGAGATATCCTGTGGTCCAGAAGGGTTGGTAGCAGTAATGATACAGAAACAGGTCCATGCTAGGAACGATACCCAGCTCTTGGCATCGAAGAATGAAGCCGTTCAGAAGACGATAGGAACTAGGTATGAACTGGGCCGGTAACACAGTGACCCGTTTCAGAAATTCAATCACGAATGGGTGCATGGGGAAGCGAAGTCCGGCCACCAAGGAATCTAAGTGTACTAGAATGAACCCCGGTCGATGCCTCATGGGATGCTTTATAAATCCGGCATAGAATTCCCTGGGAGGGGGCAAGAGTTGACGGAGTTGCCGTTCGGCATCCTCTGGGAGACATTGTCTCTGTTTCCGAATATGGTGAAAGTGCAGAGGAATACGGGCTGGCCGTTCGGGCATTCCCTTGTTATAAACACCCGTCATCTGGAACAGGTTGTTCGGGCTGCTTAACCTTCGAATTAACGGTATCAGGTATTTGGGATGACGAACCCCCAGATTTGTCACCAGGTGTTTTCCCTCTGGAATGATGAATAAGCGGTATATCTTCTTTTTCTGAGGAACCGGTGGAAAAGAACATAAAGCACAAGGAGTCTGAGGATTTCTAGAGAGAGAAAGCTTAGAAAGAAAACTGAGGAGACAGCAAGAAAAATGAGGGACAAGCACCTCTATATAAATAGGGAAAGTGTCGCCCAAAACCCTAATCCATAAACAACACGTGGCATGAAGTGGTTATGATTAATCAGAATGTATTTATGGCTCATTATTAGGCACGTACCCCGAACGGGCAATCAATATATGAAGGAAGCCAAGTGCGGGTAGACTATCAGAAACATCTGAAGCCAGAAAAACTGCTAAGTCCTAAAAAATGACCAGAAGCCCGAACAGCTATCAATAGATGAAGGAAGCCAAATGCGGGTAGACTATCAGAAACATCTGGAGCCAGAAAAACTTCTAAATCCTAAAAAATGATTCGAAGCCCGAACGGCTATCAACATATGAAGGAAGCCAAATGCGGTAAAATTGACGGAAACGTTTAAAGCCAGAAAAAATTGCTAAGTCCTAAAAAGAAGGGGGCTAGTCCTTGGTAAATTGTCAGAACCATCTACTGCCCGAGCGGCAATTATACAGTGTTAGGAGTGTTAAGTAAAAAATAAAGTCAGAAAATTGTTAAGTCCTACCAAACGGACCGAATCCCGAATGGTGAGCAATCATTCAATAAAGGCAAAAAAGACAGTATAAGAAGCTTTGTGCAAAACAAAAGATGTGTATTCATCGGCTCTACTGGACGGGAAATACATGCTACTTAAAGAGAGGAAAATTACAACGATTGATAATCTAAATTACTGGCCAGGGGCCATATCTTCTCCATCTTCATCTTCGTCTTCATCATCATCAGATGGGGGTTCAGTCTCTCTCCTAGCAGCCCGATCAGCTTCCCACTGCAGGTTTCGCTGAAACTTCTCAAACTGAGCTTGTACGACTTCGTCCCGGGGAAGATCAGAAGCCTGAACCGGCCTCCCAAGTTGGTTCTGAAGTTGGGCTACAAAAGGACGTAGCAGGACCTAGCCGATCTTGGCATAAAGATCCGAGACAATGGAGTCATTCCACTTCTTGCTCTCAGGATCCTTATCTAAAAGAGCCACCCCTGCCGAGAGCCGACCAGCACCCCTGGGAAACCCCTTCAAATATGCACCAAATGCGAACGGGATTTGCGTCCTGGCGTGATCATCTTTGATGATGGAGAATTCATCAGAGGTTTTGAATGATTCCCGGACAGCGGATAGATCCACATTCACCTCATATGGGCCGTCCGGGATGCTAGAGGGCATCTCCTCAAACTTGATCTGTGCGGCCTCGGCAGCGAGGACTTTAGCTTGGGAAGAAGCAAGTTGGACCCGAAGGGTACCAAGCTTAGTATCCAACTTCTGTTTTTCCTCCGCAAAAGCTTTCCGTTCGGCCTCCAGGGATGTGATGGCAGCAGCAGCAGCAGCTTGCTCAGCAGAGGACTGAGCAACGATTAATTCCTGTTCCTTAGCCAGACGGACTTCCCGCATTTGCAGAGTATACAATCTGTTGGTCCCGTTTGTAAAGGGAACAGTCTAGAGGGGGGGGGGGGTGAATAGACTGTTCAGGAATTTAAACTTTTCTCCTAGTCAAGTCTGACTTATCAGAGATGGTCGAAATCTGGTGACAGAGATGGTCAAGTTCTGATGGCAGAACTAGACCAGGCAGCGGATAAGTTTCTGTCCGGGTAGCCTCTAGAAGAAAGCTAAGGCAAAGTGCCTTTCTGATAACTCTGAAGGAAGATCTGCTGGACACATAGTCCAACCTTAAGAGTTAGTCAGTAGAATCTTAAGTGCAGAAAATAAAAGCTGAAAGTAAATGACACCGGGGTTTTTATAGTGGTTCAAGGAACAACTCGTTCCTCTGGTCCACTGTTCCACTAAGCTTGCAAAAACAACAGTTTACAACGCCTTAGTCCCTAGAGCTTAAGAAGCACTCCTCGTCTTCTTCAAGTCTAGTTGCCACCCGGGATGCAGTCCTGCTTCCTGATGGCTGGTCTCGTTTCACTGAGTCTCTTGAAGTATCACCACTTCACTTACTCCAGCTAATTTGAGACGTCCCTTCTTTTTCAAGAAGTGTTTGATATAGAATCAGTTTTCTCCAACGTTGCTTCTTCACAAAAGATGAGTATATGAAGCTCTCGAAGTGTTGAAGAACTGAGTAACTTTGCCTTTTGCTAGTTGGATGAAGGATAGGAAAGTTTATCTTCCAACTGTGGCCTTTTCTTGTTAGGAATGGAGTTTTAATCTCAAGAAGGTTGTTTACGCAAATTTATCTTGGCAAAAGTTATGGCAAAGTTATTTTCTTAGTTCTTCAGAGTGTATCTTATATACTGGGAGCAGTCTTCCCGTTGGAGTGTAGAAGACAGCTTCATTAAATGCATGTACTGTTGACTTGACCGCTTAGTCCTCCGACTTGCTATTTTGGGGGCGTAAAGATACTCGCATGGTCAATCATCAGCTTTAAATATCTCTTCGTACGTACAACATTAAATGTGCATTTAATGCGTGTACAGTGCCATGCTTCCGTTGAAAGGTTTGTAACCGTTAGGGGATTTCCCGTTAGTTTAACGACCGTTGGAAGGGCTTCCGGAATCTGGTGGATTTAGCAGAGTCTGAAGAGGTTCTCTGGTCCAATCTCTGAAGTCCGTCTCTGTTTCCAATTCTGGTATCTTTCTGATAACCAGTTTCTGATGGCTTCTCTGGTGAGCAACTCTGGGAGCAACTCTGGTAGAGGCAAGATGGAACTCTGGCAGGCAGACTAAGCTAAAACTTACAAAAGAAATTCTAATACACAATTTCTAATGGGGTACTTTCAAATTCTAATAAACCTAGCATCATCAAAATCTAAATACATTTATTCCTTACAATTTCCCCCTTTTTGATGATGCCAAAACCCTTTAACTATTTCCAGAGAAGTGCCTTTCACCATACAAAAAAAAAGTTAAAAACTTTTCATTAAAATCTTGGTGGGCAACTTAGCATAGGAGAATAGTAAGAGTGCGATACAATCAGATGGCAAAAGAATAAGTACGATAACAGAATATACACAAGAAAGTAAATAAGAACAGATATTTGAATAAGCCACGCAAAAAGAGGGGCAGAGTTGGTATCTTATTAAACTGTTAGAGAAAGTAAAGCATTACAGAGTTAGATAAAGAGAGTTAGAGATCTTCTTCATCTACCTGTGGTCCTGCTCTGTCAATCCTTTCCAGTTCAGCATTTACCTTTGCTCTGATTGAGGCTAGATCCCTCGGATTCTGATAGTCAGCCCAATGGGGTGCAAGTTTGCAATCCAAATAGTTTCTGACAGCTTCTGCAGAATTCTTGCCATTCAGAATCTTCATTCCGTACCACATCTCAGCTTCTTGGATCGAACCACCATGGTTGATCTGGACAAGTCCATCACTGTCCATGAACAGATTCTCTCTTTGAAGAGGAGTCATCAGTTTCCTCATCTGTTCAAATTGAACTCTATCTGGCCTTGACAGACCACTCTTCATCCAATCAGTGAATGAAAAGGATGAAGGCTTTTTCTTTGAGCTTCTAGGAGGAGGAGGAGGTCTGGTGCCTGTAGCAGCTAGCCTTTTCTTTCTAGTTGCATCAAAATAAGGAGTAGGATCAACAGAGGAGGGTTCTCTGATAGAAAGAGCTCTGGTGCTGGGTCCTTCTTCTTCTCTGGTCTCTTCCCCTTTTTTGGCATCACAAAGATCACCAAGGAGAAGTTCAATCTTGGAGAACTCAGAGGCTTGAGCATCTCTAATTTCATCCAGGGTTTCTGGCAGAGTTTGAGTGACAGAGGCAAGTCCTTCAATCAGGCTTTGTTGTTTGTCTACTGCAGATTGAAGATCCCTGGTGCTGACCTCTAGGAGCACCATCTTCTGGTACCTTTCTTTGTCAGATTTGAGAAGAGCTAGGCCTTGCTCTTGATGTTCCTTGCAGAGGGAGTGTAAGATGTTGAGTTTCTGGGAGGAACTATCAGCAGATTTCTGAAGAATGTGAACAGATTCTGAGATCTTATTGATTGTCTGGTTCTGGGCAAGCAAAGCTTGAGAGTGAGAGTGGAGAACAGAGTTGAGTCCACCAACATCTCTGGAGACAGAATCAATCCTCGAGGTAGACGAATGCATGAAGTTGTGCAGATTCTCTGTTAGTGCAGTAACTTTATCTGACAGATGTTGAAATCCTATAGTGATTTGCAGATTGGTATGGGTGAGTTCTTCATGTTGTTTGTCATTTAATTCAATAATCTTGCTCAGATCTTGAACCAGTATTCCACCAAAAGCTTCAGCAGATTTCACAAACTGGTTGAAGGGGATTTGGGGTTCTTCAGGTGTAAATCCAGGCATTTCCAGTCCTCTGCCTTTAGGGAATGGAGGAACTCTGTTGGATGGAGGAGGGGAAGGAACTCTGGGGGGTGTCCTTCTCCTTTTGGAGGTTTCATCAGCAGCAATGGAGGAGGTGAGGAATCCATCATTGTCACTAGATGAGGAGGGAACCCTGAAGATGGGTTTCTTCTTTGGTGTAGAGGCTGCAGAGTGATGAGAGGATCTCTGAGGTGAGGCAGATTTGGATGTTGGTAAGGGGTTCTAAGGAGGTGAGTTCTGGGGAAAAGGAATTATGGGTTGAGGAGTAGGTTGGTGTGAGGGAGGTGGAGGGGGTGAAGGTGATCGATTTCTGGTAAATGAGGGTTGTTTGCAGGGTGAAGAGGGTCTGGAGTTGGGTTTCTGGTGAGATGATGTTCTGGTGGAGGGTGAGGTTTTCTGTTCTGGTGAAGGGGTTTTCTGTTCTAGTGAAGGGGTTTTCTGTTCTGGTGAAGGGGTTTTCTGTTGAGGTGGAGATAAAGGTTTAGATGGAGATTTGGAGGGTGAGGGTAGAGTAAAAGGAGATTGGGGAGGGGAAGGAGGAGGTGTAGGAATTACCTCAAGAACAATCTCAGAGAATACGGATTCTCTCCACTCCTTGATCAGACTTTCCATAGTCAGAGCAATGTCATTCGCAGTGGATGGTTCTCCTTCCTCAAGAGCACTATGGCGAAATTTGATCATTGATTCTTTTCTCTTCTTCTCCATCAGCCAAGTATCAAATGCTTCCATTTCTTCTTCTTCCAAGGCTTTGACATGCCTTTTTGGAGAAAGGTCAGATGTTGGAGCTTTACCTTGATATCTGTCTTTCTTCTTTTGTAGAACAGAAATCAGAAATGTAAGATTGAAGCATTTTGACACATCATCTGTGCCTACCCAGTGAAGAACAGCAGCTTCTTCTTCTTCATAGGCATCAAAGTATTGGATGATTTGTTGAAGAGGTCCCATTCTCCATCTTCTCCAAGCTAGGACTCTGTCAAACTGCTTTTGCAGAATGATGTTGAAGTCGGTTTCTTGGTCCATCTCTGGTGAGGCTTCACGCTCTGGTGAGAGAGCAGAGTTTGGCAACTCTGGTGCAGATTCTGGGTAAGTCTCTGGTAGAGTGCCAGATTCTGGTGCAAGTTCCCCCTGAACTGCTGAATCCTTGGCAGGTGAGATTACTTTAGTCTTCCTTTTCTTCTGCCTTGGTTGAGTGGTTGAGTTGTCAGAGTCCCCACTCTGCACAACCAACTTTCTTCTCCTCTTCTGCTTCTGTTTTCTGGCAGCAGATTTCCTGGTTGCCTTTGGGGAGGGCAACTCTGGTGCAACCTCTTCTGCTGTTTCTCCTCTGGTAGTGACAGATTGTCACTTTTCTTCTTCTGTCTGACTTCCCTTACAACCTGTGACTGCTCAGGTTGTTTGGGCTTTTTGGTAACTTTCTTGGCAGCAGGTTTGGCCTTAGCAGCCTGTTCTTCCCTTTTCTTCTCCAGCCTTTCCTCTCTCCTAAGTTCAGAAGAGATGGCAATATTGAATTTTGGAGAGGCTGTGAGGAAGATGGTCTTGGAGTGATCAACTGGGATGGGATCCCTGAGTTGAACTCCTTTTGCAGCAAGGATGGCAGAGATGAGAAGACCATGTCCCATCTTGGTTGAGAAAAGACCTGTTTCAGAGTCTTTCTTCTTGATGAACTCAGTTAGGGAGCCAAAGATTACCTCTCCCCAGTTGATGTTCATGCCATGGTGAACTGCAAAGATTGCCTTTGCATTGTTCTTGTTCATCTCATCAGTTGAGGCTGTTTTGCACCACAAGCATCGGTGCAGAATGGTGACAAGCTTCTCAAAGTCCTTCTTCAGTAGAAATTTCTTCATGTAGAGTTTGTCCAATCCGGCAGCCTCCGGACGGCAGTATGTCTGAACGAAGCCTTCAGTGGAGACTTCTACTGAGTCAAGAGCAGTAAGATTGTTGGCTTCCGGGTCTTGGGAGTCAAGTTGAACTCCAAAGAATTCATTAAGTGCATCTGCATTCAAGAAGATGCGTTGACCCTGTACGGAGGAGTGAACTCCGGTCTTGGAGATGGTGGCGTTGAGGTAGAACTCAGCCACATCCTTGATGCTGAAGTGCTCATAGGGATGAGCAACAACCTTAGACAGTTGTGAATCAGTCATCCCTTGGATGATCTTGGTCATCCTCTTCTGTTTTTCTGCCAGGAGGGGTAGGGAGGACATGTCAACTTTCATGCCTGTGACAACGTTGGCGATGAGAGTTTTTGCTTCTTCCTTAGAAAGGTCGTTGATGTTCAGGAAGTTCATTTTGAGTGACGGTTAAGAAAAGTTCTGGGGTTTGGAAAGTTTTGGGATCTGAAGGCTTTGAATGCTAGAGCAGTTTAAGAGAGATGAAGTTGCAGTAGGGATTTGGATTGAAGACGGTGGATATAAAGGAGTTAGGAATAGTGGACGTTTGGTATATTGGTAGTTTCGAGGCAGCATTTAATGAAATGCGGGCGGAAAACGTTTCCGTTAGAAGAGTAACGATCAGGGGTATTTTGGTAAAAGACCGTTTCAGTTAATTAGGTCTAGCCCGTACCTCGAAATATTGCTAAGTCCACATCCGTATCTGTTGTCTTTCGGTTGAGGAACTCTGGTCAGAGAAGGGGAGGTTCTCTGATGTGAGATTCTGATGATCAGAGATAGAGGTTCTCTGATCCGAGTTTCTGGTGCAGAAGAAAGTAGTTCTGGTTCAGTGAATCTCTGGTTCATGCATCTCTGGGAAGATCATCCATCATTCCCAATTCTTCCCTTAGCTTGTTAAACCTTGCCTCAGGTAAAGGTTTGGTTAGAATGTCTGCAAGTTGATCCTCTGTAGGTACATGCTCCATACAGATATGCTTCTTCTCAACATGATCTCTGATGAAGTGATGTCTGATCTCAATGTGCTTTGTCCTGGAGTGAAGAACTGGATTCTGAGTGATAGCAATGGCACTAGTGTTGTCACACAACAGCTTGATCTCCTTGGCTTGAATTCCATAGTCCTTCAGTTGTTGCTTCATCCAGAGTAACTGAGCACAGCAACTCCCAGCTGCAATGTACTCAGCTTCAGCTGTACTGGTTGAGATGGAGTTCTGCTTCTTGCTAAACCAGGAAACAAGCCTTCCTCCTAGCAATTGGCAGTGACCAGAGGTGCTCTTTCTGTCTAGTCTACAACCTGCAAAATCTGAGTCAGAATAACCACTTAGTTCAAAGTTACCTCCTTTGGGATACCATAAGCCTGCATTTGGATTTCCTTTGATGTATCTGATGATTCTCTTTGCAGCACTTAGATGGCTTTCCTTGGGCTTTGATTGGTATCTGGCACAGATTCCAACAGAGAACGAGATGTCTGGTCTGCTTGCAGTTAGATACAACAGAGATCCTATGATCCCTCTGTATGTTGTTGCATCTACATCCTTTCCTTCATCATCTGGACCAATCCCTTGTGAAGTGTTCATGGGAATCTTCACTGATGATTTTCCTTCCACTCCAAACTTCTTGATCAGATCTCTGGTGTACTTCCCTTGGTTGATAAAGATCCCTTCTGGAATTTGTTTGACTTGGAGTCCTAGGAAGTAACTGAGTTCTCCCATCATACTCATTTCAAATTGACTCTGCATCACTTGAGAAAATTTCTTGCACAGTTCTGGATTAGTACTACCAAATATAATGTCATCAACATATATTTGTACTAGCAGAATATGATTAGCAACAGAGATTTGAAATAGAGTTTTGTCAACCTTTCCTTTAGTAAACCCATGGTTCACTAGGAAAAGGGACAATGTGTCATACCAGGCTCTGGGAGCTTGCTTAAGACCATAGAGGGCCTTTTTAAGCTTGTAGACACAAGAAGATTGAGTAGGAATGACAAAACCTGGTGGTTGTTCCACATAAACTTCCTCTTCAAGATCTCCATTCAGAAATGCACTCTTGACATCCATCTGGTAGACCTTGATATTGTTGTAGGCAGCATAGGCTAGAAAGATTCTGATGGCTTCAAGTCTGGCAACTGGTGCAAAGGTCTCATCAAAATCTATTCCTTCTTCTTGGCAGTATCCCTTGTCTACCAGCCTAGCTTTATTCCTTACAATGTTGCCGTCTTCATCTGCTTTGTTCTTGAATACCCATTTGGTTCCAATGACATTCTGGTGCTTTGGCCTAGGAACAAGTTCCCACACTTTGTTCCTTTCAAACTGAGTGAGCTCTTCTTGCATAGCATTGATCCAATCTGAGTCTGCAAGAGCTTCTTCAACTGTCATAGGTTCCATCTGAGATATGTAGCAGGTAAGAATTGCTTCTCTCCTTGATGTGGATCTGGTCTGGACTCCACTTCTGATTTGTCCAATCACTTGATTAGGAGGATGATCTCTTAACCAAGTTAGATCAGGTTCAGATAGGGGTTGTCTTGGATTCTCTTGATCTGCTTCTGATTCTTCATCACTCTCTTTGCCTTGTAGAATGGGATTCTGATGGTGAATTGGTATGGCAGTGTTAGTTAGCAACTCTGGTGTATCCGTCTCTGGTGGATCCAGTTCTGGAGATTCTTCGAGATTCGCTTTCTCCAAGTTTTCAGTTATGCTCTCAACAGAGTTGAGATCATCAAACTTGACATGAATCGATTCTTCAACAAGTAGAGTTCTTTTGTTGAGTATTCTATAGGCTTTGCTGGTGCCAGAGTAGCCTAAGAATGTTCCTTCATCAGCTTTTTCCTGAAACACCTTGAGGTGATCCTTCCCATTGTTGAGCATATAGCATTTGCATCCAAATGCTTGAAAGTAGCTGATGTTGGGTTTTCGTCCTTTCCATAATTCATAAGGAGTTTTCTGATGAGTCTTGTGAATCATGCTCCTGTTCTGGGTGTAGCATGCAGTATTGATTGCTTCAGCCCAGTATCTGTAGGGTAGACCTGATTCAGCAATCATGGTCCTTGCAGCTTCCTTTAATGTTCTATTTCTTCTTTCTGCAACTCCATTTTGTTGAGGGGTTCTGGCTGCAGAGAGTTGATGCATTGTACCATTCTGGTCACAGAAATCCTGTATGACCTTGTTGACGAACTCTGTTCCTCTGTCTGATCTGATGGCTTTGACTTTCTGATTTTGCTCATTCTGTAGTAGCTTTAGCAGAGATGGCAGTTTCTGCAGAGTTTCATTTTTCTTGGTCAGAAAAATAGTCCATGTGAATCTGGAGTAGTCATCCACCATGACTAAGGTGTATCTCTTGCCACCAACACTTGGAGTTTCCACTGGTCCAAATAAATCCATGTGGATTAGATTCAGAGGACCAGTAGATAGGTTTCCAGCAATGGGTCTGAATGAGTTCTTCACTTGTTTTCCTTTCTGGCATGCACTGCACAAGTTCTCCTTTTTGTATACAAGGTTGGGTAGACCTTCAACAATGTGATCCCTTGCCAGTTTGTTGATTGCTTTGAAATTCAAGTAACTCAGTTTCTTGTGCCATTCCCAACTGAGTTTTGAATCTCCTTTGGCTATCAGGCAAATTCCATCTTTTGCAGTTGACCAATCAACCACATAGATGTTTTTCTTCCTTGTTGCTGTTAGAACCACTTCTTTAGTTGTCTCATGCTTGACAGAACATCCTTCCTTGGAGAATTCAACTGTGTAGCCTTTGTCACAGAATTGGCTAGCACTCAGCAAGTTGAATTTCAATCCCTTGACATAAGAGACATCATCAATGATTATCTGGTTCTTTATCAGCTTCCCTCTTCCTTTTGTCTGGCCATCTTTATCATTACCTCCAAAGGTAACTCTAGGCCCTTTGACTTTCTGGAACTCTGTTAGGCAACTCTTGTCACCTGTCATGTGCCTGGAGCATCCACTATCAATGTACCAATCTTGCTCAGAGATGGCTCCAGCACACAGTTCCTACAAAATTAAAAGGAAGATTTAGGTACCCAAGCAATGTTGGGTCCTAGGGGGTTATGCAGTCTTGGCAGCCGGTACCACTTTGGTCTCATCAAGTGAAACCTTGGTGGGTGGTACCCATTGTCCACCTGGTAGTCATAGTAAACGGAAGTGTGATTCACTTTGGGCAGATGCTTGTGAGGATCATGCTTCCGGTTTACATACTTCTGCATAGCCTTTTTAGTTGGGTAGAAGTCCCATATACTATCAAGATCAGAGGGGCGATTAACTTTGGGCTTCTTAAGTTGACCAGCCAACCTTTTCTGCCTAAAGTTAACTTTCTCTTGATATCTGCCTTTCTGGTGATCATTTCTGACATGATTATCATGAGTTTGTCTGTTATGGTTTTGTCTTTGATTTTTGGTATTCTGAAAATCTTTCCTGTTGTTAGGTCTTCTGCCAGATTCATTAACTTTTAAAATGGGTTTCTGTTGAACCTTTATCTTTTCCTTTTCTGGTCTGACATTCTCATGAATAACCTTGGTGCCAGATACACAAGCCTGACAATTGGGGCTAGAAATCAGTGGCACTATGACCTTGTCTGCCTTAGCAACTCTGGTGTTAGGCATTACAGAAGGCTCACCTGATTCTGTTGAGCCATAACCAAGACCAAAACCAGTGCCAATTTGTTGGTCAAGTACAATCTTTTCCATGGAAGAATGGGCCTTCTGGTAAGCTTTGTACTTAATCTCAAGAGGCTCTATCTCTCTTATTCTCTTTAGAAGAGAAACATTTTCAGCTTCCAACAAATCTCTTTCCTTAATTAGAAGATTGATTTTGATCTCAACCTCCTTTCTTAAGTCAAGGATTTCAACCTTAATCTTACTGTTTTCTTCTTTAACAGAAGAATAAGTGGTTTGTATGGCTTGAAACTCTTCCCAAAATTCTGACATTGAATCAGAATCAAAGGCTCTGCCTACCGAAGAAAAACTAGAGTTGGAAGTAGAAGATACCTCATCATCAGATTGACCCATAAGGCATAGGTCTTCAGTTTCTGTGTCCAGGCAACAGAATGCTTCATCAGATTCTGATTCCGAGCTGGACTCTGTCTCAGAGAGGGGGTCCTTCTCTGGTTGTTCAGTGATGAGTGCTTTCCTTCTTCGGTGCTCGTATTTCTTTTCTCCTTCCTGGCCTTGCCTTTTGGAGACTATGGGGTGTGGACAATTGACTTTGAAGTGCCCTGGTTGTCTGCAGTTGTAGCAGAGAAGCTCTCCACTACTTTCTGATGGTTTGGACTTCTGGTGTGGCTTTCTGCTAGAGTGTGGACTTCTGATATCCTTCGGCTTTAAGAATTTCCTGAACTTCCTAGCAAAAGCCGCCATATACTCGTCAGTTAAAAGAATAGAAGGGTCAAAATTATTTACCTGAGAGGTGCTAGCAGTGAGGGCAGTAGTTGTTCTGTCCTCAACCTCTTCATTCTCTTCTTCATTCATCTCAAACTTATAAGACTTGAGATCAGAGATAAGTTTCTCAGTGCTGTAGGTTCTGAGGTCCTTGCTATCTCTCATGGCAGTGACCTTCATCTTCCATGGTGAAGGTAAACCTCTGAGAACTGTCAAATTGATCTCCTTGGGAGTAAGTTCCTTCCCAAGTTCTGATATCTCAGCAGTGAGGGTGAGCAATCGTGCATACATCTCAGCTATGCATTCTTTGGGTAGAAGTTTGAAATCTTCAAACTTCTTCATGGCAATAGTAAGTTTGTTGTCCTTTTCTTGCTCATCTCCAGCTCCTATCAGGGTGAGAGTATCCCAGATTTCCTAGGCAGATTTGCACTTCTTGATCCTTGTGAAGTACTTGTCATCAATGGCCTTGTAGAGGATATCCTTGGCAATGTTGTCAAGGTTGTACTTTCTCCTTTCTTCATTAGACCATTCATGGCGCAGTTTGGTGATCATCTGGTGTTGACCACTACCAGTGATGTATTCAGGGTTGACCTTGGTGAACTCTGTGAAACGTCCTGCATCAAGAACTTCCCACATTTCGTCATGGAGTGCGCAGAGGTGAGCTTTCATGCGGATCCTCCAGTCATCAAACTTTGTTACTGAGAACATAAGATTCTTTGAAAGAGTGTTATCCATAATATGAGATTAAAGAGGCTAAAACAAGTGGATCTCTTGTTTAGTAAGTAACCTAAAAGATTACAAGAACAAGGAGGCTCTGATACCACTTGTTGGTCCCGTTTGTAAAGGGAACCGTCTAGAGGGGGGGTGAATAGACTGTTCAGGAATTTAAACTTTTTTCCTAGTCAAGTCTGACTTATCAGAGATGGTCGAAATCTGGTGACAGAGATGGTCAAGTTCTGATGGCAGAACTAGACCAGGCAGCGGATAAGTTTCTGTCCGGGTAGCCTCTAGAAGAAAGCTAAGGCAAAGTGCCTTTCTGATAACTCTGAAGGAAGATCTGCTGGACACAGAGTCCAACCTTAAGAGTTAGTCAGTAGAATCTTAAGTGCAGAAAATAAAAGCTGAAAGTAAATGACACCAGGGTTTTTATAGTGGTTCAAGGAACAACTCGTTCCTCTAGTCCACTGTTCCACTAAGCTTGCAAAAACAACAGTTTACAACGCCTTAGTCCCTAGAGCTTAAGAAGCACTCCTCGTCTTCTTCAAGTCTAGTTGCCACCCGGGATGCAGTCCTGCTTCCTGATGGCTGGTCTCGTTTCACTGAGTCTCTTGAAGTATCACCACTTCACTTACTCCAGCTAATTTGAGACGTCCCTTCTTTTTCAAGAAGTGTTTGATATAGAATCAGTTTTCTCCAACGTTGCTTCTTCACAAAAGATGAGTATATGAAGCTCTCGAAGTGTTGAAGAACTGAGTAACTTTGCCTTTTGCTAGTTGGATGAAGGATAGGAAAGTTTATCTTCCAACTGTGGCCTTTTCTTGTTAGGAATGGAGTTTTAATCTCAAGAAGGTTGTTTACGCAAATTTATCTTGGCAAAAGTTATGGCAAAGTTATTTTCTTAGTTCTTCAGAGTGTATCTTATATACTGGGAGCAGTCTTCCCGTTGGAGTGTAGAAGACAGCTTCATTAAATGCATGTACTGTTGACTTGACCGTTTAGTCCTCCGACTTGCTATTTTGGGGGCGTAAAGATACTCGCATGGTCAATCATCAGCTTTAAATATCTCTTCGTACGTACAACATTAAATGTGCATTTAATGCGTGTACAGTGCCATGCTTCCGTTGAAAGGTTTGTAACCGTTAGGGGATTTCCCGTTAGTTTAACGACCGTTGGAAGGGCTTCCGGAATCTGGTGGATTTAGCAGAGTCTGAAGAGGTTCTCTGGTCCAATCTCTGAAGTCCGTCTCTGTTGCCAATTCTGGTATCTTTCTGATAACCAGTTTCTGATGGCTTCTCTGGTGAGCAACTCTGGGAGCAACTCTGGTAGAGGCAAGATGGAACTCTGGCAGGCAGACTAAGCTAAAACTTACAAAAGAAATTCTAATACACAATTTCTAATGGGGTACTTTCAAATTCTAATAAACCTAGCATCATCAAAATCTAAATACGTTTATTCCTTACACAATCCCATCTACAAAGCACCGTTCGAAAGTTAGTAAATGATTACAGAGAATAAAACGGGAACGAAGCACAAAAGAGAATATACCTTCAGTGCGGTCAAGGCCAGGCACTCTTCGGATTGCTCGACCGGTAGTTGGGGAAGAGAGAAATTGTTAAACCAGGAGGATGTTGACCAGATCTGACTCGAGGAAGAACCAGCTCTCTCTAGCACCTCATGAACAGGATCCGACAAAGTGATCCGTTCGACCTGACCAGTGATATGGTCGGTATGAATCCCGCCTACGTTCGAGGTTGCCCCCTGAACGGAATCAAAGTGTTGGGAAAACTGGTGCAGCTGATCAGAACCAAATCGGTCATCGATCATCATGGCATCATACTAATCCTGACCAGAAAATTGCTGAATAGGCTCCGATTGCTGAACGTCCGGTGCAGGTTCGGATTGTGGAGCAGTAGTGGTGGGTGAATCAACTTTGAGATTTTTCTTCATTTTCTTCTTCCTTTTCCCGACCCCGAGCATATTTACTTTTAGTAAATTATGTAATAAACCTTGAAGGATGATTTAAGAGTTTGCGTGATTGTAAATTTTTATTATTTCTTTTACGTGAATAGTAAATTGCATGTGGGGCCCACAGCGGGGACGAGGACCGCCTGATAATTCCCAAACCGCATATTATATTCATCTTGGTCTAGATGACATCTATATGGTGATGTACACTCTATTTGGGCCATAAGAAGGCATGGAGTTGACCGGTTGGTCAAATGGGGCCCAATTACCGGTATTGGTAATTTAGCGGATAACAGCCCGAAATGAGTTTCGGAGACTCCTAAATTAATGTTGGGGAATGTACATATATTCTAAAGGCCCATAATTATTAGGAACGCGTAATATATTTTATTTGGTCCGATAAAATAAAATATGATTAAAACGGGCCGAAAAATGCAACTTTCGGGACCGATTGTGCACTTCTGGACAAAAAGGGGTGACCTCCCACACAAGTTGGGGCCAACCCACGAAATTTCCAGATCTTGGAGGCTGACTTGAGTTATATTGTAGCTGAAATCCATTGAAGGGATGGGGGAGACCATTTTGACACCTAAGGGACCCCTAACCTCACTCATTTGTCAACCAAAGACAAAAGTACCATCCTCCCTCCTCTCCCACTCATTGTACTCGTCCAGCACCAAGAGAGGAAGGATAAGGAGCTCTGAAAACCTCACCTTCCATAGCCAACTCGAGCTCAAGCTCAAACAAGAAAAAGAAAGAGGTTTGGAGAAGAAAAAGATAGGAAAAGTGTAAAGAATCAAGGTAATGACCTCATACTAACTTTTTCTCTACTTCTTAGCTTTCCTAAGACTTATATATCATATTGAGGACCCCTAGGATTGTTCTTCATGTTTAGAAGTGTAGAACAAGGGGTTGGAAGGTAGTTTTAAGTCCAAGAACGGACTTAGAAGCCAAATGACCGGTTCTCCAGAAAATAACCTTTTAGGGGTTATTTGTGTTGATATGGGTTTTGTGATGATAAAACCTTGTTAGGAGCTTGACTAAAGTGTTCCTAACTTTCGCCGGAGTTTCGCCAGAGTCTCGTCGGAGTTTCGCCGGAGTTCACCGGAGTATTGCCGGAGTTCAACCTAGAAGGGTAGAGCTTCTTCAAACAAATTCGAGGTGAGGATGGCTGACTATATTGCTTATAATTAGTGAGTTAATTTCATGAGATTACCGAAGGTAATTAAACGTGTTTTTATGGATTATTAATGCTTGATAATGCCTAAAAATGAGAAGACTAATGTCTAAAGAAAAAGGAGCATGATATACAAATTTAAGAGTAAATTGTGTATGATCATGTGTTATGAATATGTTAACTTGAAAGTTGAATTAATTATGAAACATATGTTGAAATATACTTTTTCTTCGTATTAGAATATATGAGTGATTAAAAGTGATATTTTGAATATTGAGATAAATGATATTTTTCAAAGGAAAATCAGTTGGAATTGTCTATATGACTATGAGTTGAGAACTTGGTTTGTTGGTATTAATTTGACTAGTATTAAGATACTAGTTGGGCATTAAGATGAAATGTTGTTAAGATTATCCTAAGGTTGGATTGTGAAATGTTATGCCTTAAGTAGTCTTAAGAGATGCTTTAAGGTAGGAGAGTATGAACTCTAAGTTATACTAGGGGTAGGCCTTAAGGGACACCCAAGATAAAGTAAGTAAGAAATTGATCCTAAGTATAGGATTGGCCTACGGGTGTGTTCGGTAGTCCTTGTGGATAGCCGGTTGAATTATGGAAATAGTAAGTACCATGGCCCTTCCCGACTCTAGAGAGCGGGGTTGGATAGCATGGACTTACATCGTGATCACGGGTTCGGGTGGAATCCGAATCGGAGACCTAACTAGGTTCCGGTAGCGGTAACACATAAGATAGGACCCCGAAGGGCCTTACCTTCCTACGGGATGATGGGTATGAGTCCAGAGGCGGGATGTTGGAGTCCGAACCGGGAGCCTCATTAGGTCTCGGACAGTGATAGCAAGTCCCGTAGAAATAATAAGACCCAAGGATTGGGTTGTGCAAATGATAAATGAAAAGGGATACATAAGAAGGGCCCGTGTGCCGACAAATAAATAAATTTACTTATTATAGAGATAATAAGTGGGAAATATAAATTATTATTTATATTATGATATCACCCTATTTTGAGGGTCTTGGAAATTAAAACGTTGATTATACTTAGTATAGTTGCTATTGTACTTGTCAAATATTTCCAAGTACTGACCTCCCCTTCACGGGGGAGGCCACCTCACAGTTTCAGGTAGAACTTGAAGTTGCTACCATTGCCCGTTGCTTCGGGAGGCTAAAGGGAAGAAGACGTGGTCCGTGCTTCTTCCGATCTGTTTTGAAAACAATTACGTTAATGCTCATGGATACTATTTTCTTAATAATTACTTTGGGGGCTTGTGTGCCTAGTTATGCCAAGTGTGGCTTGAACAATTGTATTAATGCTTCCGCTGTTTTAAATGCATGATTTACATTATGTTTGTTTATGGATGTACTATGTGTGAATGATATTCATGACGCCTTGTATAGTATGGATGAGTTGGTCTGCGGTTGACTATTCGTACTGTACGGCGGGTTGTTGACGTGTCCGGCCAGGTCAGGGGCGTGACAATTTAATTGGTATCAGAGCCTTAGTTCGTAAACATCATAATGAAGCTTCAAAGTTCTTTTTGAAAATGAAATTTAAAACCATGAGCATAAGAAGTTTTGTACTTATAGGACTTTTGGTACTTGAGTTGCAATGTCTCTAATTGTTAAGATGGTACCCTTAGCAATTGGTATGGCGGTGATTTGAGCCAAAAGATATCTTTATGTGCCTATCCGTCAATTGACATTTGATACGAGTCTAATGACTCATTCTAAATTTCTTTCAGAAATGGAACGTACCGGGAAAGTTACTCGACGGAACCCGACTGGCCAAGCACCGGGAGGATCCCAACGTGGCAGTCGGGGAGGATCGAGGGTGTCTAGGAGACAAGGCCGTGCAGGCCACTGGCTGACCGTGAGTGACGGTCATGTGGAAACCATAGACGAGCACTATGAGTCCGAGGAGGATTCAACTTACCAACAGGGAACCGAGCCGGTTGAGACCCCATATGACGGGGAATACGATGATGCAAGTGACGAGAGCGACGATAATGAAGCTCTCGAACGGATTGAGGAATTGCTCCGGCAATACCACCAAGATCGCCAAAGGCGCCGGGCAAGGCGTGCTTTGGAAGTGGCTTCAAGGAGAGGAAGCCGCGTGACTCCCCGGGAGATCATAGAATCCCGAGGAGGGGGAGGTGCTGAGGTCCCTATAATAAGGATCTCAAAGTACCTCAAAGAGGCAAGAGACTTGGGATGTAAACCGTTTGATGGAACGGGGGACATCTCCGTGGCGGCTGAGTGGATCAAAAGATTCAACGAGGCGGCCCTCGACATGCAACTACCACCCCACATGAAGTTGAGAGTAGCCACGAGGCTACTAGAAGGCATGGCGTCCACATGGTGGGATGGAACAAAGGGGAAGTACGGCGAGGCCGTCACTTGGGAGAATTTCCTACAGGAGTTCTTTAGCCAATACTACTCCGACTTCGAGGTGAACTTGAAGAGGAGGGAGTACACGAATTTGACCCAAAGAGGTGAATGTACGATGAAGGAACTTGAGCACAAATTCAGAAAGCTTGATGAATTCATACCGGAGTACATTTGTGATGAAAACCGGATGGTGAACCATTTCTGGGATGCCTTGGACCTTGACATACGCGAGAGGGCAACACAATTGCCTAATATGACGTTTAGTCAAGTGGTTGAACAAGGCTTGAAAGGGGAGAAAGAGTGGGAGGAAAGAAAACGAAGGAATGCCGAGGAGGCAAAGAAAAGAAAATGGGAGAACCATGGCCCTCAAGGTTCTAACAAGAAGGGGAACCACGGGGAAGGCGGATCTTTCAAGACCCCGGCACCACCGGTAAGGGGAAATCAAGGCCCGAGCGGGCAAAGCTCTGTGTCACAAGGCTCAGGCGTGAAGAAGTGCAGCAACTGCAAGAAGAACCACTTTGGCAAGTGCCGCGATCCCCCGAGGTGTTATCAATGCGGGGAGGTCGGGCATTTGAAGGTGAGTTGCCCACAACTTGGGCGAGCCATGGGGGCCGGACCGAGTAGTGGAACGACGGTGAGCAGGAACCGAACCGGAGCACCAAATGCTAGCGGTGGGCACGGTGGGGCGAGTGCAAGCAACGCGCCATCCGTAAATCAAGGAAGGACCCAAGCTCGGGTCTACGCTATGACAGAGGCGGATGCTCGTTCCAACCCAGACTCCGTTGCGGGTAATTCCTTAAACTCACGTATTAGTCTATTATAAACAAAAGGAGTGTGGAACTTGTAAATTTATAACCCCGACGAGTTTGGTCGGGTTTGGGGAGAAAAAGGGGAGGAGAATCCTCGCCCTGGGCGAAAACCGCCCGGCTTTGACGAAAGTCGCCCGGCTTTCGTCTTGAATTATTTGGAATAATACCACGGCAACGAATGCCGGTCGGCTTCCACCGAGAACCGTCCGGCTTTCGTCAACATTAAATCAGAAAATTTCTCGCAACCAAAAACCAGCCGACTTTTGTAAAGACCGGCCGACTTTCGTAAATGTCTGACCTGGAGAATTTCTCGCAGCTGAAAGCCGTCCGGCTTTCACGGAAACCGCCCGGTTTTCGTTGGGCCTGGGGATTCCTGCGCTGCTGAAACCCGGCCGGGTTTCGTAGAAACCGGCCGGCTTCGAAACCATTCCATGAATAAAACTACGGCGACGAAAACCGGCCGGCTTTCGTGAAAGCCACCCGGCTTTCGTGATTTTCATACAGTGATTTTTCTTGCAGACGAAAACCAGCCGGCTTTCGTGAAAAGCGACCGGCTTTCACCTGGTTTAGTCCTAGAGCGGTTCTAAAGGTTAGAAACCGGTGAATTTCGGAAGGGTGTCAAACGGACTTCACCCGAACCACAACCAACATACCCTACGACTTAAGAAACGAGCCTATTAATTAGATAGTGTGTCTTACATTACTTATGAATGTAGGAACACTAAAGATAAACGGGAGAGACGCAAGGATCCTTATTGATACCGGGGCGTAACGATCATTTGTGAGTGAGGCGTTCGCCAGCGGATTCAACGGACCACTTGTACCGATGACTCAAAACCCTATTGGTATCCACGCCTCTAGGGGATGATATCGAAAGCGATAGCCACTATCCATCGTGTGAGGTGGAGGTGGAGGGACAGAACTTGACGTGTGACTTCGTACCGCTGAGCATGATCGAGTTCGACGCGATCCTCGGGATGGATTGGCTAGAGAAGCATCATGCTAGGGTTGATTGTTATACGAAGGTTCTTGAACTCGAAAGCGGTGAAGGTTTGACCTTACGTTTCGAGGGAGATAGAGGCAAATCAAACAGTTGTATCATATCCGCCGTGAGGGCGAGGAATATGATGAGAAAGGGATGCCACGCATATCTAGCTTACGTGGTGGACAAAACCAAAGAAGAGGTAGACATCAATGACGTGAGAATAGTGTGCAAGTATCCGGATGTCTTCCCAAAAGACTTACCGGGGCTTCCACCCGATAGGGAGATTGAGTTCGTGATCGAGGTTGAACCCGGCACCAAACCAATCTCTATACCGCCATACAGAATGGCACCCGCTGAACTTAACGAATTGAAAACCCAATTGCAAGAGCTATTGGATAACGGTTTCATAAGGCCGAGTCACTCTCCGTGGGGAGCACCGGTCCTTTTCGTGAAAAAGAAAGATGGAACACTTCGAATGTGCATTGATTATCGTCAACTGAACAAGGTCACAATCAAGAATAGGTATCCCTTGCCTAGGATTGATGACTTGTTTGATCAGCTCCGAGGAGCGACGGTAATTTCGAAGATTGACTTGAGGTCGGGGTACCACCAACTGAAGATAAAGGAGGATGACATACCGAAGAGTGCATTCCGCACAAGGTATGGTCATTTCGAGTTCCTAGTTATGTCGTTCGGGCTAACCAACGCCCTGGCGGCATTTATGGACTTGATGAACCGGGTATTTCATAAATACTTGGACCGGTTTGTGATTGTGTTCATAGATGATATCCTGATTTACTCAAAGAGTGAAGAAGAGCATGAGGAGCACTTGATACTTGTTCTTGAGACACTACGGGAGAAGCAACTCTATGCCAAGTTTTCCAAATGTGAATTTTGGTTAAGGGAGATTGGCTTTCTCGGGCATGTGGTTTCAGGATCAGGGATAACCGTAGATAACAAGAAGATTGAGGCCATTACTGATTGGGAGAGGCCAAAGAACGTCAAGGAAATTCGTAACTTCCTTGGATTGGCAGGGTACTACCGAAAATTTGTGGAGAAGTTCTCAATTTTGGCATCGCCATTGACAAAGCTCACTCGAAAGGGGGCCAAGTTTGTATGGGATGACCGATGTGAGAAGGGATTCTTTGAACTGAAGAAGAGATTGACCGAGGCACCGGTACTCGCACTACCCAAACAGGGTGTGGGGTACGATGTCTACAGCGACGCAAGCATCCAAGGGCTTGGATGTGTCTTGATGCAGAATGGGAGGGTGATTGCCTATGCTTCACGACAGTTGAAGAAGCATGAGGTAAATTATCCCACTCATGACTTAGAGCTGGGGGCGGTGGTGTTCGCATTGAAGATTTGGAGACATTATCTCTACGGGGAAACATGTCATATATACACCGACCACAAAAGCCTGAAGTACGTGTTTACTCAGAAGGAGTTAAACATGAGACAGAGACGGTGGATGGAGTTGATAAAAGACTACCATCTAGTTATCGAGTACCACCCCGGTAAAGCCAACGTGGTAGCAGATGCCTTGAGCCGAAAGAATTCATCTGGGGCATTATTGACTAGCTTGAGGGCATTGAGAGCCCAATTGGAGGTATCTAGTTGATAGAGTATATCTAGAGAGAAGTGAGAGCTAGAGAGAGAAGTGCAATATATGCTTCAATAGAATGATTTTGTAACCCCTATAACTACTCCCAAGGGGAGTATTTATAGAGAAAATTAGGGTTGGGCTCCCAAGCCTTGGGCTTGGGAGGCCCATTTACAACTGGACCGCTACTGGGCCGAATACAAAGCCACTAATGGGCTGTACAAATGAGTAAGTATAAAATCCGATTCTGTGAGGTCTTCGTGGCCGACGAGGGCGTGGCCGACGAGGGCACGGCCGACGAGGGCACCCGGGTTCCTCGGACTCAGGACCATAATCCGAGTTGGCCCCTTTTCGGCCGACGGGGGCGTCCTGGCCGACGAGGGCACCACTCTGTGCCTTGTGCTTTCTGTTCTTCCGAGTATGTGGGTCTGGGGGCTCAGACCCATATACTCCATCAGGAGTCCCCCACTCTCTAAACTGAGACGTAGACGAAGTGAAGGAGAGTAGATTCCTATGCTTTGGTGCCCTTGGCCGTTATCTGTTCCTTGTTGTGGACAGGGGGGCCGTTGTTTACTTGATGTCATTGTTTTTGGACGATGAGTGTCCTTCTTTCAATGGTGGCCGTTGGAAGGCACGTTTTGCTTGGGCGTTGATGGTTGAAGTTTGTGTTCGGGCCGATGAGGTCACTGAAGTTATTCCTTGCTTTGAGGACGATAGCGTCCTTTCCTTTGGGTGGCCGATGAGGGTGTTTGCGCACTCCTTTTGGCCGCTGCTGGTTGGCCTTCGTGTTCTTGGCCGAAGGGCACGTCATGATTAATTTTTGGCGGAGGACGATGAGTGTCCTTGCCTCTAGTGGCTTGTTGGCCGTCGCTAATGACGCTATGGGCCTTTGGCCGATGAAGCTCCGTTGTGCTGTATGGATGATGTGGCCATGCTTTGTGGTAACATTCATGTAGTTTGTAGTGTTTCCTTTTTGTTTTGCTGAGGCCGGTGTAGTCCCCCAGTCCCCCACTGCTTCAGGCCGAGGAGTGTGAGGGGTGAAGGAGTTGCTTGAGTCCCTGGCCGAAGCGGCCTCTCCGTAGTCCCCCTGAATCCAACTCTCATGGCGATTTTCTGGCCAAGGTAACCCTGTGGGAGAACCCTTGTGCGCAGATCGCTTGTAGAGAGTTATCATCAAAGATCATGACGAGGAGCCGATGGCTTGTGGGCTCTTGGGTCCTTTGATCTTGTGGCCGTTACGTTCCTGGTCGTTGCCGTCTCCTTATTGTTTGGCAGTGCTGATCTTGGCGAGCAAGTGGGACGTTGTGGGCGCTTGCTGACATTTGTAAAGCCAGTGAGCGTGTGTAGGCCGTAGAGTCCGTCCTGCCAGTGGGCTGTTGATATTGAGTTTGGCCCGTTGGTGACGTGGTGGCCCCCCATTGGTGGCCGTTGGTGTGGCCATTGGGGGGGTGCCACGTGTAGTGACCGTTGGGTGGGGGGTTCTATAAATACCCCTCCCCCTCCGACGAGAAAACGTATTTGCATTCTGAATTTGTCGAAGTGCTGGCCGATTTTCTGGAGAGATAAACTCCCAAGCCTGTTCTTCGTGTTCTTCATTGTTCAAGGTTAGTGTTCATCGCGATCTTCCTCACTTTTCATACTTTGCTTCCTAGGTTGTTGATCTAGTGTTAGGCGTTTGAACACCCTTAGATATTAAGTTAGTTTCCTTAGGCCCGTAGTAGTAGTTATGAAGAGCTTGAACGAGGACTACTACCCCTACGACGACCAGCCCTCCACGAGGTCGCTTGACTACGAGGTGCTCGAGGAGTTCGAAGAGGAGATAGAGCGTTTAAGTCCCTACAAATCCGGAGAGCCAGTGGACGAGGAAGGCGGGGACGAGGAGTCCGCCTCCTCTTCAAAGGGTGAGGACGTAGGTGCGTCCCGAGTGGTGGACGGGGCGTCCACTTCAGCTGTCATTCCGTGCCCGAGGCCGGTGTCTGCCGTGAAGGGAGCAGCTAAGCCGAAGAGGGTGAGGAGGCCGAAGAATGGGCCGGGCCTCTCCTATCTGGACCTCACCAACATATTCCTAATCAAGCCGGAGAGCAGTGCGGCCGACTATCTTGTTGCCCAGATGTATGTGGGGCCGTTCGGGCGGGTTAGGGCACCCAGGCCGACGGACCATGTTCTACTTCCGCCACCGGGATACTTTGGAGTATACCCGATGAGTTTTGCTAAGGGGTTGAGGTTCCCCCTTCACCCTTTCATCATTGAGTATCTGGACATGGTGGGGCTTCCTCCGGCCTTGCTGACGCCGAACAGTTATTCCTTGATGGTGGGCTTTTTACTCCGGTGTGAGGAGCTGGGCTACAGGCCGACAACGGCCCTATTCATGAATTTGTACCAGATCGGCCGAGGAAGCCACAAGAACTGTGCGGCCTATGCTACTCTTCAACAGCTGCCGAAGAAGAGGAGCTTCACGGATTTGCCTACGTCCATTCATGGGTGGAAGAGCAAGTTCGTGTTTGTGTCCATTGGTGAGAGTGGCACCGAGTTCCCCTCTCTCGGCCATACCGGGAGGTTCCATCTCCATGACCCGCCGAAGAGCTCTATCTTGGACGCTCAGGTGGAGGCTTTCCTGGAAGGGGGGCCGAGGAGCGTGAAGGATTACGTTACTGAATACAAGATGACCGCCCTCGGCTTCTTCAGATACCACCTGTATGGAGATAAGGAGGATGACCTCCAACTCTGGCCGAGGATGACCACCACATTTGAAGAGGCCGACGGCCCGGATTTGGGCATCCCTGCTGAGGCCGATGGTAATTATTTCTTCGGCTTTCTGTCTTTATGTTTTGTTCCTTTTCCTTACTAATCTGTTGTGTTTTTCCTTTGTAGACTTTGCAATGGATCGTCGTTCCATAATGGCTATTGCCAAGGCCAAAGCGGTCGAGGAGTTGGCTGCTAAGGCGGCCGAGGCGGCCAGACGTGCCGCGGCCGGTGGGAGCGAGGCTACTGCTGATGCGGCCCCAAAGCCTGCTCCATCGAAGAAGAAAAGGCCGGCCACTGACGGCCAGAAAAAGTTAACTGAGGCCGGCCTGAGCGTCTCTAAGAAGACGAAGAGGGCTCCTTCCCCTTCTCCGGCTACTGAGGCCGGTACTCTGGCTGTCCCCAGCGTGGACGATAGTGGTCCTGTCGTGGACCTTACTGCTGCTGGCGATGCTGCTCCATCACTACCTCTCGTCCAGGAGCCACGGACGAAGAGGGCCGGCAAAGAGATTGTCGGTGCCACCTACCAGAAGATGGTAGAATACCCCGTCGGCGGGGGTGTCTTCGATGACGTCGTCCTTGGCCACGACGTCCTGGCACAGGCCATGCTGGCCAAGGATCGGGCTTACTTGAGGAAGCTCGGGGACGTGAATGTTTATGAGGGCGGCATGGACCTCCTCGTCCAAGTAAGTTACCTTCCTTATGCGTTGTCTTTCTCGTCGTCTGTGTAGAGTCATTTACCTGACCTTTGTTTCCCTTGTTCTGCAGAGTGCCTTCATGCTTATGGAGAGCCACAAGAGGCAATACCGAGAGATAGCTCGCTTGAAGGAGCTGGAGCAGAAGGCCGCCTCGGCCGACGAGGCGGTAGCTTGCCTGGACCGGCTCCGGGAGGATGCCAGGGCGTTGCAGGCCAGGGCCGATGAAGCCGCCGCAGCTAGGGACGATGCCCTGGCCAAGCTCGAGGAGAGCAAAAGGGAGCTCGAGGAGTCCCAGAGGGCCCTGGAGGCCGAGCGGCGCAAGAGCGAGGAGGCCGTCAAGGCGAAGGCGGAGGCCGAGGCCGCCGTTGTGAGGGCTGCTGATGAGGCCGTCGAGAAATTCCTGGCCGAGGGGTGGAAGGCCGATGAGAGGCTCCCCTGGTGCTACGAGGTGGTGGCCGCCAGGCTTGAGAGTTGGGGGATGAACTCCCCCGCCGGCCAGGAGTATTTCAGCCGAGAGATGTCCGTGTATTATAACCTTGGCCAGGAGCGGATGCAAAGGCTCCTGTGTCGGCGGCTCTCTCATGCTTTGAAAGCCATGAACTATACGTCTGGGTGGGCTAGACGGAACCTGAAGCTGATGAAGGATCCAGAAGAGCAGGCAAAGCTTCCGTTGTCGGAGCGGGAGTCCCCAATTGAAAGCTCCGGCCTTGGTGAGCCGGATTACACCGAGTTTGATTTTTTGGACGATGCCACAAGTGCTGCAGCCACCACCGGCCAGGAGGCTGAGGCCGAAGAGGGAGCGGACGAGGCCGAAGAGCCAGCCGCAGATGGAGGTGCTCCAGAGGCTTGATCGGCTACTCCTTTGCAGTTAGTTTTCATTTTTGCCCAAATGATGTAACGGCCGAAGAGCCCACCTTTGTACTGAATGGAATATGAATGAAATATTTTTGCTGTCCTGATCGGCTTTCAATTCCTTGTATGCTTGTTTTGCTATTTGTTATTTCAATTCTGAAATGTCTAAGTGTCAAGGTCATAACTTGGGTCATCCGCTAGTGTCCGCTACGTCCATGAGGTCGGCCTCCCTGTCCGGTGGCCTGGTCGGCCTATTCATCTTTGCCTTACACTTAGGAATTTTTTCAAAAAATTTCCTAAGTGTTTTGATCCACTTAGTTGCTTTCTTCCCGGTCTAGTGGCTTGGTCGGCCTGACCGTTATTTCTGTAGTATCACAACACTTAGGATTTTTTCCAAAAACTTCCTAAGTGTTTTGATTCTTGTAGTTGCTTCCCTTCCGGCCTGGTGGCCTTGTCGGCTTGACCGGTGTTTCTTTGCTATCATAACCCTTAGAAAATTTTTTTTTTTTTAAATTTACTAAGTCTTTTGGATCCACTTAGGTGGTTTCCTAATGCCCTTGACCGTAGTGTCCGCTACGTCCATGGGGTTTAGTCTCTCCCCATTATTGGCAAATGGTTGGGGTGATTTGCCAGGTGTTGAACCAGTGTCATTGTCAGCCTGCATCCCTGTGTTGTGGCCGATAAGGGAACCTTCACCATAGTCTTGTGGACTTCGAATTTTTCCCAAGTAAACATGTGGAGGTGTAGGTAGCTAACGGCTTTGGAGTATACTGGTACCCGCTTCGGCTAGAGTTCCTTCATTTGAGTACTTAGATAATTTCCTAAGTATAAATGTTAGGCATTTACTTCTTTGCGGTGCCGCTGTCGGCCAGGGTCTGGCTTGTGGCCGATGAGGGTGCTGGATAAGGAATGGCTTGTCCAAGGAGATGGTCCTTCCTTCGCCGGCTAGCCATGGTCCCTTGTTGAGGAACCCTCTTTTTTCTCAGGATTTTTTTTCCTAAGTGTTTGGGAAACACTTAAACGAATCCCTAAAGAACTTTCGCTTGACTAACAGCCCTGGTTGCAGTGCCTGCGTCGTCCATCCGAGATGTTGTGGCAAGTAGAGGTTGTTTCTTGATTGTTTGATCCTTTCGCGGGTGTGATGAGTGCCCGCTTTGTCCTGGTCATCCTCAGGATTGCGATGCTTTGTTTCATACCAAGCGTTGGTGCCTCAAAGGACTATGGCCGATGAAGGTCACCTCTCGCATGTCACCCAACCGATGCGGTTAGGGTTTTATAGGCGTGTGTATCGGCCTTGATTATTCCCTTGTAGTGTGTGGACGTGTCGTCCATGTTGCCTGTCAGTGGTACCACACTTGTGTTCAACTGATATGTACTTGGCCTAGTTGGGCCTGAGTTGTGGGGATTTTATTTTTTCATTGCTCGAGGCCGGCTAGTGTGCGCGGCCGTCGGCTTCCCTCTTTTTCCCTTATATTATTTTTTTTTTTCGTTTCGGGGGGTATCCTTCTTTCAGGCTTCGGCCGAAGGGTGTGCTCGTCCTTCGGCCGGTTCGGACTTCGTTTATAACGTCCGTGGTCTCAGGGCGGGTCCCGTCGCCTATTTATGACGCGGGCTAGACTTTTGGTCGGTTTCCAACGGCTGTCGTTGCCCATCCCTGAGTTTTGGGATTTTGTCACCTCGGCCATGATTTCAGGCCTGTCGTCCTGCGTTCTGGCGCGTGGACGACGCGGTGAGCTTCCCGTTTCAAGACGTGGGCGGTTTGCGGGCCCCTCGTCCTGGGGACATCGTCGGCCATACCTGAGTGTTTCACTTCTAGGCTTACGGGGCCAGGACGATGTGCTCTCTCAGCTAGGCCTGAGCCCTTCGCTGATACAAAATACAATGGAGTGCCTGAGCTTGTCGCTCGTAGGCTGCAAATGCAAGGGGCCATGTCGGACAGACCTGAGCCTTTCGCTCTAAGGTGGCCGACGAGGGCACCTGCTAATGTTTTACTTTGAATTTCCAGAGAAAAAATCAGAACATGATTTTATTCATAAGTGGCTCGAGGCCGAGGGTGGCGTTCAATCAGTAACCCATTAAGGGGTGAGGGCTTCGCCGTCTACACCTCCTTCGGATTACTGATAAAACTTCACCAGATGGTGTACATTCCATGTTCGTGGTACATTGGACCCATTCGGGCGTTTAAGCTTGTAGGTGCCGGGTTTGACCACGGTACTGACGATGTAGGGCCCTTCGTACTTCAATGCTAGCTTGCCACCCTCTGTCGGTTGGCTTGCTTCCCTCCGGCGGAGGACGTAGTCCCCCACCTGAAATTCCCGGGAACGTACCTTGGCGTCATAGTATGATTTTACTTGACGCCGGTAGTTCTCTGCTCGGACGTATTCTTGCTCACGCCTCTCGTCAACCAGGTGTAGGTCAATCTTCATGTTCTCTTCGTTGGTGTCAGGCTCATATTGTTCCACCCGTCGGCTGGGGATGGCAACTTCCGTGGGCGCCTTTGCTTCAAAGCCGTAGCACAGGGCGAAAGGCGTTTCACCTGTCGCCCTCCTCGGCGTGGTTCTGTAGCACCACAGGATGTTGGGGAGCTCGTCGACCCAACTACCTCCTGCGGCCTGGAGCTTCTTCTTCAACCCCTCCATAATTGTTCTGTTAGCGTTTTCGACCTGCCCGTTGCCCTGAGGGTAGGCAACGGAGGAGAAACGATGCTTTACCTCAAACTCCCGGAGGAGCTCTTGGAAAGGGGCTGCCTCGAATTGGGTGCCGTTGTCTGATATGATCTCTTGGGGGACGCCAAAGCGTGTGATGATGTTCTTGTAAACAAATTTTTGGCATCTGGCCCACGTGATGCTGTCCAAGGGCTCCGCCTCGACCCACTTGGTGAAGTAGTCGACGGCGACGATGATGTAGCGGTTATTCCCGACGGCTCTGGGCAGGGGCCCGACCTGGTCAATCCCCCATCTGGAGAATGGAATTGCGGTGCTGACGGGGGCGTAGTTGACAGCTGGTCGACCAGGGGGCTTCTGGAGTACCTGGCATGTGGTGCACTTCCTGGCCAGGTCAGCGCAGTCGCGTGCCATCGTCGGCCAGAAGAAGCCCTGGACGACGAGACGCCAGGACATGCTGAAAGGGCCCTGGTGTGAGGAGCAGACGCCACAATGAACCTCTTCCATGGCTATGTCGGCCTCGTCCTGGTGCAGGCATCGGAGGAGAGTTCCATTATAGGACCGTTTGTAGAGTTTGCCATCTTCGATGGTGTAGCTTGGGGCTCTGAGTTTGGCAAGTTTGGCCCTCTCCTCGTCCGGGGGCAGCTCCCCCGTTGTGATGAAGGTGGCGATGTCGGAGATCCAGTCCTCTGGTCGCTGTTGGACGCACAAGACGGGGCTGGCATGGATGCTGGACATGCTCAACTCCTCGATCTTGGCCAGCTGGGAGATGTGATCCGGGGTGTCCGAGCTGAGCTTGGAGAGGATGTCGGCTTCGGCGTTCTCGGACCTGGGGATCTCAGTGATCTCGTGGGTTTCAAACGCTTTCAGCAACTCCTCCGCCGCTTGTCTATACTGCTTCATCCGGCCTTCCTTTGCTTCGTACGATCCCTCCACCTGGCCCACCACCAGTTTGGAGTCGCACTTGATTTTGAGGTGCTTGGCCTTGAGGCCGGCGGCGAGTCTGAGACCGCTGAGGAGGGCCTCATACTCGGCTTCGTTGTTGAATACCCTGAAGTTGAAGCGGATGGCATAGTAAGCTCTGAATCCTTCAGGGGATATGAGGACGACGCTGCCGCCGCATGATCTCGCGGCCGACGAGCCGTCAGTGAACAGGGTCCATGCATCGTCTTGCTCCGGCTCGGGGTTGGCGACGGCCGTCTCCCTTGTTGTGCATTCGATGACGAAGTCGGCCAAGGCTTGCCCCTTGATGGATGGCCTTGGCTTGATCTCAATTTGGACCTGGCTGAGGAAGATCGCCCATTTCACCATCCTTGAGGAGCTGGTGGGGCTCCTCATGAGTGCGCCGAGAGGCTGTTGGGTCAGCACATGGATGGTGTGGGCCTGGAAGTAGTGTCCAAGCTTCTTAACTGTATGGACGATGGCCAGCACCGTCTTCTCGATGGGGGAGTACCTGAGCTCGGCCTCCCTGAGTGTCTTGCTGATGTAGAAGATGGCCTTCTGCACCCCTTCGTCCTCACGGATGAGCACGGAGCTGATGGCCGACGTGCTCACCCCTAAGTACAAGAAGAGGGTTTCGCCGGCTTTGGGCTTGGAGAGCACGGGTGGGGACGACAGGTACCTTTTCAATTCGTCGAATGCTTCCTGGCACTCCGTCGTCCACTTGAAGCTGTTTGCCTTACGCATGATCTGAAAGAAGGGGAGTGCCCTCTCGGCCGACCTGGAGAGGAAACGGTTCAGGGACGCCAGGCGCCCCATCAGTCGTTGTACTTCCTTGACGTTACGGGGCGGCTCCATGTTGATGATAGCCTGCGTCTTCTCCGGGTTTATCTCGATGCCTCTCCGGCTGACCATGTAGCCGAGGAACTTGCCACCCTGGACGCCGAAGGCGCACTTCTTGGGGTTGAGCCGGAGCCTGAACTCCTTCATGATTTCAAAGATTTCCCGGAGGTCGTCGGCGTGGGAGGAAGCCTGCCTGCTCTTGACGATCATGTCATCAACGTACGCCTCCATCGTCCGGCCAAGGACCGTTCTGAAGATTTTGGCCACCATCCTAGTGTAGGTGGCGCCGGAGTTTTTGAGTCCGAAGGCCATGACGAGGTAGCAGAAGATTCCCTCTGGGGTCATGAATGATGTCTTCTCAGCGTCATCTTCATGCATGGAGATCTGGTGGTACCCTCTGAAGGCGTCGAGGAACGACATCAACTCGCACCCCGCCGTCTCGTCCACCAGCTGATCAATGTTGGGGAGAGGGAACGGGTCCATGGGGCACGCCTTGTTCAGGTCAGTGTAATCAACACACATTATGAACGTCGGTGGCTTCTGGGCGAGGACGACGTTGGCCAACCACGTCGGGTACTTCACCTCCTTAATGTGTTTGATTGAGCCGCTTTGAAGAAGTCCCGCCTGTCGGCGGACAAGTAGCGCCGCTTCTGTTTGACGGGCGCGGAGACCGGATCGACGGTCAACCGGTGAGTGATCACCTGGCGGCTGATGCCTGGCCTATCGTCCGGGCCCCACGTGAAGACAACGGCGTACGACCGTAGGACGAGGAGGATGGCGTCTCGTTGGTCCTGGGGGAGTTGCTTTCCAACCCTGAGAACCCGCTTCGGCCGGGAGGTGTCCAGAGGGATTTCCTCGACCTCCTCGGCCGGCTCCGCATGTGGCCTCTCCTCGTCTATGGCGACGGCGGCCGTAATGGTGTCTATCCTCTGTCCTTCCCTTTCGGTCGGCCTCGTTAGCTTGAGGTAGCAAGCTCTGGCTATCCTCTGATTTCCTCTGGCGTAGCCGATGCCGTCGTTGGTGGGGAACTTCAGGCACAAGTGCTTCATGGAGATGATGGCCTCCAAGTCCTCCAGCGCTGGCCGGCCCAAGATCAGGTTGTGGGCGCACTGGAGGTTGACCACCATGAACTCCATGTCAATTTTGGCGTGGTGGGGGCCGTCACCGACCTCCACGGGGAGGACTATCGTGCCCTCGGCGTCGATAGAGTCCCCGGTGAAGCCGGATAACGGGGTCTTGATCGGCTTCAGCAGAGCTCTGTCCAGCTTCAGCTTCTTGAAGGTGTCCAGGTACATCACGTTGACGGAGCTCCCCGTATCGATGTAAGTACGGTGGATGATGGAGTCACCGATCTCACATCGGATGACGAGGGCGTCCCTGTGTGATTCCGTACCCGGAGGCAGATCCTTGTCGGTGAAGGTGATCGCCTCCGTTCGCTGCCTCTTCGGCTGGGGGGGAACGTGGGACACCTCCCCAATGTAAAGGGATTGGGCCCATTTCTTTCTCTGAGTGGCGGAGTCCCCCCAGTGTTCCCACCCACGATGAGGTGGATGTGATTCTTCTTCGGCGGGGGCTCTTCGAAGTCCTCGTCGTCGCTGAGCCTACCAATCTCCCGCTTCTTCGCAGAGGGTTCGCCCCCATGTTTGTCGGTGTTTACCCAAGTGTTCTTGCGTGGGCCACCTTTGACAAACTGGGAGAGTTCCCCCTGGCGAATAAGGCGCTCGATGGCCTTTTTCAGTGTGATGCAATCGTCGGTGTTGTGCGACGAGTTCTTGTGGAACCGGCAGTACGTGCCGCCCTGCTGGATGGCAAGGATCTCCTCAGCCGGCCGAGGAGCCTGCTCGATGAGGCCGTGCTTCTCGGCATAATCGAGGATGGTGCCGACCGGGTGGGTGAGGGTTACCCCCGGCCGTTCCAACCTCGGCCGCCAGTGGCGGTCTTTCTTACTCTGTCCACCAGAGCCGTGACGGCCCTGGGCACCCTGGCCGGCCGGGGACGGACCCGGGACCGGCGAAGGATTTGTCTTCTTGGGGGGATGGCCCCCCTCTCTCTTGTGATTGTGGAGCTCGTCGGCGTCGGCATATAAGCCTCCGCGCTGGAGCGCCTTGGCGTACGACCTCGGGGGGTCGGTGATGAGGCTCCTAGCGTACGGGGAGCTGCGGAGGGCTCCCTGGTACAAGGCGAGGAGGGTGCGCTCATCGGCCCCCTCGACCTCCTCGGTCTCCCTCGTCCACCGATCGATGAATGACCGGAGGGACTCCTCGTGCTGTTGCTTGACGGAGAGGAGGTGGGTGAAATACTTCTTGGCGCGCTTCCTCCCGGCAAAGTGAGTGAGGAAGCGCTGGGCGAGATCCTGCCATGAGTCGATGCTTCCTTCTGGCAGTCCGTTGAACCACTCGTACGCTGGCCCCTCGAGAGTAGAGAGGAACCAACAGCAGAGGTATTCGTCGGACGCGTTCACCATCAGCATGTTGTTTTGGTAACGGCTGAAGTGCTCCTGGGGGTCTGATCGGCCATCGTAGGACTTGATGGCGTTCCCCCTGTACTTCTCAGGGATGGGGGCCGAGAGGACCCTGTTGGTGAAAGGGGTCCTAGTCCTGACCTGGATGATGGGGTCACCCCGCCCTTCGGCCAGCTCCCTCTCCAGGGCGCTAACTTTGTTCATGAGCGCGTTGAGGCCGGGGTCGTTGGAGGCGCCGGCCGTAGGGATGTTGGCCGACTGCTTGGCCTCCATCTGAGTCAGCCTCCTTTCCAGCTGGGCGATGACCTCGTCCCGGGGGTCCCTATCGGCTGCGGCGGCGCCCGGCTGGTTCCTCAGGCGGTCGTTGTGAGCCGCGTTGATCTGGTGACGCACGTCATCCTCGTGCAACTTCCCCTTGCCCTTGTCCGGGCGGGGCTGGTCCGCTGTCCGGGACACAGACCCCAAACTTTCCCTTGGCGAGCCAGGACGAGGATCACCAATCTGTCCCGCCATCCTTTCCGAAACCGGACGACGACGCGTGTCACCTAGCCTATTGAAGGCAGAGGCTTTTCCACGCGCTGGGGTCTGCCCGGGCCGAAGAGGGGAAGCAGGATGGGAGTGGGACGACGCCGTGTCCTGGGCCACAACCCCCTCATTGTTGCCTATCTGGACGGCCAACGGTTGGGGATGAGGAGGTGGAGTGACGTTTCCCCCGGTCCTTGGCAAGAGTGCGCTGAGGACGGTGGGATTCTGAGCCAGGCTGGCGATGATGACCGACAGCGCGGACTGAACCTGCGGATCCACGGACGGAGAGGCCGCGGCCATAGGCTGGGCCGGGGCGTGGTCCGTCTTCTCGGCTCGTTTCTTTTCCAGGCCGAGGCGGGCGTCGGGGACTCCGCCGTTGAGTTGGTTGCGGAGGTCCGTCGTGAGGTTAAAGGCCTCCTGGAAGAGGTCCCCCCCGCCGACCTGGTCGGCCGTGGCGTCCTCATCGTGCTCCCTGGGCTCTTGGTCCTCAGGGATGGCTTTGCTGACGAGGTTGCGGTTTGACTTAGTTCTCCCCATGATCAGTGGCTAGCTGTGCTTGGTAGCGACGAAGGGTGCTAACTTGATCGTTCTAGCTCTCAACGAGAGCACCAAATGATAGAGTATATCTAGAGAGAAGTGAGAGCTAGAGAGAGAAGTGCAATATATGCTTCAATAGAATGAGTTTGTAACCCCTATAACTACTCCCAAGGGGAGTATTTATAGAGAAAATTAGGGTTGGGCTCCCAAGCCTTGGGCTTGGGAGGCCCATTTACAACTGGACCGCTACTGGGCCGAATACAAAGCCACTAATGGGCTGTACAAATGAGTAAGTATAAAATCCGATTCTATGAGGTCTTCGTGGCCGACGAGGGCGTGGTCGACGAGGGCACGGCCGACGAGGGCACGGCCGACGAGGGCACCCGGGTTCCTCGGACTCAGGACCATAATCCGAGTTGGCCCCTTTTCGGCCGACGGGGGCGTCCTGGCCGACGAGGGCGCCACTCTGTGCCTTGTGCTTTCTGTTCTTCCGAGTATGTGGGTCCGGGGGCTCAGACCCATATACTCCATCACTAGTGATGGTGCCTTGTTAGCTAGATTCGAGGTGAGACCTACATTACTTGATGAAATCAAGAAGGGTCAAGAAACCGATGAAGGACTTATGAAGATCCGTGAACGTATGCTAGCGGGACCGGTTGAGGACTTCAGGGAGAGAGACGATGGTCTCTTATTATTTCGTGACCGAGTGTGTGTACCATTGGATGATGAGCTCCGAAGGTCCATCTTAGAGGAGGCTCATTCATTGGCGTATGCCATGCACCCGGGAGGCACGAAGATGTATCGTGATTTGAAGGAAAGTTACTGGTGGTCGGGTATGAAGAGGGAAATAGCCGAATACATCAGTAGGTGTCTTACTTGTCAGCAAGTTAAGGCAGAACATCAGCATCCGGTTGGGTTACTACAGCCACTTTCCATTCCTGAATGGAAGTGGGAGCACGTGACTATGGATTTCGTGGTGGGGCTGCCACGGACGGTTAAGAACTATGATGCCGTATGGGTGGTAGTCGATAGGCTCACGAAGAATGCACACTTTCTACCTATCAACACTATGCACTGGAGAGGTTAGCCAAGTTGTATGTGGACGAGATCGTGAGGCTACATGGGGTTCCTATAACCATTGTATCTGATAGAGATCCGTGATTCACATCACGATTTTGGCCGAAGTTCCAAGAATCTATGGGGACAAAGTTGAAATTCAGTACAGCTTTTCATCCACAAACGGATGGGCAATCTGAACGGGTTATACAGATATTAGAGGATATGCTGAGAGCCTGTGCATTGGAGTTCCAAGGGAGTTGGGACAACCATTTGGCACTTGTGGAGTTTGCCTATAACAACAGTTATCAGGCGAGTATAGGCATGCCTCCATACGAGGCATTGTATGGGAGGAGATGTCGTACACCTTTGTGTTGGGATGAGGTTGGCATGGCCAAACTCGAGGGCATGGAATTGGTGGAGATCACCAAGTCTAAGGTGAAGATGATTCGTGAGAGACTTAAGGCGGCCCAGGATAGACAGAAAAGCTATGCCGATAAGCGCCGAAGAGCCTTGGAGTTTAAGGTGGGAGATGAAGTATTTTTGAAAGTTTCGCCTTGGAATGGAATCATCCGATTTCAGAGTCGAGGGAAACTTAACCCACGATACATAGGGCCATTCGTGATTCTTGAGAGGATTGGGGCCGTGGCATACCGATTACAGTTGACTCTAGAATTGGAGAAGATACATAACGTATTCCACGTGTCCATGCTTAAGAAGTATATGCCGGATCCATCTCATGTATTAGAAAAACCACCCGTGGAAATACGGGAAGACTTGAATTATGTCGTGCAACCGGTGAAGATACTTGACAGGCAAGTCAAGAAATTGAGGAGCAAGAAAGTCCCAATGGTTAAAATCCTTTGGAAAAGTGACCGAGTTGAGGAGGAAACTTGGGAAACGGAAGCTTTGATGAAAGAGCAATACGCGTTTTTGTTTGAATGAGCATTGTGAATTTCGGGGACGAAATTCCCGTTAAGGGGGGGTGAACTTGTAACACCGACCCCGAGCATATTTACTTTTAGTAAATTATGTAATAAACCTTGAAGGATGATTTAAGAGTTTGCGTGATTGTAAATTTTTATTATTTCTTTTACGTGAATAGTAAATTGCATGTGGGGCCCACAGCGGGGACGGGGACTACCCGATAATTCCTGAACCGCATATTATATTCATCTTGGTCTAGATGACATCTATATGGTTATGTACACTCTATTTGGGCCATAAGAAGGCATGGAGTTGACCGGTTGGTCAAATGGGGCCCAATTACCGGTATTGGTAATTTAGCGGATAACAGCCTGAAATGAGTTTCGGAGACTCCTAAATTAATGTTGGGGAATGTACATATATTCTAAAGGCCCATAATTATTAGGAACGCGTAATATATTTTATTTGGTCCGATAAAATAAAATATGATTAAAACGGGCCGAAAAATGCAACTTTTGGGACCGATTGTGCACTTCTGGACAAAAAGGGGTGACCTCCCACACAAGTGGGGGCCAACCCACAAATTTCCATATCTTGGAGGCTGGCTTGAGTTATATTGTGGCTGAAATCCATTGAAGGGATGGGGGAGACCATTTTGACACCTAAGGGACCCCTAACCTCACTCATTTGTCAACCAAAGACAAAAGTACCATCCTCCCTCCTATCCCACTCATTGTACTCGTCCAGCACCAAGAGAGGAAGGCTAAGGAGCTCTGAAAACCTCACCTTCCATAGCCAACTCGAGCTCAAGCTCAAACAAGAAAAAGAAAGAGGTTTGGAGAAGAAAAAGATAGGAAAAGTGTAAAGAATCAAGGTAATGACCTCATACTAACTTTTTCTCTACTTCTTAGCTACCCTAAGACTTATATATCATATTGAGGACCCCTAGGATTGTTCTTCATGTTTAGAAGTGTAGAACAAGGGGTTGGAAGGTAGTTCTAAGTCCAAGAACGGACTTAGAAGCCAAATGACCGGTTCGCCAGAAAATAACCTTTTAGGGGTTATTTGTGTTGATATGGGTTTTGTGATGATAAAACCTTGTTAGGAGCTTGACTAAAGTGTTCCTAACTTTCGCCGGAGTTTCGCCGGAGTCTCGTCGGAGTTTCGCCGGAGTTCACCGGAGTATTGCCGGAGTTCAACCTAGAAGGGTAGAGCTTCTTCAAACAAATTCGAGGTGAGGATGGCTGACTATATTGCTTATAATTAGTGAGTTAATTTCATGAGATTACTGAAGGTAATTAAACGTGTTTTTATGGATTATTAATGCTTAATAATGCCTAAAAATGAGAAGACTAATGTCTAAAGAAAAAGGAGCATGATATACAAATTTAAGAGTAAATTGTGTATGATCATGTGTTATGAATATGTTAACTTGAAAGTTGAATTAATTATGAAACATATGTTGAAATATACTTTTTCTTCGTATTAGAATATATGAGTGATTAAAAGTGATATTTTGAATATTGAGATAAATGATATTTTTCAAAAGAAAATCAGTTGGAATTGTCTATATGACTATGAGTTGAGAACTTGGTTTGTTGGTATTAATTTGACTAGTATTAAGATACTAGTTGGGAATTAAGATGAGATGTTGTTAAGATTATCCTAAGGTTGGATTGTGAAATGTTATGCCTTAAGTAGTCTTAAGAGATGCTTTAAGGTAGGAGAGTATGAACTCTAAGTTATACTAGGGGTAGGCCTTAAGGGATACCCAAGATAAAGTAAGTAACAAATTGATCCTATGTATAGGATTGGCCTACGGGTGTGTTCGGTAGTCCTTGTGGATAGCCGGTTGAATTATGGAAATAGTAAGGACCATGGCCCTTCCCGACTCTAAAGAGCGGGGTTGGATAGCATGGACTTACATCGTGATCACGGGTTAGGGTGGAATCCGAATCGGAGACCTAACTAGGTTCCGGTAGCGGTAACACATAAGATAGGACCCCGAAGGGCCTTACCTTCCTACAGGATGATGGGTATGAGTCCAGGGGTGGGATGTTGGAGTCCGAACCGGGAGCCTCATGAGGTCTCGGACAGCGGTAGCAAGTCTCGTAGAAATAACAAGACCCAAGGATTGGGTTGTGCAAATGATAAATGAAAAGGGATACATAAGAAGGGCCCGTGTGCCGACAAATAAATAAATTTACTTATTGTAGAGATAATAAGTGGCAAATATAAATTATTATTTATATTATGATATCACCCTATTTTGAGGGTCTTGGAAATAAAAACGTTGATTATACTTAGTATAGTTGCTATTGTACTTGTCAAATATTTCCAAGTACTGACCTCCCCTTCACGGGGGAGGCCACCTCACAGTTTCAGGTAGAACTTGAAGTTGCTACCATTGCCCGTTGCTTCGGGAGGCTCAAGGGAAGAAGACGTGGTTCGTGCTTCTTCCGATCTGTTTTGAAAACAATTACGTTAATGCTCATGGATACTATTTTCTTAATAATTACTTTGGGGGCTTGTGTGCCTAGTTATGCCAAGTGTGGCTTGAACAATTGTATTAATGCTTCCGTTGTTTTAAATGCATGATTTACATTATGTTTGTTTATGGATGTACTATGTGTGAATGATATTCATGACGCCTTGTATAGTATGGATGAGTGAGACTGCGGTTGACTATTCGTACTGTACGGCGGGTTGTTGACGTGTCCGGCAGGTCCGGGGCGTGACACTCTTCGGATTGCTCGACCGGTAGTTGGGGAAGAGAGAAATTGTTAAACCAGGAGGATGTTGAGCAGATCTGACTCGCGGAAGAACCAGCTCTCTCTAGCACCTCATGAACAGGATCCGACAAAGTGATCCGTTCGACCTGACCAGTGATATGGTCGGTATGAATCCCGCCTACGTTCGAGGTTGCCCCCTGAACGGAATCAAAGTGTTGGGAAAACTGGTGCTGCTGATCAGAACCAAATCGGTCATCGATCATCATGGCATCATACTGATCCTGACCAGAAAATTGCTGAATAGGCTCCGATTGCTGAACGGCCGGTGCAGGTTCGGATTGTGGAGCAGTAGTGGTGGGTGAATCAACTTTGGGATTTTTCTTCATTTTCTTCTTCCTTTTCCCGACCCCGCCAGCAAAAAGCACACGGCTATCATCCATGGTGGCGTCTGGATTGGGAGCTGAAAAATGACAGAGGAAAACGTTAGTACCGAGCGGCCTTAGCATGTAGGAAACTAGAAAAAAAAGAAGAGAACGTTTCTCGCACGGGAAGGACCGCTCGGACCATGGCACTTGATTCTCAAAACAAGTAAACCCAAGAGAACGGGCAGTACCTATCCCGGCTTCGATTAGCCGATCGGGAGTCAGATAACTCATGATATCCACGCATTTATCCTTCTCCACAGCAAGTACATCCTTGTAGATTTCCTCAATGAGAACTAGGTCGGGAGTCTTGCGAGGGAAGGCGTTCCATTTATGAGGGATTAACCCGTCCGGGATAGACACGAAGAAGAATCTATCTTTCCATCCCTTGATTGAGGTTGGATTGCCCTTGAATAGAATATGGCCCGTTCGAGAACTAGCGGCTAGATACCCGTGAGTTTGTTGGGGGGCTACTTTAAAAAATCGATGAAATAAGTCTAGGGTCGGCAAGGCACCGACATCTTTACAACGACAAATAAAGCCCGCCATTGACCGATAGGAGTTCGGCATGACTTGGGCAGGTACAATTTCATAAAAATTAAAAAATGAAACAAAAAATGAGTGTAACGGAAATCTAAGCCCAGCCCTCACTAAATCAAAATGGACTACGACCATCCCATGGGCGTGACGCAGGGGATGAAGCCCAGCTTGCAATCGAAAGTCTACTGGGTCTGGTATTAGGGCCGGAATTTCGGCCCTATTATTGGCAGTCAATTTTTGTCGTCTTGCCCTAATTAAACCTAGGTCGAGTGAATGACGGGGGACATCTTTTGTCACGCCCCGGACCTAGCCGGACACGTCAACAACCCTCCGTACAGTACGAATAGTCAACCCCAGTCCAACTCATCCATACTATACAAGGCGTCATGAATACCATTCACACATAGTACATCCATAAACAAACATAATGTCAAACATGCACTTAAAACAGCGGAAGCATTTAATAAAGATGTCTTAGCCACACTTTGGCAAACATGGGCATACAAGCCCCCAAATAATTATTCAAAAATAATATCCATGAGCATTGTTATAATTGTTTTGAAAACAGGGAACAGAAGAAGCACGAACCACGTCTTCTCCCTTGAAAATCCCCGAAGCAACGGGCGCCGGTAGCAACCTTCAAGTTCTACCTGAAACTGTGAGGTGGCCTCCCCCGTGAAGGGGAGGTCAGTACTTGGAAATATTTGACAAGTACAATAGCAACTATACTAAGTATAATCAACGTTTTAATTTCCAAGACCCTCAACTTAGGGTACTATTATATTATAGGCCATAACCCTCGGTTACCCCTTTTACTTTTAACTGTACTTACTTTACATAAAGTCAGGTAGTCGGCCCGTAGGCCCATATTCATTTAGAATTCATCGTTTCCATTCCCCCGTGACCGCAAGTCACGATAACCCCGTGGGGTCCCATCGAGCCCGAATTGTATAGCATGGGCTCGGCCCAACTACATCTCTATACAATCCTCTAGCTCAATATATAACATATCAAAATTTGTATGGCAAGGGCTCGGCCCAACTACGTTTCCATACCAACCATAACTTCGTGGCAAGGGCTCGGCCCAACTACGTTTCCACGGAGGTCACATATACATGGCAAGGGCTCGGCCCAACTACGTTTCCATGCTAATCATATTACATGGCATGGGCTCGGCCCAACTACATCTCCATGTCATCCTAGAGCCCAACTCTAATTATTTTCATGATCAAATTCTCAAGCAAATCCTATGCCTAGAATCAATTCCCGTAGGGGGCCTTTAGGCCTACCCCTATCACACCTTAGTGTTCATGCAATTCAACCTTAAGTTCCTATTGAGACTACTTAAGGCATATCTATTCACAATCCTACCTCTTAGGATTTGTTTCACCATTTATTTATATTAATTCCCCAACTAGTATTTTGATACTAATTGTATAATCTTAGAACATGCCAAGTTCCTATTTTCCATTTGGCATTTCATTTCAATTGATTTCTCAACCCAAGTATAGTTTGATCTCAATATCAAAAATATCACTTTAATCCATTCATGAATTTCATACATGAAATAAAGTGTATTTTATCACGATGTCATCATAGTAATTCCATTAACATGCCGTTCCATTCATTTCACATAATCATACACAATTATTCTAAATTTGTATATCATGCTTCACTTACTCATATCCCTATTATTTTCATTTAGGCATTATTAATCATTAATAATCCATGAAAATCCCATCTAATTACTTTAGGCATTCTTATGAAATTAACTCACTAATTATAAGCAATTAGTCAGTCATCCTCACCTTATGAAGTGCTGAAATAGTGGCCTTTGCCAAGCCCCACGATCAATCCCCGTTCTAGGCCGATTGGAGGTGTAAAACTGACCTGCTGGGCAAAAGCCGGGCGGCTTTCGTGGTCTGCAACTACGACTAGCTCCCTTGAAGTGGCGGTTTCCGGCGGTTTCGACTCCTATCGATTGGCCAACCCCCCTAAGTTAATTACCACCACTTTATATCAATATTCTACACTTTTAAACGTGTAGAACTCATGATTTAATCCATCATATGATTTCTTAAAAATCATGCACAATAAAACTAGTTAAAGAGCTATTTGGTGTTCTTACCTCAAGCCTAGCTCTTCTCCTTAGATTCTCTAGCTTCTTCTTCCTCAATGAGGCTTTGGGAATTTGGTTTCCTGGAGATTCTCACCTCTTGTGTCGGTCATATGAGTGTAGGGGTGGAGAGAGGGTGCCTTCTCAATCAACACAATTGATTTGTGTGAGATAGGACCCTTGGCATAAGTTTTTGTCTCAAGGAGACTTCCTCCCTCCCCCTTGTGCGTACCAGCACGTCTTGCTGCTCCCCTCCCCCATTATTTGATCAATCAGCTCCCATAAAAACGTGGGGTGGCCCCCACTTATGTGGGAGGTCATCCCATTACGTCCCGGTGTGTACAATCGGCCCCGAAAGTTGTATTTCTCGGCCCGTTTTAATCATATTTTATTTTATCGGACCAAATCAAATATATCACGTGTTCCCAATAATTATGGGCCTTTAGAATAGATGTACATTCCCCAACATTAATTTTGGAGCCTCCGAAACTCATTTCGGGTTGTTATCCGCTAAATTGCCAATACCGGTAATTGGGCCCCGTTTGACCGACCGGTCAACTCCATGCCCTTCTTATGGCCCAAATAGAATATCCACCACCATATAGATGTCATCTAGACCAAGATGAATATAACATGTGGTTCAGGAATTATCGGGCGGTCCCCGTTCCCACTGTGGGCCCCACATGCAATTTACTATTCACGTAAAAGAAAAATGAAAATTTACAATTACGCAAATTTATAAATCATCTTTCAAGGTTTATTACATGATTTACTAAAAGTAAATATGCTCGGGGTCGGTGTTACAAGTTCACCCCCCCTTAACGGGAATTTCGTCCCCGAAATTCACCATGCTCATTCAAACAAAAACGCGTATTGCTTCTTCATCAAAGCCTCCGTTTCCCAAGTTTCCTCCTCAACTCGGTCACTTTTCCAAAGGATTTTAACCATTGGAACTTTCTTGTTTCTCAATTTCTTGACTTGCCTGTCAAGTATCTTCACCGGTTGCACGGCATTATTCAAGTCTTCCCGTATTTCCACGGGTGGTTTTTCTAATACATGAGATGGATCCGGCATATACTTCTTAAGCATAGACACATGGAATACATTATGTATTTTCTCCAATTCCGGAGTCAATTGTAATCGGTATGCTACGGCCCCAATTCTCTCAAGAATTACAAATGGCCCTATGTAGCGTGGGTTAAGTTTCCCTCGGCTCTGAAATCGGATGATTCCTTTCCAAGGTGAAACTTTCAAAAATACCTCATCCCCAACCTTAAACTCTAAGGCCCTTCGGCGCTTATCGGCGTAGCTCTTCTGTCTATCCTGTGCCGCCTTAAGTCTGTCACGAATCATCTTCACCTTTGACTTGGTGATTTCCACCAGTTCCGTGCTCTCAAGTCTGGCCATGCCAACCTCATCCCAGCACAAAGGTGTACGACATCTCCTCCCATACAATGCCTCGTATGGAGGCATGCCTATACTCGCCTGATAACTGTTGTTATAGGCAAACTCCACAAGTGCCAAATGGTTGTCCCAACTCCCTTGGAACTCCAATGCACAAGCTCTCAGCATATCCTCTAATATCTGTATAACCCGCTCGGATTGCCCATCCGTTTGTGGATGAAAAGTTGTACTGAATTTCAGTTTCGTCCCCATAGATTCTTGGAACTTCGGCCAAAATCGCGATGTGAATCGCGGATCTCTGTCGGATACAATGGTTATAGGAACCCCATGTAGCCTCACGATCTCATCCACATACAACTTGGCTAACCTTTCCAGTGCATAGGTGGTGTTGATAGGTAAAAAGTGTGCACTCTTCGTGAGCCTATCAACCACAACCCATATGGCGTCATAGTTCTTAATCGTCCGTGGCAGCCCCACCACGAAATCCATAGTCATGTGTTCCCATTTCCATTCAGGAATGGATAATGGCTGTAACAACCCAGCTGGATGCTGATGTTCTGCCTTAACTTGCTGACAAGTAAGACACCTACTGATGTACTCGGCTATTTCTCTCTTCATACCCGACCACCAGTAACTTTCTTTCAAATCACGGTACATTTTCGTGCCTCCCGGATGCATGGCATATGCCGATGAGTGAGCCTCCTCTAAGATGGACTTTCGGAGCTCATCATCCAACGGTACACACACTCGGTCACGAAATAATAAGAGACCATCGTCTCTCTCCCTGAAATCCTCAACCGATCCCGCTAGCATGCGTTCACGGATCTTCATAAGTCCTTCGTCGGTTTCTTGACCCTTCTTGATTTCATCAAGTAATGTAGGTCTCACCTCAAATCTAGCTAACAAGGCACCATCGCTAGATACCTCCAATTGGGCTCTCAATGCCCTCAAGCTAGTCAATAATGCCCCAGATGAATTCTTTCGGCTCAAGGCATCCGCTACCACGTTACCTTTACCGGGGTGGTACTCGATAACTAGATGGTAGTTTTTTATCAACTCCATCCACCGTCTCTGTCTCATGTTTAACTCTTTCTGAGTAAACACGTACTTCAGGCTTTTGTGGTCGGTGTATATATGACATGTTTCCCCGTAGAGATAATGTCTCCAAATCTTCAATGCGAACACCACCGCCCCCAGCTCTAAGTCATGAGTGGGATAATTTACCTCATGCTTCTTCAACTGTCGCGAAGCATAGGCAATCACCCTCCCATTCTGCATCAGGACACATCCAAGCCCTTGGATGCTTGCGTCGCTGTAGACATCGTACCCCACACCCTGTTTGGGTAGTGCGAGTACCGGTGCCTCGGTCAACCTCTTCTTCAGTTCAAGGAATCCCTTCTCACATCGGTCATCCCATACAAACTTGGCCCCCTTTCGAGTGAGCTTTGTCAATGGCGATGCCAAAACTGAGAACTTCTCCACAAATTTTCGGTAGTACCCTGCCAATCCAAGGAAGCTACGAATTTCCTTGACGTTCTTTGGCCTCTCCCATTCAGTAATGGCCTCAATCTTCTTGTTATCTACGGCAATCCCTGATCCTGAAACCACATGCCCGAGAAAGCCAATCTCCCTTAGCCAAAATTCACATTTGGAAAACTTGGCATAGAGTTGCTTCTCCCGTAGTGTCTCAAGAACGAGTATCAAGTGCTCCTCATGCTCTTCTTCACTCTTTGAGTAAATCAAGATATCATTTATGAACACAATCACAAACCGGTCCAAGTATTTATGAAATACTCGGTTCATCAAGTCCACAAATGCCGCTGGGGCGTTGGTCAGCCCAAACGACATGACTATGAACTCGAAATGACCATACCTTGTGCGGAATGCACTCTTCGGTATGTCATCCTCCTTTATTTTCAGTTGGTGGTACCCCGACCTCAAATCAATCTTCGAAAACACCGTCGCTCCTCGGAGCTGATCAAACAAGTCATCAATCTTAGGCAAGGGATACCTATTCTTGATCGTGACCTTATTCAGTTGACGATAGTCAATGCACATTCGAAGTGTTCCATCTTTCGTTTTCACGAAAAGGACCGGTGCTCCCCACGGAGAGTGACTCGGCCTTATGAAACCATTGTCCAATAGCTCTTGCAATTGGGTTTTCAACTCGTTAAGTTCAGCGGGTGCCATTCTGTATGGCGGTATAGAGATTGGTTTGGTACCGGGTTCAACCTCGATCACGAACTCAATCTCCCTATCGGGTGGAAGCCTCGGCAAGTCTTTTGGGAAGACATCCGGATACTTGCACACTATTCTCACATCATTGATGTCTATCTCTTATTTGGCTTTGTCCACCACATACGCTAGGTACGCGTGGCATCCCTTTCTCATCATATTCCTCGCCCTCACGGCGGATATGATACAACTGTTTGATTTACCTCTATCTCCCTCGAAGCGTAAGGTCAACCCTTCACCGCCTTCGAGTTCAAGAATCTTCGTGTAGCAATCGACCCTAGCATGATGTTTCTCAAGCCAATCCATCCTGAGGATTGCATCAAACTCGATCATGCTCAGCGGTACGAAGTCACACGTCAAGTTCTGTCCCTCCACCTCCACCTCACACGATGGATAGTGGTTATTTCTCTCGATATCATCCCTTAGAGGCGTGGACACCAATACGGTTTGAGTCATCGGTACAAGTGGTCCGTTGAATCCGCTGGCGAATGCCTCACTCACAAATGATCGTTGCGCCCCGGTATCAATAAGGATCCAAGCGTCTCTCCCGTTTATCTTTAGTGTTCCTACATTCATAAGTAATGTAAGACACACCACCCAATTAATAGGCTTGTTTCTTAAGTCGTAGAGTATGTTGGTTGTGGTTCGGGTGGGGTCCGTTCGACACCCGTTCGAAAATTCCCGGTTTCTGACCCTTAGAACCGTTTTGGGACTAACCCAGGTGAAAGTCGGCCGCTTTTCACGAAAGCCGGCTGGTTTTCGTCTGCGAGAGAAATTCTCATATGAAAATCACGAAAGCCGGCCGGTTTTCGTCGCCGCAGATTTATTCCGGAAATGGTCTCAAAGCCGGCCGGTTTCTACGAAACCCGGCCGGGTTTCAGCAGCGCAGAAATCCCCATGCCCAACAAAAGTCGGGCGGCTTTCGCCAAAGCCGGGCGGCTTTCAGCTGCGAGAAATTTCCACAGGTCAGGCATTTATGAAAGTCGGTCGGTCTTTACAAAAGCCGGCCGGTTTTTAGTTGCGAGAAATTCCCAGATTAAATGTTGACGAAAGCCGGGTGGTTTTTGGTGGAAACCGGTCGGCATTCATCGCCGTAGTGTTTTCCCAATAAATCAAGACGAAAGCCGGGCGGCTTTCGTCAAATGCCGGGCGGCATTCGCCCAGGGCGGGGATTCTTCCTCCCCTTTCCCCTACAATCCCGACCAAACCGTCGGGGTTACAAATTTTGCACATTACAAGCACTCCTATTGCATACAATGGAGTTAATAACATGAGTTTAGGATCTTACCCGCCACGGAGTCCGGGTTAGCACGTGCGTCCGCCTCCGTCATCGCATAGACCCTAGCCTGGGTCTTGCCTTGGTTCACGGATGGCGCGTTACTTGTACTTGGCCCTCCGTGCGCCGTGCTCGCGTGAAGTGCCCCTGCTCGGTTCCTACTTGCCGTAGTTCCGCTGCTAGGTCCTGCACCCGTGGCTCGCCCGAGTTGTGGGCAGTTTGATCTCAAGTGCCCCGTCTCCCCGCATTGGTAGCACCTAGGGGAATCGCGACACTTTCCCGTGTGGTTCCTCTTGCAGTTATTGCACCTGCTAATGCCCGAGCCTTGCGACCTCGAGCCTTGCCCTCCTGGGCCTTGGTTTCCCCTAGATGGTGGTGCGGGCGTTCTGAAAGACCCACCTCCCCCGTGGTTCCCCTTCTTGCTAGAACTTTGGGGGCCGATGTTCTCCCATTTCCTCTTCTTCGCCTCCTCGGCGTTTTTCAGTTTTCTCTCTTCCCATTCTTTCTCCCCTTTCAGGCCTTGCTCCACCACTTGACTAAACGTCATGTTGGGCAATTGTGTTGCCCGCTCACGCACGTCTAAATCCAAAGCATCCCAAAAGTGATTCACCATCCGGTTCTCATCACAAGCATACTCCGGTATGAACTCCGCGAGCTCCCTGCACTTGTGCTCAAGTTGCCTCACGGTATACTTGCCTCCTTGGGTCAAGTTGGTGTATTCCCTCCTCTTCAAGTTCACCTCGAAGTCGGAGTAGTATTGGTTGAAGAATTCCTGTCGGAAATTCTTCCAAGTTACGGCCTCACCGTACTTCCCCTTGACACCGTCCCACCATGTGGACGCCATCCCTTCTAGCAACCTCGTTGCTACTCTCATCTTCATGTTTGGCGGCAGCTGCATATCAAGGGCCGCTTCATTGAACCTCTTGATCCACTCCGCCGCAACGGATATATCTCCCGTTCCATCGAACGGTTTACACCCCAAATCTCTTGCTTCCTTGAGGTACTTCGAGATCCTTATTATCGGGACCTCGACACCTCGATCTACTCGGGACTCTACATGTCCCCTAGAACCCGCATGGCTTCCCCTTCTTGAAGCCCCTCCCAAAGCACGCCTTGCCCGGCGCCTTTGGCGATCCTGTTGAAACTGACGGAGTAGTTCCTCCATCCTTTCTAGAGCGTCATCATCGTCGCTCCCTTCACTGGCGTCATCATATTCCCCATCATATGGGGTCTCAACCGGCTCAGTTCCCGGTTGATACGTCGAATCCTCCTCGGACTCATAAGACTCGTTGACTGTTTCGACATAACTGTCACTCACGGTCTGCGCTTGGCCTTCACGGCCCTGTCCTCTGGACACCCTAGAAGCCCCTCTACTGCCTTGCACGGATCCTCCCGGTGCTCGGCCAGTCGGGTTTCTCCTAGTCACTTTCCCGGTGCGTTCCATTTCTGAAAGAAATTGAGAATGAGTCATTAGACTCGTATCAAATGTCAATTGACGGATAGGCACTTAAAGATATCCTTTGGCTCAAATCACCGCCATACCAATTGCTAAGGGTACCATCTTAACAATTAGAGACATTGCAACTCAAGTACCAAAAGTTCTATAAGTACAAAACCTTGTGCTCATGGTTTTCAAATTTCATTTTCAAAAAGAAATTTTTGAAGCTTCATTATGATGTTTACGGACTAAGGCTCTGATACCAATTAAATTGTCACGCCCCGGACCTAGCCGGACACGTCAACAACCCGCCGTACAGTACGAATAGTCAACCCCAGTCCAACTCATCCATACTATACAAGGCGTCATGAATACCATTCACACATAGTACATCCATAAACAAACATAATGTAAAACATGCACTTAAAACAGCGGAAGCATTTAATAAAGATGTCTTAGCCACACTTTGGCAAACATGGGCATACAAGCCCCCAAATAATTATTCAAAAATAATATCCATGAGCATTGTTATAATTGTTTTGAAAACAGGGAACAGAAGAAGCACGAACCACGTCTTCTCCCTTGAAAATCCCCGAAGCAACGGCCGCCGGTAGCAACCTTCAAGTTCTACCTGAAACTGTGAGGTGGCCTCCCATGTGAAGGGGAGGTCAGTACTTGGAAATATTTGATAAGTACAATAGCAACTATACTAAGTATAATCAACGTTTTAATTTCCAAGACCCTCAACTTAGGGTACTATTATATTATAGGCCATAACCCTCGGTTACCCCTTTTACTTTTAACTGTACTTACTTTACATAAAGTCAGGTAGTCGGCCCGTAGGCCCATATTCATTTAGAATTCATCGTTTCCATTCCCCCGTGACCGCAAGTCACGATAACCCCGTGGGGTCCCATCGAGCCCCAATTGTATAGCATGGGCTCGGCCCAACTACATCTCTATACAATCCTCTAGCTCAATATATAACATATCAAAATTTGTATGGCAAGGGCTCGGCCCAACTACGTTTCCATACCAACCATAACTTCGTGGCAAGGGCTCGGCCCAACTACGTTTCCACGGAGGTCACATATACATGGCAAGGGCTCGGCCCAACTACGTTTCCATGCTAATCATATTACATGGCATGGGCTTGGCCCAACTACATCTCCATGTCATCCTAGAGCCCGACTCTAATTATTTTCATGATCAAATTCTCAAGCAAATCCTATGCCTAGAATCAATTCCCGTAGGGGGCCTTTAGGCCTACCCCTATCACACCTTAGTGTTCATGCAATTCAACCTTAAGTTCCTCTTGAGACTACTTAAGGCATATCTATTCACAATCCTACCTCTTAGGATTTGTTTCACCATTTATTTATATTAATTCCCCAACTAGTATTTTGATACTAATTGTATAATCTTAGAACATGCCAAGTTCCTATTTTCCATTTGGCATTTCAATTCAATTGATTTCTCAACCCAAATATAGTTTGATCTCAATATCAAAAATATCACTTTAATCCATTCATGAATTTCATACATGAAGTAAAGTGTATTTTATCACGATGTCATCATAGTAATTCCATTAACATGCCGTTCCATTCATTTCACATAATCATACACAATTATTCTAAATTTGTATATCATGCTTCACTTACTCATATCCATATTATTTTCATTTAGGCATTATTAATCATTAATAATCCATGAAAACTCATCTAATTACTTTAGGCATTCTTATGAAATTAACTCACTAATTATAAGCAATATAGTCAGCCATCCTCACCTTATGAAGTGCTGAAATAGTGGCCTTTGCCAAGCCCCTCGATCAATCCCCGTTCTAGGCCGATTGGAGGTGTAAAACTGACCTGCTGGGCAAAAGCCGGGCGGCTTTCGTGGTCTGCAACTACGACTAGCTCCCTTGAAGTGGCGGTTTCCGGCGGTTTCGACTCCTATCGATTGGCCAACCCCCCTAAGTTAATTACCACCACTTTATATCAATATTCTACACTTTTAAACGTGTAGAACTCATGATTTAATCCATCATATGATTTCTTAAAAATCATGCACAATAAAACTAGTTAAAGAGCTATTTGGTGTTCTTACCTCAAGCCTAGCTCTTCTCCTTGGATTCTCTAGCTTCTTCTTCCTCAATGAGGCTTTGAGAATTTGGTTTCCTGGAGATTCTCACCTCTTGTGTCGGTCATATGAGTGTAGGGGTGGAGAGAGGGTGCCTTCTCAATCAACACAATTGATTTGTGTGAGATAGGACCCTTGGCATAAGTTTTTGTCTCAAGGAGACTTCCTCCCTCCCCCTTGTGCGTACCAGCACGTCTTGCTGCTCCCCTCCCCCATTATTTGATCAATCAGCTCCCATAAAAACGTGGGGTGGCCCCCACTTATGTGGGAGGTCATCCCATTACGTCCCGGTGTGTACAATCGGCCCCGAAAGTTGTATTTTTCGGCCCGTTTTAATCATATTTTATTTTGTCGGACCAAATAAAATATATCACGTGTTCCCAATAATTATGGGCCTTTAGATTAGATGTACATTCCCCAACATTAATTTTGGAGCCTCCGAAACTCATTTCGGGTTGTTATCCACCACCATATAGATGTCATCTAGACCAAGATGAATATAACATGTGGTTCGGGAATTATCGGGCGGTCCCCGTTCCCACTATGGGCCCCACGTGCAATTTACTATTCACGTAAAAGAAAAATGAAAATTTACAATTACGCAAATTTATAAATCATCTTTCAAGGTTTATTACATGATTTACTAAAAGTAAATATGCTCGGGGTCGGTGTTACATCTTTTGGCCGTCCAGCCGCCATTAAATCCATTTCATCCTCGGATTTCGTGTCATCAGAGCTTTCACCAGAGGAAGATGAACTACTAGGAAGGTCCTCTGCCTCCGCCCTAGTATTTGTCGCCGTTTCAGTGGAACCACCGGCGAATGGGACTGTGATGACGTCCACAATAGCAGCGTCACGGTCATCTCCATGGGAGGCCATCTCCGAATCAGGGGAATGTCGTTAAGAACTCATCTCGACCGAGCCAGAAATGAGGAGAGAAAGTAGAGGGAGGGAAAGTACCTGAACCATGAAAGCTTGAAGAAAATTCAGGGAGAGCAACGATGCGAAGGAAATTGCAGAATCGAAACCCGAATTTGAAAAGTTAAAGGCTAATTTATATCCTTTAAACCGCCGTATCGAGGACCAATCAGGAAGCGACACGTCACCAGAAGCATTTAAGCTAAACGCGTGTCCAATGAAAAGACTAAACGACGGTTATCATGATGAATATGGGGAAAATAAAACGAGAGCCGTCAAATCACAGTATGAGGGACTGCCCACTCCTGTACCCCGATCTCCATTCGACAGTGCAACATTTGTGTTCATACTTCCTAATGCACTCACTGTCATTCGAGACATCGGAAGTGGGGGACTTGTGTTGGGTTATTGACCCGGAGGCCCAATACCCGGATCAAACAGGCCCAGGATACCCAGCCCAAACAATGAGTCCATTACCCTATGATGAGTAGATCCAGTTAAGAATCCATACCGAACCGGGTTCGGTTCAAGTAAAGGCCGGCCCAGAAAGAATAGATACCGAACGGAGTTCGGACCATATATCATACGTACTTGGGCCAAATTGACAGCGTCATCCGCAAGGTCCAGCATCCCGTTCGAGCAACGGGAAACCAGCAAGTGGCCAGGTGCAATTAATGCCAGATTGTGACATCAGCAAGTGGAAACATGGGTGATCAAGTCGGTGGAACAACGGCCAATCAGCATAGAGCAGCCCATGCTCTCCATTAGTATAAATAGAAGGTTTAAAATCATTGTAAGGGTTAGCATTTCAATACTCAAGCTCTAGAATAGCATTATTATCTTTGTTTCCTGTATTAAAGCATTATTCCGACCTACCGATCGGGAATTTCCTTGTAATCAGACGGGTTAATTAATACAAGTGAGCTTTTGGGTATTAGTGAATTCATATTTTATATTTTGTTAAACACTTTGATTCTGGTCCATTCCTGATATATCCAAAGTTCGTGTTGGGCTTTCGGATCTACGGGACTTACCTTCAACAACACTTTTCACTCAAAAGTCGAGAAGTGATTTTTTAAGTAGAAGTTGTCACTTGAAAACACTAATTTAGTTTTTTTAAGCCAAAAGTCGAGAAGCGTTTTTTTAAGTTATTGCAAACACTCCCTAATATCTACCTATATACAAAGCAGAGTGGAAAGTTTTACAATTTTCCCGCTCAAAAATGTCTCGATCATTGTCAAAGTCAATCCAACCCAACCCAATTAATGGTGTATTGTACCGCAAAATCCAGAAGTTAATACATGGTTGTGGGCTATGTAATACCCAACGGTTGCACTATTTGGACCAAACGCTTAAATACACATTTTAGCTTAAAAATATATTAAGAATTAACCTGTGAGTTCATTTTTGCTACATATATACACCATGCTTGGATATTGAGAGACAAAATATTTTGTAGGAATTAAGAAATACTTTGTATTACATAGAACCCACGACTCATACGTTGTGTAAATATTCTAATTCTTTTTTTTCTGGAAAAAGTATTCGATTTTCTAATTATTAGTTAACAAAAATACTTCAGTAGTTTTTTATGGAAGACTAGTATCTTACCCGTGTGTTGCACAGAGGAAATTAGTCCCGAATACTTAAATGCGTGTGGTGGCTATAATTTACTTGAAAAAAAATTAAATAAATCAATAAGAAGCCAAATATTTTCAATTCACTAAGAATATCCCAACAATATGAATAAATTAATAATGCTAATGTTTGTAAACAAAAAGGCAGAAAATATCAAAGTTGGGGGCCAATAAAGCAATCCCCTTTGGAGTAATAGACAAAAGATTTTCACTAACTTGTGGGTGCTTATATCAGTATGATCGTTATTCTCTATATTTCAAAGAAAACTTAATAAAATATAATACGGAGTACAATCCAGCTAATTAATATGGGTAAAAAATGGAGATTTTGACTTTGCACCCCATCTTTAGGTTGATACTAAATTTTGCACCCTATTTTAAAAAAACTTTAATTTTGCACCCATTACATAACATTAGGGGTGGACTCGGGTCCGGGCCGGGTCCGGGTCGGGCCTAGGCCCGGGTCTGGGCCGGGTCCGGGTCGGGCCTAGGCCCGGGCAGGCCGGCGGTTCAGAAATGGTGGACCCGGGACCGGCCCGGGTAACCACCGGGTCCGGTCCGGGTCCGGGTCCGGGCTGGGCCGGACCGGGCCGGGCCCATTATAATTTTTTTTTTGTTTTCCTCATCCTAATTAACCCCCCTCCCACCCCCACCCCCCCCAAACCACCCCAAATGGCCAAAAATACCCAGTCCAACCCGAAAATTTAAAAAAAATTGAAAAAAAAATAGGTTTTGGCCCGAATCGGGCCCGGGCCCGGCCGGGTCGGGCCTTGTTTTGGGTGACCCGAGCCCGGACCGGAAAACCCACGGGCCGGGCCTACCCGGACCGGTCACTGACCGGGCCACCGGGTCAGGCCGGAACAGTACCGGTCCCGGGCCGGTTCCGGGTCGGGCCACCCGGCCCGAGTCCACCCCTACATAACATTTTGTGAAGAAAAAATTCCGAATGAAGTGCTAAGTCAAAGGTTTTTTAAGCAGAATGAAGTACAAAGTCAAAAAATTAAAAATAGAATGCAAAGTTCAATATAACAAAAAAAATTAAGTACAAAATCAAAATAAAGAAATCATACAATAACTTACTCCCTCCGTCTCGCTAGAAGGTTTCCATTGACGGTTTACGATGCTTGAGTGATGATAAAGCAACTTAATCCTTGTTCACACTCTGATTATTTTTAGTAAATAAAATCAACATATTCAGAAACTACATTAAAACCGCTACAAAGTCTGATAAAAAATGTAAACTTGAGTAAAATTTGATTTATAAAGTAAAAGATTAAAAAATGATTTAAGTTGACCATGTGAATAGTAGACAAGAATCTTCTAACGGGATGGAGTTCGTACGAGGTACTCTGTAATAAAAAACAAATTTACAGATATTACCCCATCGCTACCACTCCAGCATACTTATTATACACCATCAATATATTTTTAATTAACTTAATTAATCGCGCAATATAGCTCATCTGCATTCCTTAATCGGCCCAATTAATACATTTTCTCCGCACAAACTAACCTAGCAGCAGCCTAATTAAAATGCTTAAAATGCTCACAGCTTCAGGTTGGATAAAACAAAACATTCTTCTAGAATTTGATTGGCTAAGAGCATCTTTAATGGGAGGCTTTCAACATTAAAAAAATTGTAACACGTGGCAATATATGTATGGAATGTTTAACCATGTAGAATGAATGTCAAAGCATAATTCAAAACCCAATCGAGATGTATGGAATGTTCAGTCAAATGCCCCACAATGCATTTCATTTATGTCTAACAGTTTTGTACAAGTGGATTTTTTAAAAAAATTGAAATTTAGTAATGTAACTGCTAGGAGTATGTACGTGGATCATGGGCAAGAGAAGTGCGATATTTTAGCTCTCTTTTTTGCTGTTTCGGCATGTGGAGGACACTGTCTTGGGAAGACTACCATGTCAACGATGTCAAAATTATTTTTTGACATGTCATCATAACACCCATGTTTACGTCTTGCCTTGGAGACAAACTTTTTACTCCAATGTTAAACAAGGATGACGTAGCCCATTTTTTAAATGTGAACAACCTCCTATTGGAGATGCTCTAAGAAATGTGACCGTCTTAAATCTCACGGAGTAATACTTGTTCAGAAAATATACTTTACCCCGTAGTACACAACGGTTGGACTTAATTACCGAGTAACTTATTCATCACATAGTTTCTTTTGTGCGGGAACTTGTTCTGCAAGATTTCTTTTGCTATTATATATTAATTAATAATTTTTTTTTATTTTATAAGGACATTTCTTAATATTTGTGATAAGCAATACCGACGTCATATCACGAATTCTCAAATTAATAGTAAGTCAAAAGGGACTTTATAAAATATAGTCTTTATTTTTAAATAAGTGCAATTGTCCCCTTTTCACGTTTCTCAATATATAACTTTTGACCAATATTATATTCAATTAATTCTTTTTAAGTAAAACAAATAAAAGATTCATATTTCGATAATTTATGTTGAGACAAATTTAACAATTTTTTAATGTAGTAAATTAAATACTCCGTATAAATAATTTATTAATACCTAAATAAATACTCCGTAAAATGTAGTAAAAGTACAACATGTGGAAAATATAAAATTATCATGTTGCATTTATTTAAGAACATAGTTTTGTATAGTACATGTATATATGATTTCCTTTCATTCCTAGCTTTAATAGACGTTACGAATGACAATCTTATACTACATACTAGCTTTAATGGAGTAATTTTTATATTTAAACTCCTTTAACTTTTCTTGTGTTCGTAGATCTAAAACATACATATTGTTTTTATTCGTTAATTGAACTACTACCTGTCTACTAACAATAGGATAAGCGTGACGTGCAAACCAATAGAAATAGTTTATGTGGTTGATATTAAATTGATAAAGTGAGGATAAACTAAGAATGATTTAAAACCACACAAACTTTACCATATTTGGTATGAGACCATCTTAGTGGGACGATTCCGGACGAACTGGAAAGGTAAAATGGAACAAAGGGAGTAGACCAGTAGTGGAGTACATCTTTGTTCGTGCATCGCACGGGTGAAAATCTAGTTTATACAAAAGCCCTTTTATTAACAATTGATTTTAATAAATAAAACGTCATCATTATTGAAGCTTTATATAGGACTTGTTTGTTAGTACAATAGCCGCACGTAAGTATAATTATTCTAAATATATGGTTAATTCTTCAGTCTCTAATTACACAGAAAATGTAAAACATACATCATACTCCGTATATTAAGCCACTTAAAGAAAAGCAGCCAATTTCTTTAGCAGTCTCTTAATCATCTGTTTTTCAGAAGCCAGTTTACATCGTTAACAAAAATAGCATTGGTTCTTTTTACGTGCAAGCCACAGATTAGAAGATTCATAAAATTCAAAAGAGGTAAGATAAGCCTGTGATATGGGCAATTGTTAAAAGCTTCTGCTCATATCTTGCAAGCGGCTACAGCTAAATAAACCTCGGGTGCCGCTCATCTCCTCTTCATTGATTACTAGATTGGATTTCATTGGCAAGTATGATAGAAGATGATGAAGAAATATGTATTTGAATTTTGAACCCTCGAGCTATTGAGATTTGAGGCTTTGAGCTGCTGTGGTTCTTGAGTTTCGAAGCTCTTCTTCCGTCTGGAGCTGAGAATCTCAGAATCCCAATCCCAAAACTCAACTAGGGAGATGAGATTTGAATTTGCCATTTGCCTTTTGTAGTTGGGCTTTAAAGTAGGGACAAATCCCATTCTAAAAAACAATCCCACATGTTGTGGACAAAATGAATACACCCAAACATTTCAGCACTTACAAAATGTCTTGAAATGTCTTGTTTAATTACACCAAGATCTAAAATATCATAAAATGTCCTAAATGAATACACCCCCTCAGACTCCCTACCAAAAAAATCTGGTCCCAACCAAGTCCGGTTCTAAATCTGGTCCCCATTTACCCCCCTATTGGTAAATCGCTTCATTTAGAATGATTTTACAAAACCAAAAGGCTCTTAGATAACGGATAATCATTTTGAGCTACAACAGGTAGATAACAAACCTGATATTCAAAATTCAACCATATCATGTACCAAGACCAAACCTAGGGGCATATGATCATCTTTCCACAAAGATAAATATATAAACAAAAATCTGCACAGCAGAGTATGATAACAATAGCTTACTTTAAGTTGTGCTGTTTTCTATAGGAACGATGCTTCGCTTGTCCGAAACAGGCCTTTCAACTACTTTCTCAATAGATTGCACATTCTTTTTAAATCTTTTATTATTCACGGAATTCTTTTCTACTGCCCGCTGCAATATCCTAACTGGAATGCCGCCCAAATCAAAGTCTTCCTTCAATGATTTTGTAAGGAACCTCAGGTCTGTATCAGAGAGCTGGTTTTTACCGCTCACAAACGCAACAAAAGTTGGTGGTCTGGCTTTCACTTGAGTGAAGTACTTAATCTTCGGTTGAGCTGCATGTTCTTTCCAAGAATGTCTACTCATCACCTGACATGCCATAGTAGACAATACTAATAATGTTGTCATTCCATACGGGTAAAATATTTTTGTACAAATTTACATATAAAACATTAGGCTACCCTTATATAAGAGTTTTGAGGCTGAAATCTTATGTTTAATATTATATCATATCATATATCATATCTATATAAATTCAAATTAGCAATCAATTCAACTAAAACTCAAATAGAGCAACTAAATTTCAACGGTTATATTATGTCATATTAAGTCATCTTACAGGGTCCAAAAATAATAATACTAACTCATGTACAGTCGCTCATTGGACTATTTTCCCTATTATGTTAAATTTTTAGAATGAAACAACTGTTCTAATTGAAGTGTTCCGAAATTACATAGCATAGCACCACCTCGGGGAGAATGGTTTGTATAGGAGGGAAGCACGGGCAGAGGTGGGGGATGCTAGGTCCTGGCCCACCCCCAAATTTTAAAAAAAATATTTGATTATTAGCGTAAAAATAACGAGTAAAAATTTATCCAAAAAAACTGTGCCGGCCTAGCCCAGTATATATAGCCTTGGCTACGCCCCTCGAGGGAAGCAATTCTCAAACCTTGATTAACCAGCGGTTGAGACGAGCAGTAGACAATCTTCGACACCACTTTTCATAGGTTTCAATGACCTGACGCATCACGGCAATTCTCCCCATTCCTTCAAGTGCTGAAACAAATACAACAGGAATTCCTGTGATCTGCAGATGGATTGGCGAAATAAATGAAAATGAAGTGTTATTATGTTAAATATATTAGTCACAAAATTAGGCTTCCTTATAACAATATTTTAATCTATAACATGATTAATTGACTATAACGAGTTAACAACTATCTTAATGTGATAGTTTCACATTGTCATATGATATTTACTATGCAATTAGGAGAAACCAATGGGAATGTTTTTCAAAGGAATGTAGTTTTATTATTTTTTGGAAATAATTCCAAAAAAATCCAACAAAAATATCACTCCATTTCTCTAATACTCTTCTTACCACTTTGACTTGGTAAGCTTCTTAAGGAAGTGAAATTGTGTGATTGTGATTGGTGTAAAAAAAGAGAAAAACAATACCAACCACACAAATCACATCTTAAAAGGAAAGAGAAGAGAAGTACTGTACATCTCAAAAAGGAAAGTGGGGAGAAGATTATGGGACGAAGAGTCTATGATAAAATATAAAAACTTCAAATCAAACTCTCCTATTTTGCATCTTCTGATATATTCTTCAGTAATTTGGTCTGCCTTTAAACAATATATGTACTACACTGCCATGTATTATTAACATTATTGTTAATAATACTTGTCCACTAGACCCACACACACACACACACGCGCGTGTTCCATATTTTCTATGTTGTTTCTATCTTGTGCCTATGTCTGGGCTGAATACAAATTTGCTGACGAACCTGGGGTATTACTGTCTGAATTTCTTCAGGAACAGCTTTTATAACACTCTGGTATAATTTTGATTTTTGTTTCCCTCTGAGAAGATCCATCTTGTTCACAACAACGACCAAACCCCGTCCTTCCTCCACAGCTCTTCTTGCAATAAGCACTTCAACATGTTTCATGCTGCGCCTATCTTTAGCAACCTAGCCATTGTAAACTTGGTCAAGCTATAGTGTACATTCTATATAAAAGGAAGTCTCAAGTCTCAGATAAATGAACAAATCAAAAAACATTTCGAATAAAAAGACAAGTGAGTCTGGAAACATATGCTCGTATTAATCAGCATTAAATACTCCATCGAATCATTAAAAAGGTTATGTGTAAAGTGTAAATATAAAAGTATGTTCTGAATATCAAAGGTCTCTCCTGATCAAACAAGTGAAACTCCCACCCATTTCTCTACTACTTACTTCACTGCTTCCTACTTCTTCACAAACACTCAACTAGTGCACTCCATCGAGTAAAGCTCTCATAGATGGATTACAGAAAAGCAAAAAGACAGAATAAAATTAAACAATGAAAGATGAGGAAGAACGAGCTGTGATATACCTTTACAATAATTATAGGTAAACAAATATCTGAATATTTGGGACTTCTTTATGGAGTCATATGAGGTCATGTGGCCTCATCATAATCTATCTCTATAGTAGGGTCATCCCACTATAAACATGGATGATGATATCATGATAGTGAGGCCACATGGCTGATATAATTCCATTAGTTTCATATATGACTCCATAGTATTTTCGGGCAAACAACTTCCCAAAAACTAGCCCCTAACAGCAAGAAATTACACTGCTTCATACTTTCATTAGTAAGACATTTCACATTGTGACATTTAAAACCAAGTCTGGGAATGTTAAAATAGCTTCCAGAAAGCTGAGTATAAATATTATCATCCACTGCTAACAATGCATTGGCACACATCTTCATCAGAAGCACTACTATCCCTCTCCAAGAACAAAGAAAACAATTAAACAACATGCATATACCTAACGACGAAGGAAGGAACGAAAAAACTCTGATTTGATTCTGGATGGCTGATAGTGCTATCATTATCCCTAGTTTATTAAAAGCAATAGCTTTACGGCTTTACCACAGAACTATTTAATTTTTTATTTATTCTAACAATTTCTTTTTTAATTGGTTTACCATATTATGGGTCATCAGGAAATAGTCTCTCTGTGCTTTAGTACAGGGGTAAGGATGCGTACATCTGACCCCCCCTTACCCCACCGTAGGTGGGAGCCTTTGCGGCACAGGGGTAATGTTGTTGTTGTTGTGGTTTCCCATATTAGAGATGATTGTTGACTTTCTGGACTTCAGAGGCTATATTAACACGAAAAAGTGAAGACAATCAAGACATGTGCCAATTGGTGTTCGGGTGTCTTGAACAATAATATAAGCCGTATTAAAGGACATTGAAGGGTGGGTAGGCTGTGTTTCTAATTTTACTGTAGTGAGAACTTCCTTTTTTAGTGAAACAGAAAACGATGATAGCCTTTCGGAGAGTGTTGTTTCACAATTTGTCTACATATCATTGATACTTTTACTAGTTAGTAGAGACTTCTTAAGTAAAACAGGTTTTTTAGAAGGAAGGTAAAAAAGTTCAAATATACTCTGTAACATAAACTTTAGCCTGTAATTCAATAAGATTGTACTAGTAGCCATATGGCTATGGTCATATGCCTTTGTGTCCAAACCTCTAGTTTTCCTCAAAGTGAAGACAATCAAGACATATGTCAATTGGTGTTCGGGTGCCTTGAACAATAATATAAGCCGTATTAAAGGACATTGAAGGGCGGGTAGGCTGCGTTTCTAGTTTTACTGTAGTGGGAACTTCCTTTTTTAGTGAAACAGAAAAAGATGATAGCCTTTCGGAGAGAGTTGTTTCACAATTTGTCTACATATCATTGATACCTTTACTAGTTAGTGGAGACTTCTTAAGTAAAACAGGTTTTTTAGAAGGAAGGTAAAAAAGATCAAATATACTCTGTAACATAAACTTTAGCCTGTAATTCAATAAGATTGTATTAGTAGCCATATGGCTATGGTCATATGCCTTTGTGTCCAAACCTCTAGTTTTCCTCAAAGTGACAGTTAAGTTATTATATTGGGAACAGGGTCAAATAGGCCCTCGAACTTACGTAAAAAAAGTCAAATAAACCCTTATATAGGAGGCTCTGTCCGGCCGTCGCCATTTTGATGAAATTTTTTGAGCATCTTATTCATCAAGTCTAGTTTACTCATACCAAATTCCAGCTAAAACTTCAACCAGGAAGGCATTCAAATGAATTCTTGAAGATAACTGTGCAGTTAAAAGCGCAGTTATCTTCAAGAATTCATTTGAATGCCTTTCCGATTGAATTGTTAGCTGAAATTTGGTATGAGTAAACTAGACTTGATGAATAAGATGCTCAAAAAAAATCATCAAAAAAATCCATGGGGAACTGACCCAAATGGCGACGACCGGACAGAGCCTCCTATATAAGAGCTTATTTGACCTTTTTACGTAAGTTTGAGGGTCTATTTGACCCTTTTCCCTATTATATTCAATATCAACAAGAAAATAAAATGGTAAAGATTTACTCATCAAGAAATCAATGTACACTAATGGACTAATTTCAAGATACCATTTCACAGAAACCTTTAATATGTAACAAAATAATGATTTGCATACCTCCTCTGCATCTAAGACCAATGCAACTATATGGGCACGCATTAGATGTTTCCTTGACTGCACTATACTCAAAGATGATGGACCCTTCTGCTTTGTCCTTTCCAACCAACCAGCTGTGTCAACCTAAAAATTAAAAAGTACACAATACTCCGTTGGAATCTTTAATAAACTTCCAGAAATAAAAAAATAGTTGGTTCGGAGATAAAGCAGAACGAAAAAGAAAAGAAAATGAGGGCATTTATTTATGTAGTAGTAAAATACATATAAATCGTTTGTTCATGCTTCAAATGTATGACCTTAGAGGCACAATATACACTGTATTTAGTAGTTGGATATTTGAGTAAGGTATATACCTTGAAGATTACAGAAGGATATAAAAGTAAAACACTATTATTTATTAATATACCCTACTTATTAGTTTCAACGGCTATTTGTTTTTTGGCCATAGGTTGTAGCCAGCTGCCAGCTTTAGGTAAAACTTTTTATCAAGTGACTTAAATATAATTAAAAATCATATAGAAGAACAGCATATACATCCAATAATTTTCTGAAATAGACTTGACGCCTAATCAATTAACCTTGTGGTTTAAGACATATTATGGAAGAGAACAATACTTGGTAGAGTCGTAGTCGTACAGAGAGAGAGAATCCAGATAAAATCCTACCAAATAAATTGTCCGTCCTTCATAATGAAACTGTGCACGGATCGAATCTCTAGTCAATCCAGCTTCTGGCCCAACCAAAACACGCTCTTCTTGTAATATTGCATTCAACAATGTTGATTTTCCAACATTTGGACGCCCTACAATAGCCAACTGTAATGGCAATTTGGTTTCCATGCCCACGGAGGATTCTTTTTCCTGATTATTGTTATCTTCATAATCTGTAATTTGTATGTGTCAAGATCTTTTATCAGAAACATATGTTCTGATTAAGTAATTGCTTAAAAAAGGAACCTTCAATTAAAATGTGGCATTATCCATTGCAGTATACATGGACACGTATTTAAGTATATCTATTCAATTTAAATTAAATACATAAAATATCATTCATGTCATTCGAAACTTATCTACCAATAATATCATACTCTGTATATATTATTAATAGGAGGGGAAAATATAACTCATGAATTTACAAGGCATAGATGTAAAATCTCCAAAAAGCCAAACCATGGGTGATTCAACATAGATAGCCAAATCACCAAAAATATTAGAGAACTTAACATCTTAAACTAATCTTGTCTGCACTATCAAATCCAACACAAGTGGTGTGTTGAAAATATATAGGAATTTTTTACCTCTTCAAGTTCTTGTGTTGGTGACTTAGTGAAGATTCTTTTACATGGGATTCTTCATTTTTTCACCTGGTAACATCAGCCCATGTATATCTACATACATGTGAAGCGTCTCTAATAACCTGGGTTGATCTACCTGGGCTGATGTAGAACACCAAACGTCTCTATTAATAGAACCCATGGGCTCGTGTAAAGGACCCATGGGCTGATATGTAAATGTCCATGTTCATGTGTTCACGTGTTATATTGTCTCTTCAAGTTTTAGCACTGCAAAGAATGGTAACCATGTTTACTGTGTTGCAAACATGGAGCATGTTAAGATGTTCCAGCGTGAGAGGCTGTTGACTTAGATAAGAATATGTTTCATTTGTTCATGATTTGTGTAACTGTGTTACATACGACTTTCTTAAATAGGATACATCACCTTAGAGACTAAAGGTCCTTTATTTGCATATATTATTCAACAGAATGAAGAATGTTGCCAGCAATTGCAACATTTACTTATTTATTAATGTTCAAGAAAAATCAGAGTTTTTAAATACAAGGGTCCTCCATTTTTGGAACTTTGTACTTGTATCATAACAGGATCCATCAAGAAGTAAAGTCAAATAAATCAATAAAACTCCTACTATTCACAATGGTGAAAAGGGTTTTCATATTGTGTTAAAAGTCCAAGTTCTGAACCCACATATAGAAACATACTTTCGCTTTCTTGTATGAAATTTTCAAATAACCATGATTTTTGAGCAGAACAATGCACCAAAGCTTTAGGCTCAGAAAAAACATTGAACTTGTATGGATAGTTCACAAAAAATTTAGATAATTCATTGGCATGCTAAAGGAACATGTTTAACAGCTTCAAACAATGAAACCTATCTAAATTTTCAAGTACGTTCTTTCAGGGTTTGAGCACAGAACCTAGCAGTCAGTGACCGGAGAAGCAGCAACCAACGCAATATCAATAAGCTAAATGAAAATGGCCCAATAGAATTTACCCACCCTTTGGAGGGTAAAATTGGAAACTACATTAACATCATTTGTTTCTTTAGAATACGTGCAAAACGCAGGTGGCACTTGTATTTTCGGACGGAGGGAATACCGTTTTACGGCATCAAAATCATCATAATTTATTAAAAATAAGTACCTTACCATTTAGATTTTGGAGTACATATTCCTCAAGTAATGGTCGGAGTGTTTCATGAAGTGCAGCCATGCCAAACCCAGTTTCAGCAGATACCGCAATAGGATCCCCAAATCCAAGTCTATATGCCTCACCTGCAGCAGCAGCAAGGGAACCATCACTATCAGCAAGTGCTTCAGCTTTATTCATAACCACAACAATCTTAATCCCAGACGCATGCTTTCTCAACCACTTTCCGACATCTAAATCCATTGGCTGCAATCCCTCTCTAGTAAAAAGATGTATAAAATGGTTTTGAATGTCCGTTCTCAAAAGGAAAAAGGAGAAGTACAGAAAAGAAGGCAGTGTTTTTCATCACACTCACAAAACCTGATGCTAGTTTCCAAATTCCAGTGTTTTGCATTTCATTATTGGTCATACAGATTTAAAATACTAAAAGTCATTACATTACGTTTACCTCTAGCTAATGTTTAATTTCACAGAATATTCACTTTCCCAAGTTATCTGAATGTATAAGTTGTTCCAAATAGAGCTTAAGTAAGACAGGGAGCAATTCATATGCTAAGAAGTTCACGAGAGACTACCGTGCATCAATTAAAAATAGTGCAAACTGAGATCTTGCAAGGACATTCCCGGTCATTTCTGCAGTTCTTTGAAGAACTGAACCAGATGAAGCCTCTGCCTCTAAGCCAGCAGAATCCAACACCATGAACCGCAAATCACCTATTTTGGCAACCCCGTCTCTAATATCTCGTGTAACATGGTCAGCAGGTGTGTTGTACACAAGGGCTTCCCTCCTTCGTATCAACCTAAATTTCACAAACTAAGAGTCATGACAACCAAATCCAATCAAATGAAATGGTAAATGATGCCATTTATAGAAAATCACAGTGGTTCTAACCGGTTAAACAGTGCTGATTTCCCAACATTAGGTCGGCCTACTATGATAACGGTTGGAAGTCTGTCAATTGCAATCTTAGTGAAATCAACTGATTCTGCTGTGGGAAATGCAGCTTTATGCTCTCCAGCACTACTGATAGCATAGCTGCCAGCATCAAATTCTTGCCTCACAACAGTGCAGAACTTTCTCATATTGGGAAAAACAGTCGGGTGTGGCAGAGTGACCAACTCAAGGCATCTTGAACCCAAATTTGTTGTTTCAATATCTCTCTTTGTGAAATGACAATAGGATGGACCTGGCCATAATCAACTAGAAATCAACTTTTAAACTTGAGCCATGTATTTCAACGAGGAAAACAACCATACGCCCCAAATAAAGAATCGCATGAAAAGACAAAGTAACAAACTTTAGTGGTAAAAAAGAAACAAGTTAATTACCATATTTCATTTCAGTAGAGCTACTGCTAAAAAACGAAAACGCCTTAGCTTGACCTTGACAGAGTTTAGAATCAATGAAACCAAAATGGGTGTGCAAGGATGCTAATCTAGATAGAATCCCAATGCAATGCCGATTGGACTTGCGGGCAGAAAGGGATCGAGCCCATGAGGGAGGCATATCCCGAGACAAATGCTAATTTGATCGATTTTATTTCTGGCACATAGTAGTTAGAGGAGGTTCATGGCTTTTGGTGACCGTATTTTTCCTGCAGACAGGTGGATAAGAATTATGGAGGCGACGAAGGATGGCTTGGCGGGGGTGGGGGAACTGGGACTAGACTAGGCCTGTCCTCGGGTCTAGACCCGTTCTCTATCCGAGTTCGACACTATATTTGAGCGCATGGGTCTAAATTTAGAACCGTTTCCCAGATTCGGATCCAAACCCATTACATGAGAGAGAAAAATGGGCCGGATATGGATGTTTAAGTTCCGGCCCGTTTTTGGACCCGACCTTTGGTCATATAATTATAGTTATAATTTTATTTACACACACAATATACATAAGAATATTTAAACATAAACTAATGAAATAATCAAATATAAAAATGTCTTAATAATTATAGGCTTAGTTAGTGGTTGGCCCACTATAATGGGGTTTTCCCAAATGAGTTTAGTGCTCTAGGTCCTCTTGATATCAAGCTCTTTCTTGTTTCAGAATTTGAGGATGTATAAACTAAAGGAAAGAACAACATTTTACTTATGATCTCTTCCAATGTGAATAAAATTTTGTTGTGTACTATATTTGTTTTCATATGTCAATTAGTTTTTTTTTGCGGGTATACCTGACTCAGATCCGAGACCCGGCGGAACCAAATCTGAAACATATGTTTAGAACCCGAAGGATAAATGGATCCGGATCTGGATAAAAAATTACTCAACGGATATGAATATGGAATTTATAGTTCTGGCCCGTATCCGACCCGTTGACAGGCCTAGACTCGACTTGGAGGGGCACAACCGCACAAACGTATGTGTGGGAGTTTGGAGGTAAGTTGTTGCGGGAAAGGGAGGGGAGGGGGGGGGAATTATAATTAAAATCAATATAAAGAATTTAAATGATATTCATTTTTAATTTAGTTTAAATTAACATCTTTTTAATTATTCTCAAAAACCTTCAAATTAGGAGAACTTAAAAAATAAGCATTTGGAGGGTTTTGAAAGGTTACAAAAGCTCTCCAAAACCACCCTCCGATTTTTTAAACTCCCAAACATGAAAAGGAGGGTCATAAACCTCCATTAACCTTCACTTTCCCTCCAAAACCCAACTCTCAAACACACTCTTAGTTCTTATTAAAACTTCCAAATAGGTTTGGCACAAAGTGTAAGATATTGGAGAGTTGTGCAGAGGAGAGAGAAATGTGTAAGAAATGTTGTGAACCACAAATTCTTTACTAAAAAGAAAAAGTGGAAGTTTTAATTGGAATAGACGAAAAAAGAAAGTTAGAAGTTTATTTAGGAACGGAGGGAGTAACAAAGAATCATATACATCAACAATATCACAATAAACAAAACTATAAAATTTAAATAAAACAACTGATTAAAGAGTACCTTAATCTATTATAATCTAAAAGCAAAATATTTTTTGCTACATGTTTGCCGCTCAAAAACATCAACATCAAAAAAGTACAAAGAGAAATTGTGAAAAGAAGTGGCCATGTTCATTGTTATGACAAACTTTATCCCAAAATCTTTCCAAAATTTTTAATTAAGTGAAAGTGGCGTGCAATCCATCTGGACATACAGAGTAGGAAAGTTGAGTAACGAATTAAAATTGAATGACAACGGTACAGTGCATCGATGAGATATTTGATTTGACGAGACATGTGATTAATTTATTCTCACACTCTGTAATACATACGTAGTAAATTACTTCAAAGTTTTGGCATAATCTTTAATTAAGTGAAAAACAGTTGGCTCAGACACTCCTTACGGTGGTTTCATAACTTCACCTCCATGGACCGTTATAAATAGACCAAAATTGTAGTGGATAGCATCAACACATCCGTTCAGTTTTCATAATTGTTTCAATCTCTTTTGTTCAAGTGCTCATACTGCTATATGTTGGAAACATATATTGTGAACATTGGGGTAAATGTGGAAGATGAAGAAATGAAGAATGAAGTTTTATATCTGAAGTATGCATGGGTGTGCGTGCGCGAAATTGATACGGAGTATTGTATTTGTTTGTCTTTTTTTAAAATTAATATTATACTCCGTAGCATATTATCCGAAAATGATTTCAAGATATGGATTCATTTTTATAAGAGTTTCAGGTGGCAAATACTTGGGAGAAATTAGATTACTAATTCAACTAACTCATACTTCGTATAAAGATCAAGTATCAACTACGGACTATATCACAACAAAATTAACAAAGTAAAACAGAAGATAGAAATCTCACACATCTACCATACAATATTTACATATTTACATAGAAAACAAAGACCTGAAGGAAGTCTACCTATTTCAAATCTCCAACCCGTTTGTCTGGTGAGAAAATCCCCCCATAAATTTTGCATTGACTTGAATTAAATATCACTAAGACGTTGAAGTGTAAGGCTCTTATGTTGTGTAAGGCTCCCGTTGAAGTTTAAGAAAATCCTTACGGCTGCAAATAACTGTAAGGTTCCCGTTGAAGTGTAAATCATAGTATCATACAGAGTATAATATATAAATAAAAAAAAGGGTAGACAAAGAGTTGTTAAACATAATTAAAATGATTTTTTATAAGTTGTTGATAAAACATAATCATGATTTTTTCTGAATGCGGATTTAAGCCAAGCAAGTGATGGGCTTCAGTGTCACCAATGTGAGAGTGGGTGATGACAAAATCTGATGAAGTTGTGAAAAGGGACAATAGATCAAGGTCTGGCCTTGAGGAGAGATATAACAATGTACAGAGTAAGAATAAGTGGGATAAAGTGGGGTGCCGATTAGGTTATATTTTGGGTGGAGTGTGTTTCAAGATTTTTCTAGAGAATGTGTGGGGAAAAAACTCCGTATTTTAAAGAAAATGAAGGTGTCCGGTCAACACCTTTTTTTTGGAACGTTAAATGTAGTGAAATGGCAAAGAGAAAGAGCTGAGGTTGGTGTATCATGTAAGAGAGCAGGGGATTTTCTTGAAATTTCGAAGAAATTAATTAAAATGTTCTGAAATACTTTTGAATAAATTAATACTGTTTAAAAAATTAAAGATGTGTTTGGGAATTCTGACTAGCGCAACAATCAAGACTTAAAAAAGTTATAACAATTTTAAGGTAAAAATGATTTTACGTAAACCGGTGATGGAGTATATGGGTCTAGGCCCCAGGACCCACATACTCAGAAGAACAGAAAGCAGTCACTTCACGGTGCCCTCGTCGGCGAGAAGACCCTCGTCGGCCGAAGAGGGGCCAATCCAGAATATGGTCTTGAGGCCAAGGAACCAGGGTGTCCTCGTCGGCCACGCCCTCGTCGGCCGCGCCCTCGTCGGCCACGGAAGTCTCACAGAACCGGATCTTATACTTATTCATTTGTATAGCCCATTAGAGGCTTTGTATTCGGCCCAATAGCGGTCCAGTTGTAAATGGGCCTCCCAAGCCCAAGGCTTGGGAGCCCAACCCGTATTTTCCCTATAAATACTTCCTCTGGAGGTAGTTATCAGGGTTACAAAATCATTCTATTGAAGCATATATTGCACTTCTCTCTCTAGCTCTCACCTCTCTCTAGACAATTACTCTATCATTTGGTGCTCTCGTTGAGAGCTAGAACAATCAAGTTAGCACCCTTCGTCACTACCAAGCACAGCTAACCACTGACCATGGGAAGAACTAAGTCAAACCGCAACCTCGTCAGCAAGACCATCCCTGAGGACCAGGAGACCAGGGAGCGCGAGGAGGATGCTACGGCCGACCAGGTCGGCGGAGGGGACGTCTTCCAGGAGGCCATCAACCTCACGACGGACCTCCGCAACCAACTCAGCGGCGGAGCCCCTGATGCCCGCATCGCCTTGGACAAGAAACGAGCTGAGAAGACAGACCACGCCCCGACCCAGCCCATGGCCGCGGCCTCTCCGTCTGTGGATCCACAAGTTCAGGCCGCGCTGTCGCTCATCATCGCCAGCTTGGCCCAGAACCCCACTGTCCTCAGCGCTCTCTTGCCAAGGACCGGGGGGAACATCACTCCACCTCCTCAGCCCCAACCGTTGGCCGTCCAGATAGGCAACAATGAGGGGGTGATGGCCCAGGACACGGTGTCGTCCCACTCCCACCCCGCTTCCCCTCTTCGGCCTGGGCAGACCCCAGCGCGTGGAAAAGCCTCTGCCTTCAATAGGCTGGGTGACACGCGCCGTCGTCCGGTTTCGGAGAGGATGGCAGGGCGGATTGGCGGGCGTCGGCCTGGCTCGCCAAGGGAAAGATTGGGGTCTGTCTCCCGGACAGCGGACCAGCCCCGCCTGGACAAGGGCAAGGGGAAGTTGCACGAGGACGACGTGCGCCACCAGATCAATGCAGCCCACGACGAGCGCATGAGGAACCAGCAGGGCGCCGCTGCGGCCGCCAGGGATCCCGGGACGAGGTCATCGCCCAGCTGGAGCGGAGGCTGGCTCAGATGGAGGCCAGGCAATCGGCCAACACCCCCACGGCTGGCGCCTCCAACGACCCCGGCCTCAACGCTCTCATGAACAAGGTCAGCGCCCTGGAGAGGGAGTTGGCCGAAGGGCGAGGCGACCCCATCATCCAGGTCAGAACCAGGACCCCTTTCACCAACAGGGTGCTCTCGGCCCCCATCCCGGAGAAGTACAGGGGGAACGTCATCAAATCCTACGATGGCCGATCAGACCCCCAGGAGCACTTCAGCCGCTATCAGAACAACATGCTGATGGTGAACGCGTCGGATGAATATCTCTGTCGTTGGTTCCTCTCTACTCTTGAGGGGCCAGCGTATGAGTAGTTCAACGCGCTCCACGAAGGGAGTATTGACTCATGACAGGACCTTGCTCAATGCTTCCTCACCCACTTTGCCGGGAGGAAGCGCGCGAAGAAGTATTTCACCCACCTCCTCTCCATCAAGCAGCAACATGATGAGTCCCTCCGGTCGTTCATTGATCGGTGGACGAGGGAGACCGAAGAAGTCGAGGGGGGCGATGAGCGCACCCTCCTCGTCCTATACCAAGGAGCCCTCCGCAGCTCCCCGTACGCCAGGAGCCTCATCACCGACCCTCCAAGGTTGTACGCCAAGGCGCTCCAGCGCAGAAGCTTGTACGCCGACGTTGACGAGCTCCACAACCACAAGAAAGAGGGAGGCCATCCCTCCAAGAAGGCAAATCCTTCGCCGGCCCCGGGTCCATCCCCGGCCGGCCAGGGTGCCCAGGGCCGTCACGGCTCTGGTGGACAAAGTAAGAAAGACCGCCATTGGCGGCCGAGGTTGGAACGGCCGGGGGTTGCCCTCACTCACCCGGTCGGCACCATCCTCGATTATGCCGAAAAGCACAGCCTCATCGAGCAGGCTCCTCGGCCGGCCGAGGAGGTCCTTGCCATCCAGCAGGGCGGCACGTACTGCCGGTTTCACAAAAACTCCTCGCACAACATCGACGACTGCATCACGCTGAAGAAGGCCATCGAGCGCCTTATTCGTCAGGGGGAACTCTCCCAGTTTGTTAAGGGTGGCCCACGCAAAAATACATGGGTAAACACCGGCAAACCCGGGGGCGAACCCTCCGCGAAGAAGCGGGAGATCAGCAGGCTCAGCGACGACGAGGACTTCGAAGAGCCCCCGCCAAAGAAGAACCACATTCACCTCATTGTGGGTGGGAACACTGGGGGGGACTCCGTCACCTAGAGGAAGAAATGGGCCCAATCCCTCTACATAGGGGAGGTATCCCACATTCCCCCCAGCCGAAGAAGCAGCGAACGAAGGCGATCACCTTCACCGACAAGGATCTGCCTCCGGGTACGGAGTCACATAGGGATGCCCTCGTCATCCGGTGTGAGATCGGTGATACCATCATCCACCGCACTTACATCGATACGGGGAGCTCCGTCAACGTGATGTACCTGGACACCTTCAGGCAGCTGAAGCTGGACAAAGCTCTGCTGAAGCCGATCAAGACACCGTTATCCGGCTTCACCGGGGACTCTATCGACGCCAAGGGGACGATAGTCCTCCCCGTGGAGGTCGGTGACGGCCCCCACCGCGCCAAAATTGACATGGAGTTCATGGTGGTCAACCTCCAGTGCGCCCACAACCTGATCTTGGGGCGGCCAGCACTGGAGGACTTGGAGGCCATCATCTCCATGAAGCACTTGTGTCTGAAGTTCCCCACCAATGAAGGCATCGGCTACGCCAGAGGAAATCAGAGGATAGCCAGAGCATGCTACCTCAAACTAACGAGGCCGGCCGAAAGGGAAGAACAGAGGATAGACACCATCACGGCAGCCGTTGCCAAGGACGAAGAGAGGCCGCATGCCGAACCGGCCGAGGAGGTCGAGGAAGTCCCTCTGGATACCTCCCGGCCGGAGCGGGTGCTCAGAATCGGGAAGCAGCTCCCACAGGACTAGCGGGACGCCATTCTCCTCGTCCTACGGTCATACGCCGTTATCTTCGCGTGGGGCCCGGACGACATGCCAGGCATCAGTCGCCAGGTGATCACTCACCGGTTGACCGTCGATCCAGCCTCCACACCCGTCAAGCAGAAGCGGCACTACTTATCCGCCGACAGGCGGGACTTCGTCAAAGGGGAGGTCGCCATGCTCCTCTCAATCAGCCACATCAAAGAGGTGAAGTACCCGACGTGGCTGGCCAACGTCGTCCTCGCCCAAAAACCGCCGACATTCAGAATGTGTGTTGATTAAACTGACCTGAACAAGGCGTGCCCCATGGACCTGTTCCCTCTCCCCAACATTGATCAGCTGGTGGACGAGACGGCGGGGTGCGAGTTGATGTCGTTCCTTGATGCTTTCAGGGGGTACCACCAGATTTCCATGCATGAAGATGACGCTGAGAAGACGGCATTCATGACCCCTGGAGGGGATCTTTTGCTACCTCGTCATGGCCTTCGGACTCAAAAACTCCGGCGCCACCTACACTAGGATGGTGGCCAAGATCTTCAGAGCAGTCCTCGGCCGGACGATGGAGGCGTACGTCGACGACATGATCGTCAAGAGCAGGCAGGCCTCCACCTATGCCGACGACCTCCAGGAAATCTTTGAAATCATGAAGGAGTTCAGGCTCCGCCTCAACCCCAAGAAGTGCGCCTTCGGCGTCCAAGGCGGCAAGTTCCTCGGCTACATGGTCAGCCGGAGAGGCATCGAGATAAACCCGGAGAAGACACAGGTTATCATCAACATGGAGCCGCCCCGCAACGTCAAGGAAGTACAACGACTGACGGGGCGCCTGGCGGCCCTGAACCGTTTCCTCTCCCGGTCAGCCGAAAGGGCACTCCCCTTCTTCCAGATCATGCGTAAAGCCAACAGCTTCAAATGGACGACGGAGTGCCAGGAAGCGTTCGAAGAGCTGAAGAGGTACCTGTCGTCCCCGCCCGTGCTCTCCAAGCCCAAAGCCGGCGAAACCCTCTTCTTGTACTTAGGGGTGAGCACGTCGGCCATCAGCTCCGTGCTCATCCGTGAGGACGAAGGGGTGCAGAAGGCCATCTTCTACATCAGCAAGACACTCAGGGAGGCCGAGCTCAGGTACTCCCCCATCGAGAAGACGGTGCTGGCCATCGTCCATACGGTGAAGAAGTTGGGGCACTACTTCCAGGCCCACGTCGTCCATGTGCTGACCCAGCAGCCCCTTGGTGCACTCATGAGGAGCCCCACTAATTCCTCAAGGATGGTGAAATGGGCAATCTTCCTCAGCCAGTTTCAGATTGAGATCAAGCCAAGGCCATCCATCAAAGGGCAAGCTTTGGCCGACTTCGTCACCGAATGCACGGCAAGGGAGACAGCCGCTACCGCCCCTGGGCCAGAGCCCGATGACACATGGATCCTCTTCACCGACGGCTCGTCGGCCGCGAAATCATGCGGCAACGGCGTCGTCCTCATATCCCCTGAAGGATTCAGGGCTTACTATGCCATCCGCTTCAACTTTAGGGTATCCAACAATGAAACCGAGTATGAGGCCCTCCTCAGCGGCCTCAGACTCGCCGCCGGCCTCAGAGCCCGACACGTCAAAATCAGGTGCGACTCCAAGCTGGTAGTGGGCCAGGTTGAGGGTACGTACGAAGCAAAGGAAGGTCGGATGAAGCAGTACAAGAAGGCGGCAAAGGCGTTGCTGAAGGCGTTCGAAACCCACGAGATCACACAGATCCCAAGGGTCGAGAACGCCCAGGCCGACATCCTCTCCAAACTCAGCTCGGACACCCCGGAGCACATCCCCCAGCTAGCCAAGATAGAGGAGTTGAGCATGTCCAGCATCCATGCCAGCCCCATCTTGTGCGTCCAACAGCGACCAGAGGACTGGATCTCCGACATCATCACCTTCATCACCACGGGGGAGCTACCCCAGGACGAGGAGAGGGCCAAACTTGCCAAACTCAGGGCCCCAAGCTACACCATTGAAGATGGCAAACTCTACAAACGATCCTATAATGGCACTCTCATCCGATGTCTGCACCAGGACGAGGCCGACGTGGCCATGAAAGAGGTTCACTGTGGTGTCTGCTCCTCGCACCAGGGCCCCTTCAGCATGTCCCGACGTCTCGTCGTCCAGGGCTTCTTCTGGCCGACCATGGCGCGGGATTGTGCGGATCTTGCCAGGAAATGCACCACATGCCAGGTACTTCAGAAGGCCCCTGGTCGGCCAGTCGTCAACTACGCCCCCGTCAGCACCGCCATTCCATTCTCGAGGTGGGGAATTGACCTGGTCGGCCCTCTGCCCAGAGCTGCCGGCAACAACCGCTACATCATCGTCGCAGTCGACTACTTCACCAAGTGGGTCGAAGCGGAACCCTTGGCCAGCATCACGGGGGCCAGGTGTCAGAAGTTCGTTCACAAGAACATTCTCACCCGCTTCGGTGTCCCCCAAGAGATCATATCCGACAATGGCACCCAGTTTGAAGCGGCGCCCTTCCAAGAGCTACTTCGAGAATGGGGGATAAAACACCGTTTCTCCTCCGTTGCCTACCCCCAAGGCAACGGGCAGGTTGAGAACGCCAATAGAACCATCATGGAAGGGCTGAAGAAGAACCTACAGGACGCAGGAGGGAGTTGGGTCGACGAGCTCCCCAACATCCTGTGGTGCTATCGTACCACGCCAAGGAGGGCGACGGGTGAAACACCTTTTGCCCTGTGCTATGGCTTTGAAGCTAAGGCACCCACAGAGGTCACCATTCCCAGCCGACGAGTGGAGCAGTATGACCCAGAGGTTAATGAGGAAAACATGAAGATCGACCTCCACCTGGTCGAAGAAAGACGCGAGCAAGCATTCATCCGAGCAGAGAACTACCGGCGTCAAGTAAAATCATACTATGATGCCAAGGTACGTTCCCGAGAATTCCAAGTGGGGGACTACGTCCTCCGCCGAAGGGAAGCAAGCCAGCCGACAGAAGGAGGCAAGTTAGCCTTGAAATATGAAGGTTCCTACATCGTCAGTGCCGTGGTTAAACCCGGCACCTACAAGCTTAAACGCCCGAACGGGACCAATGTACCATGAACGTGGAATGTACACCATTTGGTGAAGTTTTATCAATAACCCGAAGGAGGTGCAGCCGGCAAAGCCCTCACCCTTTGACGGGTTATTGATTGAACGCCACCCTCGGCCTTGAGCCACTTTCGAATAAAAATCATGTTTCCTTTGATTTATTGGAGTTCGACTTGAACATGAACAAAGTGCCCTCATCGGCCACCTTAGAGCGAAAGGCTCAAGCAAGGCCGATGTGACGCTCTGCATCTGCAAACTTAGAGCAAAAAAGCTCGGGCATGCCCATTGTATTTTGTATCAGCAAAAGGCTTAGGCCAGCTGAGAGAGCACGTCGTATCGGCCCCTTAGAGCGAAAATGCTCAGGCAGGACCGACGACGTCCCCAGGACGATGGGTCCGCAAACGGCCCGCGTCTTGAAATGGGAAGTTTATCGCGTCGTCCACGCGCCTGATCGCAGGACGACAGGCCTGAAATCATGGTCGAGGTGACGAAATCCCAAAACTCAGGGATGGGCAACGACAGCCGTTGGAAACCAACCAAAAGTCTAGCCCGCGTCATAAATAGGCGATGGGACCCCCCCTGAGATCACGGACGTTATAAACGAAGTCCGAACCGGCCGAAGGACCATCGACCCCTTCGACCGAAGCCTGAAAGAAGGACATTCCCTGAAACGGGGAACAAAAAAAAGAAGAGGGAAGTCGACGGCCGCGCACACTTGACGGCCTCGAGCAGTAGAAATAAATCCCCACAAAACAGCCACATCTGGCTCAGTACATATCAGTTGAATACAAAGGTAAACATTACCAACAGGCAACGTGGACGAAGCGGCCACACACCACAAGGAAATTGTCAAGAACGAAGCATACGCCTATAAAACCCTAACCAAAGTGGTTGGGTGACACGCGAGTGGTAACCTTCATCGGCCACAGCTCCTTGAAGCACCATCACTTAGCATAAAAAAAGGAATTACAACTTCACTCCGAAAAGGGAAGCCCAGGACGAAGCGGGCAGTATTACACCCACGCGAAAGTCACACACAAGGGTGGCAACCCCTACCGTCCACGAGACTCTAGTCGGCCGTTAAAGGCGCTAAAACCAAGACGATGGTTTGAGCTGAAAATCTCCAAGTGAATTCCAACACTTAGAGAACCCTAAGGAAAGCAAATGCAAAAGAAAAGGCAACACACCGGGTACCCTCATCGACCAACCGTTTAACTTGGCCGACGACGGTACTACGTAGGGAAAATTACATGGCCTATTTTTTTTTTGGACAATCCCCTTACCACAGGGCCAGCCCAAGACGAAGCGGTCACTCATGCACCCATAATTGCCCGTATCGGCCTAACCAACGACCGGTGGGGTCTTGTCAACTAATAGAGACAACAAAGGTGGCTGCCCTAGTTGTCAGTGGACTCCAAACACAAATATCGAAGGTACGGCCGACAAGGGTAACAGGCAGAGAAAACTACAACTCCCAAATACCTAGACGAAGTGGGCACCCAAAACAATAGAGGGCACCCTCTTTGGCCAAGGCGTCCGTATCGGCCAACTACATGGAAGATTTTTCTAAAGCAATGACTGACTTGATACTTAGGAAAATTTTCAAAAAAATTCTAAGTATTCTAGCAACAAGGCAAGCCAACACCCACACGAGGACGACGTACACACACGGCAAGGAAAGAACGCGAAAACAGTAATGTTTGAAAGAAGCATTTCTTTTCATTCATTAGATTGGGAAGTACAAGGGGGGCTTCTAGGCCGTTACATAGTAGAAAGTCAAAAAAAAACTACAAGGAATCAGGACTCTGGAGGGGCTTCAGAGTCCTCCTCGGCCTCAGCTCCCTCTTCGGCCGGGGCAACAGACGTACCGGCAGCGACACCCGACATCACAGTATCCTCAAACAGGCTCCGCTCATACGCCCAGTCGTCGCTGATGCGTGAGCTCTCAATGGGGAGCTGCCGTTCAGCCACCGGAAGCTCCAACTCTGCTTCAGGATGCCTCATTAACGAAGGCAGCTCAAGGCCGACGGCCCACTCTTTGGTCACACCCATATCCAGGAAACGCCTTTGGAGCCTCCTATACAACAGCCGTTGCATCCGGTATTGGCCAAGGTTGTAGAAGATTTTCATCTCCTTCTCCCAGTACGCCTGGCCATCGGGGGACTGGGTCACCCAGTCGACGAGTCTGGCCGCCACGACCTCAAAGCAAAAAGGAAGCTGGCCCTCGTCCTTCCAGCCGATTTCAAGGAACTTCTGCACAGCGGCATCAGCGGCCTTCTCCTCGGCGGCGCTAAGAGCCAGATCTGCACTGGCCTTGCCCTTCTCGGCCTCCTCCGCACGCCGGAGGGCCTCATCGCGAGCACGCTCCACGTCGGTCAGACGCTGCAGGGCCCCTTCCTTCTCAGCAGCCAGCTGGTCGGCCTCGCCAGCCCTCTTCTTAAGGCTCTCAACCTCGAGACGCAACCTCTCTAAGCTGCCCAACGCCTCATCGGCCGAGGCCACCTTTTGCTCGAACTGCCTCAGACGAGCAATCTCCTTTTCTTGCCTCCTGTTGCTTTCCATCAACATGAAGGCACCCTGCAGTAAAGAAGGGGTTATACAACATTGCACGAAAAAATGGGGAGAGGAGACTAAGACGAAGCGGGCACGATTACTTACTTGGACGATGTGGTCCATCCCACCATCGTACATCTTCACATGGCCGAGCTTCTTCAGATAAGCCCGGTCTTCGTCAGGGATGGCTTGAGAAATCACCTCGTGGCCGTCAACGATCTCGTTGAACAGCCCCCCTTTGACAGGGTACTCCACCTCGAGTTTGTAGGTCCCTCTGACCAGCTCTCGGCCGGACCCTTTTTTTCGGGCGGCCGTTACGGCAGGAGGAACAGTGGAGAGAGTGGTGGACGAAGGGCCCGAAGGGTGGTCCACCAAAGCATCAGGGTTTGAACCCCCTCCGTCCCCAGAAGGAACAGCCGACGTCCCAGCATCACCGGCAGAGGAAGCCCTCTTCGATTTCTTGGGAGGCTTCATTCCCACCTCGGTCAACTTTTTTTGGCCCTCATCGGCCTGCCGTTTCTTCTTCGGCTGCACCGGGGGCTTGGCCGCAGGGGAGGCACCAGGCTGTTGGGCCTTCAGCTCCTCGGCCGCTTTGAGTTGTGCCCTCTTCATAAATGACATGCGATCCATCACAAAAACTGCATCACAAAAAACACTAAGGGTTAGAAAAACAGAATACAAAAGTACGACGAGAGGAAGCGCATCAGAAGAGACTTACCATCGGCCTCAGCTGGCACCCCCAGATCGGGACCATCAGCCTCCTCATAAGACGTGGTCATCTTCGGCCACAACTCCACATCGTCGTCAAGATCCCCATACACAAAATACCGTACAAAGCCGAGGGCGGCCATTTTGTACTCGGTAATATATGTCTTCACACTCCTCGGCCCTCCTTTCAGGAAAGCCTCAACCTGAGCGTCCAAGATGGAGCCCCTCGGCGTATCATGAAGATTAAAACGGCCGGTATGGCCGACGGAGGGAAACTCTGTGCCCCCCCCTCGCCCAAGGACACGAACACAAACTTTCCCTTCCAACCATGGATGGACGTCGGTAGGTCTGTAAAACTCCTCTTCTTGGGCAGTTGTTGGAGAGTGGCATATGACGCACAGTTCTGGTGACTTCCGCGTCCTATCTGGTAAAGATTCATGAACAGCGCTGTCGTCGGCCTGAAATCCAATTCAGCACACCGCAGAAGGAAGCCGACGATGAGCGAGTAACTATTTGGCTTCAATAAAGCCGGAGGAAGCCCCACCATGTCAAGGTACTCGGTGATAAAGGGATGAAGCGGGAACCTAAGCCCTTTGGCAAAGCTCATCGGGTACACTCCGAAGTAACCCGGGGGTGGATTGAGCACATGATCCGTCGGCCTGGGGGCCCTAACTCTACCGTACGACCCCACATACATCTGTGCGACCAGGTATTCACCCGCATTACTCTGCGGCCTGATAACGTAGATGTTCCTCAAATCCAAGTAAGAGAAGGCTGGCCCTCTCTTCGGCCTCCTCACCCTCTTCGGCGGCGCGACGCCCTTCACAGCAGACACAGGCTTTGGGCAGGGAATGGCAGCCGACGTGGACGCCCCATCAGCAGTTCGGGAGACACCTGCGTCCCCATCTCCAGACGATGACGCGGACCCCTCGTCCGCACCGTCCTCCTCGGCCGGCTCCCCGGTCCTGAACGAGCTCAGATTCTCAAGCTCCTCACAGAACTCCTCGACCACCTCATAATCAAGGGACTGGGAAGAGGGCTCGTCGTCGTAAGGATAGTACTCTTCGTTGAAGTTTTTCATCTTAAACACTATTTCGGGTATACTGCAGTCTACATCAAGATCTAAGGGTGTTCAAGCGCCTAACACTAGATCACTAGCCTAGGAAGCAAAGTATGCAAAGTACAGAGAAGATTTTGTTGAACACTAACCGTGAACACGAAGAACACGAAGAACACAAGCTTGGGAGTTTATCTCTCTAGGAATTTGGCCAGCACTTCGACAACTCAGATTGCAAGTGAGGATTCTCGTCGGATGGAGAGGGGTATTTATAGAACCCCCCACCCAGCGGTCACTACACGTGGCACCCTCCCAATGTCCACATCAACAGCCACCAACGGGAGGCCACCACGTCACCAATGGGCCAAGCCCAAACTACATAACAGCCCGCTGGCAAATCAGGCTCTGCGGAACGGGAAAGGGGAGCAAAACACCCAGAACGGCCAGGGAACTCTACGGCCAACAGCATCCCACGGTACCCCAATGACACCCGTATCGGCCACCCAGATGGTCACACCATCCCAAAGGAGATGAACGTAACGACCATGAGGCCCTCGCACTCAATCCTTGATGATAACCCTTTGCAAGCGACCTGCGTCCAAGGATTCTCCCACAGGATTACCTTGGTCAGGAAATCGCCAAAGGGTTGGATTCAAGGGCAGTATGAGGATCCCACTTCGGCCTACGTTTCAATCTACTCCTTCACCCCTCACTCACTCTTCGGCCTGAAGCAGTGGGGGACTGGGGGACTACACCGGCCTCAAGAATAAAAGGAAAAATCAAAAGAAATCCAAAAATACACCAAGTCCACAACTACAACATCAGACAAGCACCACAACGTCCATAACATCATGGTGCATCGTCGGCCACATCAAAGCTTGAGATCACACGACACTTATCGGCCTCGAAACCACATCACTCAAGCCAGGAACCAAGAGAAAGGTCAACATACCTAAACTATTGTCGTCCATGTACCGCAACGGCCCCGAGGTCCTCACGACCTCCTCTTCGGCCAGACAGTGTTATCAACCCCAAAACCTTGGGCAATATGACGCCTGGTCGTCCAAACACACAGGGCATCATCAACAACGGCCAAAAAGAATGCAGAGTGCCCTCATCGGCCTCACCAGCCCAAAAGGGAGACTTTACCCAGTCAGCAACCAAGGACAGATACCACCTTCATCGGCCACCTGTGCCAGAACACGCATCATCCAGCAAACGGAGCGCACCAGAGGAACAATAGCCTTCCTCGGCCGCACCAGGGGACAGGCAACGGCCAAACTCAAAACACAAGGCCACCGAGCGCCGCGACAGGGAACAGCCAACGTGGTCCCGCATCGGCCAGGAAGTATCAAGCACAAAAACCTACTCTCCTTCACTTCGTCTACATCTCAGCTTAGAGAGTGGGGGACTCCTGATGGAGTATATGGGTCTAGGCCCCAGGACCCACATACTCAGAAGAACAGAAAGCAGTCACTACACGGTGCCCTCGTCGGCCAGAAGACCCTCGTCGGCCGAAGAGGGGCCAATCCAGAATATGGTCTTGAGGCCAAGGAACCAGGGTGTCCTCGTCGGCCACGCCCTCGTCGGCCACGCCCTCGTCGGCCGCGCCCTCGTCGGCCACAGAAGTCTCACAGAACCGGATCTTATACTTATTCATTTGTATAGCCCATTAGAGGCTTTGTATTCGGCCCAATATCGGTCCAGTTGTAAATGGGCCTCCCAAGCCCAAGGCTTGGGAGCCCAGCCCGTATTTTCCCTATAAATACTTCCTCTGGAGGTAGTTATCAGGGTTACAAAATCATTCTATTGAAGCATATATTTCACTTCTCTCTCTAGCTCTCACCTCTCTCTAGACAATTACTCTATCAACCGGAGTACAAATAATTTTGATAAACGCATATACATGACTCTAATCAATAGACTTTTGGGTGTTATTAAATTTTCAAATAAAAACTTTTTTGAAGATGTTATGTTTTACATAGATAAAATATAATCGAATATAAAGTTCATTGATAGAAAATTTAAAAAATTTGAAACGACTGAAGAAAAAACGTAATCAACAATATCAACGGATCTACCTGGTCTGTAGGCTCACTGCGGTGGGTGGTTTCGCTACCATATAGTGGGGGTTGTGATCTTACCGTTGTCATGTAAATTGACCTATACGACATTAATGGGCGACCTATTGCGGACCATCGGTGTCTTAGTCGCGGGAGGTTCCAGGTTGTGGCGGACCATTGACGAGCAATGAGTAGAAAAATCCCGCTGCGTCATTTGCTTTCGCCGGCTTTAAGTTAGGGAATTTTGGTTTTCTTTGTAATGGGTTGGAGAGAATGTCTTAATTAGCCACAAGAATGAAGGGTTTGGTTCTCCTGTTGAATGGACTAATTAGGAGCCGAGTGGTGAGGGATGCATTTTATTGGGCCTCAGACTTTCTAACAGCACTAGACTAATAATGAAAAGCCTGTTAAAATGCAAGGCCCCTGGAACTTGGTTAGGCAATGGTCCATGCTCACAAGTTGCCAAATATGGTTACACATTTTCACATATTTGCACCCCCTGATTTGCCTGTTTACCCAGACAATTCGTTAAAACAATGCAATTCGCATAACCCTATTACTTATTTTCTAAAATAATTTACCTTCAATAAAATTACTTTTGAAAAGGGAGAATTCTTTGGCAAAATCATTTGTGTATCGTGCGGGTAAATTACTACCAGAAGAAAAGAATTTTAAAAGGGGTTAGTGTGAGACAGAAAGTGTCAATTCTCAAACAATCATTAACAATTTCAGATGTTAGCTTATCATTCCAATTTCGGAAGCGATAATACCCAAAATGACTATAAATAAAATTAAAGACAATCATTGTCGCGTCTTTGTTTGTTATTGAAAATACATGTTTTTAGTCATGATTAACTTTATGCATTTGTGTTTAAAGTAACAACCAAGCATACAAAATATATATTGCAAACGATGACAGAGGAACAAACAGTGATATCAAGAATTTGTGTATAAAGAAGTGTTTCATAATGTTTTTGAATGGAATATAATGGGGTAGTTTGGATTCAACGTTTGATTCTCAACACGCTGCGTTTTGGAACATTTTATTTATTAAAAGATTAGCGATTTGGCTAAAAAACCAATAACCAAACGGTTTTCAAATTATTTTATATTTCATGTTACTTACTATTTTGTGGGGCTATAAAAAATTGTGTACTACTCCGAATCATTGGAAAATTGTATTAAGTACTACCATTGTCCTGTTGAAAGTTTCCTATAGCAAAATGACACGGTTATGAAAACAATAATTGAATAAGGTAGTTCGAGTTTATATCGAGAAATAATTTTAATGGGTATATATTATAATGAGATTAGTGTTGATAATTGTGATATTATAAATGTATTATTTTTAATATTTAGTTATTAATATGCCATTTAAGATTGTTAATTGTTTTTTAAAATGAAATGGAGAACCTTTATGCGGGGCGTCCTAGACAGGAACTGAGAACCTTTCTATGAGACGGAGGGAGTATATTTCATTTTATGTCAAATTGTATTATTATATAATTCTAAACTATTCAATAGAAATTACAAATTCAATATTTATTTCTAATTTGACTAAAAGTTTACAGATGAAATTTCACCAACCGTGCATCGCACGGGTGTTCTACTAGTTTTAATTAGAAACTGATGGTCAAATGAGCGAGAATACTAGAGGCGGCAATCTTTGTCTTCTATTGTTTGGGTTTCGGTGTATGATATCGTAACATAGCGATTGTTTGTCAAACAATCTAGATCAACTACAATTGAAATAATATGAGTATGATTGTATAAACTATATTGTAACAAATAAACAATGTTCACTAAATCATGAAATCCACGAATTACAAATTTACAATATTATTTACATTTTTAATGAGATTGTCATAATATAATTGGAAAACAATTCAACAGTTTATTTGAACTCTCTTCCCAAAAAACAGTTTATTTGAACTCATCAAACAACAAATAAAAGTATTTCACAATTTAACCATTGACATTTTATTTGAATTCAACAAATAAAATTCAACAAAACAACATTTTAAAATGAAATTACAGAAAACAATTAGGTTAAGGCATTAAGTGGTTTTACCCGGAATCTAAGGGGCTGTTTACTTAGAACTTGATGGACTTAATGACTTAACCATTAATTCATTCACCAAAAAAATACACTCATCCCGCTTCAGACATAGGAACAAACTCATTTCCATCTTTTAACCCTAGATAATAGTTTCTCTTATCATCCTTCCAACAACGAAAGAGAGCAAGGTTTTTCGACGTCTTCTTGAGCAGGCATATTCATCACTGCCGGATTTGCATCTTCACCACGATATTTGCCTACATAATTTCTGCGATTGTTGATTTTTTAAATTTCATACTTTTATATGAATTTTCATCTCTTATTATGTGCTCTGCTCCGTCGATTTGAACCAGGCTCAATTTAATTGGAATAGAAAACACAGAGTAGCATAGACAAACACTCATCTCAAATCTTCATTTTACACTGGCCGTGAATTGAAGGATGAATTTAGGCCATTGAAATTGGGTCCTTACATTACGGTGGTCGTGAAGTGGAATCTTATTTTACAGTTTTGTTTTAAAAAGCAGGTCTTTGATTTTATGACTTACTTAATTATTAATTGTGGTTTCTACTTCCAGAAATTATAGAAATTAGATGTTTGATTCGTTATATTGGATTGAAAATATGCTTTTAAAAAAAATGTTTGTATGATTAACATTTTTTACAAGTTTTTTTTTACATTTGTTAGCAATAAGTTTGCAAATTGTAGTAGCTTTTGATGCAATATGTTGGCATATATTATTCAGTTTTACGGTTTTTTGCATATGTGTGGAGCTTATTTTCTAACTTTATTGAGTTATGCTTTGCATCTTTAGCATCGTTACTTGTGCCTATTTTTCCAAAGTTTCTTATGGGCTGTTTAACACTGCCTTTTTCTCCATCTTTTGGCATACAATATCTACCCCCCTATTGAGAATAGTTTCTGTTTTTTGGATTGTAATGGCACATATATTTTGCGGTTTCTAGTCATTTACTTATCCGGATTTTCCGTGTTTCATAGCACCTTTTTCTGTGCACTCTATTGAAGTACCTATTACTAAAAACATGCTACAAACAAAAACATTGAACTCTTCACTAAATTTGATATATTTAAAATTGAGGTCATTATATTTGATTGTCATACACAACGTAACTTTATTTAATATTTTTAAATTATTGGAACAAACCTACTTCATTCTTTGGGTATGGAACAAGGTTCCGAATTAAAAATGAAAACAAGATGTAGAATAAGTTGGAAAAACATGAATGCGGTGAAAACATTTCTTGAGAGTTGTATTCATGAGATTTCTATAGATGGACGAGAATGTAGTAGTCTGAAATCTCTTTCTTGGAAGAAAGTTGCCGGTGTTTAATTTTGAAAAATATTCATCACTTTTCCGTTGACCGGAAACAAATGAAAAATCATTACGATTATCTCAAGGGAACGTATGGTGCCTGATTACTACTCAAAAATAAAAAAGGACAATGTGTATGATCTGTCATCCAACACATTTAACCTCACAGACGAGGAATGAGAGATTGAGATAAAGGTAACATTGTACACACTAGATAACTTTACTATTTTCATTGTTCATGAAGCACTTGAGATTTATAAATATAAATTATAGTCTTGTTGCGAAAATTTTGAACACATTATTGTTACATTTTTTGAAATAACATTCTTTGAGTTTGTTTAACCTTAATAAAATTAAATTCATTATTTTATAATCTTGGACCATTTACCATCATACAAAATATGTAATTTTATATTGCAAAAAATACAAAAAATTAATGAACTTTACATTGTGACACATATGTTAACACATTTTCGAAAGAATCTTAAATATGTAGTAAAGTTTTCAAATAATATTTTTTACTGACAATAGTTAATTGTGATATAAAAACATATATAAAAGGGAGAATTGGACACAAGAAGATTTTTATTTTTATTTTATTTTTTCAGTTTCATATTTATAATTTATTTTTTGTGTTTTTTGAAATTTATTTTATCTACCTAAAGTCAATAAGGGTGAATTTTCTCCTATATAGAAACATGAGGGATATTTTTGTACGTTTTAAAAGTTCAGGGGTATATATGCACTTCGACATAAACTTAAGGGGTATATTTATTTCAAAAAATAGAACATAGCTATATTTGTTCTTGCACCCATGTTAGAATGATATATTTGTATATCTTTTCCCAATTTTTTTATTTATCAAATACCACATTTGTGTGTGGTGGGAAGGATGTAATATATTATCTAAATGTGTAATAATTGACGTGAACCACAAATTTTTTACCAAAAAGGCAAAGTGAAAGTTTATTTTGTGACGCCCAAAAGGGAAGTTGGAAACTTTTACATTGAGAGAGGGAGTAACACTTTATATGCTTAAAGTTATATAACTTTTTTATTTGCACTTTGATTGTTACAAAAAATATATAACAATTCACAACTTTTTATTATCATTAATATGACACTAATATTGTATATACTCTCTTCGTCCCTTAAAACTTTGACATCTTTCTTTTGTGGGATGTCCATTTAAAATTTTGTCAGCTTTATTTATTAAAATCAAGTATTACTTTTATGACACGTAAAAAAATGGATTGAATAAAAATAACTTTATTTATAATAATGTCTTAATCTAAACTGTTAGATTTTTGTTGGTGAGCATGTTAATTTGTCTATATTCATCAAAATTTAACATTTAAAAGTTTAAATATATAGTTAATCACTAGTACAAAAAGTCTTTTAACATCACCTTTTTCACATGCATTATTTCACACCCCATGTGGAATGGTGACACGGGTCATGTTTACAATTTTTATAAATTTTTCTACATTAGTTTTAATTATAACCGATGTGAAATAAAATAGCAGGTGTGTTTTATAAATTTATAAACTTTTCTACATTGGTTACTGCCGAAACCGGTGTTAAACATAAAGCGGGGGGTAATATTTGATATTTCTGAGAATTAAATAGACATCGGCCATACACGATGTAGAAGGGTTTTAAAAGAAAACGGTAAACAGTCATTCCAAATCAGTTACTCAAAACCGATCTGGATTAGTATATAGACTTTAAAATTGTTTCAGGTGGCAGGCCAGATAGATCGAGAAAACAATCTACGCTTGAACCCTAGTAACAAACAAGCGATATACTTACTTCACACTTCGTACAAGACTGTCCTGACTCCGGCCTAGCAGAAGGATATCAACGCGAGGACGCCATATGACTTTCCCGACTCTGGCGTCCAGTAGAGTCGGCAGAAGATCGAGCCCTTGGCGTTGGCGAGCAGAGTAGCGGAGCGAGTAGGCGTCGACGTCAGTGAATAGCAGTTCGAACCTTCCAGTCTTCCAGACATAAGCGAGTAGAGCAGTGGAGCAAGTGGTCCTCGGCTTCGGCTTTGGCGAGCAGCAGATCGAATTTTCCTTGAGGTTAGTGGTGAACACCTATCTAAGTCTTCAAGGCTTCGCAATTAGTGCTCTGCACCGCTGACTAACTCTTTCTTATACGCTTTTATGCTAAATCTGTCTCTTGCCTAACCAATAAAAATCTCAGAATGGCAGATTCTATAGCTCAAAAGTTGGGAATCTATATATTATTAAAAAAGGAATAGTTGCAGGGCTAATTTGGGCGCCAATTTGAGCGGCGACTGCAAAGCTTACTTTGCTATGAAAGTTGTCTCTTAGACTTCCGCAATACAAATTATGGTATGCAAGTTCAAATGCTCGTTGGCCTAATGTGTATACTAGAATTTGTCTATTTAATATTCCAGATTTCACTTTAGCAATTCCGAAGCATCTGGGTGATTAAAGGGTGCATTGGATGGTGTTCTTAATCTATTTTTTGTACATCTCGGCCCTCGCGATCTATTAGTGAAGCCTGTGAAGTAGTAACTCGGTTTTGATTTTTGTCTACTTGAAAATTGAAAGATCAAGGAAGTGCTACTACCCAGGTAATGAAAAGGCACCACCATCAAACATGTAGCAACACCATGTCTATAAAACCAACTTCAACTAAGAATAATTCCATCCAACATTGCGCCGCTCAACCGTCAAAGTGTAACTCTTCCACCATCTTCTTCTACACCGATGTCCAGGTCTCCATTTTTACGTAGTATGATTGAATATATAGTAGTTTCAATTCTATATTAGAGAATTTTGCTTTCTTTATCGAAAAAATATTTATTCTGCATATATGTTGTTGGATGAAATGCTTACATGATATAGAAAAACAGAATTTTAATTGCATTTGTAGTATACTTTAAAGTGGACCCAGTATTCAATATATTACTATATTCTTGCCGATTCTTTACTATATTCTTGCAGATTCTTTTATCTACATATTACAATATTTTTGCTGTTTGTTTTATCTATATATTACTATATTCTTGCAGATTGTACAGGTCATCTCAAGCTCTTAGTCTGCTTATTCATATGGTGTAGGTGAAAATGTGAGTCTAGAAATGGTTACTTGAAGAGATTAAAACAATCATGAATGAACTAATACAAGTACAATCTTTGGTACTTGAAAGCTTGAGGTAGTGCAAGTTGTTTTTACACAGGTGGGATAAGGGGTAGGCTTTAATGTCCTAAATTTTGTTAGTATAAAGCAACACGAAAACAAAACATGGATTAATGTTCATTTTAAATGAATTGAGAAGTGAAACTTATATTGTATCATATAGCTGCATATGGGATAAAATGCTTAGGTGATCTTTCTTTCTTTTTTCAAAATGGCATTAGTCAATGTTTGCGTTCCTAGATGGTAATTCTAAAAGTTTAAGCTTTAGCATTCATGCTAAAGTTTTTTATTTTTCTTAGTTTTTATCTTTGATTGTGAATTGAATGTCAGGTTCTATTTTTTGTGAAAAGCTACGTGTAAAATTTTTTGCTCTTGCAATGACAACACAGTTAGTGCATATGATCTTCCATCGTAGGTAGGCTGGAGCTACATTTATACTGTACTCAGGGCTTTCTAAATTTTTACTCCTATTTTTATATAACTTACTTGAATTTTAGTTTTTTTAAGGGGGAGATCTTCTCGAAACAGGCATTACGCTGTCTTGAGGTTGGCCCTGGTCGTTTGGTTTTCACTAGTGACAATTTGGGCAAGCAAGAGTGAAAACTAAAATGATTTATCAAATAATCAAATAACTATACCATCATTACCATGTACTCACACCGTAAATGTACTTACTTTAGTGAAAGATTTTTAATATATATTATTTCCATTGCTTTTACTAGGAAATCATTATCCTTAAATAATAATACGGAGTACATTATTCATTTTTACTAAAATACATGAATTATTTAAATGACAGTAGAATGCTTGTTTTCACTTTAAAATTAATATTGCTTCAGATGTCTATAGTAATTTTTCATTTGAAACCATTCAAATATAGTCGACCTAATTGTGGCTGCAAGTGCCTGGCCACCGCTTCCGAGTTACGTGTCGCCGCCACTCACGGAGTGACCTGATTATGTTGGGGAATAAGTGGTAGGAAAAGAATGGGTAGTACTATTTAGGGAATATAGAATATGTACACATATTCAAAGAGTAGGATAAATTTTCACTCTAATTTAGGGCTATTTCTTTATTAGTTAAGTGTTTCATTTGTAAAAGTTTCATTTTTGTATCATGTAATGTTTTTAATAATGTCTTTAATAAATCTTCGTACACATATTATGACCAAATACAATTTCTATTACATATGTAATATTTTTTAATAACTTTCTTATTTAATTTGTAGTGATTAGTCGATCCAAAACCATTCTCATCAGAAGAGATTGATGAAGTACGAACTCGTTGGGCATCGTATTTCTTAGAAATGACGCAATCCATCAACGACGCATGATAAACGTGTCTGTTTAAGTTTTTGAGTGATGATGAGTCTTGTAAATTTATACAATGTGTTATTACTCTAGACTTGTGCAAGGATTATTTTATTTTAGCTTATTATTATGTACTAAGGTGTTACTTGAACTTGTTTAACATTTGTGGAATAATTGAAAAATAGCTCGTGTTATTGTTTTAGATGGATCAAGTGAACGGATGAAAAATTGTGCTATAGTGGTTGATGATACTGTTAATGATGTGAATATAGTATAAACGGGGTCGTATTGCAATTTTTTTTCCTGAAAAATATTGAGAAAATTGAAGCTTTTCACATCAGTTGTAAAATAACCGACGTGATTGCTTTTCTACATGGGTTATAACCAATGTGAAACACATATGTTCTGAAAAAAATGAAGCTTTTCACATTGGTTGACAAATTGACCAATGTGAAATCTTTTACACATGGGTTATGACCACCTATGTGAAATATCATTTAAAACGCAGTTTTGGACTATATTCTAGATCGGGCACTGAACAGTCGATGTGAAAAGTCTCTACTTTTCACACAGGTCGGAACCACATCAGCCGTTTGACCGATGTGAAAAGTCTTTTTTGACCGATGTGAAAAACCTTTTTTGTACTAGTGAATACAAATAACTAAAACAAATAAGCTCATTAAATTGATCAAATGACAATTAAAAAATAGGTTTTTTGAATTCGTGTCAAGTTGAAAACTTGAAATGAGATTCAAATGTAACTTTTAACATTTTACCAATAATGTTATTTTTAACAAAATTTTTATTTTTCAACAATTTTTTTTTCCTTTCAATGTGATATGGTTCTTTAATGATATTATTGTTGGTCTTACGGGGAGTCAGCACCACCCTTTTATTCAGGGATTAACCGCCCAATCTGTTGGCACCACGATGTGTAGGGCTCTGCACTGGCGTAGTGAACTGTGGGGGTGTCCCACAGCAATCTACCTTGACTTGGGGACTACAGAGTAATGGGCCAAATAGAGGGTGTCCACTTCCTTCTTAGCAATTGGTTTTAAGAAAAATATGGCTACTATTTAACCACAGAACTCTGCAGTTAAGCGAGTCCGAGGGTAATTAAGAAAGCCCAAGGATGGGTGACCAACTAGGAAGTTAGTCGAATCCAAAAGGGGTGTATTGATCTAACAAGCTTGTCGAATCCGAAGAAGGGTGTATCGATCCAACAAGTGGTATCAGAGTAAGGTCACAGGTGAATCTCCCGGCTGGTGCTGGGGGTGATTGTTGGTCTTATGGGGGATACACACCACCCTTTGATTCAGGAACTAACTGCCCAACCTGTTGGCACCACGATGTGGTGCAACCCCTCATCTCCATCCACCTCTCTGCAGTGAACTGTGGGAGGTGCCCCACAGAAATCTACCTTGACTTGGGGATTACAGAGTAATGGGTTAAATAGAGGGTCTTCACTTCCTTATCACTAATTGGTTTTAAGAAAGATATGACTGCTATTTAAGCACAGAACTCTGCAGTTAAGCGGGTCCGAGGTAAGAAAGCCCAAGGATGGATGACCCACTAGGAAGTTAGTCGAATCCAAAAAGGGTGTATCGATCTAACAAGCTTGTCGAATCCGAAGAGGGGTGTATCGATCCAACAATTATTATTTTGCCCTTTAATATTTTTACCAATAAAGTGATATAACAGTTGATAATATCGACATTATAATAAACTTTGTGACATTTTTCTTTAAAAAAAGAGAAAATAGCGGATTGTTTTTTAAACATATGCTATTTGAACATATGATGGTAAAACAACAAATTGTTATTTTCAAGGATTATTACTCCTATTCAAGACAATTAATAAAAAATACATCACAGTTCACTCTAGACTAATAGTGTGCACATAAAAAACGATTCTAAACTACATAAATTAACATGTTTTTTATATTCAATATTGATGTCATATTAAAGATAACATATTGATGTCATATTAAAGATAACACACACACGGATATATATAAGAAAACAAATAGCTCTTTAAATTACAATTTTGCCTTTAAATAAACTTAAGTGTCTCTCAATCTATATATATAAATAGATTGTCTACCACATTCCACCAAATTATTGATTGTAGAATCAAAATGTTTTTACTTTGGATTTTTTTCAGTCCTAGACCAAATCAGACCAGATCAGACCATACCAGAACTGACTCGGATAGTTATAAAATACACAAAGACTTGACATTTACCAGACCAGACCAGATTAGTAAATTTCAGTTCAAGTAAAAACATCCTCAATTTTAAAATTGATTAAAATTTATTAGAGCCTTGTCACATGTGAAGGTATTATTATCTACTCCCTTCATTCTCCTATAATTGTCTCATTTTTATATTTTTGAATGTCCTCCAATTATAGTCTCATACTATATTTGGTAACATTTGTATGGTTCTAAGTCATTCTTACTGCATTTACATTTTATAAATTCATTATCAATCACATAATTCTACATTTCTTAAAAATCACCCCACTCTCTTCCGTGACAATATTAGGGAGACCGAGGGAGTATTAAGAAACAAATTTAATTAATGAATTGAAAATGTTACAGAGCCCGGCAACTTTAAAGAGGGCAAATCCACTGGGCCGAGTTCAGCGTACCCTTGTATATAACTCAGCTCCAGTTTGGCGTTTTAGGGTTCACATCTAGCTGCAGTCTGAGCTTCCCTGCGTGAAGGAGAAATACTTCTCTCCCAAACATGGGTATACTCTCCAAACCTTGATCTCACTCTTCTGTTCTAAGAACTGGATGATAATGGCAGCTATTTAACAATGTATTTTTATTTCACCGTAAAAGGCATATTATTTTTCGTCAGTGTGATGATTTCTTTCATGGTTGTGCTTGTTGCTGATCGTTCTGATTTCAATAAGGTATCTCCCGTGATTCAATGCACAAGAGGCGTGCAACAGGTGGCAAGAAGAAGTCATGGAGGAAGAAGCGAAAGTAGGTTCTTCCCTGTCTTTTTTCTTTGTTTATTGTTACTCTTTTTCCGTTGTGAAGTTTAAATTATATTCATACCAAACATCTCTGGCTGATATGATTCTACTAGCGGAAATCAATATTATTTTCAGTCTTGGCGTGGCATATTATCATTTGTGCGTTGATGATTTTCTGCTGAGTTTTTGGATTCATAATTCCCCTACTGTGTTTTTCGAAACTGCCTCTACCCTAGCATCTTATACAGTGGCGTACTCCATATTATAAGTTCTTATGAAATAATAACGAATTATATGAATTTTGTAACTAAAGAAAAAGGTCGGTGTTATGATGCCTATTGCACCGCCAGGTTAGTCAATGTTGAGAGGTGCACAAAAGCCGCTAGAGTACTCGTATCGTGGGTCATAGAAAAGCTCTCACCTCACTCATGCCAAGTGCACTATTTAGGAAATATTATGTATACTATTCTAGAGTGATCAAATATGATACATTCAACATCACAGTGAATTAAATGTATTAAAAAGGCATGTTTCTAAAAAACAAAGGCACGATTCATCAAAATAAAGTCATAGTTCACAAAAACAAAAAAAAAGCAGGGTCTGTTTTTGATAATTTTGCAGTTTGAGGGCCAGGGTAGCAAAAATAAATTATATATAGTGTACGTAACTATTAATTGAGTGAGATCATACTAAGTTTTTATACAATGAAAATATGAAATGATTGTAAAAAGATGTTGAAATGTTCAATTATATACAGGTAGTCAGGTGCATATAATATGTATGAGTTGTACAGAATATATAAGAAGAAAAGATAACTATAAAGTATGCATAGATGACTGTAAGTGATAAAAGTAATGAAAGAAGATAGGCTGAAAGAATAAAACAAAAGGGTCAACAAGAAGATGAAAAAATAAATGAAAGCTACAAGCTGGAAGAGAGAGGAGAAAGAACATGGGAAAATTATGAAGAAGAATAAGACACCTTATGAGTTTCTGGCTTTTGTGGATTGATTGTTGAATGTGGTTTCAGCATTGAGCAGGTTGCGCGAGTAGAGCACAGAGCATAGGAGAGTAACGATGAAGTGATAGAAGACTTATACTGCCACTATCAATGGTTTAACCTGGGTTTAAGTTGTTTTGATGTATTATTTGGATGGGCTAAATACGAGCTAATGAGCTTATTCTTTAAAGTAGGATTAAACTGAAAAATAGATTGATAAGGCTTTCCTTGCCCAGGCCACTTAGAAGTGCGTTTTCTGCCCTTTTGGTCTAGTCTTATCAAACTCTTATCTAGTATGTTTAAGTCTGTTCTGAACTGGTCTTGTTTGGTAGATGTCTGGTGTATGCGTATTTTATAATTGTCAAAGTCTGATCTGTTTAACTCTAATCTGGTCTGGACTGAAACTGAAATAAGACCAACTAAAAACATCTTAACAAGAACTGACCCTCATGTGCGCCTCGCCTGGTGAGCTGGGTGTCACTTTTGATGACACTGTGCAACACCATTATGATGCACCGCAATTGGTTGCCTTCATCATTATTGTATCGTGGTCTGCAATACAAACCCTGCCATATTGTGTTACCTGTGTTTGGAATAAGCTAAGGCTGTGAATACTCGACATTAGTTTAATTTGTTCAGTTAGTATTAGCCCCTTGGGTTATTTCTTGCTGATAATTTCTGGAAGTACAGGATACAAATTGTTTTCCAGAGCAACAGCTACTCACTTTAGTTTAATTTGCTCAATCTTATTTCCATGTAAAAAGGTACGAGCTTGGACGTCAGCCAGCAAATACAAAGATCTCAAGCAACAAAACCGTAAGACGGGTCCGTGTTCGAGGTGGAAATGTGAAATGGAGAGCCCTACGATTGGATACTGGAAACTACTCATGGGGGAGTGAGGCAGTTACCCGTAAAACCCGTATCCTTGATGTGGTTTATAATGCATCGAACAATGAGCTTGTCCGAACACAAACCTTGGTCAAGAGTGCAATTGTTCAGGTAGATGCTGCCCCCTTTAAACAGTGGTATCTCCAGCACTATGGTGTTGATATTGGCAGGAAGAAGAAGGGAACTGCCAAGAAGGATTCTGCCGAGGTACCTTCACGCTTTCTAATGATGTGCTACTTTCCGATGAGCTACATACATGCAATGCATTTATTCTTTCTGAAGATGCTTTAGTTCTGTTCGGAAATGTAAACATAGAATACCAATGTTGGGAAAGAACATTTAGCGTAATTGAATTTACAGGACACCAAAACTCACATCTTAGGTATATTTGTTAAGAATCAAGATTTCTTTACTTTTACTGTGTAATTTTTATTAGTATGAAGTTAGGAATACTAATGTGTTGGATAGTAATAATTACTAAAGCTAATCATAGTTCGCTTTGAATTTACATTATTGAAGTCAAGGGCTAACCTAAATTATAACATTTTTAGTATTTTCTCTGTTCCCTAGCATTTCTTGGACCAAATACTCCCTTGATGTGGCGTTAAACTTACGTGATAAGTGACTGTCATTTTGGAGTTTTTGTGTTCCGTACTTGTGAGTTTGATGACTGTTTTTTAATTAACAATGACAGGAGGTAAGTGAAGCTGCTGCTGCTGAGGAGACTAAGAAAAGTAAACATGTTGAAAGAAAACTAGAGGCACGTCAGAAGGACCGTAATCTGGATCCTCACCTCGAAGAGCAATTTAGTTCTGGTAGGCTTATGGCGTGCATTTCCTCCAGGCCTGGCCAATGTGGCAGAGCTGATGGGTAAAAGCCCTGAAACCATTAAACTTTTCATTGCTATACATAGATCTATATATTCAGTCAATATTTGTTTGTTCCAATATTCTCCTTATTTTGCTCTTTTTGAATGACATTGACAGGTACATTTTGGAGGGAAAAGAACTCGAGTTTTACATGAAGAAATTGCAGAGGAAGAAGGGCAAGGCGGCTGGTGCTGCTGCTTAATGATTGCTTTTCTTAAATTGCAAGATTCTTTTTATCTTGTAGCTGTGTTTATTGCGACGGCCCAAAGTGGTTTTTGAATTACTGTTTTTTTATGTACGTTTTATGAAACTTGTTTTCTGTTCTTGACACAATATATTATGTCTTGCTTTGTTTGATCAGCATTTGATATTCACCGAATAAGCAAGTAAAAATGTTGAGGTGTAAAATAACGTCACATTTGCCAAGTTGAAACTTGAAAGGCTAATTGTAACGTCACAACACATGTTAATAATGTCTAGCTTTATAATAACTAGATTCTCACCTGCACGATGCGCGGATGAAATTTTACCAATGTGTGATAAAGAAGTGTATTATAAAAACGCAAAAAGAATTGACCTCATAATAAAGTGGTAAGTAGCATATTAAGTGTTCGCAGTGAAGATAGACATAACATATGAAAGTACAAAGTGGTAAGAATAACAATAAGTGCACGTAATGAAATTACAAATTTTGAAAGACTTCTTTATAAACAACATTATTAAAATGATCGATTTGTTGGTCATCCTCATCACAGATCAATATCTTCAACCCTTTACGATTGGTAACTCTTGACACTGCAACATAAAGTTGACCGTGAGTGAAGACTGTTTGTTTTAGTAAAAGTCCAACATGTGACAGAGATTGACCTTGACTTTTGTTTATAGTCATTGCATAAGAGGGCATGATTGGGAATTGCCTTCTTTGGAACTTGAATGGTATTCTTGCATCTGAAGGTGTTAGTGTCAATCTGGGTATGACCACTTCTTGTCCATCAAATTTCCCTCCTAAAATTTTTGCTCCAAGAACATGATTTCCAAGCCTTGTAATAATCAAGCTCGTGCTGTTGCATAAACCCATGGAATGATCAATGTTCCTTAGAAGCATAACAAGAATACCAACCTTCAGAGTCAACTCGTGATTTGGAACACCAGATGCACATATCTTATTCAAGAATTCCGGTGTATGCAAATCAGCCAAGAACTTTGAATTTGAGTCTGATTTGCAAATGCTATCAGAACTCAAATAGGTCCTAGACTCACCTGTCACGTTCAATGCAGTCATGTACTCATTAATTGAGTCAACAACATCAAGTGTTGGGGCCAAAATAGCACGTTCTTTTAGGAATGATGGGTTAGTCGGCATATGTTCAAAATCAGGATACGTACTGCGTACAATTATTGCAATTGGGTCTTCACCACTTTGAAGCAAAATGTCACTTGGTATTTTTATATCAGCGCAACCATCATTCTCACCACTAGCCGTTCCATCTCCCAAACTCGCTATCCACTCAGCAAACTTAACCAAGTCAGCATAATCACGATCGTTAGTCAAAGATTGCAGTCTCATGTTCTTTGTTAAGCGTAAAACAATGCAATCTTGCCATATGTATGAAGAATTAATTGTGGCATTAACTATGTCTTGTCTTGTACCTTTGGTAATGACCGGTAAGATTTGTCTGAAGTCTCCTCCCAAAACAATAGTTTTCCCTCCAAATGGCTTATCATTGTTTTGGGGATCAACAACCCTAAGAATGTCACGGAAACTTCTGTCCAAGGCTTCAAAACAATATTTATGCATCATTGGCGCTTCGTCCCAAATTATAAGTTTAGACCTAATGATCAATTGGGCTAATGGACTGTTTTGTTTGATGTTGCATGTCGAGTGCTCAGTTGGGTTGATTGGTATTGCAAAGCGTGAATGAGCAGTTCTTCCACCAGGTAATAATAATGCAGCAATCCCACTTGAAGCCACATTTAAAACAATTTCACCCTTTGATCTCAAAGCTGCCGACAACGTTTTCCAAATAAACGTTTTCCCTGTACCCCCGTACCCATATACAAAGAACAGTCCACCCTTTTTCTCTTCAATGGATTCCATAATAGTCTTGTACACTTCACTTTGTTGCTCATTCAAACTCTCCATGCATTTTTCATGTTGTTCGCGCATTTCAACATGATCATACTGCAACTCGTCATAAATAAGCCTGTTTTGAAACATGGTTGCGTTACTACAATTAGGGAATGACATTGATGGATAGTCCCTTAGGCTTCTTCCCCGAATCCTTAACATTGTCTCTATTTCAAGCAATGCATAATTCTTGATTTCATCTTCCGTTAACATTAACTCTACAATAAAGAATATAACATTTAATTGTACAATTCTTATAATTTAGCAAATTTAGCAAATTATAAACAAAAATGTAGTTACAAATAAATAAATTGTAATTTCTTTATAACCTGGATGTAGCAATGCTCGTCGTTATCTGTGAAGAATGTCATCAGACATAAATTTCCAACATTTCTCAAAAACGTATTCAGGTCTACTCATTGTATCTGCTAGTAACAATATGACAAATAGAACTCTCAGTCCCAATGCAGAAGCCCAAAAACTACTTTCGTAAAACCTTCGACGTACTCTCGATCGTCGTCCAACAAATCCAATGCGTAACATGTGTCACGATATGATTCATAACAAACCCCATCAACGGTTCGTAAATCGGTGAAAGACATAGGACCGCGCTTCAAATTTAGGATACATCGCAAATGATAAGATTCTCCTGATCCTGGAGGTACATATGTGACTCGACCCAAAGAAAACCCCCTTTTCCGAGAAACAAATTCCCTTTTTGCTGGCTTCCAAACAAACTTCTGAGGAAATTCAGCGTAAGTTAAATTTTTAGCTTCCGCGTACAATTCATTGGCCCTCATCCATGCTAGAAACATACTTTGTTTAACAGATTCACGTTGTACAACATCGGTCATTGCAGCATCGTCTTCAAAATATACATACTGCTCATCAGGGAAGTGAAAACTCAAACGCTCAACCGATGGATTCTTATATTGTATCTCAAACCCTAATATTCGCCACATCGCCTCACATGGCGAAATGTATCGGCAATCATAGTACAACTTTATTTCATCCACGGGCTTTTCTGAATCATCCTTATTCGTGGTCTCATAAAATGCAACTGTGACACGATCATGACCTTTATTCATATATTTGAAAAGATACTTGATAGACCTTGATTGGTTACACCACTCCACATTAAGGCGAGCCCCATATTTCATCAACAAATATCTATTGTGAGGTACAACATATCTGTTGTCAAGTGCAACACGGTTCTTCACAATCGTTTTCCCATTATCCCGCCTCATGTACTTAGGATAACCTTCTTCGTCAATGTTAGTTTGTACATTGAAATTCTTTAAGAAGTGCTTAGAACATTTAGAATGAACCATGCACGGAGCGTTTTTTGCATCAGTGCCACACGGTCCATGCATCATATGCATTCGCACAACATGAAAATAATCAAGATCACTTAACTCATCAGGTATTTCAGCTGAAATAATGCGATCTATATCTACCGGAGTGGGAAATTTGTCTGCATTTCCCATGAACAACAATATATAAGCATGTGGGAGGCCACGCTTCTGAAACTCAATAGTGTAAACTACTGCATGAAACAATAGCAGACATTGTAATGAATTATAAATTATTATATAACACGAACAATTGTTTGATTAAACCATTAAACCAATTGGGATAGAGATATTGCAAACCTGCTCGAACATCACCAAAGATCTTATTTTGTCGGAGATCTTTGATCAATCCATCTAACTTCATTTTGAAGAGTCGACATATTATATCTGGTCGATCTTCACCATTCAAATTCCTTTCATAAAAGAACCTAACAATTTCCGGCCATTTTGGATTGCAAGTGAAAGTCAAGAAAAGATCTGGATATCCAGCCCATCGACATATGCCATTGCGTCTTGGTAGTTTTGAACCATATATCTGGCTCCTCCAACAAATGTCGGTGGTAGTACTATTCTCTTCCCTTGGGTAGAAGCATCTCATTCGCCACTCAATGACGCCTCTGAAAGACCTTTGTACATTTCACATCTTAATTGCTTTTGATGCAATCTTATATAAGTTAGTCTTGATGATTCAACCATTGTGTATCCGTCCACCACAAATTGTTGAAACAATCTTCTAGCTTTGAGGATAAATGATTTCTCACTCCCACGATCATGCAATTGGTATGCAATGAATTCGCGTATGCTAACACTTCGACGACCTTTAGTGCTATTAGTATTAGAATCTGAAAAACTTATATCCTCTCTATACCCATCTTCACCATAAGGAAATAGAAGTGGATACTGTAGCCCCAAATATGCAGGATTCAACTCATTAATTCGTTTCAAGACACCACCTTTGGTTTCCACTATTATGTCCCTCTGCCCCAAAGATTCATCAAAGTCCCCAACTATCAAAGCCGCCACTTCAGACACTGTGGGCAAATTGTATGTTCTAGCATCTCTAGTTCTCCGGCCTATTAACTTCAAGTTAACATTTGAATGTCCACATTGAACAATCTTATCTCTAACCATCCTAAAACACTTCACCAAAACATTATGTTGATCCAGCATCTGCCTGAGTGTAGAAACAATATCTTTATGCAAATTGTTCTTTCGTCGATCATCCCTAATTTGGCGAAAAGAGGGAAACTATATTGTTTAGCATGATAACATAATGACATATTGAAAATGATAAAATTTTATACTGTATCAGTGTATTACTCCACTGAGGTGAGACGATTAGCATCTTCATGCAGCGTGTCATAGATATACAATTGGGCAAATTTGGGGGTATTGCCTTCCTCAGGCAACAAACTCCCAATTCGATGATAACTTGGACCACTCAGTTTAAAAATTGGAGGTGACCCACCTTTATTGATTGTTTGATCCACCCTTCCGCCCATTGATGTGAAAGAAAACATACTATTGTATGATCGAACATTGTCTTGGAAGTGTTTTGATTTTGGATCTGTGCCATTTATCAAATCACACAATTCTTTTGGAGGCTCTTTCTGAGGTGCTAGTTTGATCTTCCCTTGGCTGCAACTTACAGAATATGTAGGCTTTGTTTTAGTAGAACTACGCAGCGTTCTTTCATCGTACCAAAACAATGTCCCGCAATGTTCACAATTATTACTTATATCACCAAGGTCACAATATTCACTGGTGATTATATCTAAAAAAGTAACACAATAGTAAGTATTAAGTCATTAGCATGCGTGCGCAAATTGATCGCCTTATTTTCTCACCTTCACCAACATTTATTTCTGATGGAAATTCATCCTCAGCGTCAGGAATAGCAACAACACGTTCTATTTCACAAAGGTCGGATATGTCCTTGACATTTGGTGTGATAACATTTACTGAAGACTTAAACGGGAGCTGCAATACTGCAATTGTAAATTTAAAATAGTAAATGGGCATATTTGCACACACACACACACACACACATATATATATACACACATTATATTGAATTAAGAGGATAAAATGATTGATATAATATAATCCACGCGTATTAAATTCACTATTTATATTACATTATAACGTTCCTCATTGAAAAGATTTCAAAAAATATTAATTGTTGATTACATGTAATTACATTTCATATAAAACTTTTTATATATAATTGGGGTATTTTAATAATCTCTAATAACTGATATTATGCAGCTCATAAATATACTTTATTCTTAAACCCAACATTTTTTAACAGGACAAAATTAATAAGAACAAATACAAAATCAACCAAAATGCTAAATACCATTTGTTCGGTCTGCTAAAATGTTAGAGATTCCTTCTTTTGCAATTTCTCTTGTGCATTTAGAACCGGAACCCACTCTCAGCAGTCGGGAAGGAGGCTGAGTATCGACCCTACAATCAACGTTTCCTGCTCAATAAAACCAAAAAAAGTCAAATGCATTGATTTTTGATTATAAATTATAAATTATAAATTATAATTACAAACAAAAACAATTTCATTTAAATAAGACATAACATATGCATGCTTGGAGTACTTATGTTACATGCTTCGAAGTTTGGTCTCTACCACATTTATACTCCATATATACATGTTTGTGTAGATATAGTTTCACTATTTTAATATAATAAATTAAAATTAAAAATTAAATTTATAATTTGTATAAATTTTAAATTTGAATTTATAAATTTTAAATTTTATAAATTAAAAATTCAAATTATAGATTGAAAATTCAAATTTTAAAATTTATTAAAATTTAATATTTAAAATTTAAAATTTAAATTTTTAAATATTACATTTTTTATTTTTAAAATTAAAATTAAAATTAAAATTAAATTAAAATTAAATTAAAATCTAAACAACATAACAATACCAGACGATCATGCTAAAGAGCTTGAATTGGACACCCAAGCTTAGCCAATTACGACATAACATCCATAATCTCTAATAACTAATATATGCAGCTCATAAATATACTTTATTCTTAAACCCAACATTTTTTAATAGGACAAAATTAATAAGAACAAATACAATATCAACCAAAATGCTAAATACCATTTGTTCGGTCTGCTAAAATGTTAGTGATGGAGTATATGGGTCTGAGCCCCCGGACCCACATACTCGGAAGAACAGAAAGCACAAGACAACAGAGTGGCGCCCTCGTCGGCCAAGACGCCCCCGTCGGCCGAAAAGGGGCCAACTCGGATTATGGTCCTGAGTCTAAGGAACCCGGGTGCCCTCGTCAGCCGTGCCCTCATCGGCCGTGCCCTCGTCGGCCACGCCCTCGTCGGCCACGAAGACCTCCCAGAATCGGATTTTATACTTATTCATTTGTACAGCCCATTAGTGGCTTTGTATTCGGCCCAGTAGCGGTCCAGTTGTAAATGGGCCTCCCAAGCCCAAGACTTGGGAGCCCAACCCTAATTTTCTCTATAAATACTCTCCTTGGGAGTAGTTATAGGGGTTACAAATTCATTCTATTGAAGCATATTATTGCACTTCTCTCTCTAGCTCTCACTTCTCTCTAGATATACTCTATCATTTGGTGCTCTCGTTGAGAGCTAGAACAATCAAGTTAGCACCCTTCGTCGCTACCAAGCACAGCTAACCACTGATCATGGGGAGAACTAAGTCAAACCGCAACCTCGTCAGCAAAGCCATCCCTGAGGACCAAGAGCCCAGGGAGCACGATGAGGACGCCACGGCCGACCAGGTCGGCGGAGGGGACCTCTTCCAGGAGGCCTTCAACCTCACGACGGACCTCCGCAACCAACTCAACGGCGGAGTCCCCGACGCCCGCATCGGCTTGGACAAGAAACGAGCTGAGAAGACGGACCATGCCCCGGCCCAGCCTATGGCCGCGGCCTCTCCGTCCGTGGATCCGCAGGTCCAGGCCGCGCTACCGGTCATCATCGCCAGCCTGGCTCAGAACCCCACCGTCCTCAGCGCACTCTTGCCAAGGACCGGGGGAAACGTCACTCCACCTCCTCATCCCCAACCGTTGGCCGTCCAGATAGGCAACAATGAGGGGGTTATGGCCCAGGACACGGCGTCGTCCCACTCCCACCTTGCTTCCCCTCTTCGGCCCGGGCAGACCCCAGCGCGTGGAAAAGCCTCTGCCTTCAATAGGCTAGGTGACACGCGCCGTCGTCCGGTTTCGGAGAGGATGGCGGGACGGATTGGTGATCCTCGTCCTGGCTCACCAAGGGAAAGCTTGGGGTCTGTGTCCCGGACAGCGGACCAGCCCCGCCCAGACAAGGGCAAGGGGAAGTTGCACGAGGATGACGTGCATCACCAGATCAACGCGGCTCACAACGAGCGCCTGAGGAACCAGCCGGGCGCCGCCGCGGCCGACAGGGACCCCCGGGACGAGGTCATCGCCCAACTGGAAAGGAGGCTGGCTCAGATGGAGGCCAAGCAGTCGGCCAACATCCCTACGGCCGGCGCCTCCAACGACCCCGGCCTCAACGCGCTCATGAACATGGTCAGCGCCCTGGAGAGGGAGCTGGCCGAAGGGCGAGGTGACCCCATCATCCAGGTCAGGACCAGGACCCCTTTCACCAACAGGGTCCTCTCGGCCCCCATCCCGGAGAAGTACAGGGGGAACGCCATCAAGTCCTACGATGGCCGATCAGACCCCCAGGAGCACTTCAGCCGTTACCAGAACAACATGCTGATGGTGAATGCGTCCGACGAATACCTCTGCCGTTGGTTCCTCTCTACTCTCGAGGGGCCAGCGTACGAGTGGTTCAACGGGCTCCCAGAAGGAAGCATCGACTCATGGCAGGATCTCGCCCAGCGCTTCCTCACTCACTTTGCCGGGAGGAAGCGCGCGAAGAAGTATTTCACCCACCTCCTCTCCGTCAAACAGCAACACGAGGAGTCCCTCCGATCCTTCATTGATCGATGGACGAGGGAGACCGAGGAGGTCGAGGGGGCCGATGAGCGCACCCTCCTCGCCTTGTATCAGGGAGCCCTCCGCAGCTCCCCGTACGCTAGGAGCCTTATCACCGACCCCCCGAGGTCGTACTCCAAGGCGCTCCAGCGCGGCGGCTTGTACGCCGACGCCGACGAGCTCCATAATCACAAGAAAGAGGGGGGCCATCCCTCCAAGAAGACAAATCCTTCGCCGGCCCCGGGCCCATCCCCGGCCGGCCAGGGTGCCAGGGCCGTCACGGCTCTGGTGGACAGAGTAAGAAAGACCGCCACTGGCGGCCGAGGTTGGAACGGCCGGGGGTAACCCTCACCCACCCGGTCGGCACCATGCTCGATTATGCCGAGAAGCACGGCCTCATCGAGCAGGCTCCTCGGCCGGCCGAGGAGATCCTTGCCATCCAGCAGGGCGGTACGTACTGCCGGTTCCACAAGAACTCGTCGCACAACACCGACGATTGCATCACACTGAAGAAGGCCATCGAGCGCCTTATTCGCCAGGGGGAACTCTCCCAGTTTGTCAAAGGTGGCCCACGCAAGAACACTTGGGTAAACACCGGCAAACATGGGGGCGAACCCTCTGCGAAGAAGCGGGAGATTGGTAGGCTCAGCGACGACGAGGACTTCGAAGAGCCCCCGCCGAAGAAGAATCACATCCACCTCATCGTAGGTGGGAACACTGGGGGGGACTCCGCCACTCTGAGAAAGAAATGGGCCCAATCCCTTTACATTGGGGAGGTGTCCCACGTCCCCCCCAGCCGAAGAGGCAGCGAACGGAGGCGATCACCTTCACCGACAAGGATCTGCCTCCGGGTACAGAATCGCACAGGGACGCCCTCGTCATCCGATGTGAGATCGGTGACTCCATCATCCACCGTACTTACATCGATACGGGGAGCTCCGTCAACGTGATGTACCTGGACACCTTCAAGCAGCTGAAGCTGGACAGAGCTCTGCTGAAGCCGATCAAGACCCCGTTATCCGGCTTCACCGGGGACTCTATCGACGCCGAGGGCACGATAGTCCTCCCTGTGGAGGTCGGTGACGGCCCCCACCACGCCAAAATTGACATGGAGTTCATAGTGGTCAACCTCCAGTACGCCCACAACATGATCTTGGGCCGGCCAGCGCTGGAGGACTTGGAGGCCATCATCTCCATGAAGCACTTGTGCCTGAAGTTCCCCACCAACGATGGCATCGGCTACGCCAGAGGAAACCAGAGGATAGCCAGGGCATGCTACCTCAAACTGACGAGGCCGGCCGAGAGGGAAGGCCAGAGGATAGACACCATCACGGCCGCCGTCGCCATGGACGAGGAGAGACCACATGCGGAGCCGGCCGAGGAGGTCGAGGAAATTCCTCTGGATACCTCTAGACCGGAGCGGATTCTCAGAGTCGAAAAGCAACTCCCCTAGGACCAACGAGACGCCATCCTCCTCGTCCTACGGTCATACGCCGTTGTCTTCGCATGGGGCCCGGACGATATGCCAGGCATCAGCCGCCAGGTGATCACTCACCGGCTGACCGTCGATCCGGCCTCCGCGCCTGTCAAGCAGAAGCGGCGCTACTTATCCGCCGACAGGAGGGACTTCGTCAAAGGGGAGGTCGCCATGCTGCTATCAATCAAACACATTAAAGAGGTGAAGTACCCGACATGGTTGGCCAACGTCGTCCTCGCCCAGAAACCGCCGACATTCAGAATGTGTGTTGACTACACTGACCTGAACAAGGCGTGCCCCATGGACCCGTTCCCTCTCCCCAACATTGATCAGCTGGTGGACGAGACGGCGGGATGCGAGTTGATGTCGTTCCTCGATGCTTTCAGAGGGTACCACCAAATCTCCATGTATGAAGATGACGCTGAGAAGACGGCATTCATGACCCCAGAGGGAATCTTTTGCTACCTCGTCATGGCCTTCGGACTCAAAAACTCCGGCGCCACCTACACTAGGATGGTGGCCAAGATCTTCAGAGCGGTCCCTGGCCGGACGATGGAGGCGTACGTCGACGACATGATCGTCAAGAGCAGGCAGGCCACCTCCCACGCCGACGACCTCCGGGAAATCTTTGAAATAATGAAGGAGTTCAGGCTCCGCCTTAACCCCAAGAAGTGCGCCTTCGGCGTCCAGGGCGACAAGTTCCTTGGCTACATGGTCAGCCGGAGAGGCATCGAGATAAACCCAGAGAAGACGCAGGCTATCATCAACATGGAGCCGCCCCGCAACGTCAAGGAGGTACAATGACTGACGGGGCGCCTGGCGGCCTTAAACCGGTTCCTCTCCAGGTCAGCCGAGAGGGCACTCCCCTTCTTCCAGATCATGCGTAAAGCCAACAGCTTCAAGTGGACGACGGAGTGCCAGGAGGCATTCGACGAATTGAAAAAGTACTTGTCGTCCCCACCCGTGCTCTCCAAGCCCAGAGCCGGCGAAACCCTCTTCTTGTACTTAGGGGTGAGCACGTCGGCCATCAGCTCCGTGCTCATCCGTGAGGACGAAGGGGTGCAGAAGGCCATCTTCTACATCAGCAAGACACTCAGGGAGGCCGAGCTCAGGTACTCCCCCATTGAGAAGACGGTGCTGGCCATCGTCCACACGGTGAAGAAGCTGGGGCACTACTTCCAGGCCCACGCCGTCCACGTACTGACCCAGCAGCCTCTCGGCGCACTCATGAGGAGCCCCACCAGCTCCTCTAGGATGGTGAAATGGGCAATTTTCCTCAGCCAATTTCAAATTAAGATCAAGCCAAGGCCATCCATCAAAGGGCAAGCCTTGGCCGACTTCGTCATCGAATGCACAGCAAGGGAGACGGCCGTCGCCAACCCCGGGCCGGAGCAGGACGATACATGGACCCTGTTCACTGACGGCTCATCGGCCGCGAAATCATGCGGCGGCGTCGTCGTCCTCATATCCCCTGAAGGATTCAGAGCTTACTATGCCATCCGCTTCAACTTCAGGGTATCCAACAACGAAGCCGAGTATGAGGCCCTCCTCAGCGGTCTCAGACTCGCCGCCGGCCTCAAGGCCAAGCACTTCAAAATCAAGTGCGACTCCAAACTGGTAGTGGGCCAGGTGGAGGGATCGTACGAAGCAAAGGAAGGCCGAATGAAGCAGTACAAACAAGCGGCGGAGGAGTTGCTGAAAGCGTTTGAAACCCACGAGATCACTCAGATCCCCAGGGCCGAGAACGCCGAAGCCGACATCCTCTCCAAGCTCAGCTCGGACACCCCGGAGCACATCTCCCAATTGGCCAAGATCGAGGAGTTGAGCATGTCCAGCATCCATGCCAGCCCCGTCTTGTGCGTCCAACAGCGACCAGAGGACTGGATCTCCGACATCGCCACCTTCATCACAACGGGGGAGCTGCCCCCGGACGAGGAGAGGGCCAAACTTGCCAAACTCAGGGCCCCAAGCTACACCATCGAAGATGGCAAACTCTACAAACGGTCCTATAATGGCACTCTCCTCCGATGCCTGCACCAGGACGAGGCAGACACCGCCATGGAAGAAGTTCATTGTGGCGTCTGCTCCTCACACCAGGGCCCTTTCAGCATGTCCCGGCGTCTCGTCGTCCAGGGCTTCTTCTGGCCGACGATGGCACGCGACTACGCTGACCTGGCCAGGAAGTGCACCACATGCCAGGTACTCCAGAAGGCCCCTGGTCGGCCAGCTGTCAACTACGCCCCCGTCAGCACCGCAATTCCATTCTCCAGATGGGGGATTGACCTGGTCGGCCCCCTGCCCAGAGCCGCCGGGAATAACCGCTACATCATCATCTCCGTCGACTACTTCACCAAGTGGGTCGAGGCGAAGCCCTTGGCCAGCATCACGGGGGCCAGATGCCAAAAATTTGTTTACAAGAACATCATCACACGCTTTGGCGTCCCCCAGGAGATTATATCAGACAACGGCACCCAATTCGAGGCAGCCCCTTTCCAAGAGCTCCTCCGGGAGTTTGGGGTAAAACATCGTTTCTCCTCCGTTGCCTACCCTCAGGGCAACGGGCAGGTCGAGAACGCCAACAGAACAATTATGGAGGGGCTGAAGAAGAAGCTCCAGGCCGCAGGAGGTAGTTGGGTCGACGAGCTCCCCAACATCCTGTGGTGCTACAGAACCACGCCGAGGAGGGCGACAGGTGAAACGCCTTTCGCCCTATGCTACAGCTTCGAGGCAAAGGCACCCACGGAAGTTGCCATCCCCAGCCGACGGGTGGAACAATACGAGCCTAACGCCAATGAGGAAAGCATGAAGATTGACCTGCACCTGGTCGATGAGAGGCGTGAGCAAGCTTACGTCCGAGCAGAGAACTACCGGCGTCAAGTAAAATCATACTATGACGCCAAGGTACGTTCCCGGGAATTTCAGGTGGGGGACTACGTCCTCCGCCGAAGGGAAGCAAGCCAGCCGACAGAGGGTGGCAAGCTAGCATTGAAGTACGAAGGGCCCTACATCGTCAGTGCCGTGGTCAAACCCGGCACCTACAAGCTTAAACGCCCAAATGGGTCCAATGTACCACGAACATGGAATGTACACCATCTGGTGAAGTTTTATCAGTAATCCGAAGAAGGTGTAGACGGCGAAGCCCTCACCCCTTAACGGGTTACTGATTGAACGCCACCCTCGGCCTTGAGCCACTTATGAATAAAATCATGTTCTGATTTTTTCTCTGGAATTCAAAGTAAAACATTAGCAGGTGCCCCCGTCGGCCACCTTAGAGCGAAAAGCTCAGGCATGGCCGACATGGCCCCTTGCATTTGCAGCCTACGAGCGACAAGCTCCGGCACTCCATTGTATTTTGTATCAGCGAAGGGCTCAGGCCTAGCTGAGAGAGCACATCGTCCTGGCCCCGTAAGCCTAGAAGTGAAACGCTCAGGTATGGCCGACGATGTCCCCAGGACGAGGGGCCCGCAAACGGCCCACGTCTTGAAACGGGAAGCTCACCGCGTCGTCCACACGCCAGATCGCAGGACGACAGGCCTGAAATCATGGCCGAGGTGACAAAATCCCAAAACTCAGGGATGGGCAACGACAGCCGTTGGAAACCGACCAAAAGTCTAGCCCGCGTCATAAATAGGCGACGGGACCAAAAAAAATATATATATATATATACATGGGAAAAAGAGGGAAGCCGACGGCCGCGCAGACTAGCCGGCCTCGAGCAATGAAAAAATAAAATCCCCACAACTCAGGCCCAACTAGGCCAAGTACATATCAGTTGGACACAAGTGTAGTACCACTGACGGGTAACATGGACGACACGTCCACACACTACAAGGAAATGACCAAGGCCGAAACACACGCCTATAAAACCCTAACCGCATCGGTTGGGTGACACGCGAGAGGTGACCTTCATCGGCCACAGTCCTTTGAAACACCAACGCTTGGTATGAAACAAAAAATCACAAACCTGAGGATGACCAGGACGAAGCGGGCACTTATCACCCGCGGAATGATCAAGCAATCAAGAAACAACCTCTACTTGCCACAACACCTCGGATGGCCGACGCAGGCACTGGAACCAAGGCTGTTGTTTAAGCGCAAGTCCTTTGGGAATTCATTCAAGTGTTTACCAAACACTTAGAAAAAATCCTGGGAAATAGAGGGTTCCTCAACAAGGAACCATGGCTGGCCGACGAAGGTAGGACCATCTCCTTGGAAAGCCATTCCTCATCCAGCACCCTCATCGGCCACAAGCCGGACCTTGGCCGAAAGCGGTACCGCAAAGAAGTAAATGCCTAACCTTTATACTTAGAAAATTATCTAAGTACTCAAATGAAGGAACTATAGCCGTAGCGGGTACCAGTATACTCCAAGGCCGTTAGCTACCTACACCTCTGCATGTGTACTTAGAAGAATTCTAAATTCAAAATATCAAGGTAAAGGCGCCCTTATCGGCCACAACACAAAGGATACAGGCCGACAGCGACACAGGTTCAAACACTTGGGGAAATCTCTCAGAGCATTTGTCAACAATGACAAACCCAACGACAGGACGATGAGAACACTCAGCCACTTGAAGTTAGACACTTGAAAAAATTCTAACAAAAGAGAAGAAATCCAACGCCTGGACGGAGCGGACACCACGGTCAAGGCCGAAGGGAAAGCACCTAAGTGAACCCAAAAACACTTAGGAAATTTTTGAAAAAATCCTAAGTGTTATGACATTACATCAACACCGGACGGGCCGACAAAACCACCGGGCTGAAGAGAAGGCACTTAAAAGGATCCAAAACACTTGGGAAATTTTGGAAAAAATTCCTAAGTGTTATGATAGTAGAGAAATGACGGCTAGGCCGAGCAGGCCACTAGGCCGGAAAGACAGCAACTACGTGGAGCCAAAACACTTAGGAAATTTTTGAAACAATTCCTAAGTGTTATGATAGTAAAGCAAAGATGAACAGGCCGACCAGGCCACCGGATAGGGAGGCCGACCTCACGGACGTAACGGACACTCGCGGGTGACCCAAGTTATGACCTTGACACTTAAACAAATTTCAGAATTGAAACGACAAATAGCAAACAAGCATACAAGGGATTCAAAGCCGATAAGGACAGCAAAATATGTCATTTATATTCAGTTCAATACAAAGGTGGGCTCTTCGGCCATTACATCAGTTTGGGCAAAAAACTGAAAAACTAACTACAAAGGAATAGCCGATCAGGCCTCTGGGGGACCTCCATCTGCGGCTGGCTCTTCGGCCTCGTCGGCTCCCTCTTCAGCCTCAGTTTCCTGGCCGGCAGGGGCTGCAGCGCTGGTGGCATCGTCCAAAAAATCAAATTCAGTATAATCCGGCTCGCCGAGGCCGGAGCTTTCAATGGGGGACTCACGCTCCGACAAGGGAAGCTTGGCCTGCTCTTCTGGATCCTTCATCAGCTTCGGCAGCTTCAGGTTCCGTCTAGCCCACCCAGACGTATAGTTCATGGCCTTCAAAGCACGAGAGAGCCGCCGACACAGGAGCCTTTGCATCCGCTCCTGGCCCATGTTATAATACACAAACATCTCTCGGCTGAAATACTCCTGGCCGGTGGGGGAGTTCATCCCCCAACTCTCAAGCCTGGCGGCCACCACCCCGTAGCACCAGGGAAGCCTCTCATCGGCCTTCCACCCCTCGGCCAGGAACTTCTCCACGGCCTCATCAGCAGCCCTCACAACGGCGGCCTCGGCCTCAGTCTTCGCCTTCACGGCCTCCTCACTCTTGCACCGCTCGGCCTCCAGCGCCCTTTGGGACTCCTCAAGCTCCCTTTTGCTCTCCTCGAGCTTGGCCAGGGCATCGTCCCTGGCTGCGGCGGCTTCATCGGCCCTTGCCTGCAACGCCCTGGCATCCTCCCGGAGCCGATCTAGGCAAGCTACCGCCTCGTCGGCCGAGGCAGCCTTCTGCTCCAGCTCCTTCAGACGAGCTATCTCTCGGTACTGCCTTTTATGGCTCTCCATGAGCATAAAGGCACTCTGCAGAAACAAGGGAAACAAAAGTCAGGCAAATGATTCTACACGGACGACGAGAAAAACGACACTTACGAAGGAAAGTAACTTACTTGGACGAGGAGGTCCATGCCGCCCTCGTAAATCTTAACGTCCCCGAGCTTCTTCAAGTAAGCCCGATCTTTGGCCGGCATGGCCTGGGCCAGGACGTCGTGGCCAAGGACGACATCATCGAACACACCCCCGCTGACGGGGTATTCTACCATCTTCTGGTAGGTGGCACCGGCTATCTCCTTGCCGGCCCTCTTCGTCCGCGGTTCCTGGACGAGAGGAAGCGATGGGGAAGCATTGCCAGCAACAGTCAGGTCCACGACGGGACCACCATCGTCCACGCTGGGAACAGCCAGAGTATCGGCCTCGGTAGCCGGGGAAGGAGAAGGTGCCCTCTTCGTCTTCTTGGAGACGTTCAGGCCGGCCTCAGTTAATTTCTTCTGGCCGTCAGTGGCCGGCCTCTTCTTCTTCGATTGGGCAGGCCTTGGGGGCGCATCAGTAGTAGCCCCACTCCCACCGGCCGCGACACGTCTGGCCGCCTCGGCCGCTTTAGCAGCCAGCTCCTCGGCCGCTTTGGCCTTGGCAATAGCCATTATGGAACGCCGGTCCATGGCAAAATCTACAAAGGAAAAACATAACAGATTAGTAAGGCAAAGGACAAAACATAAAGACAGAAAGCCGAAGAAAGAATTACCATCGGCCTCAGCAGGAATGCCCAAATCCGGGCCGTCGACCTCTTCAAAGGTGGTGTTCATCCTCGGCCAGAGTTGGAGGTCATCCTCCTTGTCACCATAGACATGGTACCTCAAGAAGCCGAGGGCGGCCATCTTGTATTCAGTAATGTAATCCTTCACGCTCCTCGGCCCCCCCTTCCAAGAAAGCCTCCACCTGAGCGTCCAAAATAGAGCTCTTCGGCGGGTCGTGCAGGTTAAACCTCCCGGTGTGGCCGAGGGAGGGAAACTCGGTGCCACTCTCACCAATGGACACAAACACGAACTTGCTCTTCTACCCATGAATGGACGTAGGCAAATCCGTGAAGCTCCTCTTCTTCGGTAGCTGTTGAAGAGTAGCATAGGCTGCACAGTTCTTATGGATTCCTCGGCCGATCTGGTACAGATTCATGAATAGTGCCGTTGTCGGCCTGTAGCCCAACTCCTCACACCGGAGCAAAAACCCCACCATCAAGGAGTAGCTGTTCGGCGTCAGCAGGGCCGGAGGAAGCCCTACCATGTCCAGGTAATCAGTAACGAAAGGGTGAAGGGGGAACCTCAACCCCTTAGCAAAACTCATCGGGTATACTCCAAAGTATCCCGGTGGTGGAAGAAGAACATGGTCCGTCGGCCTGGGTGCCCTAACCCGCCCGAACGGCCCCACGTACATCTGGGCAACAAGATAGTCGGCCGCACTGCTCTCCGGCTTGATCAGGTAGATGTTTGTGAGATCCAGGTAGGAGATGCCCGGCCCACTCTTCGGCCTCCTCACTCTCTTCGGCTTAGCGGCTCCCTTAACGGCGGACACCGGCCTCGGGCACGGAATGACAGCAGAAGTGGACGCCCCGTCCACCACTCGGGACGCACCTACGTCCTCACCTTTTGAAGAGGAGGCAGACTTCTCGTCCTCGCCTTCCTCGTCCACTGGCTCTTCGGATTTGTAGGGACTTAAATGCTCTATCTCCTCCTCGAACTCCTCGAGCACCTCGTAGTCAAGTGACCTCGTGGAGGGCTGGTCGTCGTAGGGGGTAGTAGTCTTCGTTCAAGCTCTTCATAACTACTACTACGGGCCTAAGGAGACTAACTTAAGATCTAAGGGTGTTCAAACGCCTAACACTAGAACAATAGTCTAGGAAGCAAAATATGAAAAGTGAGGAAGATCGCGATGAACACTAACCTTGAACAACGAAGAACACGAAGAACAAGCTTGGGAGTTTATCTCTCTAGAAAAATGGCCAGCACTTCGACAATTCAGAATGCAAATGTGGTTTCTCGTCGGAGGGGGAGGGGTATTTATAGAACCCCCCACCCAACGGTCACTACACGTGGCACCCTCCCAATGGCCACACCAACGGCCACCAATGGGGGGCCACCACATCACCAACGGGCCAATCTACATATCCAGAGCCCAATGCCGGATCAGACTCTACGGCCCACACGCTTACCGGCTTTACAAATGCCAGCAAGCGCCCGCAACGTCCCACTTGCTCACCAAACAATAAGGAGACGGCAACGGCCAGGAACGTAACGGCCACAGGACCAAAGGAAACAAGAGCCCACAAGCCATCGGCTCCTCGCCATGACCCTTGATGATAACTCTCTACAAGCGATCTGCGCACAAGGGTTCTCCCACAGGGTTACCTTGGCCAGAAAATCGCCATGAGGGTTGGATTCAGGGGGACTACGGAGAGGCCGCTTCGGCCATGGACTCAAGCAACTCCTTCACCCCTCACACTCTTCGGCCTGAAGCAGTGGGGGACCGGGGGACTACACCGGCCTCAACAAAACAAAGAGGAACAATGCAAAGAACATGAATGTAACCACAAAGCATGGCCACATCGTCCACGCATCACGATGGACACACCGGCCAGAGTCACATGACATCATCAACAACGGCCAAAAGGAGTGCGCGAGCACCCTCATCGGCCACCCAAAGGAAAGGACGCCATCGTCCTCAAAGCAAGGAACAACCTCAACGGCCTCAACAGCCCAAACATAAACCTCAACCACCAACGTCCAGGAAAGGGAAAGCGTGCCTTCAACGGCCGCCATTGAAACAAGACACTCATCATCCTAAAGTGAACACATTTAAGGAAACAACGGCCTCCCCGCCCACAGCGAGGAACAGGTAACGGCCAAAGCACAGAACAGGATCATCAAAGAGGAAACAACGCCAACGCCGCAACGGCTAATAGCCCGGGGATGCCCGCATCGGCCAAAAGCACTAAAGCACAGGAATCTACTCTCCTTCACTTCGTCTACGTCTCAGCTTAGAGAGTGGGGGACTCCTGATGGAGTATATGGGTCTGAGCCCCCGGACCCACATACTCGGAAGAACAGAAAGCACAAGACAACAGAGTGGCGCCCTCGTCGGCCAAGACGCCCCCGTCGGCCGAAAAGGGGCCAACTCGGATTATGGTCCTGAGTCCAAGGAACCCGGGTGCCCTCGTCGGCCGTGCCCTCGTCGGCCACGCCCTCGTCGGCCACGAAGACCTCCCAGAATCGGATTTTATACTTATTCATTTGTACAGCCCATTAGTGGCTTTGTATTCGGCCCAGTAGCGGTCCAGTTGTAAATGGGCCTCCCAAGCCCAAGACTTGGGAGCCCAACCCTAATTTTCTCTATAAATACTCCCCTTGGGACTAGTTATAGGGGTTACAAATTCATTCTATTGAAGCATATTATTGCACTTCTCTCTCTAGCTCTCACTTCTCTCTAGATATACTCTATCAGTTAGAGATTCCTTCTTTTGCAATTTCTCTTGTGCATTTAGAACCGGAACCCACTCTCAGCAGTCGGGAAGGAGGCTGAGTATCGACCCTACAGTCAACGTTTTCTGCTCAATAAAACCAAAAAAAGTCAAATGCATTGATTTTTGATTATAAATTATTATAAATTATAAATTATAATTTATAAATTATAAATTATAAATTATAATTACAGACAAAAAAAAAATATTGGCCCGGCCCGGACCCGAACCGGCCGGGCCGGTTCACCTTTTGAACGGCCCGAGCCCGAACCGCTATCCCACCGGGCCGGTTGGCCCGAACCGGGCCCGGAATCGGTTAACCAGGCCGGGCCGCGCCCGCACAGTAGCGGGCCAGTCCGGTTCCAGGCCGGTTGGCCCGGTCCTAGTCCACCCCTACTGATGGAGTACATGGGCCTAAGCCCCAGGACCCACATACTCAGAAGAACAGAAAGCACAGCCACCACGGGGTGCCCTTGTCGGCCAGAAGGCTCTCGACGGCCAGAGAGGGACCAACTCAGAATATGGCCCTGAAGCCAGGGAACCAGAGTGTACTCGTCGGCCACGCCCTCGTCGGCCGCGCCCTCGTCGGCCGCGCCCTCGTCGGCCGCGCCCCTGTCGGCCGCGCCCTCGTCGGCCACGGAAGTCTCACAGAACCGGATTTTTTACTTATTCATTTGTATAGCCCATTTGTGGCTTTGTATTCGGCCCAATAGCGGTCCAGTTGTATATGGGTCTCCCAAGCCCAAGGCCTGGGAGCCCAGCCCGTATTTCCCCTATAAATACTTCCTCTGGAGGTAGTTATCAGGGTGACAAATAATTCTATTGAGGCATATATTGCACTTCTCTCTCTAGCTCTCACTTCTCTCTAGACAATTACTCTATCATTTGGTGCTCTCGTTGAGAGCTAGAACAATCAAGTTAGCACCCTTCGTCGCTACCAAGCAAAGCTAACCACTGATCATGGGAAGAACTAAGTCAAACCGCAACCTCGTCAGCAAGGCCATCCCTGAGGACCAGGAGGCCAGGGAGCACGAGGAGGATGCTACGGCCGACCAGGTCGGCGGAGGGGACGTCTTCCAGGAGGCCATCAACCTCACGACGGACCTCCGCAACCAACTCAACGGCGGAGCCCCTGATGCCCGCATCGGCTTGGACAAGAAACGAGCTGAGAAGACAGACCACGCCCCGGCCCAGCCTATGGCCGCGGCCTCTCCGTCTGTGGATCCGCAGGTCCAGGCCGCACTGTCGGTCATCATCGCCAGCTTGGCCCAGAACCCCACCGTCCTCAGCGCTCTCTTGCCAAGGACCGGGGGGAACGTCACTCCACCTCCTCAGCCCCAACCGCTGGCCTTCCAGATAGGCAACGATGAAGGTGTGATGGCCCAGGACACGACGTCGTCCCACTCCCACCCCGCTTCCCCCCTTCGGCCTGGGCAGACCCCAGCGCGTGGAAAAGCCTCTGCCTTCAATAGGCTAGGTGACACGCGCCGTCGTCCGGTTTCGGAGAGGATGGCAGGGCGGATTGTTGAGCGTCGGCCTGGCTCGCCAAGGGAAAGCTTGGGGTCTGTGTCCCAGACAGCGGACCAGCCCCGCCTGGACAAGGGCAAGGGGAAGTTGCACGAGGACGACGTGCGCCACTAGATCAATGCGGCCCACGACGAGCGCATGAGAAACTAGCAGGGCGCCGCTGCGGCCGCCAGGGACCCCCGGGACGAGGTCATCGCCCAGCTGGAAAGGAGGCTGGCTCAGATGGAGGCCAGGCAATCGGCCAACACCCCTACGGCTGGCGCCTCCAACGACCCCGGCCTCAACGCTCTTATGAACAAGGTCAGCGCCTTGGAGAGGGAGTTGGCCGAAGGGCGACGTGACCCCATCATCCAGGTCAGGACCAGGACCCCTTTCACCAACAGGGTGCTCTCGGCCCCCATCCCGGAAAAGTACAGGGGGAACACCATCAAGTCTTACGATGGCCGAACAGACCCCCAGGAGCACTTCAGCCGCTATCAGAACAACATGCTGATGGTGAACGCGTCGGATGAATATCTCTGCCGTTGGTTCCTCTCTACTCTTGAGGGGCCAGCGTATGAATGGTTCAACGCGCTCCCCGAAGGGAGTATTGACTCATGACAGGACCTTGCTCAACGCTTCCTCACCCACTTCGCCGGGAGGAAGCGCGCGAAGAAGTATTTCACCCACCTCCTCTCCATCAAGCAGCAACATGACGAGTCCCTCCGGTCGTTCATTGATCGGTGGACGAGGGAGACCGAGGAAGTCGAGGGGGGCGATGAGCGCACCCTCCTCGTCCTTTACCAGGGAGCCCTCCGCAGCTCCCCGTATGCCAGGAGCCTCATCACCGATCCTCCAAGGTCGTACGCAAAGGTGCTCCAACGCGGAAGCTTGTACGCCGACGCCGACGAGCTCCACAACCACAAGAAAGAGGGAGGCCATCCCTCCAAGAAGACAAATCCATTGCCGGCCCCGGGTCCATCCCCGGCCGGCCAGGGTGCCCAGGGCCGACACGGCTCTGGTGGACAAAGTAAGAAAGACCGCCAATGGCGGCCGAGGTTGGAACGGCCGGGGGTTGCCCTCACGCACCCGGTCGACACCATCCTCGACTATGCCGAGAAGCATGGCCTCATCGAGCAGGCTCCTCGGCCAGCCGAGGAGGTCCTTGCCATCGAGCAGGGCGGCACATACTGCCGGTTCCACAAGAACTCCTCGCACAACACCGACGACTGCATCACACTGAAGAAAGCCATCGAGCGCCTTATTCGTCAGGGGGAACTCTCCCAATTTGTTAAAGGTGGCCCACGCAAAAATACATGGGTAAACACCGGCAAACCTGGGGGCGAACCCTCTGCGAAGAAGCGGGAGACCGGCAAGCTCAGCGACGATGAGGACTTCGAAGAGCCCTTGCCGAAGAAGAACCATATTCACCTCATCGTAGGTGGGAATATTGGGGGGGACTCCGCCACCCAGAGAAAGAAATGGGCCCAATCTCTCTACATTGGAGAGGTGTCCCACGTTCCCCCCAGCCGAAGAAGCAACGAACGGAGGCGATCACCTTCACCGACAAGGATTTGCCTCCGGGTACGGAATCACATAGGGACGCCCTCGTCATCCGGTGTGAGATCGGTGACTCCATCATCCATTGCACTTACATCGATACAGGGAGCTCCGTCAACGTGATGTACCCGGATACCTTCAGGCAGCTGAAGCTGTACAGAGCTTTGCTGAAGCCGATCAAGACACCGTTGTCCGGCTTCACTTGGGACTCTATCGACGCCGAGGGTACGATAGTCCTTCCCGTGGAGGTCGGCGACGGCCCCCACCGCGCCAAAATTGACATGGAGTTCATGGTGGTCAACCTCCAGTGCGCCCACAACCTGATCTTAGGGCGGCCAGCACAGGAGGACTTGGAGGCCATCATCTCCATGAAGTACTTGTGTTTGAAGTTCCCCACCAATGCCGGCATCGGCTGCGCCAGAGGAAACCAGAGGATAGCCAGAGCGTGCTACCTTAAGCTAATGAGGCCGACCGAAAGGGAAGGACAGAGGATAGACACCATCACGGCAGCCGTTGCCAAAGACGAGGAGAGGCCACACGCTGAACCGGCCGAGTAGGTCGAGGAAGTCCCTCTGGATACCTCCCGGCCGGAGCGGGTTCTCAGAATCGGGAAGCAACTCCCACAGGACCAGCGGGACGCCATCCTCCTCGTACTACGGTCGTACGCCGTTATCTTCGCGTGGGGCCCGGACGATATGCCAGGCATCAGCCGCCAGGTGATCACTCACCGGCTGACCGTCGATCCGGCCTCCGCGCCCATCAAGCAGAAGCGGCGCTACTTATCCGCCGATAGGCGGGACTTCGTCAAAGGGGAGGTCGCCATGCTCCTCTCGATCAACCACATAAAAGAGGTGAAGTACCCGACGTGGCTAGCCAACGTCGTCCTCGCCCAAAAACCGCCGACATTCAGAATGTGTGTTGATTACACTGACCTGAACAAGGCGTGCCCCATGGACCCGTTCCCTCTCCCCAACATTGATCAGCTGGTGGACGAGACGGCGGGGTGCGAGTTGATGTCGTTCCTTGATGCTTTCAGAGGGTACCACCAAATTTCCATGCATGAAGATGACGCTGAGAAGACGGCATTCATGACCCCGGAGGGAATCTTTTGCTACCTCGTCATGGCCTTCGGACTCAAAAACTCCGGTGCCACGTACACTAGGATGGTGGCCAAAATCTTCAGAGCAGTCCTTGGCCGGACGATGGAGGCATACGTCGACGACATGATCGTCAAGAGCAGGCAGGCCTCTACCCATGCCGACGACCTCCGGGAAATATTTGAAATCATGTAGGAGTTCAGGCTCCGCCTCAACCCCAAGAAGTGCGCCTTCGGCGTCCAAGGCGGCAAGTTCCTCGGCTACATGGTCAGCCGGAGGGGCATCGAGATAAACCCGGAGAAGACACAGGCTATCATCAACATGGAGCCGCCCCGCAACGTCAAGGAAGTACAGCGACTGACGGGGCGCCTGGCGGCCCTGAACAATTTCCTCTCCAGGTCAGCCGAAAGGGCACTCCCCTTCTTCCAGATCATGCGTAAAGCCAACAGCTTCAAATGCGTCCCCACCCGTGCTCTCCAAGCCTAAAGCCGGCGAAACCCTCTTCTTATACTTAGGGGTGGGCACGTCGGCCATCAGCTCCGTGCTCATCCGTGAGGACGAAGGGGTGCAGAAGGCCATCTTCTACATTAGCAAAACACTCAGAGAGGCCGAGCTCAGGTACTCCCCCATTGAGAAGACGGTGCTGGCCATCGTCCATACGGTGAAGAAGCTGGGGCACTACTTCCAGGCCCATGTCGTCCATGTGCTGACCCAGCAGCCCCTTGGCGCGCTCATGAGGAGCCCCACTAGCTCCTCAAGGATGGTGAAATGGGCGATCTTCCTCAGCCATTTTCAGATTGAAATCAAGCCAAGGCCATCCATCAAAGGGCAAGCTTTGGCCGACTTCGTCACCGAATGCATGGCAAGGGAGACAGCCGCTACCGCCGCCGGGCCAGAGCCCGATGACACATGGATTCTCTTCACTGACGGCTCGTCGGCCGTGAAATCATGCGGCGGCGGCGTCATCCTCATATCCCCTGAAGGATTCAGAGCTTACTATGCCATCCGCTTCAATTTCAGGGTATCCAACAATGAAGCCGAGTATGAGGCCCTCCTCAGCGGCCTCAGACTCGCCGCCGGCCTCAGATCGACACATCAAAATCAGGTGCGACTCCAAGCTGGTAGTGGGCCAGGTTGAGGGTACGTACGAAGCAAAGGAAGGCCGGATGAAGCAGTACAAACAAGCACCGGAGGAGCTGCTGAAGGCGTTCGAAACCCACAAGATCACACAGACCCCAAGGGCCTAGAATGCCGAGGCCGACATCCTCTCCAAACTCAGCTCGGACACCCCAGAGCACATCTCCCAGCTAGCCAAGATAGAGGAGCTCAGCATGTCCAACATTCATGCCAGCCCCATCTTGTGCGTCCAACAGCGACCAGAGGACTGGATCTCCGACATCATCACCTTCATCACGACGGGGGAGCTGCCCCAGGACGAGGAGAGGGCCAGACTCGCCAAACTCAGGGCCCCAAGCTACACCATTGAAGATGTCAAACTCTACAAACGATCCTATAATGGCACTCTCCTCCGATGCCTGCACCAGGATGAGGCCGACGTAGCCATGGAAGAAGTTCATTGTGGTGTTTGCTCCTCACACCAGGGCCCTTTCAGCATGTCCCGACGTCTCGTCGTCCAGGGCTTCTTCTGGCTGACGATGGTGCGAGATTGTGCGGACCTAGCCAGGAAGTGTACCACGTGCCAGGTACTCCAGAAGGCCCCTGGTCGGCCAGCTGTCAACTACGCCCCCGTCAGCACTGCTATTCCGTTCTCGAGGTGGGGGATTGACCTAGTCGGCCCTCTGCCCAGAGCTGCCAGCAACAACCACTACATCATCGTCGCAGTCGACTACTTCACTAAGTGGGTCGAAGCGGAACCCTTGGCCAGCATCACGGGGGCCAGGTGTAAGAAGTTCGTTCACAAGAACATTCTCACCCGCTTTGGGGTCCCCCAAGAGATCATATCCGACAACGGCACCCAGTTTGAAGCGGCGCTTTTCCAAGAGCTCCTTCGAGAATGGGGGATAAAACACTGTTTCTCCTCCGTTGCCTACCCTCAAGGCAACGGGCAGGTTGAGAACGCCAATAGAACCATCATGGAAGGGCTGAAGAAGAACCTACAGGACGCAGGAGGGAGTTGGGTCGACGAACTCCCCAACATCCTGTGGTGCTATCGTACCACGCCAAGGAGGGCGACGGGTGAAACACCTTTTGCCCTGTGCTATGGCTTTGAAGCTAAGGCACCCACAGAGGTCACCATTCCCAGCCGACGCGTGGAGAAATATGACCCAGAAGATAATGAGGAAAACATGAAGATCGACCTTCACCTGGTCGAAGAAAGACGCGAGCAAGTATTCATCCGAGCAGAGAACTACCGGCGTCAAGTAAAATCATACTATGACGCCAAGGTACGTTCCCGAGAATTCCAAATGGGGGACTACGTCCTCCGCCGAAGGGAAGCAAGCCAGCCGACAGAAGGAGGCAAGTTAGTCTTGAAATATGAAGGTCCCTACATCGTCAGTGCCGTGGTGAAACCCGACACCTACAAGCTTAAACGCCCAAAAGGGACCAATGTACCATGAACGTGGAATGTACACCATTTGGTGAAGTTTTATCAATAATCCGAAGGAGGTGCAGCCGGCGAAGCCCTCACCCTTTGACGGGTTATTGATTGAACGCCACCCCCGACCTTGAGCCACTTTTGAATAAAAATCATGTTTCCTTTGATTTATTGGAGTTCGACTTGAACATGAACAAAGTGCCCTCATCGGCCACCTTAGAGCGAAAGGCTCAGGCATGGCCGATGTGGCGCTTTGCATCTGCAAACTTAGAGCGAAAAAGCTCGGGCATGCCCATTGTATTTTGTATCAGCAAAAGGTTTAGGCCAGCTGAGAGAGCACGTCGTATCGGCCCCTTAGAGCGAAATTGCTCAGGCAGGACCGACGACGTCCCCAGGACGACGGGCCCGCAAACGGCCTGCGTCTTGAAACGGGAAGTTCACCGCGTCGTTCACGCGCCTGATCGCAGGACGACAGGCCTGAAATCATGGCCGAGGTAACGAAATCCCAAAACTCAGGGATGGGCAACGACAGCCGTTGGAAACCAACCAAAAGTCTAGCCCGCGTCATAAATAGGCGACGGGACCCCCCCCTGAGATCACGGACGTTATAAACGAAGTCCGAACTGGCCGAAGGGCCATCGACCCCTTCGACCGAAGCCTGAAAGAAGGACACTCCTTGAAAAAAAAAAGAAAAAAAAGAGGGAAGCCGACGGCCGTGCGCACTTGACGGCCTCGAGCAGTAGAAATAAATCCCCACAAAACAGCCACATCTGGCTGAGTACATATCAGTTGAATACAAAGGTAAACATTACCAACAGGCAACGTGGACGAAGCGGCCGCACACCACAAGGAAATTGTCAAGGACGAAGCATACGCCTATAAAACCCTAACCAAAGTGGTTGGGTGACACGCGAGTGGTAACCTTCATCGGCCACAACCCCTTGAAGCACCATCACTTAGCACAAAACAAAATGGAATTACCAAGGACGAAGCGGGCACTAGAACACCCGCGCGAAAGTCAAAACACAAGGGCGGCAACCTCTACCGGCCACAAGACCCTTGCTGGCCGTCGAAAGGCGTTAAAACCTAAACGATGGTTTGGACTAAAAATCTCCAAAGGAAATTGACCAAATGAAGTCCAACACTTAGAGAAAATTCTAAGGAAAGCAAATGCAAAGGAAGAGGCAACACACCGGGCACCTTCATCGGCCAAAACGTTCAACTTGGTCGACGACGATACCACGCAGGGAAAATTACATGGCCTGGAAGTTGGGCAATCCCCTCACCGCATGGGCAGCCCCAAGACGAAGCGGACACTCAAGTACCTATGAGTGCCCGCATCGGCCTCACCAACGATCGGTAAGGTCTTGCTAACAAAGACAACGAAGGTGGCTGCTCAGGTTGCCAGTGGACTCCGAACATAAAGATCGAAGTTATGGCCGACAAAGGTACCAAGCAGAGAAGACTACAACTCTCGAACTCTTAGACGGAGGGGGCACCCAAAACAATTGAGGGCCCCTCTTCGGCCAAGGTGTCCGTATCGGCCAACTATGTGGAAAATTTCCTAAAGCTATGACATTTTAATACTTGGAAAATTTTCAAAAAATCCTAAGTATCTTGGCAACGAGGCAAGCAAACATTCACACGGGGACGTCGTACAAACACGAAAGAAGATAATACAAAACATCATAAGTATGAAAGAAGCATTTTCATTCATAGATTGGGAAAGTACAAAGAGGGCTCCTGGGCCGTTACATTGTCAAAAAGTCAGAAAGGAAAAACAATACAAGGGATCATGACTCTGGAGGGGCTTCAGAGTCCTTCTCGGCCTCGGCTCCCTCTTCGGCCAGGGCAGCAGACGCACCGGCAGCAACACCCGACGTCGCGGTGTCCTCAAACATACTCCGCTCATACGCCCAGTCATCGCTGATGCGTGAGCTCTCAATGGGGAGCTGCCGTTCAGCTACCGGAAGCTCCAACTCTGCTTCAGGATGCCTCATTAACGGAGGCAGCTCAAGGCCGATGGCCCACTCCTTAGTCACACCCATATCCAGGAAACGCCTTTGAAGCCTCCTATACAACAGCCGTTGCATCCGGTATTGGCCAAGGTCGTAGAAGATTTTCATCTCCTTCTCCCAGTACACCTGGCCGTCGGGGGACTGGGTCACCCAGTCAACGAGTCTGGCCGCCACGACCTCAAAGCAAAAGGGAAGCCGACCCTTGTCCTTCCAGCCAGTTTCAAGGAACTTCTGCACCGCGGCATCAGCGGCCTTATCTTCGGCGGCGCTAAGAGCAAGCTCCGCACTGGCCTTGCCCTTCTCGGCCTCCTCCGCACGCCGGAGGGCCTCGTCGCGAGCACGCTCCACGTCGGCCAGACGCTGAAGGGCCCCTTCCTTTTCAGCAGCCAGCTGGTCGGTCTCGCCAGTCCTCTTCTTAAGGCTCTCAACCTCGAGACGCAGCCTCTCCAAGCTGCCCAACGCCTCATCGGCCGAGCCCACCTTTTGCTCGAACTGCCTCAGACGGGCAATCTCTTTTTCTTGCCTCCTGTTGCTTTCCATCAACATGAAGGCACCCTGCAAAAAAAAAATGGGTTAGACCATCGCATAAAAAAAGGGGGGAGAGGAAACTCAGACGAAGCGGGCACGAGTACTTACTTGGACGATGTGGTCCATCCCACCATCGTACATCTTCACATGACCGAGCTTCTTCAGATAAGCCCGGTCTTCGTCAGGGATAGCCTGAGAAATCACCTCGTGGCCGTCAATGATTTCGTTGAACAGCCCCCCTTTGGCGGGGTACTCGGCCTCGAGCTTGTAGGTCCCTTTGACCAGCTCTCGGTCGGACCCTTTCTTACGGGCGGCCGTTACAGTAGCAGGAACAGTGGAGAGAGTGGTGGACGAAGGGCCCGAAGGGTGGTCCACCAAAGCATCAGGGTTTGAACCCCCTCCGTCCCCAGAAGGAACAACCGATGTCCCAGCATCACCGGCAGAGGAAGCCCTCTTTGACTTCTTGGGAGGCTTCATTCCCACCTCGGTCAACTTTTTTTGGCCCTCATCGGCCTGCCGTTTCTTCTTCGGCTGCACCGGGGGCTTGGACGCAGGGAGGCACCAGGCTGTTGGGCCTTCAGCTCCTCGGCCGCTTTGAGCTGTGCCCTCTTCATAAATGACATGCGATCCATCACAAAACCTGCATCACAAAAAACACTAAGGGTTAGAAAAACGGAATACAAAAGTACGACGAGAGGAAGCGCATCAGAAGGGACTTACCATCGGCCTCAGCTGGCATCCCCGGATCGGGACCATCGGCCTCCTCATAAGACGTGGTCATCTTCGGCCACAACTCCACATCATCGTCAAGATCACCGTACACAAAATACCGTACAAAGCCGAGGGCGGCCATTTTGTACTCGGTAATATACGTCTTCACACTCCTCGGCCCTCCTTTCAGGAAAGCCTCAACCTGAGCGTCTAAGATGGAGCCCATCGGCGTATCATGAAGATTAAAACTTGCCGGTATGGCCGACGGAGGGAAACTCTGTGCCCCCCTCGCCCAAAGACACGAACACAAACTTTCCCTTCCAGCCATGGATGGACGTCGGCAGGTCAGTAAAACTCCTGTTCTTGGGCAGTTGTTGGAGAGTGGCATATGACGCACAGTTCTGGTGACTTCTGCGTCCTATCTGGTAAAGATTCATGAACAGCGCCGTCGTCGGCCTGAAATCCAACTCAGCACACCGCAGAAGGAAGCCGACGATGAGCGAGTAACTATTTGGCGTCAATAAAGCCGGAGGAAGCCCCACCATGTCAAGGTACTCGGTGATAAAGGGATGAAGTGGGAACCTAAGCCCTTTGGCAAAGCTCATCGGGTACACTCCGAAGTAACCCGGGGGTGGATTGAGCACATGATCCGTCGGCCTGGGGGCCCTCACTCTACCGTACGGCCCCACATACATCTGCGCCACCAGATATTCACCCACATTACTCTGCGGCCTGATAACGTAGATGTTCGTCAAATCCAAGTAAGAGAAGGCTGGCCCTCTCTTCGGCCTCCTCACCCTCTTCGGCGGCGCGACGCCCTTCACAGCAGACACAGGCTTTGGGCAGGGAATGGCAGCCGACGTGGACGCCCCATCATCAGTTCGGGAGACACCTGCGTCCCCATCTCCAGACGATGACGCGGACCCCTCGTCCGCACCGTCCTCCTCGGCCGACTCCCCGGTTCTGAACGAGCTCAGATTCTCAAGCTCCTCACAGAACTCCTCGACCAGCTCATAATCAAGGGACTGGGCAGAGGGCTCGTCGTCGTAGGGATAGTAATCTTCGTTGAAGTTTTTCATCTTAAACACTAGTTCGGGTATGCTGCAGCCTACTTCAAGATCTAAGGATGTTCAAGCGCCTAACACTAGATCACTAGCCTAGGAAGCAAAATATGCAAAGTATAGAGAAGATTTCGATGAACACTAACCTTGAACACGAAGAACACAAGCTTGGGAGTTTATCTCTCTAGAAATTTGGCCAGCACTTCGACAACTCAGATTGCAAGTAAGAATTCTCGTCGGATGGAGAGGGGTATTTATAGAACCCCCCACCCAACGGTCACTACACGTGACACCCTCCCAATGGCCACATCAACGGCCACCAACGGGAGGCCACCACGTCACCAACGGGTCAAGCCCAAACTACATATCAACAGCCCGCTGGCAAATCAGGCTCTGCGGAACGGGAAAGGGGAGCAAAACACCCAGAACGGCCAGGGAACTCTACGGCCAACAGCATACAACGGTATCCCAACGGCACCCGTATCGGCCACCCAGATGGTCACACCACCCCAAAGCAGATGAACGTAACGACCATGAGGCCCTCGCACTCTGATACGTTTGTAATTTCCATATTTATGTTTGTGTTTTTAATTAGTTTTGCTTGATCTTTACTATGGAAATTACACACTTTTGGTGTAATAGATTAGTTTGTTAAATTCTTGTAAATAGGTTAGATTAGATATATTCTGAGCTCAAACAGGTCTTGATCACTCGAAGTACAGTTGGTGAACCCAAAAAGTGGAAAGAAGGTGCAAAAATTTGAAGACAAAAGAAGATCCTGAATTTTGGTCTATACTCGGTCGAGTATTAACTATACTCGATCGGGTATTAGGTTGGAACTTCAAATCGGATCAGATCCGAAGACAAGGGAACATGCCGGGAAGATTTCAGCCACGATTTAATGTCTATACCCGATCGGGTAGACCGACATACCCGATCGGGTATGCCTTTGAAATTTTAAACAAAGATTGGTCGAGTATGGTCCGAATACCATTTTCTAAGCATACTCGACCGGGTATTAATATATACCCGATCGGGTATACTTATGGAAAACAGTCTGAAACCGGTCGAGTATACCTCGGATCGAGTGTTACACACATACTCGATCGGGTACCATGTATATACCCGATCGAGTACCTGAATCCCATCCCAAAAGCCTATAAATACACCTCCTTTCCTTCACAAAAAGATATCCAATTCCTTTGTACATCTAAGCTCAGTATAGAATAGTTCTTTCTTTATATTTTTCATCATGTTTAGTCTCCAAATGAGGAGCTAAACTCTTCCATCTTGGTTTTGCTACTTTGAAGCTTAATGAATTTGTAAGTTGTGAGTTATTTTCTTTAATCTTCTTCCTTGAATATTAATTAATTCCTATTCATATTTCATATTAATATTTTAAATATTACTTAAAGTTTCAACTAGTTTTGTTTCTCATATTAATTATTACTAGAATCAATCGGTTAATACGCTTGTTATTAATCCGGTTCTTTCAATGGTAGTAAACTTGGAATATTAATGCATGCATCTCATGGTTAATATGCCAAGGGAAATTAATTATATTGATTAAACCAATAAACCGCTTGTGTTGAGGTTATCAATCTCAATCGTTTTCATCTTAAGTTTATTGCTACTATCAAGTTAATATACGACGCTTGTTCTATATTGACTCGATAGTAAGTTTTATTAATGAACGCATCTCGTTATTAATAACTACCCTCGATGAACTGGATATACTCCTCGATTGAGTATTCGAGAGGAAGATAGTTAAAGATATAACCGGGATCGACGAACATTTCATTAAGCGGATAAAAGCAAAACCAAGTCCTCATCTCATTTAATTAAACTCATATAGGTTGTTTATCTTAGTGTTTTTAAACCAAACAAATCTAAACCCCCCTTGTTACTATTCATATAAAAGAAAAGTATTCCTTTCCCTGTGGATACGAACCTTACTACACTATACTACGTATTAGTGTTGTATTGTATTTATTTTGAGTGTACCTCACGACAAGTGCACGTCAAATTTGGCGCCGTTGCCGGGGAAAGGCAATTAATTTTTCTTTTATTTCATATCAAGAAAAATAAAAAAAAATGTATATCAAACAAAAATATAAAGAGTGTTTATTTTTCTATTTTCTGAGCTTAGTGGAAGTTTATGGTTAAACATCGTTCCATAAACGAAATCACATATCACAAAAACCCAGAAATAGAACAAACTTTCGAGCGGTTGAAAAGTAAATTTTCTAATACCGACTTGGAAGAATCGTCTTCCAGAGATTCATACACCGCTAGCTCTAGTTCTAGCGACACCGAAGAGCCAACCACAATGGCTCTTGAAACAAGAACGCTGAGGGAGCTCACAGCTCCAAACCTCAACCAACAACCACTGTGTATTACCTTCCCTACACTTGATGAGGGTAATACATTTGAGCTAAAATCTGGGCTCATTCATCTGCTGCCATCCTTCCATGGCCTGAGGGGAGAGGACCCGAACAAACACCTTTCGGAGTTCCACGTCGTTTGCACAAGCATGTGCCCAAACGGTGTGACTAGAAGAACAAATCAAACTGCGGGCGTTCCCATTTTCACTGAAGGATACCGCAAAGGATTGGCTATTCTATCTTACTTCAGGAAGTATAGGTACATGGGCAGCCATGAAGAAAGCGTTCCTGGAAAGGTATTACCCTGCCTCTGTCTCATCCTCTCTTAAAAAGCAAATTAGCAACGTGGAGCAGAAAGATGATGAATCGTTCTACGAATATTGGGAACGATTCAAGAAACTGTGTGCAAGCTGTCCTTATCATGGCTATTCGGAGCAAGACCTCATCTTATATTTCTATGATGGTCTTTGCAATGAAGATAGGCGGATGATAAACGCCGCATGTGGAGGAGGGATTGTCAACAAGACCCCTTCTCAAGCTATAAACTTCATCTCGGAGTTGGCCGAGAATTGTAGGCACTATGATCGGCGATCATCAAAACGAGTTATGGCGGCAGAATCCAATAACTCATTAAAAAGTCAAGTAGCCGGCTTGACTTCTTTGGTTAAAGATTTTCTCTTAAATCCAAAAACTCAAGAAGTCAAGGTCTGCGGCATATGCTCGACACAAGGGCACCCCACCGACTCTTGCCCAACACTACAAGAGGAGAACGTCGAACAGATCAATGCTTTGGGGTTCCAAAATCAAAAGAGGTATAACCCTCAAAGCAACACCTACAATCCGGGATGGATCATCCTAATTTAAGGTACGGAAACTCTCAACCTCCTCAACCATCAAATCTTCCTCCTCCACAATATAAACAACAAGGCCAAACTTCAAACTCGAACATGTCCACCGAAGACATGATTCGATCACTTGCCATGAATATGGCAACAATGCAACAAAGTGTGGTTCAATTCCAAGAAACAACAAAATCCAGCATCCAAAACTTAGAAAGCCAAATCAGCCAAATCTCAAATGCCGTGAGTAGGCTTGAAGCTAAGGATTCGGCAAGGCTACCATCTCAAACGGAGCCGAATCCTAGGCAACAAGCCCATGCAGTCACATTAAGGAGTGGCAAGGAGTTGGTTATTGCCAAGGAGAAGCCACATTGGCGAAGAGGAGGAAGAAGAGGAGCTGGTGGAAGTAACTCAACCGGAGGTGGAAGTTCAAATCCCAACCCCACCACTGGTCATTCCCGAGATTGAAGCACCCTTCCCCGAGGCTCTAAGGGAAACGCGAAAGCTGGAGAAGGACAAAGACATCTATGAGACATTCTCCAAATGTGAGGTAAATATCCCTCTCCTCAACTTGATAAAGGGTGTCCCTAGATTTGCAAATTTTTTCAAAGAACTATGTACAATAAAAAGGAAACATAGACTCAATGGAAAACAAAAAGTCCAAGTTAGTGAACGTGTTTCGGCAGTTTTTCAAAAGAAACTCCCAAAGAAATACAATGATCCGGGCATGTTCACTATACCTTGCAAGTTGGGAGGAACTACGTTTTCAAAAGCCATGCTCGATTTAGGAGCATCAATTAATGTCATTCCTTACTCTTTATACAAATCACTTGAGCTTGGCCCTTTAAATGAAACCGGAGTAGTCATTCAACTTGCGGATAGATCAAATGCCTACCCTAAAGGTATTGTCGAAGACGTACTAGTTATGGTTGACAATTTGATTTTCCCTGTTGACTTTTATGTTTTGGAAATGGAGAATGATAAGAATGCGGTTCCTATCCTTTTAGGAAGGCCATTTTTGAAAACCGCTAGAGCAAAGATTGACGTATTTAGCGGCTCTTTAACAATGGAATTTGATGGGGATAAAGTTGAATTCAACATTTATGACTCCATGAAATATCCAAATGAAAATCATTCTTTATTTGCCATTGATATTGTTGACCCCCTTGTACAAAATACCTTTGAAATCGATAGAGAGGACGAATTGTTAAGTATACTTGAGAATGACTTCGGGGAAAACTCTTCAGAACTTGCCTTGACCCCCAACACACAAGCTATGATAGTGGAATTGGATACTCACTTCCAACTCCCACTAATGCCACCGGGGTCTAGGGCATTTCCGCTAACCATCCCCGAGGAAAAGCCTCTACCTTCAGTTTTGCAGGCACCCGAAGTTGAGATGAAACCACTCCCAACACACTTGAAATATGTGTTCTTGGGGGAAAACGAGACACTACCGGTCATTATCTCAAACAAATTGACCGGGGAACAAGAAGGCAAATTGATAGCGGTGCTCAAGGAGCATAAACTAGCAATTGGATGGACTATAGCCGACATCAAAGGCATTAGTCCATCTACTTGCATGCATCGCATCTTAATGGAGGATGAAGCCAAGCCGGTACGACAACCGCAACGAAGACTAAACCCACCTATGATGGAGGTGGTCAAAAAGGAGGTGATCAAATTACTCCAAATGGGGATAATCTTCCCCATCTCAGACAGCAAATGGGTTAGCCTAACCCAAGTGGTTCCAAAGAAGACCGGCGTCACGGTAGTGGAAAACAAACATGGAGAACTTATGCCCACCCGAATTCAAAACGGATGGAGGGTATGTATAGATTACCGTAGACTCAATGCGGTAACCAGAAAGGATTTCTTTCCTTTACCCTTCATCGACCAAATGCTTGAGAGACTTGCCGGGCATAAGTTCTATTGCTTTCTTGATGGCTACTCCGGGTACTTTCAAGTGCCTATAGCCCCTGAAGATCAAGAGAAGACCACTTTCACTTGTCCATTTGGCACCTTTGCATACCGGCGCATGCCATTCGGACTTTGCAATGCCCCAGCCACATTCCAACGATGCATGATGAGCATATTCTCTGAATATGTTGAGCTATTTATGGAAGTCTTTATGGATGATTTTACAATCTATGGAGACTCATTTGATTCATGCCTACTTCATCTATCTCTTGTTTTGAAGAGTTGTTTAGAATCAAATCTTGTTCTAAACTCTGAAAAATGTCACTTTATGGTGGAGGAAGGAATTGTCCTAGGCCATGTGATCTCGTCCAAAGGAATAGAGGTGGACAAAGCAAAAGTGGAGGTTATCCAATCACTACCTTATCCTACCACCGTTAAGGAGATACGATCATTCCTTGGACATGCAGGTTTCTACAGGAGGTTCATCAAAGATTTCTCAAAGATTGCATCTCCTTTATGCACACTTTTGCAAAAGGAGGTGGAGTTCATATTTTCCGAGGACTGCAAGAAGGCCTTCAATGTTTTGAAGGAGAAGCTAGTAACCGCACCTATCATCCAAGCCCCGGATTGGTCTCTTCCCTTTGAGATCATGTGTGATGCTAGTGACTATGCGGTCGGGGCCGTTTTGGGCCAAAAGGTGGGAAGAGCATCTCATGTGATCTATTATGCATCCACCACACTCAATGATGCCCAACGCAATTACGCCACCACCGAAAAAGAAATGTTGGCCGTCGTTTATGCGCTTGAAAAATTCAGGTCATATTTACTTGGTATCAAAGTGATCATTTACACCGATCATGCGGCTATTAGGTTCTTGATGACAAAGAAGGAGGCCAAACCACGGCTGATTCGATGGATATTACTCCTGAGCGAGTTTGATGTTGAGATCAAAGACAAGAAAGGCATGGAGAACTTGGTGGCCGATCACTTGAGCCGTTTGGTCTTGGGTGAAGGAATCAATCATATCAAAGATGATATCCGAGGCGAATTTCCCGATGAGACCCTTTTCTCTCTTAAGGAAATTCGTCCTTGGTACGCTCACATTGTTAATTTCCTTGTTCTAAACAGGTTTCCACCAAACTTCTCTAAAGCTCAAAGAGAGAAACTCCAGCATGATGCAAAGCAATACGTATGGGATGAACCATATTTATGGAAACATTGCAAAGATCAGGTCATTCGAAGGTGCATTCCCGAAACAGAAATTGCATCCATACTTGCTTTTTGTCACTCACATGCATGTGGTGGCCACTTTGGAGGAAAACGAACATCCATGAAGGTACTTGAATGTGGTTTTTGGTGGCCAAGCTTATTTCGAGATGCTCATATCTATTGTCAATCTTGTGATAATTGCCAACGCATGGGCAACATCTCTCGAAAACACGAGATGCAATAAGTTCCTATGCTCTACGTGGAGATCTTTGATGTGTGGGGAATAGATTTCATGGGACCTTTTCCTAATTCCCATGGAAATCTATACATTCTATTGGCGGTAGATTACGTATCCAAATGGGTGGAAGCAAAAGCCACAAAGACCGATGATGCCAAAGCGGTGACTGAATTCCTCAAAACCCGCATCTTCTCAAGGTTTGGAGTACCACGCATCTTGATAAGCGATAGAGGCACTCACTTCTACAACAAAACTGTGAGTGCCTTGTTGAAAAAATATGGCGTCACACATAAACTCTCCACCGCCTATCACCCACATACAAACGGTCAAGCTGAGGTATCGAACAGAGAGCTGAAATCTATTCTTCAAAAGACAGTAAATCCAAACCGTAAGGATTGGAGCCTGCGCATGGATGATGCCTTATGGGCATATAGGACCGCTTTCAAAACCCCAATTGGAATGTCACCCTATAGACTCGTGTTCGGTAAGGCATGTCATCTTCCGGTCGAACTCGAACACAAGTCTTATTGGGCGGTCAAAACATTCAATCTCGACATGGCAAAAGCGGGAGAGCAAAGGAAGTTACAACTCCAAGAACTAGAAGAGCTTCGATCGGAGTCCTATGAGAATGCCGCCATCTACAAGGAAAAGACGAAGGTATGGCATGACAAAATGATAATAAGAAAGGATTTCCAAGTTGGAGACAAAGTCCTTCTTTTTCTCTCACGCCTTCGCCTTTTCCCCAGAAAATTGAGATCACGATGGGAAGGACCATTCGAGGTGGTCAAAGTCTACACCCATGGCGCAGTGGAAATAAAAAGCCTCGACACCGGAAAAATCCTCAAGGTTAATGGACATCAACTCAAACCATTCCTTAAAGGTTTCCCGAAAGAAAGCATTGAATGCATGGATCTCATCGATCCAATCTTTGAAGAATGAACACAACAATGGCGTCGTGCCGCGACGTTAACTAAGGCGCTTCTTGGGAGGCAACCCAAGCAAGGTACATTTTTCTTTTATTGTTAACTCCCCTGTCAAAATTTCAATTCTGTTTTTGGGAGGTTGAGAGAGAGGGCACTAATCACAGGTTTGTGGAGGAAAAGAAATATAAAAAAATGCAGGTTTTGGAGCATCTGGGGACATACCCGATCGAGTACCACCTTATACTCGATCGGGTATGGCCAAAAGAAGGGGAACCGGGCATTACTCGATCGAGGAAGCATGGATTTTTGAAAGAAAATAGACATACTCGATCGGGTATCACTATATACCCGGTCGAGTATATACAGAAAGTCGAAGTACCAGGGAAACTGATGCCCATATTCGGTCGAGTACAGGGCTCGAAAATTGAAAAACAAGGGATACCCGATCGGGTATCACTATACACCCAGTCGGGTATGTACAGAAATGCTAAAGTTGAAGGAGACTGATTCCCACACTCGACCGAGTACATGCCTCAAAAGTAGAAAAGAACACATACCCGATCAGGTATGGAATAATACTCGACCGGGTACCGGAGGCAGGCCACTCATGAACTTCATTTTCCAGCAATACTCGACCGGGTAACAACACACTACCCGATCGAGTACCGGAGGCAGGCTGCTCAAAAACCAAACTTTCCAGCAATACTCGACCGGGTAACAGCACATACCCGATCGAGTACCGGAAGCAGGCTACTCAAAAACCCCACTTTCCAGACATACCCGACCGAGTAACAACACATACTCGATCGGGTATACGTGCATTATAACCCCAAATCAGCCCCAAACACTTCATCTTCCCCACAATCCCCAACCCCAATTCGAACAAAACGCCCCCAACCTCCATTTTTACACCTTCTCTCTACCATATCTCTTCCATTTCTTCACCAAATCATCCCATTTCAACACCAAAACACTCCCCTCATCCTCCTCTACACACTCATACTCACCAATCCAATTATCCCCCAGCTTTCAGAGGTCCGAAAAAACCCTACCTCCCACCTTCAAATTTCGGATTTCAAGGCCAAATTGACTCAAAAATGGCTCCAAGGAAGGAGAAAGGACAAAGCTCCAACACTAGGACATCCATCCCGGGCTACGAGGACATCATCTTCATGGACAACGAACACCGCACCCGCTTCATGTCCACCATTGAAAGGCAAGTTAAACCCTCTCGCTTTTTATGCCATGATGCCCTAAAGGAATTAGGAGTGTACAAAATGACTAAGAAATTTTTTCATGAGTTGAGCATGGATAAGATATTTAAAATGCAATATCACTCAAATGAAAAAATTATCTATGAATTCCTAAGCTCAGTGCAATTTGAGAACAATGAAGAGGATTTTAGGGATGATAAACTCAAGTTTCGCTTGTTTAACCACAACCACTCTATCACGAAACTTGAGTTCGCGGAACACTTTGGTATTCTGGTCCCTTACCAAAAATCTATATCCGACAATACCGCCTTCGGCCATACCCTATGGACAAAGATAACCGGGGAGACTAAATTTAGCTCCTCCCAACTCTATATTAGTCATGTCCAACATCCCGTCCTCCGCCTATTTTTGAAATTCCTTGCCAACTCCTTGCTTGGACGTCCCAACAACCATCACACTAGGATGGGGGATGTATGCCTGATATCGGTAGCCCTATTCCGTGTTCACGTGGATTTCAACCTGTGTAATCTTATGTGGGCACATCTCAAAAAAGAAAGCGTAGCAAAGGGCGCTATTGTAGTGGGCGGGGTGATTATGCATTTGGCCACAAAGTTCGGGTATACGGATAACTCTCCTATACCCGACTACTGTTTGATGAACATTTCTTGGCTGGGCCACTCGGGCTGTACATCTTTTTCACACACCGTTTATGGTGAAGAAAGACCCAGGAATATGTACAACTGGCTCATCCACCCCAAACCCCTCAAATACTTCCTCCTGCCCAACCCAGAACTCCCCCAACTCCACTACAAAACAGCAAGAGAGGAGCAACATTACCTCTTCCCACATGCCCTTCCACCACATCTCCAGGAACCGGAACAAGAACCTCCCCAACACCAACCCGATTACGAACCCTATTCTCAACTCCATAGCCATCAAAACATGGGCCAAGACATCCCCGAACAAAGCCAAAACCCTCCACCACCCGACTTCTTTCAACAACTTCTGGAGGGTCAACAACAACTGCTCACGGGATACGCCCAAATGTACAACCGGCTAAATCGATTGGAGGAGGAGCAAAGAGCCGGTTTTCAGCGATTGGAGGAGCTCAGGGAGGCCGATAGACATCGGTATGAGGAAGACCATCGTAGGTTCTACGGACCTATGTACTCTTATATGGCACAACAGGGATCCTTCCATACCATGGTGAACCCCCCTCCACCACCCTCATGGTATGACTCCACTCATTGGGGTAACTTTGGAGGATCTGGCTCCGGGGGTGGAGGGTACGACGGCGGAGACGGCGGGGACACGTATATGGGAGATGGTGGCCAAGGGAGCGGCTTCGGAGGGAGCTACTACGGAGGAGAAGGCGGGCACTAGGGACAGTGCTTGATTCAAGTGCGGGGGAGACACTCATGATGGTATGTAATTTTTATTTCCACCTAGCACTATGCATGTAATTCTTTTGAACTTTTACACAAAAAATAATAATAAATAAATAAAAGAAAATAAATGCTAGTTAGGTTGAAAACCCAACAATATGGGCAATCTAAGCAAAAAGGGCTTATAAAAAAATGAGTGAGTTGGGGAGAATGGAAAATGAAAAGAGATGCTAGGATGAAAACCTGACAAGGCTCCTAGGCAAAATGAGAGATATGAGAGAACTGTTTGTTTTTGCAGACACTCATTGTATCCCTGTGAAGAATAAGAAGATTCAGAAATCGAAGATAAAGAAGAAGAGAGGAGGAGAAGATAACACTAGAAGGCCATTAAACCCAAGATGCTCTTTGTAATTTGAGTTTAAAACTCATTTTTTTTTCTTTGTCATCCTTGGTGGTCTTTGTGTTTGTATGTTGTTTTTGTTGAACTGTGGAAGTTTTGGAGAAACTTGATACTTGTGAACATTTGATTTTACTTGAGACATGTTTTTAATTAGTTTTGCTTGATCTTTACTATGGAAATTACACACTTTTGGTGTAATGGATTAGTTTGTTAAATTCTTGTAAATAGGTTAGATTAGAGATATATTCTGAGCTCAAACAGGTCTTGATCACTCGAAGTACAGTTGGTGAACCCAAAAAGTGGAAAGAAGGTGCAAAAATTTGAAGACAAAAGAAGATCCTGAATTTTGGTCTATACTCGGTCGAGTATTAACTATACTCGATCGGGTATTAGGTTGGAACTTCAAATCGGATCAGATCCGAAGACAAGGGAACATGCCGGGAAGATTTCGGCCACGATTTAATGTCTATACCCGATCGGGTAGACCGACATACCCGATCGGGTATGCCTTTGAGTTTTAAACAAAGATCGGTCGAGTATGGTCTGAATACCATTTTCTAAGCATACTCGACCGGGTATTAATATATACCCGATCGGGTATACTTATGGAAAACAGCCTGAAACCGGTCGAGTATACCTCAGATCGAGTATTACACACATACTCGATCGGGTACCATGTATATACCCGATCGAGTACCCGAATCCCATCCCAAAAGCCTATAAATACACCTCCTTTCCTTCACAAAAAGATATCCAATTCCTTTGTACATCTAAGCTCAGTATAGAATAGTTCTTTCTTTATATTTTTCATCATGTTTAGTCTCCAAATGAGGAGCTAAACTCTTCCATCTTGGTTTTGCTACTTTGAAGCTTAATGAATTTGTAAGTTGTGAGTTATTTTCTTTAATCTTCTTCCTTGAATATTAATTAATTCCTATTCATATTTCATATTAATATTTTAAATATTACTTAAAGTTTCAACTAGTTTTGTTTATCATATTAATTATTACTAGAATCAATCGGTTAATACGCTTGTTATTAATCCGGTTCTTTCAATGGTAGTAAACTTGGAATATTAATGCATGCATCTCATGGTTAATATGCCAAGGGGAATTAATTATATTGATTAAACCAATAAACCGCTTGTGTTGAGGTTATCAATCTCAATCGTTTTCATCTTAAGTTTATTGCTACTATCAAGTTAATATACGGCGCTTGTTCTATATTGACTCGATAGTAAGTTTTATTAATGAACGCATCTCGTTATTAATAACTACCCTCGATGAACTGGATATACTCCTCGATTGAGTATTCGAGAGGAAGATAGTTAAAGATATAACCGGGATCGACGAACATTTCATTAAGCAGATAAAAGCAAAACCAAGTCTGCTTTTGATATGATTTTGGGGGTCCAGTGGTTACGAGGCTTAGGCGCGATCGTATGGAATTTTCACAATCTGTCTATGCAATTTCATTGGATGGGTGCAACCGTCATATGGCAGGGCAAACCAACGCCATACTGCAAACCAGCAAACATGGCACTTCCCACTTCACATGAGCATTCACCCCTAGAAGGTATTCTCTGCAACTTCCAGGATTTATTCCAGGAACCGCGCGGTCTGCCACCTCCACGGCCATGCGATCATCGCATAACTTTAGTTCCTGCTTGTGGCCCGATTGTGGTACGCCCCTACCGTTATCCATACTTCCAAAAGGATGAGATTGAGCGACAATGTGCTGCAATGTTAGAACAAGGGATCATTCAACCTAGTCATTCGTCATTCTCTTCTCCAGTGCTCTTGGTTAAGAAGCATGATGACTCGTGGCGTTTCTGTGTCGACTACAGAGAGTTGAACAGTAAAACAGTGAAGGATAAATACCCAATTCCGGTGATCGATGAATTGTTGGATGAGCTCCATGGGGCAAAAGTTTTTACGAAGTTGGATCTCCGGTCTAGCTACCACCAGATTCGAATGGCCCAGGAGGACATTCCCAAAACAGCTTTCCGCACACACCATGGTCATTTTGAATTCTTGGTCATGCCCTTTGGCCTCACTAATGCCCCATCCACCTTCCAATGCCTAATGAATGACATCTTTGGCCCTTATCTCCGGAAGTTTGTTCTGGTCTTCTTCGACGATATCTTAATCTATAGTAAGAGCTGGGTGGAGCATATCCATCATGTCCGCTTAGTTTTTGATATCCTCCGAGCACATGGGCTATTTCTTAAACGCTCCAAATGCTATTTTGGAACTGATAGTGTGCAGTATTTGGGTCACATCATTCACGAAAAAGGCGTCAAGGTTGACCAGGAGAAAGTTAAAGCCATCCAAGAGTGGCCTCTGCCAGGGACACTAACGGCCTTGCGTGGGTTTCTAGGCCTGGCTGGCTACTACCGTAAATTTATCAAAAATTATGGGGAGGTTGCCTTGCCACTCACGCAACTCTTAAAGAAACATTCATTCCATTGGAATGAGGAGGCCACTGTTGCCTTTAACCAACTTAAACATTGCTTACCCAGTCAGCAACCAAGGACAGATATCACCTTAATCGGCCACCTGTGCCAGAACACGCATCATCTAGCAAACAAAGCGCACCAAAGGAACAATAGCCTTCCCCGGCCGCATCAAGGGACAGGCAACGGACAAACTCAAAACACAGGGCCACATAGCGCCGCGACAAGGAACGGCTAACGTGGTCCCGCATCGGCCAAGAAGTATCAAGCACAGAAATCTACTCTCCTTCACTTCGTCTACATCTCAGCTTAGAGAGTGGGGGACTCCTTATGGAGTATATGGGCCTAGGCCCCAGGACCCACATACTCAGAAGAACAGAAAGCACAGCCACCACGGGGTGCCCTCGTCGGCCAGAAGGCTCTCGACGGCCAGAGAGGGACCAACTCAGAATATGGCCCTGAAGCCAGGGAACCAGAGTGTACTCGTCGGCCACGCCCTCGTCGGCCGCGCCCTCGTCGGCCACGGAAGTCTCACAGAACCGGATTTTATACTTATTCATTTGTATAGCCCATTAGTGGCTTTGTATTCGGCCCAATAGCGGTCCAGTTGTAAATGGGCCTCCCAAGCCCAAGGCCTGGGAGCCCAGCCCGTATTTCCCCTATAAATACTTCCTCTGGAGGTAGTTATCAGGGTGACAAATCATTCTATTGAAGCATATATTGCACTTCTCTCTCTAGCTCTCACTTCTCTCTAGACAATTACTCTATCACCTACCAACAACCATATAATATGTTATAACTAACCATTATTCATTTCATCCAAGCCCAGCCCGTTTACTTAACCTAAATCTATCCGGCCCAGCCCTTACTTAACCTAAACCTACCACACCAAGCCCCTCATATACAATACTCCGCGGTTTTGGAGTATGTAATCTCTGGTAACGACGCGTATACCAATATGGAGACTCATCGGTTACTCGCATGGACCGACGGTCTCCGGAACTTTCCACCTACTCTGATTATGCCATTCCAGCGATCTACCTTTTCGTTTGCATGTCTAGTCGTGATGTTTAGCAGCGGTTGTAGCCGTCCGTGTAGTTCGCATATCATCTGACACCATTAACGGCTGATTGTAATTGATGTTTGGTAAACTTTTTCCTCAAATTTTGTTTAAGTATTCATCTTCGTGAACACTACATTTTTAATCTGTAATGATGTTCATTCATTTCATTTGTTCGAGTTTTTGGTTATCAGTTTAGACGAATCATGTTTTTTGGGAATGCATGACATATACTGATGCATCTGAGTATGTTGAAATAGCGATTTTGAAATTATTTACCCAGATCTGTAAATCTCTTCATTTCTGTACCGTTTGAGGATAAAAAAATCTCATCGGATATCATTTCTCAACCAGATCTGTTGAAATATAAGATCTGGGATTGATCACCGATGAACATGAATTTGGTTTACATTTTGGTGTCGGTAAATTAATTATTTTGTGACAAATACAGACTGTTATCTTTGAATATTGAGATGTAACAGTAAATGGGTACTTTGTCATACATCATATTGACGATTGCACTATTTCATTCAAATTTAGTGAACCATGATAATAATACTTTTTTCATTTATAAACTATAAACATGTTAAATACTATTTCTCTATCATACAAACTGTTTTAATAGTATGATATATTTTAACCTATATAGTATATATTATATATATTATATATATTAGATATTATATATTATAAATTATAGTGATGTAAACTAATAGTATATATAATATATATAATATATAATATATATAATAATAATATATATTATATATAATATATATAATATATATAATAATATATAATAATCTGTCCCATATAATCAGAATTACTATAATATTAGTATGATATGAACTACATTTCCTTCAAAGTGTTATGAGCAAACATTTTAACCTATATAGTATATATTGTATATATTACATATATTATATATATTACATATATTATATATATTATATATTATATATTATAATGATGTAAACTACAAACAATCTGCCACTTACACTTCAATACACTTCAAAGCATAATCCACACGGTTTGAATATTATATTTAGTGTTATGTTATAGTAGATTATAATATTTATAATTTATAAATTTTGAATTAATATTATAAATATTATAATTAGTAAAACATTAGTATGATATGCACCACAACTAACTGCCACATGCACTTTAAAGTCTTTTGAGGAAACATTTAAACAACATTATATGTATCATAGAAACTGTAATAATGGTATATATTATAATATTATAATATTATAATTATAATTATAATTGGTACAATATTATTATAATTACCTTAAATAGTAGAATAATATTACTATAATAATAGAACTACCTTGGTTAGTCAAGTCCTGAAAACTTCTTTTACGGTTGATTATTGTGCTTTTTGTGATCTTCTTCATTGAAGAGCTGTGATTACAAAAATGAAATGAACTTAACCCCAAGCAGTGAAATGGAAATGAAATTTGTAGGAATTTGCATGCTTTTTGACATGGTATATGAGAATCAATACCTACAATATTATAAGTTTAGTTGTACATGATTTAAAATAATTTTAAAATAATTTTAAATCAATACCCCAAGCAGTCAAGATATACACTTCTAATATTTAAACATTGAATACTAATTAGTATCTACTATTGAATATATTGTTATAATTTCATTACTATTATAATTTGTATAATATAATTAGTATAATATTAGTATGATATGCACCAAAAACTAACTGCCACACACACTTCAAACTTATTTGATCAAACATTGTAAACAATGTATATCATACAAACTGTTTTAATACTATATATTATAATATTATAATATATTCTAATATTATAATTACTATAATATTACTATATTAATATAAATATTTTTTGAATACAACTACCTTGGTTAGTCAAGTCATGATGGAGTTAACCCTAAGCAGGAGTCAAGTCTTGTAGGTATTTGTATGGTTATGTACATGATTTGAAATAAAATTTTCCCCTTATTCATGCATTCTAAACCATTTTGTCCTGCACTTGTATACTCCGTATATGCCAACAGATATTCTCAGGTGGTTAGTGAGCAATGGTAAGTTACATTCTCTCAAAGCTATTTACTTAATTCATTTGTACAGACTGTGTAACCACCCTAGCTGTGCTATTTAATGCTATTTGAGCTTCAATGATGATGACCTTCTTTACCATTAATGTTTCACAGAGATGAGATTTTGTTTAGATAAATTATATCTAGTAGTACATACTATGAGATGCAATATCTGTGACCAAAGATATTTCAGTACAATGCATTAAATGGTGTTCAATTTGAATTGGATCAAAACATGCGGCGTATTGGTGTTTTGAGAAATCACTTTTTGTGAATTATAAAATGCATTTTTTGAGTACTTATTAGTACTTTGTATATGTACTTTGTTTATTTGTTACTTATTTGTACTTTGTTTATTTGTTAGGATACTACTTGTACTTTGTTAATTTGTTACTTATTTTGAATATTGTATTTTGAAATCAAAAGTTTTTTGAAAATATAAAACTGTAAATCCAACTATTTGTTCAAGTGAAAATAGTAAAGTATTTGTACTTTGTTAATTTGTAACTTATTTCAACATAGCTAAATAAACATATGTGCCATAATTGTAACAAAATATTATTTGGTTTACCAAATAATCACCAACTTATAAATGTGCCTCGTTAATTTCTTAGTTACTTGGACTTTGGTAATTTTGTTACTGATTTTGCATATTGTATTTTGAATTGAAAAGTTATTTCACATCTGCTCATTGACATTATTTTTGCAGGTTCCAATTTATAACCGATCAGGAGACTTTACCAAGAATTTACCTTTTGTTGCAAGTGTTGCAACTCAAATAGCACCATTCTCTAAAGTTTTCAATTGATACAACATCTCCCAATATCCAGTACATCCCTTCCTATTGTTTCAATCAAAGTTAACCATTTATATCAATTAGATATAAATGAATTTTCTAATTTTTGAAAACTTTACCTCTGTTGTTTTGAGCAAATCAGCAATCATTGTTATGCTCACATTGCCTCGAAGAATGTCTTCACGACTTTCAAGTTGTGAATTAGCAGCCAAAGTAGTCAAAGTCCCATTGTCCCTCTCTTCCGCTGGAAACCTATAACATAGAACTTACATAATAGGGCAGCGTAAATTTAGAAACAGTAAAATAGTACAACTAACATTGTACGTACTGTGCCATGAAGTCGACCAGTTCAGTTGTGTTTCCATTGATAATTAACTTGCTAGCATCGTAGCAGGTCGTGACTGATATGGTTCCTGAAATATAAAGGTTTTTAGCAGAAAAATAAGAATCAGACATTCCTAAAAAGATTTTAAGCACCTTTGTAGCGTTTTGGCCTGCACATCTGAACAATCACAAAAATTGGGTCATCTTTGTGATCTTCGTAATAGTCTAGAAACTGGTCTATGTAGTTGTTCCATAGGGTGCAGCCAAGACGGTTTCCACTGTGAATAAGTAATTGTTAGACGGTTATTTATAATCTAGTCACGGTCTGTGATCTGAATATTTTTTAGAATACATACTCTGCATCCTCGAGAGTGAGCTCCATCAACCTCTCAGGTTTACCATTAATCACATGGTTTTGAGGTGTAACCTTGGTCAACACCTTCCCCACAACATCTGCACCAAAATATATATATGTAGGCTGCTTCACTTAATTTATAATTTTAAAAACAGAAATTTTTATAATTACCCATTAGTTGTTTGTCATCCACAACTCTTAAGGTTTGAAGAACCTCAAATTGCTGAAAGTCAAACACACTATTTGGCACAACATCTGGATTAATATCTTTTACTACTGTTTTGCCGTAAAACTCAATTAGATAGGCATGGGTCGTAGCTTTGTAAGTATAGTAGTTGTCCATCACCAAGAATTCCCTTATTGCGTATACACCGTTTTCTTTTATCTTGGACCTGAACAACCCAAGTTGTGGTCTCTTTATTAAACCGTGAATCTTTTCTCCCTGCAATTACGAATTTTGTTGTTAAATTGTGTGAATGCATCGAAATATTTAAATGAAACATCAATCCTTGGTAACGCTACCTGGGAATCCATTAACACCAACTCCATCCTCTGTCCTCCCCTTGCATGTGGTGGCAGTTCATAAGCCCTGACTACTTTCACCTTCACAGCCCAAGTGGTCTTGGTGTGATCAACCTCCCTAAGGAATGAATACATTCCTTGATTTCCTGCCATTGAAATATCAAATATGAAGAGTGTTGAGTGTTGTGTGTGGGATGCGAAATTAACTGACTGTGGTATGGTATTTATACTGCTCTAGAGAACAATATTGCTCTTGATTTAACGTGTATTCACACATTTTTGTCCGATGGGTTTCAATTAGACTTTTGAATTGGCCTCCTCAGTTGTATAGCATTTAATGTTGTACTTTAAAGTGAGATTCTATAATATATGAGATCTCCCTTCATTAAATGCAAAATAAAGATTTGAAGAGACATGTTGCTACATATAATTAATTGCTCTTTGTCAGGCTGCACCCGGTTCTAATCCAAAACGCAACTAAAGCAGCAAACAATAAATGGAAACATCCAAATCGCACATGCATTGTGGCCCCGACCCGTTTTTGCACGTTTGACCCGTTTTTGGGAGTGGAATTGGGCGGGAAACTCTGTCTGCCATTCCACTCCGTTTTGTATATAGAAAGATAGTGTCAGATTCTAACTGTAAGGTACACATGTTCCAAAGAGGTACTAGGCTGGCACAGGTTTTGCAGCTCATGGATATGGTTTCCAAGCCCTTGATATCTTCCATAAAATGCTCGATAATGGCATCAAACCTAACCCTGTGACATTTGTTGCAATATTTACTACTTGCAGTCATTGTATGGTAGGCATGGACCCGGGCCTCAGGCTGGGCTTGACCGGGCTTTTTTTGGGATTCTGGAGGCTGAAAACTGGCCTGGGTAGTTACCGGGTCCTGGCCGATTCGGTCCGGGTCGGCTCGGTTACCTTTTTTTAATTTTCTAATTACTTCCTACCCCACACCCCAAACCTGTCCAAAACACCTAGCCCAACCCATTTACCTTTTTCAAATTTTGGAAAAAAAAAAAATGGCCCGATCCGAGCTTGGCCTGGCTGGTTCATGTTTTTGATGACCCGGAGCCCGCCCCGAAACAGTACTTGGCCGGGTGGCCTGAATCGAGCACGGACCCGGGTACCGGGCACAGTTATGGGCCGGGCCGGTTGACCCGGCCTGAGTACATCCCTATGGTATGATGTTGGATGAGGGACTGCAATGCTTGAAGGAGAATAGGAGATGAAGAAGTATGGATTGACACCAGAGGAAGATCAGTATACATGCTTAGTTGATATGTTGGGGATAACGATAAATGGAAGGCTTGAAGAGGCATGGGTTTTGGTAAATGGGATTGAGCTGCACGACAATGGGCCCTTTCCTGATGCCATTTGGACTGCACTACTTGGGGCTTGTCAATTGTACGGGAACGTAGGAATTGGAAGAGAAGTAGCACAGAAGTTGTTGGAAAATGATGAAAAGCACATTTCAAGGACTTGTCTTGCATTATCAAATGTATATGCAACAGCAGGGATGTGGAAAGAAGCGTATGGAACAAGTGAGTTATGGGGCAAAGAAGGAGATGACCATAGAGAGATCGGAATTAGCTGCCTCAGCATTCCTCTTTCACCAGGCTAAGCAGACTTTTACCTAACTGGAACAGCTTTCTAAAAGTGTGATCAACTGATTGTTCAACCTGCACCAAGTGATCTGGTTTCTGAAGTGTATAAATTTTACATCCATGGCTGGATGGGTCCAAACTATTCAATCTTGACTGCATGTGCAATGGGTAACTTTTGCATTCTTAATGCTGCAAAACACATCATCAAAGGTGACGCTGAATTGCAGGGTGTGATGCTTTGTGGTGGATCTGATTCAGTAATTACACTTACTGGCCCGTATGGAAGGCCCTAGCTAAAACTGGGGTTTGCAGGTTAGGACGTTTTCCTGTGTGTAGGCCTGTAGGGAAGGCCCTAGCTAAACCTGGGGTTTGTCGGGATAATAATGTTAACTATAGAAATGATTAAATGTGCATGTCACGTTGACCCAAGCTGGTGATCTCAAGGAGCTCCTAGCCCTTTGTCGTGGTTTTGATCAGAACCTGAAGGTAGTTTCTACAAAATCTATGAATGGTCATCTTCTGGGAACAGTTGGTGCTGTAGAGGCTGTAGAACTGTTCAGTTTCATATCGATAAATTGGTCTCTAGAGGAATATATCTATGCAACATTTTGTGTACAGTCTGCTTCACTTTGGATCATGAGGGGTACTCTAGTTCTTGCTCATATATTGGAATGTCTTCATAGGTTGGAAATCGGCATTGTAAATTGAGTTTGTGCTGTATGAGTTCACAAGCTTGAATATAGAAGGGCAGCTATGTAATTCAAACTCAAGGTTTCACTCAAAAAAAGTGTCAAGTTTATTTTTATTTAGCTTTTTACTTGAACTGTTTTCAGTCCTAGATCAGACCTGAATAGTTATAAAATACACAAAGACCAAACAATTACAAGATCAATTCAAACCATATCAGCAGTGGCGGATACATAAATGTTTGTTATTGAGGGCATTGTTATATGACATACATCAAGTAATGGAGTTACTCTAAGTCTCTAATACAAGTGTATTCATGTGAACAACCGAAAAATTGAGAAAAATAGAAAGATAATTGTACAAGGTTAGTTTTGGAATATTATTTTGGAATCTCTTTATTAGTTTTTGATTGATTTTTTTTTGCATTAAAATAAGAAAAAATGACATGTGTATTATTATTAATAGAGTTTTACTGGATAAAATTATGACTAATTATGTTTTTGGACAAAAATATGACTAGTTACTGTGTACGAATAATTGGACAAGAGTCACTATATGTATTTCAGAATGACAAATCACCGGTAGATGATGGGTGAGTTACTGATAACTAGTCACTGAATATGTCTTTTTTTGGAAATTTTTAAAATAAGTTACATTTTTTTCTTTTGAGTTAAATTTAGTACTACCTCCTTTCGGTGGACTTTGTCAAGTACAAAGTAGGTGAGAAATAAGAATAGTAAAAACTGTTTTGTTGAAATTTGTGCAGAGGAGGGAGAAATATACAGAACCACAAATTAGTTGCTTTAATAGGAAAGTGACAAAGTTTTTTGGGACAACCAAAATGTGAAAGTTGGCAAAATCCAATGGGACGGAGGGAGTAATATTAATGAAAAAGGCCTTAGAACAATAATACTGTTCAAAATCTTTATTGTAAAGTAATTTCAAAAACACAAATCTAAATCAATTGCAAACAAGTAGTTTAACAAGTAGTTCAAAAAAAAAAACAATTCGTTCAAATATTACATTAAATTAATTATCTTTGAAATTAAAACAAAGTAATTACACAAATAACAATATATTCAAGACACTATACACTAAGAACACTTATCAACATTGATAGAGTAATTGTCTAGAGAGAGGTGAGAGCTAGAGAGAGAAGTGCAATATATGCTTCAATAGAATGATTTTGTAACCCCTACAACTACTCCCAAGGGGAGTATTTATAGAGAAAATACGGGCTGGGCCCCCAAGTCTTGGGCTTGGGAGGCCCATTTACAACTGGACCGCTACTGGGCCGAGATACAAAGTGATAAGAATGATTAAGTATGAAATCTGGTTCTGTGAGGTCTTCGTGGCCGACGAGGGCGTGGCCGACGAGGGCACGGCCGACGAGGGCACGGCCGACGAGGGCACCCGGGTTCCTTGGCTTCAGGACCATATTCTGAGTTGGTACCTTTCCGGTCGACGGGGGTCCCTTGGCCGACGAGGGCACCACTCAGTGTCTTGTGCTTTCTGTTCTTCTGAGTATGTGGGTCCTGGGGCTCAGACCCATATACTCCATCAGGAGTCCCCCACTCTCTAAGTTGAGACGTAGACGAAGTGAAGGAGAGTAGATTCCCGTGCTTTGGTGCTTTTGGCCGATGCGGGCACTCCCAGGCCGTTAGCTGTTGCGGCGTTGGCGCTGTTTCCATTTTGGTGATCTTGTTCTGTGCTTGGCCGTTACCTGCTCCTCGCTGTGGACGGGGAGGCCGTTGTTTCCTTGGTGTGTTCGTTTGGGGACGATGAGTGTCCTGCTTCGATGGTGGCCGTTGAAGGCGCGTTTTCCCTTTCTTGGACGTTGATGGTTGAGATTTACATTTGGGCCGATGAGGCCGTTGAGGTTGAACCTTGCTTCGAGAACGATGGGCGTCCTTTCCTTTGGGTGGCCGATGAGGGTGCTTGCGCACTCCTTTTGGCCGTCGCTGATTGGCTTTCGTGTTCTTGGCCGAAGAGCCCATTATGATTAACTGTTGGCGGAGGACGATGATTGTCCTTGCCTTAGGTGGCCTGTTGGCCGTTGCTGATGATGTTATGTGCCTTTGGCCGACGAGGCGCCGTGTTGTCCAAAGTACCTGACCGGAGATGGAGTCACGAAAACCTTGGCGCCGTTGTGATACATGGACGATGTGGCCATGCTTTGTGGTTACATTTGTGTTCTTTGCATTTTTCCTTTGTCTGTATTGTTGAGGCCGATGTAGTCCCCCAGTCCCCCACTGCTTCAGGCCGAAGAGTGTGAGGGGTGAAGGAGTTGCTTGAGTCCCTGGCCGAAGCGGCCTCTCCGTAGTGCCCCTGAATCCAACCCTTATGGCGATTTTCTGGCCAAGGTAACCCTGTGGGACAACCCTTGTGCGCAGATCGCTTGTAAAGAGTTATCATCAGGGGTCGTTACGAAGGCCGATGGCTGCGGGTTCTTTGTTCCTTTGGTTCTGTGGCCGTTACGGGCGTTCATGACGTTCCTAGCCGTTGTCATCTCTTTATCGCTGTGGAGGCATTAGGTGCCTTGGCCGTTGCGGGCGCTTTGCTGGCATTGTGAAGCCGGCAAGCGTATAGGCCGTTGTGGGCGTTCGTTGTCCGTGTGATCCGTAGGGTTTTACTCCGCCGGTAGGTTAGTTCACGAGCCCGGCCCATTTCCGAAGGGGTGGCACCTCATTGGCTGCTGGGAAGGTGACCGCTGAGGTGGCCACTGATATGGTGCCACGTGTAGTGACCGTCGGAGAGGAGGTCTATAAATACCCCTCCCCTTCCGACGCGGTAACCTCATTTGCAATTTGTGCCCACGAAGTGCTGCTGAAATTTCTAGAGAGAGAGTCTCTGAGGTGTTTGTTCAAGTGTTCTTCCGTTTCTTCAAATATTCGAAGGTCAGTTCTTCACCTGTTCCTTTCATATTTCGTATACTTTGCTTCATGGGCCTTTGATCTAGTGTTAATAGGGGATTCACACTTAGATCCAAAGTAGAGACCTTTAGGGCATTAATAGTTGTAAGATGAAGAGTTTGGACGAGGAGTACTACCCCTACGACGACCAGCCCTCCACTAGGTCCCTTGACTACGAGGTGCTTGAGGAGTTTGAGGAGGAAATAGAGCATCTGAGCCCCTATAAGTCCGGAGAGCCGGAGGACGACGAGGGTAAGGACGAGGAGTCTGCCTCGTCTTCGAAAGGCGAGGACGCATGTGCGTCCCGAGTGGTGGACGGGGCGTCCCCTTCCACTGCTATTCCGTGCCCGAAGCCGGTGTCCGCCGTGAAGGGAGCAGAGAGGCCGAAGAGGATAAGGAGGCCGAAGAGTGGGCCAGGGTACTCCTACCTGGATCTCACGAATATCTACCTTATCAAGCCGGAGAGCAACGCGGCCGATTACTTAGTCGCGCAGATGTATGTGGGGCCGTTCGGGAGAGTTAGGGCACCCAGGCCGACGGACCATGTACTTAATCCGCCGTCGGGATACTTCGGAGTGTACCCGATGAGCTTCGCCAAGGGGCTGAGATTTCCCCTTCATCCCTTCATCACGGAATACTTGGACATGGTGGGACTTCCTCCGGCCTTGCTGACCCCGAACAGCTACTCGTTGATGGTGGAATTCTTGCTCCGCTGTGAAGAGTTGGGCTACAAGCCGACGACAGCTCTCTTCATGAACCTCTATCAGATTGGCCGAGGAAGCCACAAGAACTGTGCGGCCTACGCTACCCTCCAACAATTGCCGAAGAAGAGGAGCTTCACGCACTTGCCTTCGTCCATCCATGGTTGGAAGAGTAAGTTTGTTTTCGTGTCCCTTGGTGAGAACGACACTGAATTTCCCTCTCTCGGCCATACTGGGAGGTTCAATCTGCACGACCCGCCGAAGAGTTCGATCTTGGACGCTCAGGTGGAGGCGTTCCTGGACGGGGGAGCGAGGAGCGTGAAAGATTACATTACCGAGTATAAGATGACCGCCCTCGGCTTCTTCAGGTATTATGTGTATGGTGACAAGGAGGACGATGCCCAACTGTGGCCGAGGATGACCGCTACCTTTGAGGAGGCCGACGGCCCGGATTTGGGCATTCCTGCTGAAGCCGATGGTAATACTTCCTCCGGCTTTCTTCCTTTGTTTTTGTTCCTTTACCTTGCTAACCTGTTTATTTTCCTTTGTGTAGACTTTGTGCTGCATCGCCGTTCAATAATGGCCAAGGCCAAGGCCAAGGCGGCCGAGGAGCTGGCTGCGAAGGCGGCCGAGGCGGCGAGGCATGCCACGGTTGAGGGAGGCGAGGCTGCTGCTGGTGTGGTTCCGAAGCCTGCCCAGCCAAAGAAGAAACGGCCTCCCACTGACGGCCAGAAAAAGCTGACCGAGGCTGGTCTGAAGCCCGCCAAGAAGACGAAGAGGGCGCCGTCTCCTTCCCTTGCTGATGAGGTCGGCGTTCTGACCGTCCCAAATGTGGACGATGGTGGTTCTGGCGCTGCTGTCGCCATTGTGGATCTTACCGCTGCTCCTTCCAGCGATGTTGCTCAACCACTCCCTCTCGTCCAGGAGACTCGGACGAAACGGACTGGCAAGGAGATTGCCACTGCCACTTACCAGAAAGTGGTGGAGTACCCCGTTGGCAGGGGTGTCTTCGATGATGGCGTTGACGGCCATGATGTGCTTGCCCAGGCCATGCCGGCCAAGGATCGGGTCTACCTCGACAAGCTCGGGGATGTCAAGATCTATGAAGGCGGGATGGACCTCATCGTCCAAGTAAGTTCCTTTCCCTTTGATTTGTTGTTTTCCTTGTCGTCTGTGTGAAGTCATTGCCTGAGTTTTGGTTTGCCTTTGCTTTGCAGGATGCCTTTATGCTCATGGAGAGCAACAAAAGGCAGCAACGGGAGATTGCTCGCCTGAAGGCGTTCGAGCAAAAGGCTGCCTCGGCCGATGAGGCGATGACCTGCTTGGATCGGCTTCGAGAGGATGCCAAAGCTCTGCAGAAGAGAGCCGATGAGGCTGCTGCTGCCAATGACGATGCCCTGGCCAAGCTTGCGGAGAGCCAGAGGGCATTTGAGGTTGAGCGGCGCAGGACTGATGAGGCCGTGAAGGCTAAGATCGAAGCCGAGGCTGCTGCTGTGAAGGCCGCTGATGAGGCCGTCCAAAAATTCCGGACCGAGGGCTGGAAGGTTGACGAGCGGCTCCCCTGGTGCTATGAAGTTGTGGCCGCCAAGCTCGAGGATTGGGGAATGAACTCCCCCGCCGGCCAGGAGTACTTTCAAAGGGAGATGATCGTGTACTACAACATGGGCCAACAACGGATGCAGAGGCTCCTATGCCGGCGGCTGGGGCGTGCCCTTAAGGCGATGAACTACACCTCTGGGTGGGCGAGGCGGAACCTGAGGCTTCCCAGGCTGATGAAGGATCCCGAGGAGCAGGCCAAGCTCCCCCTTCGGAAAGGGAGGCCCCGATCGATAGTTCCGGCCTCGGCGAGCCAGACTACGATGAGTTTGATTTCTTGGACGACGCTATGAGCTCTGCAGTCACTGTCGGTCAGGACACTGAGGCCGAGGAGGAAACTGAGGATGCCGATGAGCAGACCCATGCTGAGCATGTTGCAGATGAAGGCGCCCAGGAGGCGTGATCGGCCATTCCCTTATCTTTTATTTGTAATTAGTAGCATCCCAATTTTTGCCCAACTGAATGTAATGGCCGTAGCGCCCCCCTTTGTAATTAACATTTTGATGAATGAATGCTCTGCGGCCTCTTCGGTTGTTGATGTCTATGCTTGTTTCCTTTGCCTTTTCGATTTTGAAATTTGTCTAAGTGTTAAGTTAACAACTTAGGTCGCCCGCTAGTGTTTGCTACGTCCGTAAGGTAGTCAATTTAGTCTGGTGGCCTTATCGGCCTGTCCGCCGTTTCTTCGCTGTCGCAACACTTGGGATTTCTTCAAAAAAATTCTAAGTGTTTGAGATCCACTTAGGTGCTTCCTTTCCGTCATGACCGAAGCGGGCATGCTGGGGTGTCCACTGCGTCTTGGCATTGTCTCATTCCTTTTGTCGTTTGGTCTTAGAATTTTTCTAAGTGTCCAACTTCAAGTAGCCCCTTTAGTGTGGTGTCTTCCGCGACCAACTAGAATGGTGTGGCCGATACGTGACGCCCACCGTCTGTGCTGTAGGGCTCCACAACTGTGGATGACGCGGGTGGCCGCCTCGTCCACGCTTCCTGTGAACATGTAGGCCTCGTTCCTGCCCACGTAGTGCCTTCCTCATCCTGACGTTTCATCCTGATGCTAAGTGTTAGGGGGAGACTTCCCCGTTTGCATGCCTTCGTGCCTTCATCGGCTTGGTGCATTTTCTTTCGGACGTTTTCCGTTTTTGCTTCACCCAACCCATTGGGTTAGGATTTTGGACGTACGTGCTTCGTCTGTGACGCTTTCCTCGTCTGTGATGGACGTGTGGCCGTATCGTCCATGTCACCTGTTAGTGGTACTACACTTGTGTTCAACTGATATGTACTTAGCCAAGTTTGGCATGAGTTGTGGGGATTTTATTTTTTCATTGCTCGAGGCCGGCAAGTGCGCGCGGTCCTCGGCTTCCCTCTTTTATTTTCCCTTTTTCCTTTCCTCTCTTTTTTTTTTATTTCCGTTTCCTTTCCCTATTTCGGGGAGTATCCTTCTTTCAGGCTTCGGCCGAAGGGTGTGCTCGTCCTTCGGCCGGTTCGGACTTCGTTTATAACGTCCGTGATCTCAGGGGGGTCCCGTCGCCTATTTATGATGCGGGCTAGACTTTTGGTTGGTTTCCAACGGCTGCCGTTGCCCAACCCTGAGTGGGGGGATTCTGCCACCTCGGCCATGATTTCAGGCCTGTCCTCCTGCGATCTGGCGCGTGGATGACGCGGTGAACTTCCCATTTTAAAACGTGGGCCTTCATCGACCCCTCGTCCTGGGGACATCGTCGGCCATACCTGAGCGTTTCACTCTAGGCTTACGGGGCCAGGACAATGTGCTCTCTCAGCTAGGCCTGAGCCCCTCGCTGATACAAAATACAATGGAGTATGCCTGAGCCTGTCGCTTGTAGGCTGCAAATGCAAGGTGCCACGTCGGCCATGCCTGAGTCCTTCGCTCTAAGGTGGCTGATGAGGGCACCTGCTAATATTTTACTTTAAATTCCAAAGAAAAAATCAAGAGGAACATGATTCTATTCATAAGTGGCTCGAGGCCGAGGGTGGCGTTCAATCAGTAACCCGTTAAGGGGTGAGGGCTTCGTCGTCTGCACCTCCTTCGGGTTACTGATAAAACTTCACCAGATGGTGTACATTCCACGTTCGTGGTACATTGGACCCATTCGGGCGTTTAAGCTTGTAGGTGCCGGGTTTGACCACAGCACTGACGATGTAGAGCCCTTCGTACTTCAATGCTAGCTTGCCACCCTCCGTCGGCTGGCTTGCTTCCCTTCGGCGGAGGACGTAGTCCCCCACCTGAAATTCCCTCGAGCGTACCTTGGCGTCATAGTATGATTTTACTTGACGCCGGTTGTTCTCTGCTCGGATGAACGCTTGCTCGCGTCTCTCGTCGACCAGGTGCAAGTCGATCTTCATATTCTCTTCGTTGGTGTCGGGGTCGTACTGCTCCACCCGTCGGCTAGGGATGCCAACTTCCGTGGGTGCCTTCGCCTCAAAACCATAGCATAGGGCAAAGGGCGTTTCACCTGTCGCCCTCCTCGGCGTGGTCCGATAACACCACAGGATGTTGGGGAGCTCGTCGACCCAACTACCTCCTGCGTCCTGGAGCTTCTTCTTCAGCCCCTCCATGATAGTCCTGTTGGCATTCTCAACCTGCCCGTTGCCTTGAGGGTAGGCAACAGAGGAGAAACGGTGCTTTATTCCCCACTTTCGAAGGAGCTCCTGAAAGGGCGCCGCTTCAAACTGGGTGCCATTGTCGGATATGATCTCTTGGGGGACACCGAAACGGGTGAGAATGTTCTTGTGAACGAACTTCTGACACCTGGCCCCCGTGATGCTGGCCAAGGGTTCCGCTTCGACCCACTTGGTGAAGTAGTCGACTGCGACGATGATGTAGCGGTTGTTGCCAGCAGCTCTGGGCAGAGGGCCGACCAGGTCAATTCCCCACCTCGACAATGGAATGGCGGTGCTGACGGGGGCGTAGTTGACGGCTGGCCGACCAGGGGCCTTCTGAAGTACCTGGCATGTGGTGCATTTCCTGGCAAGATCCGCACAATCCCGCGCCATGGTAGGTCGGAAGAAGCCCTGGACGACGAGACGCCGGGACATGCTGAAGGGGCCCTGGTGCGAGGAGCAAACACCACAGTGAACCTCTTCCATGGCCATGTCGGCCTCGTCCTGGTGCAGACATCGGAGGAGAGTGCCATTATAGGATCGTTTGTAGAGTCTTCCATCTTCAATGGTGTAGCTTGGGGCCCTGAGTTTGGCGAGTTTGGCCCTCTCCTCGTCCGGAGGTAGCTCCCCCGTGGTGATGAAGGTGATGATGTCGGAGATCCAGTCCTCTGGTCGCTGTTGGACGCACAGGATGGGGCTGGCATGGATGCTGGACATGCTCAGCTCCTCTATCTTGGCTAGATGGGAGATGTGCTCCGGGGTGTCCGAGCTGAGTTTGGAGAGGATGTCGGCCTCGGCGTTCTCGGCCCTTGGGATCTGTGTGATCTCGTGGGTTTCGAATGCCTTCAGCAACTCCTCCGCCGCTTGCTTGTACTGCTTCATCCGACCTTCATTTGCTTCGTACGTACCCTCAACCTGGCCCACTACCAGCCTGGAGTCGCACCTAATTTTGATGTGTCGGGCTCTGAGGCCGGCAGCGAGTCTGAGGCCGCTGAGGAGGGCCTCATACTCGGCTTCATTGTTGGATACCCTGAAGTTGAAGCGGATGGCATAGTAAGCTCTGAATCCTTCAGGGGATATGAGGACGACATCGCCGCCGCATGATTTCGCGGCCGACGAGCCGTCGGTGAACAGGATCCATGTGTCATCGGGCTCTGGCCCAGGGGCGGTAGCGGTTGTCTCCCTTGCCTTGCATTCGGTGACGAAGTCGGCCAAAGCTTGCCCTTTGATGGATGGCCTTGGCTTGATTTCAATCTGAAACTGGCTGAGGAAGATTGCCCATTTCACCATCCTTGAGGAGCTAGTGGGGCTCCTCATGAGCGCGCCAAGGGGCTGCTGGGTCAGCACATGGACGGCATGGGTCTGGAAGTAGTGCCCCAGCTTCTTCACCGTATGGACGATGGCCAGCACCGTCTTCTCAATGGGGGAGTACCTGAGCTCGGCCTCCCTGAGTGTCTTGCTGATGTAGAAGATGGCCTTCGGCACCCCTTCGTCCTCACGGATGAGCACGGAGCTGATGGCCGACGTGCTCACCCCTAAGTACAAGAAGAGGGTTTCGCCGGCTTTAGGCTTGGAGAGCACGGGCGGGGACGATAGGTACCTCTTCAGCTCCTCGAACGCTTCCTGGCACTCCGTCGTCCATTTGAAGCTGTTGGCTTTACGCATGATCTGGAAGAAGGGGAGTGCCCTTTCGGCTGACCTGAAGAGGAAACGGTTCAGGGCCGCCAGGCGCCCCGTCAGTCGCTGTACTTCCTTGACGTTGCGGGGTGGCTCCATGTTGATGATAGCCTGTGTCTTCTCCGGGTTTATCTCGATGCCTCTCCAGTTGACCATGTAGCTGAGGAACTTGCCGCCTTGGACGCCGAAGGCGCACTTCTTGGGGTTGAGGCGGAGCCTGAACTCCTTCATGATTTCAAAGATTTCCCGGAGGTTGTCGGCATGGGTGGAGGCCTGCCTGCTCTTGACGATCATGTCGTCGACGTATGCCTCCATCGTCCGGACGAGGACTGCTCTGAAGATCTTGGCCACCATCCTAGTGTAGGTGGCGTCGGAGTTTTTGAGTCCGAAGGCCATGACGAGGTAGCAAAAGATTCCCTGTGGGGTCATGAATGTCGTCTTCTCAGCGTCATCTTCATGCATGGAGATTTGGTGGTACCCTCTGAAAGCATCAAGGAATGACATCAACTCGCATCCCGCCGTCTCGTCCACCAGCTGATCAATGTTGGGGAGAGGGAACGGGTCCATGGGGCACGCCTTGTTCAGGTCGGTGTAATCAACACACATTCTGAATGTCGGCGGTTTTTGGGCGAGGACGACGTTGGCCAGCCACGTCGGGTACTTCACCTCTTTGATGTGGTTGATTGAGAGGAGCATGGCGACCTCCCCTTTGACGAAGTCCCGCCTGTCGGCGGATAAGTAGCGCCGCTTCTGCTTGACAGGCGCAGAGGCCGGATCGACGGTCAGCCGGTGAGTGATCACCTGGCGGCTGATGCCTGGCATGTCGTCCGGGCCCCACGCGAAGATAACGGTGTACGACCGTAGGACGAGGAGGATGGTGTCCCGCTGGTTCAGCGTGCGGCCTCTCCTCGTCCTTGGCAACGGCCGCCGTGATGGTGTCTATCATCTGTCCTTCCCTTTCGGTCGGCCTCGTTAGCTTGAGGTAGCACGCTCTGGCTATCCTCTGGTTTCCTCTGGCGCAACCGATGCCGCCATTGGTGGGGAACTTCAAACACAAGTGCTTCATGGAAATGATGGCCTCCAAGTCCTCCAGTGCTGGCCGCCCCAAGATCAGGTTGTGGGCGCACTGGAGGTTGACCACCATGAACTCCATGTTAATTTTGGCGTGGTGGGGGTCGTCGCCGACCTCCAAGGGGAGGACTATTGTGCCCTCGGCGTCGATAGAGTCCCCGGTGAAGCCGGACAACGGTGTCTTGATCGGCTTCAGCAGTGTTCTGTCTAGCTTCAGCTTCCTGAAGGTATCCAGGTACATCACGTTGACGGAGCTCCCCGTATCGACGTAAGTGCGGTGATGATGGTGTCACCGATCTCACACCGGATGACGAGGGCATCCCTATGTGATTCCGTACCCGGAGGCAAATCCTTGTCGGTGAAGGTGATCGCCTCCGTTCGCTGCTTCTTCGGCTGGGGGGGAACGTGGGATACCTCCCCAATGTAGAGGGATTGGGACCATTTCTTTCTCTGGGTGACGGAGTCCCCCCCAGTATTCCCACCCACAATGAGGTGAATGTGATTCTTCTTTGGCGGGGGCTCTTCGAAGTCCTCTTCGTCGCTGAGCCTGCCAATCTCCCGCTTCTTCGTAGAGGGTTCGCCCCCTGGTTTGCCGGTGTTTACCCATGTATTTTTGCGTGGGCCACCTTTAACAAACTGGGAGAGTTCCCCCTGACGAATAAGGCGCTCGATGGCCTTCTTCAGCGTAATGCAGTCGTCGGTGTTGTGCGAGGAGTTCTTGTGGAACCGGCAGTATGTGCCGCCCTGCTGGATGGCAAGGACCTCCTCGGCCGGCCGAGGAGCCTGCTCGATGAGGCCGTGCTTCTCGGCATAATCGAGGATGATGCCGACCGGGTGAGTGAGGGCGACCCCCGGCCGTTCCAACCTCGGCCGCCAGTAGCGATCTTTCTTACTTTGTCCACCAGAGCCGTGACGGCCCTGGGCACCCTGGCCGGCCGGGGACGGACCCGGGGCCGGCGAAGGATTTGTCTTCTTGGAGGGATGGCCTCCCTCTTTCTTGTGGTTGTGGAGCTCGTCGGCGTCGGCGTACAAGCTTCCGCGCTGGAGCGCCTTGGCGTACGATCTTGGAGGGTCGGTGATGAGGCTCCTGGCGTATGGGGAGCTGCGGAGGGCTCCCTGGTACAGGACGAGGAGGGTGCGCTCATCGGCCCCCTCGACTTCTTCGGTCTCCCTCGTCCACCGATCAATGAACGACCGGAGGGACTCATCATGTTGCTGCTTGACGGAGAGGAGGTGGGTGAAATACTTCTTCGTGCGCTTTCTCCCGGCAAAGTGGGTGAGGAAGCGTTGAGCAAGGTCCTGTCATGAGTCAATACTCCCTTCGGGGAGCGCGTTGAACCATTCATACGCTGGCCCCTCAAGAGTAGAGAGGAACCAACGGCAGAGATATTCATCCGACGCGTTCGCCATCAGCATGTTGTTCTGATGGTGGCTGAAGTGCTCCTGGGGGTCTGATCGGCCATCGTAAGACTTGATGGCCTTCCCCCTGTACTTTTCCGGGATGGGGGCCGAGAGCACCCTGTTGGTGAAAGGGGTCCTGGTCTTGACCTGGATGATGGGGTCACCTCGCCCTTTGGCCAACTCCCTCTCCAGGGCGCTGACCTTGTTCATGAGAGCGTTGAGGCCGGGGTTGTTGGAGGCGCCAGCCGTGGGGGTGTTGGCCGATTGCCTGGCCTCCATCTGAGCCAGCCTCCTTTCCAGCTGGGCGATGACCTCGTCCCGGGGGTCCCTGGCGGCCGCAGCGGCGCCCTGCTGGTTTCTCATGCTCTCGTCGTGAGCCGCATTGATCTGGTGGCGCACGTCGTCCTCGTGCAGCTTCCCCTTGTCCGGGCGGGGCTGGTCCGCTGTCCGGGACACAGACCCCAAACTTTCCCTTGGCGAGCCAGGCCGACGCTCACCAATCCGCCCTGCCATCCTCTCTGAAACCGGACGACGGCGCGTGTCACCTAGCCTGTTGAAGGCAGAGGCTTTTCCACGCGCTGGGGTCTGCCCAGGCCGAAGAGGGGAAGCGGGGTGGGAGTGGGACGACGCCGTGTCCTGGGCCATCACGCCCTCATCGTTGCCTATCTGGACGGCCAACGGTTGGGGCTGAGGAGGTGGAGTGACGTTCCCCCCGGTCCTTGGCAAGAGTGCGTTGAGGACGGTGGGGTTCTGGGCCAAGCTGGCGATGATGACCGACAGCGCGGCCTGGATCTGTGGGTCCACAGATGGAGAGGCCGTGGCCATAGGCTGGGCCGGGGCGTGGTCTGTCTTCTCCGCTCGTTTCTTGTCCAAGCCGATGCGGGCATCAGGGGCTCCGCCGTTGAGTTGGTTGCGGAGGTCCGTCGTGAGGTTGATGGCCTCCTGGAAGACGTCCCCTCCGCCGACCTGGTCGGCCGTAGCATCCTCCTCGTGCTCCCTGGTCTCCTGGTCCTCAGGGATGGCCTTGCTGACGAGGTTGCGGTTTGATTTAGTTCTTCCCATGATCAGTGGTTAGCTGTGCTTGGTAGGGACGAAGGGTGCTAACTTGATTGTTCTAGCTCTCAACGAGAGCACTAAATGATAGAGTAATTGTCTAGAGAGAGGTGAGAGCTAGAGAGAGAAGTGCAATATATGCTTCAATAGAATGATTTTGTAACCCCTACAACTACTCCCAAGGGGAGTATTTATAGAGAAAATACGGGCTGGGCCCCCAAGCCTTGGGCTTGGGAGGCCCATTTACAACTGGACCGCTACTGGGCCGAGATACAAAGTGATAAGAATGATTAAGTATGAAATCTGGTTCTGTGAGGTCTTTGTGGCCGACGAGGGCACGGCCGACGAGGGCACCCGGGTTCCTTGGCTTCAGGACCATATTCTGAGTTGGTACCTTTCCGGCCGACGGGGGTCCCTTTGCCTGCGAGGGCACCACTCAGTATCTTGTGCTTTCTGTTCTTCTGAGTATGTGGGTCCTGAGGCTCAGACTCATATACTCCATCAAACATACATTAAGAGAAACAACTAAAACTAAATTATTATATATGATTTTTATCTAAACATTTAACCATTGGTCATCATCTTAAACATTTTTTAAATCAAATTATTATAAAAGTACTAAAGAATTGCTCGCTAAAAAGAAAGAATTGAGATGAACTTGAAGTCCAATTCAATTGCAACACACTCATGGAAAACACATACAGGCCGTTTGGCAACCCTCATTTTCAGCTTATCAGGCTTATCAGCCAACTTTTTTACCAAACACGTAAATTTTGCTTTCGCGCGCTGAATTGTGTAATAAGCCGAAAAAGTAAGGTTGGAGTTACTTTTCTAGCTGTATTGGCTGAAGTTACTGTAGATGATTATTTTAGCTATTTTTACATATAAATTTTTCTTTATTTTATTCCCAATTAGTCAACTAACTTTATAATGTAACAACCAACACGTACTTTTCGGGTGTCGTATCATATGAAAAAACAATATTGTGGGCTTTAGGCCATCTCCAACGGTTAACACCGTTTTTTACACTAAAATGGTGTAAACATCACATCAAACATTATTTTATCTTCAACAGTTTACACCATTTTCATCACCAAAAAAGAATATTCTCTATTTATTCTTTTTACTAACGTTTTACCATTATTCTATTTATATATCTAACTATCTTATATTTATACAGTAGCCCCTTGATGGATAGTGTACCCGGGGGTAGCTTATCCGAGGGGTTATTACGGGGAGTAATAAGAGAGAAGTCAGAGCAAGTAAGTATAGAGAGAGGAAGTATATTATAAAGTGTGGAGCGTTTTCAGCGTTTTCAGCGTTTTCAGCGTGGTTACAAATGGGGGAATGGGGTGCTATATTTATAGTAGCAATAAATGCCGGACAAGGACACGTGTCAAGTGCTCATTGGCCGAGAGGTCGCCTCAACTGGTTGGCGCTGGCAGCCGCATGTGGCCGCATTTAATGCGGCTGTTGGATGGGACGTTTGTACAGGGTACAGTGATCTGTACGCATGTGGTGCGGATATCATGTCGGAAAAGGTGCCCTCGGCTGTAGAGGACTAACCGAAGGCTCTGAGTACTGGGGACCCTCTTGGTGCCGAGGGCTCCAGGTGCCGAGGGCTAGTGATTTTCGCCGTTTTCCCCAGTCATCTTGTTTTCCTGTTTTGGCCCTCCTGTGGGAGTTAGAGCCCTCGGCCAGGGGGCAGAAGGCACCCCTGGTGCGCATTGTGGGCTGCTTGGTACTCTGGGCGTTGTGATTTGGGCCTGTTGGGCCTTTGTTTGGAGTAGTAGGAGTCTGTGGGTCGGGGGTTCCCGGGCCATATACTCCATCAGGAGTCCCTCACTCCTTTTGTCGAAAAGTACTTGAGGGAAAAGGAGTAATTGTGCTTGTCCTCTGTCGTTGTTTCGTTTGTAGTTCGTAGAGTCGTGGGTAGTTTGCAGTTTGTTTATTTTGCCGAGGGCAGTCCCTCAGTTACCCACATGTTGGGACTTGAGGGGTCATGTTTGTAATTTTTGTGGTTTTTACCGAGGGGGTCCTACAGTCCCCCACTCCTTGAGGCACTTGCAAAGTGGTGAAAAGGAGTAGAGTAGTTGCGCTGCTGTTGTGGGCGCAGTCGATGTTGACGACGACGAACTCCAATTCGAGCTGGGTTCTATGGAGCCCGTCGCCGAAGATTACCGGGAGGGTTATTACCCCCTCGGAATCAATAGTATCGCCGGTGAAGCCGGCAAGAGGGGTCTTAATGGGCCGAAGGGACCCCCTCTCCAGATGCAGCTCTCTAAAGGTGCTGAGGTACATTACATTGACGGAGCTGCCCGTGTCAATGTAAGTTCGGTGAATGATGGTGTTGTTTATTTCAGTCTGAATCACCAAGGCATCCATGTGAGGAGAAGAAGTAGGAGGGAGATCTGCGTTGGTGAAGGTGATGGGTTCCTCCCTCAGCCGCTTTACCGGGGGCATGTGAGTAACTTTCCCCACGTAAAACGATTGAGCCCACTTCTTCCGCTGGCTGGTGGAATCGCCCCCTGTATTGCCACCGGTGATCATGAGTAATTTATCACCATTTTGGAACCGCCCAAGTAAAACTTCCTAATTTGTTGTTTTAAAAATGGGTCAAAACTATAATAATCAAAACTTTGTATCACATTTGAAAGAAAAAAAAATACAAAAACTGGATGGTGCTACAAATGGCGTACGCCATATATAGCGTGAAAGCTTCCCCCCTCCCCCATTTTGGTGAAATGGTGTCAAGTTTGGTGCCATTGAGTGAGCATTTTTTACCAAATACACCATTTTGGTGTTGAAGATAGTGCTTGTTGGAGATGGCCTTAGGCCTTCTAATTCATAACACCAGAGTAACTATAAAAGTTATTTCTGAAATATTAAATATATAGAAGAAAAAGAAAATTATTTACTCGTTTAATTATGTTTGCTTCTTTCTGTGTGTTGTGTTTCTTATCAATATAATATTACGTATTTAATTAGACCATGAGAGCATCTTTCTTCTTATTGGGGGCACTTTCTTTTTCTTATCGGGGGCACACCTCTAATTATTTAATAAAATATAATTTATAAAGCTAAAAAATTGGATTTTGATAAAAAAAAAAAGGACTTTGTTGGGGGCAAGTGACCCCATAAGCTTCCGTGTGTATCCGCCCCCGCATATAAGACCAGACTAAAATTTGAGTTAACGTAAAAACATTCTTTATACAAATCAAATTGTATTTACAAGGCACTTCTCCAACATTAACATAAACCGAAATACATGAATAGATAATGCGAAGATAAGCTACTTGTTTCTCATTCATTAATATTATGTTATTAACATTTTTAGACTTTATATAGTTATTTATACATAGTAATATACTTCTTCCGTTCTTGTATTTACAAGGCACTTCTTATTTATGAATTTTCCGATGCTCCTTATATTCATCGTTTAAAAAAAATTATGTTGTAGTTGTTAATCTCGCTGGTGCTTTTTGTGAATTTTCTGATTCTCCTTACATTCATCATTTTTGTTCTTTCATCCCAGAAAAGTTTTTCAAATATTATATTATTCACATATTTCGCATATATATGGTATTACATTTATTCTTGATTCTCGTTTCAAACCTAGTGTTTTTCAAAGTCGTTTAGTGTAATATTATGCTTCTTTTTTTGGTCCATATCATATGTACGAAGATAAGCTCATAGATTCAAAAGAACAATCCAACTAGATTAGTAACTTATTTCATCAATTATATAATGAATTTCATGCACCATATGGTAACGCACCCCCTCCCCTGACAAAACATCTTATTCATCTACAATAAAACCGTGTTTGAAATCAACATTTGACAAACTTATGAAAAAAGTAAATCAACTTCCACTGTTGCACAAAACTCGATTAACGAGTTTTCTTTATACCTAACGTTTCCTTGACTATGAAGACGAGAATGATTGTGACATTCTGTAGTGATGGAAGGACAAAGAAATAGCGTTCCCGATTTTATAAAAAATGGCTAAGCAAATGATAGCAATGTTGATATCAACAGTTGCCGTGGAACAAGAATTTAGTGCGACTGTCAATGTCCTAACGGATTATAGAATGAAATTGAGCGCACATCTCTTGCGATGATTGTTTGCTTCCACAATTGGTTGAAGGCCCAACATAAAACTCAAGAATTTAACATCCGCCACTTCATGGAGGAAACAACCGACAGTGACGTAGATTCCAATTGATTATTAGGAAGTGTATTTAGTGCTTTAAATTTTACTCAAGTTTCAATTGTCGTTTATATTTGGTTTTATTGTCTAGCACTTGTTGAATTAATTATAAACTAAATTTTAAAAAAAAAGCTTGACCGAACTCGACACTACCCGAGACCCGGCCCTAGGGATGGATTCGGGCCGGGTCGGGCCCGGGCCGGGCCTAGGCCGGGTCGGGCCCGGGCCCGGTCGGGCCGCCGGTTCAAGAAAAGTGGGCCCGGGACCGGCCCGAGGGTTGGACGGGTCCGGTTCGAGCCGGGCCACCCGCCCGGGTCACGGGTCGGGACCGGTTAGGGCCGGGCCGGTTAATTTTTTTATATAATTTATATTTTATAGTTTATAGTTTTATACGAGTATTAAAAACAAACTTCAATTGCATTTATTTGAAATGAAATATGAACTACATTTGAAAATTAAAACAAACTTTAAAAGATAAACATTTTGAAAATTGTAATCAATCGGAACTTCCCGCACCTCCCGATCCTTTGGCTTTGTCACATGACTTCATATGCTTGATTGTCATCCCGAATCCGCCTGAAGCCCCCATGATACATTTTTTTTCGCACCATTTGCAAATTGCGTATCACATCCCGGTTTTCGGGTCCTTCTGCTTATCAAAATTATACCGTATAATGGCATTTTGATTTTCCATCTTAACTTCTTGGAGAAGAGAATTAGAGAGTAGATATATAATATATTGGAGAATAAGAGAATTAGAGAGTTAAGAATAGGATTTAGGAAGAATTGGAGAAGAGATATGAAAAAATGTTTAAGAGTAGGAGTATTTATAGGTTTTTTTACCCCCCCACCCCCCCTACCAACCAACCCCCCGGACCCCTCTTTACCCCACCCAACGGCTATATAGCCGTTTGGGTTGTCCCCAGCCCCACCCCCAAGGCCTCAACGGCTAGTAGCCAAAAAACAAAAAAAAAAGTTTTTTTTTAAAATAGACCTGGACCCGGGCCCGACCCGGCCGGGTCACAAAAATGATGAACCGAGCCCGCCCCGCCCCTTCCCCCATGTTCGGGCCCATACCCGGTCCCGGACTGCCCGACCGGGCCGGGTCACGGGCCTGGTGGCCCGAACCGAATCCAACACTACCCGGCCCAACCCTGTCCCCCAATACCAACCCGAGCCGGTACCGGGCTCTCATTCCTAAAACCCTATCCCGCCACGGCAAGTCTCGAAGCCCGATCCCATCCATGCCTATTTTAATTCAAGGTCATTTAGGTATGCAAAGTTAACTTTTTAATGTAATCTATACCTATATTTATTCTGATGTGAAGTTTAGGTTGACAATGTTCTACTTTTATATTTTGATATAAGCAAAGTTCTTGAAATAGGACTAATTTTTTTTGAAATAGTTGCATTATTTGCTATCATAACTACAATATTTTCAACAGTAATATCCCTATTTTAAGAAGAAAAACATAATGATCCTATTAAAGAATTCCAAAACATATTCGCTAACAGTTTCAAAACATCAAACCAATATTTACACAATTTTAAAATATAAAAATTGCAAGGAGGTTTGAAGTTAAAAAAAATTCACAACCTTTACAAAGTCCTTCACGTAAGGCCTCTTTGTTAAACTAATCTTTTGCACTATATTGTACTTTGATTATATTTTATTTACAAGTGTATTATAAATTAATTTTTTAAAAAATATTACTCCCTCCGTCCCTAAATTATCTTCAAACTTTCCTTTTTCGTCCGTCCCAAAATGATCTCCTCTTCCCCCTTTTAGCAAAAAATTTGTGATTCAAAATCATTCTTACACATTTCTCTCTCCTCTGCACAACTCTCCACCACACAAATCCCACTATCTTAATAAATGTGCCCAGCCGAAAAGGGAGAAAGATTAGGGACGGAGGGAGTACTAAATTCTTCTCCTTTTAAATTTCAAAAATCTAATTTTTTCAACTTTTTTAGTAATAAGGAAAAGATATTGATGATCTAATTTACAACTTTTTTTCAACATTGAAAAGTGGACTGTTGCAATTAAAAAAGAATGGAGGAAGTACATAATTACTCACAAGAGAATGACAAAAAAATGATGTTAATAAAAGTATTTAATTAGAAACCAGATGTAAATTAACCATAACACTACTTTTAGAACCTGACATCACTCATTCCCACATAGCAAGTAATGCAATTGGGGGAGATCATTTAGAATAAAAACTCTTCGATGACAGAAACATCAACACGCAATAGAGTTGGAAACATTTAAAAGAACAAAATTTTCTTAGCACGCATCTTAGAATTGTTTCCAAGAAACAAACTGAAATTACATTTCATCATCCATCATGAGAACACACCGAGTTGAAAATCTACTCCTCAGCAGAGACCTCTCATATTTCATGTCCGGGAAGAAAAGTGTTTTAACCAAAAAACTACTATAAATATAATTATACAAAGATGATGCGTGCCAAAATATAATTATAGAAGTAGTACCTTATATATCATATAAGGTAAGCACACAGCTCTGACAGTTGATAGACCTATAACTGGAACTTCAATATCAGTTGATAGACCTACATAACTGGAACTTCAATATCAGTGGTTGGCACTACTGCCATTGTGGGAACATGAGGCTTTGGGGTGGTTTCTTCCTCATTCTTAAGAGGATGAATAGTGACAAGATCTGGAAGTGGACACTTTGGCCCAGTCTTTCCCTCAGGGTCATGCCCAAGCATGATCTTTACCTTTATGCCCAAAACTCCCTGGGATGATGATGATTAAATAAGACTCACAACAACATTTAATAATATTCCAAGATCAAGACACTTCAGAACATTTTAATTATTTTTTAACAAACCAGGTAAAATTTTAGCGCAAGTATGGCACGGATACACCTTTGCAAGGTCTGTGTATGTGAACATGATATGAATTATAAGTTCTACTTATACACCTGCTGTCCCATTTGATGTCATAGGCATAATACTATAATGACTCCACTAGTTCACTTAACCATAGGTGCAATTGCTCCATAAAACTTGAATGATTAAATACGAAATCAAATGTTCTTTTGTAGCTTATATAATTCTAAAATCCACATTTCCCAATCCACAAATTTGACCATTTACATATATAATTGACTACTCTGTATTATTTAAAAGTCTAACTGATTGATATTTTAAAATTTCTTATCAGGACAACTTTAACAAGTATGGTGCGGTTAAAGTGATTAGTAAAAAGGTCAAACTATTAGAAATAATAATGTACAAAGGTAGCATACACAAGTAGAACATGATTATTTGTATCTAAAAAATATCAAGAAATTAACTAAAGTAAGATAATGCAGTTTGACACACAGTTGTTATCTATGCAAAGTCAAAAGTAGAGCGGGGCTACTCTCTGATTAGTTGTTTATTTAACTGAACGGTGTGTCTTTGTAACTTCCAAATTAAATTAATGCAATGTTCATTTAATTAAACAAGCTACCTATCATGACACTCTAATTTCAGGAAAGAAGTTGTATTTTTTGTTTAAGTGTTTATTTAAATGCACCATATTTGTCTTTGGAACTTCGGGATAAAGTTCACACACGATGCTCATTCAACCAAACAAAACTCTTTTAACAAAATGTAAAAAGTGAGGAAAGGATGGCAGACCTGTCTCATTAGAATGTGTCTCACAGCAGTGTCGATGTATTCCTTCACAGGTTGACCCGAAGAAATCATGTAACCATCTTTGAATTTCATAGATTTAGCACGCTGAGCTCTCAGCTTTCCACTGACAATTACCTTAAAGAACGAAAAGAATTTTACCACACTCTTTCACGATGAAATCAAATTAATATATCCAAGATAAATACCTCACAACCCTTTGCTCCACTTTCCATAACAAATCGCAGGACACCATAGCATGCCCTAAACAAATAACATAAAAACAATCAACCGATGTCATTCATAAATAATTAATGTGCTTGTTATGAATTTCAAGACATGTTGCAATCCAAACAGACTAGTTAGCTTATAATGATACATAAGGCAACTCCTGATTCAGTCATGTAGGAGCTGAAACACTGTGGTCATCTTCCGACACAAGATCAGTATGTAAAGGGACCAATTTGCTTTATAGATGACTATTGTAAAGGTATAAAACACATCTGCAAGCTATTGCTTACAAACCACATGGTTTCTAGACTTAAAAGAATGCAAAATAGGAATTTATGTTTCCCAGCTAAACTTGGAGTGCCTGCAGAAATACAGCATCACTTGATTAGCAGGGAGGTTTTTTAAACAGTTTTTCTAGTCATCATCCGACACAAAAATGATATTAGAAAAATCAATTTGTTTTGTTGATGACATACATTGAAGACTTGAAGTTAACAAATGACTACTGCATTCATCACTTTCTAGTTCATCGATCCAAGTTTGGTTAACAACCAACAAATTCATACTGAATAGGTAAGTTAACAAAACTCAATGCACATAGCTCAATGAGCTTTACCTCCTAACAGCAAGACCACCAAGAAGTTTGTAGCGAAGGGACTCCGCCTGAGCAATGGCACAAAGACCCCTATCTTGCACCTTTTCAGCATACAGCTCCACAGTGTTCTCCTCAAACTTGAACCGTTTCTGGACCAGTGATGTCAGTTCCCTAATTCTCCTTCCTTTCTCACCTATGGATAAATAATTGAGAATCAATAAGTGTATCAAACACCTGTTAAGCAAAAGTATTTGTGTTCCACACAAAAAACGCTAGCCACCAAGACAGTAATCTACTTGTAGTTTGTCTACTTGAAAAATCAGAGCTTTGTTTTTACGTGATGAATGTATATTACATCTTAAGAGTTAAAATTTCATTAATATTCAATGGTAGGCATTTGGAAAAATTCTAAAAATCCATTCATTCACATAGGATGTAAAATTGCCCATTAATGAAAATATACTCTATATAAGACATAACTGGAGTAACAAACAGGTTATGACAGCTGGAATATGTTATGATACACACAAGATGGAGAAACAGAATAACATTATCAAATTTCCACATTAGAGTTCTGTCTCGCAAACATATAGAAAGTCAAACTCACATTGATTCTTCAATATACAAAGAGTAAGATGGAACCAACACAAATAAAAAAACCAAAGCACACTTATAGGTTACATGAGTAATGAAATCTTTTCAGTGATTCAAAATCTAGGGTCTTTTAGTCTAATAGAACAAATCAACGATTTTAATATTGTATCTAACAGAGTCAGGGAGAGAATTACCTAGAACATTCTGAGTACGAGTGGCGCGTATAATGATCTCTGTCCTGACGGGAGTGACTCTGACCTCGACTCCGGAGTATCCATCCTCAGCAAGCTCTCGCGTCAAAACCTCATTAAGTTCCGCGAAGAAAACTCCATCGGCGACAAACTGCAAAATCAATGAAAAACGACTTTGTCTGAGCATATGTAAAACATACACGTACCATGCCGTTAGATTTAGATTTACATATAACTAACCTTTCGCTTCTTGCTCATCTGAGTAGCCATTTTTGGATGATTTAAAGGGACGGAAAACTCAGAAAGGCGGCGTCTTTCAGAGAGAGGGTATGAAGCTCTTCGTTAGACGTTGCTGCAGGGTTGGTATGGCAGCTGAGATAAGATAAGAACTGGGTATTAGGGTTAATAGAGTAATTGGGCTTTCGTCGAAGTAAGTTCAGCCCGTCTCCGGGAAAGTGCAGGCCAGGCCGACTACACAAGTTTTTAGAGATTTTTTTACAAATCTATATATCTATATACAAACCAAAGTGAAAGAACAGCCTATCTGAGGGCCCCTTCAAATATGCTTTGTGCACCCATTTGTTTCAATATTGGACAAATATGACCTATGGACATTTTTTCATTGAGCTTTTATACTTTGTACTCCCTCCGTTCCCAAAAATACTTCTCACTTTTCTTTTTGGGCTGTTCTCAAAAATACTTCTCACTTTCCCATTTTGGACAATTTGTGTGGCTCACATTCATTTTACCTTTTTCTTACACAACCACAACCATACATTTTCACTTTATTCCACTTTCTTAATAAGCGTGCCAAGTCAAACTGGAAAGAATTTTTAGGAACGGAGGGAGTATGTCTTTAATTATCACTCCGTATTGTTTAATTTGTTTCTGAAGAACAAGAATTTTTAAAACATGCTTCTCACCCTAATATAATTAGAATTACAAACTATAGCTATCATACAAAAAATACTATATACGTATCTGTAACACATAATAATATTGTTATAAAAATTTTACAAGCATCTATTATGTATCTAAAAAATAGCTATATAATAATATATACTTTGTACTATATAAAATATGTACAATATTTAGTGTTATAAAAGATGTGTGGCGTGTCAAGGTGTCAAGAGCAAGTTTCAAGTCTTTGAAGACTTGACGGGAATAAACTATGCCTATGAGTGAAAGATGATTTAAATTTCTATTGATTATTACTACTCGTATTTTAGAGTGATACATGAATAAAAAATGTCAAAAAATATTATATAAAATTTGAGCCTAATTTCTACTTTGTTTAATATATACTCCCTACGTCCCCTTTTAAATGTCCCGGAAGAGAGTGACACGAGTTTTAAGAAAAGTAGGTTTGTGTGGTTGATATTAATAGATAAAGTAAGAATAAAGTAAGAATTATTTTGAGCCACACAAACTTTACCAAATAAGGTATGCGACAATTAAATAGGGACATCCCAATATGGTAAAATGGGACATTTAAAAGGGGACGGAGGGAGTAATTCTTAAATCTATAAAAAGTGAAAATACAAAATATTACTCCGTATATCATTCCTTTTAATTAACACTTCATATTAGATTCCACATATAACATGTTTATAAATTGATTATTTAAACTTTAATAAAAGAATTCTTTGCAAAAAAACAATTGTCTAAAAACTTTCCGTCTTCTTGTTCCTAGGCCTACACCTTCTCACACTTTTAGTGATCAACTCGTTAGTTGATAGTCTTATCAATGTCTTTCTACTATGTAGAGCGTTTTACCGCCACATCACGCTAGGCCCTTTTTTTTACCTCCTTTTAGAACACTGACAATACTATTGAAATATTATCGAATAGAAAATTGAGATAAAGATAATGGGCAGGTGAAGTGATTACTATGAAACAAGATAACTAATTATCGGGTAAGTATGAAAGTAAAAAATACTAATTTTAAATGTGCACTCACTATGCCCCTCAACTTCTAAGAGATGCAAAAATACCCTTTATGTTCTTGTAAAGGAGAAAGTTTGCCTTTATTTCTTTTAATAAAATAAATATTTAAAAAATTATAAATTTAAATTTTCAATTTGAAAATTAAAAAAATAAAGAGTTAACAATAAAAATTTATTTTTATGTTAAATATTAACTCTTTAATTTTGAATTGAAAAAAATATTATTTTACCCTTGTAAATGAAGCACTTCAAATTCATAAATATTAATTTTATTGCCGTTGCGAAATTTCAAACGCACTGTTACATTTTTTTGAAATAACATTTTTTGGTTTGTAATCTTGAACTATTTATCATCATACAAAATATGTAATTTTATAGTGCAAAGAATACAAAGAAAAATAATGATTTTTTTTTAAATTGCAACACATATGTTAACACTTTTTCCAAAGAATGATACTACAGTAAAGTTTTTTCAATTGGACACAAGTAGATGTTTATTTCGTCTTACTTTCAGTTTCGAATTTTAAATTTAAAAAATTCGACCGAAACACATTAAGTCATGCCGGATCGGACTTAGACAATAGTGAAATATACATCCATCAGACGTTTATCGGGTCATACTTCAACACACCAGATCATAATAAAAATGCTTTTTTAAATTTCTTATATGCAATATTTATGTCGTATGAAAAATAATTTTTGATTTAATTTGATACTTAAAAAACACAAAGCACAAATGAAGAAAATAAGTTATTTTATAAAAACAATAATATAGTTGTAGCAAATTATTGAATTGAAAATCAGTTTTGCAGGTGATTAAAAATATTAGAGCATCGAAATTCGAAATGTAGATAGGACCATAGCTGCAATTTATTTATTTATTTAATAGCGTACACGTGTATTGGAGGCTTGGAGTCATTTGGAGGTTTTGACGGGAGCAATTTTAATTAAGGAAATGAAGAGGGTAAACTTGTCTAATCATAGTTACATTAAGTAATGTTAGGGGTGCGTAAAGCAACTTCCATGAAAGAATGACCAATTTGCCGCTCAAAAACGTCACAATCAAGGGGTAAAAAATGATTTTGCAACTGAAACTTTGTAAAGCCTGGACCGTTGGTAAAACATTGCGCATGTAAATTTAAAAGTACAAAACATCAAATCAATTTCAATATATAAGCTGAGTGTATGTTCAATGCTTCCTTACAATTGAAAACGCTTGCTTTTAGTCAAATAATTTTACAAGAAATAATGTGATAACAATTTCTTATAAAATTACTCTCATTTTTTTTTTGTTATTTTGACTGCAAGTTGGTCTTTTGTTTGATTGTTTTTGTGCTGATTTTTCAGCAGGCTGCTGATTCTGGTTTTTCAGATGGCTGCCGAATTCACAACGGGTTTCAATTGACTATTTTCGTACCTTTTCTTTTTTATTCTTTTCTTTTTGTTTTATGGTACATTGCTTCTCTTTTCAGTACTCTTTGTTTTTCTTGAGCACTTTATCACTAATACAGGAGCACATTACAAGTAAAAAAGTAGAACAAGTACAAGAACTAGTCTAATACATGGATAATACTCCCTCCTTCCCGCAAACAACGGGACAAGAGGGAGTGACACACAAATTAATAAAAAGTGGTTTATGTGGTTATATTGAATTAATAAAGTAAGAATAAAGTAAGAATGATTTAGAGCCACACAAACTTTAACAAATTGGTATGAAAGAATCTTAGTGCGACAGACCGATAAGGTAAAATGGGACAATCATAGCGGGACGGAGGTAGTATAAAAAAGAGGGTGACATCATCAAAATAACATACCTTAATCATCAAAATCTAGGGGACCTAATAAAAATATTAATGTTATTGTTTTTTTGGCATTTATGGTAATTGATAAGTGATGATTGTTAAATACATAAACGCAGAACGTGTTTGACTAGAAATGCAACACTTCATGATAATTTGAAGGTCCAATTCCTTTATAATGCCTAGCTCAAGAGAATGAAAATAATCACCAAAGAATGGTAGTAGTGATATTTCACAAGGAAGAAAAAACAATTTTGATGGAGTATATGGCCCAGGAACCCCCGGCCCATAGACTCTCATTACTATAGCAGAGACCCAAAAGGCCCAGGAAGCGCAGCAGGCCCAAATCATACCGCCCCAAGTGCCAAACAGCCCGCAACGAACATTGGGGTGCCTTCGCCCACTGGCCGAAGGCTCATAAACTCACAATACAACTTCTTTAAAGCACTCAAAGTGTCTGGGAGAAAGCGGCAAAAATAGTAGCTCTCGGCACCTAGAGCCCTCGGCACCTAGGGCCCCCCGGAATGAAGAGCCTTCGGCCAATCATCTGCGGCCGAAGACATCTCCTCGACAGAATCTCCTACCCACATACGCCGGATCAATGTGCCAAGTACAAACGTCACATCCAACCACCGCATTTAATGCGGCCACATGCGAGTGCCAGTACCACCCCGTTGAAGTGACCCCTCGACCACCAGAATGATGACACGTGTCCCTATCTGGCATTTATTACTACTATAAATATCACCTTTTTCCCCATTTGTGATCCATACTCAATACGCTCAACACTTTCTCAGCAATATATATTCTCTCTCTTACTTTTGCTCTGACTTCTCTCTAGTTATTCCCCACAGTAACCCCTCGGATAGATACCCCCCGGGTACACTTATCCATCATTTGGTGCTCTCATTGAGAGGTCGAACAATCAAGTAAGAAAATCTCCCCTTCAGCTAAAAAACACCTACTAAAATGGGAAGAACCACCCGTGTTCAGTCCAAGAACCTTGAGGACAACAACCTGGCCCGCGGTGAAGTCAACGCCCCCGGAGCCTCTAACAAGGCTCCCGAGGGAGGGGTCATCACTGAGTTGGAACAGGATGCTGTTGACCTGCGCCTTCAGCTCCAACAAAACGCTCCTGATGCCCACCTCGGCATCGAAACCCGAAGGAGGGACCGGAGCGAAAATCAAGTGAGCCCTCCGGTTCTCACTATCGACGTACAATCAGCATTCTCTGTCTTCATCCAGACACTCACTCAAAACCCAGGTGCCTTCGGCACTCTGGTACCCCTTCAACCGCAGGTCGGGGAGAACGTTGTTCTTCTCCCATGACCACCCCCCTTCGTGAACCCTACCCCTCGGGTGGGGAACGACGAAGGGGTCGTGGCTCAAGACACCGCTTCCCAGGAGGCCCAATCCCGGGACCAACGCGGTGCGAACAAAGAAAGGCCTTGGACATCAGTCCTCGAGAGGCTCGGAGGGGCACAAGACCGCCGAGGGGTCCAAGACCGCCTCGATGGAAAGGCATCCCAAAGAGCCCAAGAGAGCGGGGGATCCGTCTCAAGAGCAGACGAGAGGCGTCCCCATCAGGACAAAGGCAAGGCACCACTTCATGCCGATGACGCAAGGCACCAGATCAATCAGACCCACTCGGCCCGTGTTCGTTCGCAGGGGGCGGAGGCCCTCCCGAAGGATCCCAGGGACGAAATCATTGCGGCCCTCCAGCACCGGCTTAATGAGGTAGAGGCTCATCGAGCGCATACCGCCGTCGCCACCCCTCATGCAGATCCGAAATATGAAGCCATGCTGGCCAAAATGGAGGAAATGCAGAAGAAAATAGCCGAAGGCTCCGGGGAACCCGTCATCCAACTCCGGACTAGGACACCATTTACCCCAAGGGTATTGGCGGCCCGAATTCCGGAAAAATATCGGGGGCAGTCCATTAGGCCCTATGAAGGAAAGACGGACCCTCAGGAACATTACAACCGCTACCAATACAGCATGATGATGGTGGGGGCATCGGATGAATATTTGTGCCGTTGGTTCCTCTCCACCTTGGAGGGACCGGCATACGAATGGTTCAACCGACTGCCCGAAGGCTGCATCGATTCATGGAAAGAACTCGCCCAATGCTTCCTGACGCAATTTGCAGGAAGGCGCCGGTCAAGAAAACATTTCTCCCACTTGCTGACAGTAAGACAAAGGAAGGAGGAGACCCTTCAGGACTTCTTGGAACGTTGGAGAACGAAGGCTAATAAAGTTGATGGTGCTGACGATGGGACCCTCCTGGCCCTCCTCCAAACAGTCCTTCGACTCGGGAACTTTTCAAGGAGCCTCATCATCGAACCCTCCCGCGATTACTTAAGGGCCCTGCAGCGGGGGGGGGGGGGGTACGCCGAGGCCGAGGAGGTGGAAAAGTGCCATCACAACTCCGATCAGCAACGCCCTCAACCATATGACAAGGGTAACCGGGGGTCGGGAGCTCCCCATAATCAATCCAAGGTTTCGGCGCCCCCGGCATGGCCAAGCCAAGCCCGGGGGAGGTTATAAGGGAAACCCGAAGGCTTGGGCCCAGTCCATTCTCTTGGAGAACCCTCGAACTCCCTTGACGCACCCCGTCAGTGTCATCCTAGACTTCGCCGAGGAGAGGGGCCTTGTGGAGCGCGACTCTCATGCACCCCTGGAGGTATACGTCGGCAACCCCAATTATCCTTGTTGTCGGTTCCACCGCAACCAAGGGCACAACACTGACGACTGCCATCAGCTGAAAACGGCCATTGAAAGGTTGATAGAGGCAGGCCACCTGTCCCAATTCGTCAGGGGCCCTCCACCTCAGGGGACGTCTGTCACGCCCCGGACCTACCCGGACACGTCAACAACCCGCCGTACAGTACGAATAGTCAACCGCAAACCAACTCATCCATACTATACAAGGCGTCTTGAATACCATTCACACATAGTACATCCATAAACAAGCATAATGTAAATCATTCATTTAAAACAACGGAAGCATTTAATAAAGATGTCTTAGCCACACTTTGGCAAACATGGGCATACAAGCCCCCAAATAGTTATTCAAAAATAGTATCCATGAGCATTGTTATAATTGTTTTGAAAACAGGAAACAGAAGAAGCACGAACCACGTCTTCTCCCTTGGAAATCCCTGAAGCAACGGGCGCCGGTAGCAACCTTCAAGTCCTACCTGAAACTGTGAGGTGGCCTCCCCCGTGAAGGGGAGGTCAGTACTTGGAAATATTTGACAAGTACAATAGCAACTATACTAAGTATAATCAACGTTTTAATTTCCAAGACCCCCGTCTTAGGGTACTATTATATTATAGGCCATAAGCCTCGGTTACCCCTTTTTACCTTTAACTGTACTTACTTTACATAAAGTCAAGTAGACGGCCCGTAGGCCCATATTCATTTAGAATTCACCGTTCCCATTCCCCCGTGACTGCGAGTCACGATAACCCCGTGGGGTCCCATCGAGCCCCAATTGTATAGCATGGGCTCGGCCCAACTACATCTCTATACAATCCTCTAACTCGATGTATCATATCAACATTTGTATGGCAAGGGCTCGGCCCAACTACGTTTCCATACCAACCATAACTTCGTGGCAAGGGCTCGGCCCAACTACGTTTCCACGGAGGTCACATATACATGGCAAGGGCTCGGCCCAACTACGTTTCCATGCTAATCATATTACATGGCATGGGCTCGGCCCAACTACATCTCCATGTCATCCTAGAGTCCAACTCTATTTATTTTCATAATCAAATTCTCAAGCAAGTCCTATGCCTAGAATCAATTTCCGGAGGTGGCCTTTAGGCCTACCCCTAATCACTCCTTAGTGTTCATGTCATTCATCCTTAAGTATCTCTTGAGACTACTTAAGGCATATCTATCCACAATCCTACCTCTTAGGATTTATTTCATCATTTATTTATATTAATTCCCCGACTAGTATTTTGATACTAATAGGATAACCTTAGAACATGCCAAGTTCCTATTCCCCATATTGCATTTCATTTCCATTGATTTCTCAACCCAAGTATAGTTTAATCTCAATATCAAAAATATCACTTTAATCCATTAATGAAGTTCATACATGAAGTAAAGGATATTTTATCACAATGTCATCTTAGTAATTCCATTAACATGCCATTCCATTTATTTCACATAATCATACACAATTATTCTAAATTTGTATGTCATGCTTCACTTACTCATTTTCATATTATTTTCATTTAGACATTATTAATCTTTAATAGTCCATGAAAATCCCATCTAATTACTTTAGGCATTCTTATGAAATTAACTCACTAATTATAAGCAATATAGTCAGCCATCCTCACCTCGTGTTGTGCTACAATAGTTGCCTTTGTTATGCCCCTCGGTCAATCCCCGTTCTAGGCCGATTGAAAGGCAGAACTGGACTGCCTGGGCAAAAGCCGGGCGGCTTTCACGAAAGTCGGGCGGCTTTCGTGGTCTGCAACTGCGACTAGCTCCTTTGAAGTGGCGGTTTCCGGCGATTTCGACTCCTATCGATTTGCCAACCCTCCTAAGTTAATTACCACCACTTTATATCAATATTCTACACTTTTAAACGTGTAGAACTCATGGTTTAATCCACCATATGATTTCTTAAAAATCATACAATAATAAAACTAGTTAAAGATTGTTTATTGAGTTCTTACCTCAAAAACAACCCTCTTCTCTTTGGATTCTCTTCCTTGCTGCTTGGACTATGAAAGGAGGCTTCCCTAGAGCTTCTCTCTTTGCCTTGGCCGAGTGGATGGGTGAGGAAATGGTAGGATAAGTGATCAACACCATCCACCTAAGTCAACCCACAAAATAAGGGAGTAGGGTAATGGTGGGTATGGGTTTTGTCTCTTGGAGACTTCCCACCTACTAGGTACACCCCCTCCAGCTGCTTCCTTGTCATTTGCAGCACATTGGGTCGTGGGGTGGCCCCCACTCATGTGGGAGGTCATCCCCTTATGCCCCGATGTGTATAATCGGCCCCGAAAGTTGTATTTTTCGGACTGTTTTAGTCATATTTTATTTTATCGGACCGGATAAAATATATCACGCGTTCCCAATAATTATGGGCATTTAGAATGGATGTATATTCCCCAACATTAATTTAGGAGTCTTCGAAACTCATTTCGGGCTGTTATCCGTTAAATTGCCAATACCGGTAATTGGGCCCCGTTTGACCAACCGGTCAACGCCATGCCTTTCTTATGGCCCAAATAAGATATATACCACTATATACATATTATCCAGACCAAGATGAATATAATATGTGGTTCGGGAATTATCGGGCGGTCCACATTCCCGCTGTGGGCCCCACATGCAATTTACTATTCACGTAAAAGAAATAATAAAAATTTACAATTACGCAAATTCATCAATCATCTTTAGAGGTTTATTACATAATTTACTAAAAGTAAAAATGCTCGGGGTCGGTGTTACAAGTTCACCCCCCTTAACGGGAATTTCGTCCCCGAAATTCACAATCGATTATTCAAACAGAAACGCATACTGCTCCTTCATCGAGGCTTCAGTCTCCCAAGTTTCTTCTTCAACTCGGTCATCAAGCCATGCTGACGACCTCCGGGAGATCTTCGCCATCATGCAAAAGTTCAACCTTCGGCTAAACCCGAAGAAATGCATCTTCGACGTACAAGGAGGCAAATTCTTAGGCTACATGGTGAGCCAAAGGGGTATCACGGCCAACCCCGAGAAGATCCAGGCCATCATCAACATGGAGCCCTCACGTAACGTGAAGGAGGTCCAACGGTTGACGGGCCGCCTGACAGCCCTCAACCGCTTCCTATCCAAATCGGCGGAGAAGTCTTTACCCTTCTTCCAGATCATGAGGAAGACCGCCGGATTCCAATGGACTTCAGAATGCCAGGAGGCCTTCAACGACCTAAAACAGTATTTATCTTCACCCCCTGTGCTCTCCAAACCCAAGGTAGGGAAGACCCTGTACCTTTACCTTGGTGTCAGCCCAGCAGCCATGAGCTCAGTACTCATCCGGGAAGAAGATGGCGTCCAACATGCCATCTTCTATGTTAGCAAGACCCTCAGGGATGCGGAACTCCGGTATTCCCCTGTGGAGAAAACGGTGCTAGCGATTATTTGGACTGTGAAGAAGCTTGGCCATTACTTTCAGGCCCATCCGGTCCAGGTCCTTACACATTAACCCCTCGGCGCCTTGATGAGGAGTCCCACCAGCTCCTCTCGAATGGTAAAATGGGCTATCTTCCTCAGCCAATACAACACCGACATCCGTCCGAGGCCAGCCATAAAGGGCCAAGCCCTGGCAGACTTCGTGACGGAGTGCACGGTCAGATCAGCGGTGGATGAGGAGCCCTCGGCACCTTCGGACGAGTGGTGTACCCTTTATACCGATGGCTCCTCAGCCACCAAAGCATGCGGGGGAGGAGTAGTTCTCATTACCCCCGAAGGCTTCCGGGCCTACTATGCCATCCGCTTCTCCTTCAAAGTCTCCAACAACGAAGCAGAATATGATGCCCTCCTCTGTGGCCTTCGGTTGGCAGCAAACATGAAGGCCAGAATGATCCACGTCAAGTGTGACTCCAAGCTTGTCGTGGGCCAATTCTCCAGGGAGTACGAGGCCAAGGAAGGGAGGATATTTGAGGCACACTCTCTCACCCAAATACCGAGGGCTCAAAATTCTGAGGCCGATATTTTATCAAAACTCTCAGATGAATCTCCCGAGCACCTCTCCAAAATTGCAAGGATAGAAGAACTCAGCCTCTCAAGCATACATGCCAGCCCCGTCATGCAAATTCAGCAAAGACAAGAGGACTGGATCTCAGACATCATCGCCTTCATCACCACCGGGCAACTACCGGAGGATGAGTCCCGCGCCAAGTTAACGAAGCTGGGGGATCCCAGTTACACCATCGAGGGCGAAAGGCTTTATAAACGATTTTACAATGGTACGCTGCTCCGGTGCCTTCATCAAGATGAAGCCGAAGTGGCAATGGAGGAAGTGCACAGTGGCACTTGTTCAGCTCATCAGGGACCCTTCTCCATGTCCCGAAGGCTCATAATCCAGGGCTACTTCTGGCCTACGATGGCCCGAGATTGTGCGGATCTCGGCTGAAGGTGTACCACATGTCAACACTTCTAGAAGGCCCCCGGCAGGCCAACGGTCAACTATGCCCCCATCAACACATCCATACCCTTCGCTAGATGGGGCATAGACCTTGTGAGTCCTCTGCCGAGGGGTACCTCCAACAACAGGTACATCATCATTGCCATTGACTACTTCACCAAGTGGGTGGAGGCTGAGCCCCTAGCCAGCATTGCTGAGGCCAGGTGCCGCCACTTTGTCCTAAAGAACATTCTCACAAGGTTTGGTGTCCCCCAACAAATCATCTCCGACAATGGGACCCAATTTGAGGCAGCCCCCTTCTGTGCCCTCCTAGAGGCATGGGGCATCAAGCACACCTTCTCCTCCATTGCTTACCCCCAAGGCAACGGTCAACTGGAGAATGCCAACTGGACATTACTTGAGGGCCTCAAAAAGAAGCTGGAGACCGAAGGGGGAGGCTGGGTAGAAGAACTCCACAATATCCTATGGGCTTATCGCACCACCCCTCAGCGAGCAACAGGTGAAACACCCTTCTCCCTGTGTTATGGGTTTGAAGCTAATGCTCCCACTGAAGTGACCCTTCCTACTCGAAGGGTAGCCCAATATGATCCTGAAGTCAACGAAGCCAACATGGCCCTCGACCTTCACCTCATCTCAGAACCCCGAGAGCAAGCCTTCATACGAGCGGAAAACTACCGAAGGCAAATCAAAAGTTACATCGACGCCAAAGTCCGCTCTCGAGAATTCCAAGTGGGGGATTATGTCCTACGACGAAGGGAAGCAAGCCAGCCAACCGAGGGCGGTAAAATGGCACCTAAATTTGAGGGCCCATACATCGTTGCAGCCGTCATCAAACCGGGAACTTACAAGCTCAAACGCCCCAACGAGACCGAGGTCCCCCGACATTGGAATGTACACCATCTAGTTAGATTTTATCAGTAATGTTAGAGCGGCCAAGCCCCCATAACTAATGAATTGTATTATTCTACGGCCCAAGGCCTTCAGATTTGAAGACATATTGAAGACACCAAGAACGAGGAACAAGACACATATGAGCGGCCAAGCCCTCATGCAGACTCATGGCCCAAGGCCTTATTGCAAGACCCATTGGTACCAAGTGCCGAGGGTACATACTCCTATCAACTCCAAACAGCGGAAGACACCAAGTGTTTCCTTTCGAAGACCCCTCGGTACCAGGTACCGAGGGGCTGAAACAAACACCAAGTGTTGTTGCTGAAGTCATACCCCTCGAGGACGCATTCATACCGAAGGCGCCACCTATCGGTGCCGGCGGCATGTAGTGCCCCTCGGCCATTTGCCACCAGTGTGCAAATGAAAACCCTTCCTTGAAACGCTTTCCGCGCCATTACCCCAAGGGTATGGCAGGCAACTAATATGCCCAGGATTCGACTTTCAAAAACAAAACGCTTTCCGCGCCACTACCCCAAGGGTATGGTATGACAGGCAACTAATATGCCCAGGATTCGACTTTCAAAAATGAAACGCTTTACGCGCCACTATCCCAAGGGTATGGCAGGCAACTAATATGCCAGGATTCGACTTAAAAAAAACGCTTCCCATGCCATTACCCCAAGGGTATGGCAGGCCACGGACTATGTCTCGTGCCCAGGGAACGACTTTCAAAACTAAGGCGCTTTCCGTGCCATCCCCCAAGGGGAGGGAGGCTACAGACTAGGTCTCATGCCCAGGAAACGACCCTCGATCCCCTCAGAACTCGGAAGGTTAACCCGAGGGGGGAGCTAATGGTGTATGTTGTTGCCTCCCGATAGGCAACAGCCTTACCAAGAAACCAAGTTTCTTGAAGCCTTCCCTTCATTACCAAAAAAAAATGGGGTGAAGGGGAGTAGACTCAGTGAGAAATCAATGAGTACACAACTTCAACAAATCATAACAGGAAGCCCTTCGGCATCACAAGACAATACAGATCATATCGAGGGCTCCCCACGGGAACACCTCCGGTACCAAGAAGATACTAATTCCAGAAGGCTAAAGTTATCAAAATCAGGCCAAGTCCACAGCCGGTTGCCTCCGGCATTATCCAATACCGAAGGCTTGATCCTATGGATAGGTGGAAATTTGCTAACTCCAGACAACAACATTTCAAGGGATACCGAAGGCATCTACTACAATGTGAATGTTCTGCGGAATTTTCTAAACCCATGCAACAATTACCCCCGACATCTCATCACGCACCGAAAGGAATGCTCCCAGGCATTGCCCGAAGGCGTCTCATGTCGGGGTTAGACTGCAAAAGTCCTAAAGTACACATTTTGGGATCTACCAAAAGCCGAAGGCTCCTCACACATTACCGGAGGCCAGTCTTACAAGCCAAAGGAAATTGTTTTAAGTCTACAAAGTTCGGTGCCTCCGGGACCACCATCCTTCACCAAGGGGCAAATCATGAATTATGGCAAAAATTCTAAGTCCTAAAAATTTGGCCCTCGGTCAAATCTCCATGCAGCCAGAGGGGCCACACAACCGAAGGCTTGGGGGAAGAACTACACTTAGAAAAATTTTCTAAGTCCTAAATACTTGGCCCTCGGTCAGATATCCATGCAGCCAGAGGGGCCACACGATTGAAGGCTTGATGGAAAAGTCAACACTTAGAAAATTTTCCTAAGTCTTAAAACGACTGACAACCTAAATATCGAAGTACGAGAGCATTCATTCACAAGGCAAATTCGAAGGCATTCATTTCACAAAGAAAAGATGAAGGCATACATTAAAAGATGAAGGAAAATTATATACAAAAGCCCGAAGGCGTCATCCATAAAAAAGAACAAGAATGGTCTAAATGTTTGGTACAAACAGGCCGAAGCCGAGAGCTACAGATTGTCATTACAGCAAATTGTTCAAAAAATTACAAATATAAGATCATTCGACGGTTTCTCCCTCGGCAACTTTGGAGGTGACCTCTTCCCCGGCGGCCTCATCGTCATCTGCCCCCATCATACCAGAGTCATCAATCACATGCCTCTCTTCACCCGAGGGGAGGGGGACTCTCACATCAGGCTGCAACGGGGGAAGGCCGTACACCGCCGGGTCGAACTGTTCAAGGGCAATGCCTAAGTGCCTGGAGAGCCTCCGGTAGATCAGATGCTGGGTGAAGAATTCGCCTCCCTGATAGAAGGAATCGCCCTTCTCGGCTAGCCACATCTTCCCGGGGCCTTCGACCCAAGCATCGACGCCTTTTCCCACCACCGAGGACACCCAGTCCTTCCTCCCCTCAGCGGTCCAGCCCCCGGCAACGAAGTTCTCAACTGCAGACTTCTCGGCAGCAGCCACCGCTTCGGCCTTCGCCCTTTCGGCCTCCTCGACAGCTTCCTTCGCCTTAGCCTCCTCCACTGCAGATTTCACCCTCTGCTCTACACCCTCGGAAGCCTGTCGGAGGGCCTCCTCCAGCCTGCACATCTCCCGAAGGGCAGCATCCTTCTCGCGAATGAGCTTCTTCAGGGACTCCTCCTGCTGGACCTTCTGGAGGCGCCATGTAACACCCCTAAATTTCCCGCCCAAAACAATGATATATTTAAAAGAAATACTTTATTCATTCATCAAAGAGTTGAAGAAATACAGCGGAAGTCTAAAAGGGAAATGAGTGTTACCGCCACATTCGGTCATCTCTTAACCGAATGCACAGGCAACTCAAAGTAAAACAATAAAAACTAATGTAATAATAAGTAAATGTTTGATTTATGACTAGATTTAACTAAGGCATCTTCTAATTCGCACTCAAGCTCGAGCAATCCGTCAATCCACATAGGTATCCAACTCATCACCTGATTTAAGGGAGAAAAGAGAGACAAGAAAATAACAAAAATTAGCTTTAGAGCTAAGTAAGTACTACCCAACCCTGTAAAATAATCAGGTTTGGCTAAAAATAGATTTTTATATAATAATATATAAAAATACTCACACCATCAAAATTCTTTTCACTTTGATTTTTCTAAAATTTCTTCTTTACTAAAATCCTCAACTTCTCTTCGAAAATCTCTTAGTAATTCTTCTCTTTAAACTTCTTAAGAAAATCACTTCTTCTCTAACTTCCTAGTAATTTAGAAGGGCGGTGCTTAACCTTTCGGTAGAGCCCGGTGGACCGTGGTTACGGACGGCCACCCCGAACAAGTGCCGGTACCACAACTGCTCTGTTGGAAACGAAACGACTACCTTAAGTGTGCACACCCCCTAAAAGGGATTCCAAGCCCTCCGAGTAGTAAGTCATCCCGAGTGGTCGGAACCCAACCACCCCAATTCTAAAATTCTTGAATGATTAGGGACTACTACTATAACTTCTTCTTAAAAGGGATCATAGATCCAAATCTCACTTAAAGGGATCATAGATCCAAATCTTACTTAAAAGGGATCATAGATCCAAATCTTGCTTAAAATGGATCATAGATCCAAATCTTGCTTAAAAGGGATCATAGATCCAAACTGTACTTCTTAGTAGTAGTAGCTCTAATCACCCTCCACATTTATCCGGATGTGGAAAAACCGACACCTCGGATTACTCCCGAGATGCTATCTTCTTATGAAAATGTAAATTTTATCTTTGCTTAACAATACTTCAAAAATACTTCTTAATTTCTCTAAAAAGTTTCAAAGGTATTTAAAAATATTTAATACCCCAAAAGTTCTTGATTTATACTTCTTAACTACCATATATATAATATCTTCTCAAAATCACATACACAAAATTCACAAATCACACTTAATCACATAATGCATAATAAGCATATAATACGAGGAAACAATTTTGGATTGGCAGAGAAACTTACCTCAAATCCAATGCTCCTAATTCTCTTTCTCTACTCCGGTCTCTAAATAATCACCTTTTTAATTAAGATGATATAATTAGCCACTTATTCTATTTTTAATAATTACTTTACCCGATTTTCTCCTTTTATTTTATTGTTCGCATTAACTTTGGTTAATCACTTTTTATTAATCAAATTACCTTATTAATTTAGCCATTAATTACAATATTTGAATTCTAATATTAAATAAAATATTCGAATATCATTAACTACAACATCTAAATTTTTATTCAATAATCACTATTAATTTACTCTACTCATAAATTATTATCTAATTACTTTATTTACATAACCGAATATATTTATTTTCCTTATTTTATTCAAACATTATTTTTAGTCCAGAATATTAATTTTCAACCTCACTGATTTATTTATTTCATCATTAATATTAATATTCACCTATTTAATTACTTAACTAGTCTTATATGGCCTAATTTAAATAAATAGACTAAGAATCGACTTTATAAATTAGTAACCGTCCATAAATATATTTTGGGTCTATATTCGACCTAGGTTGTCCAGATATTTATTTTATAATTATTTTCCCTAATTATTCCTTTAATGTCATATATCTATTAACCGGTTTAATTACAATTAAATATACTAAACCTTATTTTTATTAATTATAAATGGTCCATAAGGTCCTAGTTAGTCATATATTTACCCTAGTTTACTCCAATATTTATTTCATAATTATTTTCGTTATTTAGTTAATTATTTATTAAATGTGTATAAATTGGCCCAATTACCATTAAATCAATTAAAAATAGCTAAAAATATTATTTTCCAATTCTGGTTGGTCCGAATATGTATATTTATACTAGGTATTTAATTTATATTTTTCCAGATTTTATTTATTTCATTTACTATTTTATTTTTAATTTTTATTGCTACTGGGCCGGATTGGCCCAAATAAAGAAACCAGCCCAATAGCAACAACAGTCCAGGCAAAAGAATGAAAGAAGACAGTCGTCTTCTTCATATCTTCGCCGGAAAAACGAGTAACACGCAGGGCAAGGTCTTACCTTGTCGGAAGCGTGAAACGGCGGTGGCAGGGTGTTCCTTCTGCAACATCGATGGTCGGGGATGGCCTGGTGGTGGCGGCAGCACCTCCTTCTTCCTTGTTTCTCCGCCGTGGAAGTTTGCCCGGCGAACTCCGGCGAGGCTTTTCTCCCTCGTTTCACGACCGTTTTCAACGATTCTTTCTCCGTTGGATTCGTCTCACGAAGGGGAAGGTTTGAGAAGTATTTTCAAGGCTTGGTTCTGGCTAAAACGATGGGTCGCAATTTTATATATATATATACGTATATGTGTATATATGTTGCAGGTTTCGGGATGAAGAAAACGCAGGTTCTGGCCTATTATTTATAGGTGTAGGTCGAGGATTTTAGGTTGAGATGTTAGATTTTGAGTTGAATTAAAACAGCTTCTCCCGACTTTGGTTGCGTTGGTTTGCCGGCCAAGAAAAAAATATACCGGGAGTGTTTAGGACTTCTTGATAGTTTAGGATTTGAATGTAGGCTTTGATTAGTATTGTAGTCTGCATAGAGTTTGTTTGGAGCTGAAGTTTATATTAAGTATAGTAGGTAGGTAGTTTAGTTTAATTATGGTGTATTACTATGTATACGTATGTAGGTTATACTCTTATTATTATTACGTAAGTGTATATATATTATACGTATTAGGAGTATTTTAATTATTCAATTCGTACTTTGTACATTAAACAACTTAAAATAGTTTTATAAAAAAAATAATTTTATACGAAAACGTTACTTTTATTATCGGATCATTTTTATCTGATTAAAACGTCGTAAATTTGAAAATTTTATCCGGTTAGAATGTTACACTGTTGAAATTTTGTTTGACTCACTTAATAATTAAAATGTTATTTTCGTAATATTTTATCTGATTAAAATTATTTTTATTTTTATTTAAATTTTTGAAGTGTCACATTCTACCCTCCTTAAAAGATGTTTCGTCCCGAAACATTAACTAAATCTAAATAATCAAATTCTTAAGTATTACATTCTACCCCCCTTAAAGAGAGGTTACGTCCTCGTAACTAATATTTTACCTTAGTCAAATAACTCTGGATAACGTTTGCGCATATCCTCCCCAGTCTCCCATGTGGCATTTTCGGCCAAATGGTTAGACCACAACACCTTCACCATCTTAACCGCTTTTCTTCTAGTCTCACGAGTCTTAGTATCCAAAATCTGGATCGGCCTCTCCTCGTAAGTCAACGATTCATCCAACTCGACCACCTAAGAAAGTCGAGGTTAGATGTGATACTTGGATCTAATTATCATAAGGTTACGATTCGTACCTCGGGGCTAAGAATATGGGATTCGTCGCGGACATACTTCTTCAATTGGGAAATATGGAAAACATTGTGTACCTACGCATAACACACTTTAGTATTGAGAGAAGTTTACTAAGGTATTCACTAACGAGCGGTTATAGTATGTTATACCTTAGCCAACTCGATGGGTAGAGCTAGACGATATGCAACTTTTCCCACTCGCTCGAGGATGTCATATGGGCCAATGAACCTCGGGCTTAGCTTTCCCTTCTTTCCAAATCTCATTACTCCCTTGGTCGGGGAGACTCTGAGTAGGACTTTCTCTCCCGCTTCGAATTCGGCTGGCTTCCTTCCCAAGTCTGCATAAGACCTCTGACGATCTTGTGCAGCTTTCATCCTTGCTTGAATCATCTTCACTTTCTCTATGGTGTCTTGGAGGTAATCTGGCCCTAACACCACTTGATCTTCCATGTCACTCCAGCATAGTGGGCTTCTACACTTTTGACCATATAGAGCTTCGTACGGGGCCATTTTGATACTGGCGTGGTAGCTATTGTTGTATGAAAACTCTATTAAGTCTAAGTGTTCGTCCCACGATCCTTGTAGGTCTAACATACATGCTCTCAGCATGTCCTCGAGTGTTTGGATGGTTCGCTCCGTTTGTCCATCAGTCATTGGGTGAAATGCAGTACTCAGCTTCAGCTTCGTCCCCATAGCAGCTTGCAACTCCTTCCAGAATTGAGATAGGAATCTGAAATCTCGGTCAGAAACAATGTCTTGAGGAATTCCATGGTACTTAACCACGTGCTTGATGTAAGCACGGGCTAACTTCTCCATGCTCCAAGTCTCGTTCATCGGGATAAAGCGAGCGGTCTTTGTTAACCGGTCGACTATAACCCAAATTTTGTCATGGCCAGACTTGGTTAGGGGTAAGCCCCCAACAAAGTCCATGGAGATGGAATCCCACTTCCATTTTGGCACTTCCAAGGATTGCACGAGTCCCTTGGGCTTGCAACGTTCGGCTTTCACCTTCTGGCAGTTCAAGCATCGAAGCGGTGATAGATTGGCCTGCACCCACAACCGTGACGGAGGTCCGGAGCTTTCTAGGTTTGGCAGGCTATTATCGCAGATTCGTGAAGGATTTCTCAAAGATAGCAAAGCCTTTGACTAATCTCACGAAGAAGACCATGAAGTTCATATGGAGTGATGAGTGCAAGAAAGCTTTCCAAGAGCTGAAGCAGAGATTAACAACTGCACCTATCTTGACCCTACCATCCGGTACTGAAGGGTTCGAGATTTACACCGATGCTTGTTTAAAGGGATTGGGTTGCGTATTGATGCAAAATGGCAAAGTGGTGGCCTATGCATCAAGACAACTGAAGACACATGAGGTCAACTATCCGACTCATGACTTAGAACTGGCAGCGGTTATCTTTGCTCTAAAGTTGTGGAGGCACTATCTCTATGGGGTACACTGTAAAGTTTACACCGATCACAAGAGCTTGAAGTACATCTTCACCCAAAAGGAGCTTAACATGAGACAGAGACGCTGGCTAGAACTCGTCAAAGATTACGACTTGGAGATCCAATACCATGAAGGGAAAGCAAACGTAGTTGCCGACGCGTTGAGCCGAAAATCAACTCACTCCTGCAAAGCAACATGGATACTTCCTGATGAGCTATATCGGGACTTTCAAAAGCTAGGCTTGGAAGTTCGGGATTTCGGAGAGGTAGATCAGGAAACGCGGTTACTCACCATGACCGTTACCCCATCTATTCTCGACGAAATTCGAGAAGGGCAACCTGGAGATATCAAGTTGGATAGAATCCGAGCCGGTATGACGAATGGCATGAACGGACCGTTCAAACTGCATGAAGATGGGAGCATTCGACACAAAGGAAGATGGTGTGTTCCGATGAAATGCGAAGAGCTTAAGAAGAAAATCATGGAGGAAGGGCACAACACGCCCTACTCAGTGCACCCTGGAGGCGACAAACTCTACAAAGACATCAAAAAGAATTTTTGGTGGCCGAATATGAAGAAAGAGGTAGCTGAATTCGTGGCTCGAGCTTGAGTGCGAATTAGAAGATGCCTTAGTTAAATCTAGTCATAAATCAAACATTTACTTATTATTACATTAGTTTTTATTGTTTTACTTTGAGTTGCCTGTGCATTCGGTTAAGAGATGACCGAATGTGGCGGTAACACTCATTTCCCTTTTAGACTTCCGCTGTATTTCTTCAACTCTTTGATGAATGAATAAAGTATTTCTTTTAAATATATCATTGTTTTGGGCGGGAAATTTAGGGGTGTTACAAATTGGTATCAGAGCCTTAAGTTTTCCGAAGGGACTAGAACACAAGGTAATAGGTCGTAGGGAGGAAATCTGTCACAAAGACGATAACAGTCTAAGCTAGTTGGTGCCTAATTGAGCCTTGCGCTCGTCCAACTAACTGGGAATTTCTCCTTGTGCTGAAACTTCGTTGTTCGAAATCTTTGACGAAAACTATAGTTCGATGCGGGGATTTTTCAAAATGTTTTTTGTAAAGTTAGGAGAATTAACATACTAGGAAAAAGACCTTTTAGGACGCGGTGAGAGGGAGAAACCTTTGCGAAGTTATTGAGTTATGAAATGCATGAAATTCGTGCCTATGTGAAGTATGTGGAGTAAGTAAGATCCTTTGTATGTGTTTATCTGTTTGAAGATAGTAGAGAACTTGTATAACATAGAAGCCTTATGCATGCCTTAGAACTTAGTACACGTTTTCTTTATTAAGAGTCATGCCGCCGAGAAGAGACACCCATGCGACCCCAACTGTCGACGAGCTGGCCCAAACTGTCCAACGAATGGCGCAGCTCATCGGAGCAGCTCAACCCCAAAACCATGGGATCGACTACGCAACAAAGGTAGCCAGACGGAACCCTCCAAAATACTTGGGCGAGGAGGACCACCTTATCTTGGAGGACTGGATCCGCACCTTCGACAAGCTCTTTGATTCACTGAATTGCCCGTCGGAGCAACGGGTGAACATTGCGGTGTATTATCTGCACCAAGAAGCGGACCACTGGTGGGCCGCCAACGGACCAGCACTTCTCGGGCAACCGGGCTTCGATTGGGAGGACTTCATAGTAGCATTGCGGGATCGCTTCTACCCAGATCACGTGAAGGAAGCAAATTATGAAGAATTTGTCAACTTTAAACAAGGTGACCTGACTGTTCAGGAGTACCACACGAAATTCGTTCAACTGGCACGTTTTGCCAAGGACCTGGTGTCGACAGAGGCCAGTATGACCCGCAGGTTTGTTAATGGGCTTAATTTCGGGGCCCAAAAGTTCGTGACAGTAGCGGAGCCGCGGAATTTGAACGAAGCTTATAGGAAGGCCGGTAAGTACTATCTAGTACACCAGAAGGAGAGAGAAGCCCATAAGAGAGATCGGAAGAATGCTGAGGTGGATCAACAACAAAAGAAGGCCAGAACCGACCGCCCTGAGCAAAGGCAAATCAATCAAGGTGGAGGAAATTTCCAAAACCAAGGGCAGGGGAGAAACCAGCCAACTCAGATGCGACACCATAGATGCAAATTATGCCCAAACAACCATCCCGGGAAGGATTGTGCGGGAAATGCGGTGAGGTGTCGCAACTGTAACCTCTTGGGGCATCGGGCATACGAGTGCAGGAAACCCACGAACCAGGGACAAAACCAGGGAAACAACCAAGCCGAGGGTGGGGTTAATCACGCCAACAACAACCGTGGTAATCCTGGAAACCGCCCAGCGGAGGCCAACCGTAATCCGGGTCAGGGAGGGCAGAACAACACCCAAGGCCGGATTTACGTCATGAACCAGGCTCAAGCAAATGCGCACGATGTGGTATCAGGTACCTTCCTTGTAAACTCCACACCTGCTTATGTACTATTTGATTCGGGTGCTTCCCACAGTTTTATAGCCTCAAAATTTGTGGAAAAGTCAAAGTTAAAACCTAGCTCTAGACTTAATCTTAATGTAAAAACGGCATCCAACAAAGTTGTAGCGTGTGGGAATGTTTTCTCCAATATTTCCATAGTCGTATCCAATACTGAACTACCCGGAGATCTAATCCAGTTTGACTTGGAGGATATCGACGTGGTGTTGGGTATGGACTGGCTAGGGAAATATAAAGCCAAAATCCTATGTGATGAACAAAAGGTGGTCTTGAGAGGACCCAATAAGAAACGTATATCCTACAAAACGGTCACATCTAAGCCAGGCGTGAAGCTAGCAACCATGCAACAAGTCAAACGATACGTCCGAAAGGGGTATGAGGTTTTCTTGTGCATGATCAAAGACTTGACGTCCGAGAATCCAAACATTGACCAAATCCCTGTGGTCAATGAATTCCCGGACGTGTTTCCAGAAGAAATTCCGGGGATGCCGCCAGAGAGGGAAGTTGAGTTTTCAATAGATCTAATGCCAGGCACCGCACCCATCTCAAAAGCACCATACCGAATGGCACCGAAGGAGATGCAAGAGCTAAAAGAACAACTTGAGGAACTGTTGGGGAAGGGTTACATCAAACCGAGTGTCTCACCTTGGGGCGCTCCGGTCTTATTTGTGAAGAAGAAGGATGGGAGTCTGAGACTCTGCATCGATTACAGGGAGCTGAACAACGCGACCATAAAAAACAAGTACATGCTACCTCGCATAGATGACCTGTTCGATCAACCGAAGGGAGCGGGTATATTTTCCAAGATTGATCTTCGATCCGGCTACCATCAGGTGAGGATCGCAGAGAAAGATATACCGAAGACAGCATTTCGTACAAGATATGGGCATTATGAGTTCACCGTGATGCCGTTTGGTTTAACCAACGCACCAGCAGTATTCATGGACTTAATGAACCGTGTATTTCGCCCATACCTTGACACATTTGTGGTAGTGTTTATTGATGATATTTTGGTGTACTCGAAGAACGAGAAGGATCACGAAGAACATCTGAGGCTCGTCCTGCAGACTTTGAGAGAAAATCAGCTTTACGCCAAACTCTCAAAGTGTGATTTCTGGAAGGACCGGGTCGCATTCTTGGGCCACATCATCACTCAAGAAGGTGTATCCGTTGATCCATCCAAGATCGAAGCGGTGATAGACTGGCCTGCACCCACAACCGTGACGGAGGTCCGGAGCTTTCTAGGTTTGGTAGGCTATTATCGCAGATTCGTGAAGGATTTCTCAAAGATAGCAAAGCCTTTGACTAATCTCACGAAGAAGACCACGAAGTTCATATGGAGTGATGAGTGCAAGAAAGCTTTCCAAGAGCTGAAGCAGAGATTAACAACTGCACCTATCTTGACCCTACCATCCGGTACTGAAGGGTTCGAGATTTACACCGATGCTTGTTTAAAGGGATTGGGTTGCGTATTGATGCAAAATGGCAAAGTGGTGGCCTATGCATCAAGACAACTGAAGACACATGAGGTCAACTATCCGACTCATGACTTAGAACTGGCAGCGGTTATCTTTGCTCTAAAGTTGTGGAGGCACTATCTCTATGGGGTACACTGTAAAGTTTACACCGATCACAAGAGCTTGAAGTACATCTTCACCCAAAAGGAGCTTAACATGAGACAGAGACGCTGGCTAGAACTCGTCAAAGATTACGACTTGGAGATCCAATACCATGAAGGGAAAGCAAACGTAGTTGCCGACGCGTTGAGCCGAAAATCAACTCACTCCTGCAAAGCAACATGGATACTTCCTGATGAGCTATATCGGGACTTTCAAAAGCTAGGCTTGGAAGTTCGGGATTTCGGAGAGGTAGATCAGGAAACGCGGTTACTCACCATGACCGTTACCCCATCTATTCTCGACGAAATTCGAGAAGGGCAACCTGGAGATATCAAGTTGGATAGAATCCGAGCCGGTATGACGAATGGCATGAACGGACCGTTCAAACTGCATGAAGATGGGAGCATTCGACACAAAGGAAGATGGTGTGTTCCGATGAAATGCGAAGAGCTTAAGAAGAAAATCATGGAGGAAGGGCACAACACGCCCTACTCAGTGCACCCTGGAGGCGACAAACTCTACAAAGACATCAAAAAGAATTTTTGGTGGCCGAATATGAAGAAAGAGGTAGCTGAATTCGTGGCTCGAGCTTGAGTGCGAATTAGAAGATGCCTTAGTTAAATCTAGTCATAAATCAAACATTTACTTATTATTACATTAGTTTTTATTGTTTTACTTTGAGTTGCCTGTGCATTCGGTTAAGAGATGACCGAATGTGGCGGTAACACTCATTTCCCTTTTAGACTTCCGCTGTATTTCTTCAACTCTTTGATGAATGAATAAAGTATTTCTTTTAAATATATCATTGTTTTGGGCGGGAAATTTAGGGGTGTTACACGCCACTCCTGAAGCCTCCAGGCATGTTCCCCGAGGGCTATGCAAGTCTGCGAACAACAAACGAACAAGTTAGATTGTCATTCAAAAGGTGCTAAGTGGATAAAAGAAGAAGAAGGAAATGAGCTTATAGTCAGGGAGGACCGAAGGATCTTGTTCTCGAGGGCGACATCGTCATACTTACCGAGGGTCGCCCTATCCAACTCCGAAGTCATGCCGATGAGGAATGCCTTCGGCTCAATGGTGCCATGCATCACGGCGGTCCCCCCTGAAGAGGGAGAGCTTTGGTCTCCCGAGGGACATTCTCCAAAGGGAGGCCGGAGGGGGCCGTCGGCATAGTCTTGGCTGGAGGCTCCGAAGAGGACTGCTCCTCGATAATCACCAGGGGGACATCCTCCTCCTTCTTCTGCTTTTTAGCCGGAGGGCTTGTCCCCTTCCCAGCCTTCTTTTTCTTCATGGCCGCATCGGCCTGAGAACCCCAGCCACACCAGCGGTCGCGACAGCTGCAGAAGGGTCCATCACATCTTTCAGAAAGAAGGCCTCAACGGGCTGCTGGCTCGAAGGTTCCTTCTTTTTGGCCTGGGCCTTCCCCTTTTTCTTCTTCAGAGCAAAGAGTGCGTTTGGGTCCATGCTAGTACCTGCAAAAGAACGAGGACAGGTTAGGCCGAAGGGTCAAAGGCATCAACAAATATCAAAGTGCAAAGAAATTCCTAACTACGAAACATTAAGGCCCTCGGAAGCTACCTCATGTTCCCTCGAAGGCTTTGTAATTAAGGAGGTACTTCTCGCCCGTTTCCCCCAAGAAGCGGTAGCACCGAAAGCCGAGGAGATATAGATCATCCTCCAGGGTCATCTCCTTGTCCGTCACATGCTTATCCCGCCCCGCCGGGATAGCAGATATCTTTTTCCCCTCCTTCTCAAGAGCCGCGCAACGCTCCGGCTTTGTGTGCCTCCAAAAGTAATTCCTCAGCTCCCTCGGGAATGGGTTCTCCACCATCCTGATGTAGCAAAAGCGATCTCTCCAGCCCTTGTGAGACAAGGGCACGTCATCGAAGGGCCTCCATGGGACAAGTTGTTGCAGGTCGCGAACCCCTCGGAATTCGCATGCCCCCCGACAGAGATTGAAGCTTTGAAAAAATAACTCCAGGCTAGGAGTGCCCCCCGGGACTTACAGAGATTCAGAAACCCAGCAATATAGGAATGGCTATTCGGGGTAAGTTGACAGGGGGCCAGGCCAACGTACCTGAGGTACTCCAAAAGGAAGGGATGCAATGGGATCCGCAGGCCCATCAAGACGGAGAGGATATGCACAGCAAAGCACCCCTCAGGCGCCCGGGACAGCACGTCGTCAGGTCCCGGTTGTACCACCGTCACCGAAGGCCCTACGTGCAGCTGCGTAACATAGCACTCGGCCGGGTCGGCTCTCGAGTTCACCGCCAAGGCAGCAATATTCAACCACGAATACCCCTCGGGAATCCCAACCGGTTTGCCTTGGTCGGCAGCACCTTTCTTCTTGGGAGCTCCCGCCTTCTTCGTCTTCTTCTTCTTCCCCAGGGCTACCCTGAGAGGTGTCGGGTTCAGGGGCCGGGAGGTGTTGGCTTCATCAGCATTGCGTGCAGGGAGGAGGGCGACAGTTACCTTCTGCCTCTCTTTTTCCTCTTGTTCCTCGGCGGTTTGAACAGCGAGGGCCAGCTCCTCGTCGTCATTCACTTGTTCAAAATCTTGGCCTCGGCCTCAGCGACGAGCTCCTTCTGTACCTCCATGGCGACGACAGCATCATCACCCGCTGAAGGCTCCTCGCTCGAAGGCTCAACATCAGAGTAAGTTTCCGCCTCAACAGAAGGCTCCCTCGAGATGTCTTGCGAATCGCTTGCAGATGACATTTTCGAAAACTAAAGGTCGAAGGCTAAAGGACGAAGGCTTCCTAACCAACCCTAGCAGTTAATCTAAGGCAGGAAAAACTAAGTACGCAGCTGAAGGGATGAACGAGGGAAGAACTGACCTTGAGAACTTGGTTTGACCAAAGGGAACTTTCTCTCTCTAGAAATATTTGGCCAGAGCTTCGTTACAGTATGATCGCACAGGGGAAATGGCCTTGGCCATGGGGTATTTATAGGCACCCAGATCCGGGCTTTGTCCCAAAACCGGGCCTCCGGTTACGATAGACATCATTACACACCGCCCCTTCCGCCAACCGGTGATGCCCGCCCAAAGCTAACCAACGGCCACGCGCCACGTGGAAGTCCTCTCCAACGGCTACTTCTTAAATGTTCCATGTGCCAACGGTCTGATTGCAACGGCTATATTTTGAAAACACAGAGGCGCTCTCGGCCGGTACCCCTCATACAACATCACAAGTGCCTTCAGGCTTTCTCAATCAAGAGCCCATGGCTTAACAATGGATAGACCCCTCGAGAGCATCGGACTCAACACCCCACTTAGGTGGACAGCCTTCAACATACAACAACGGGGCCCTCGGGTGCCCTCATTCCCAGCTTGTCATTAGCCAGAGAACCCCCTCGGCAACACAGCAACTACCACCTACATTCATCACGCCCTCAACCCCATGGATTGAGGGACTCCCCTGCGCCCTCAGATTAGGGGTAGCCTTCGGCATAAACTTTGTCCTTCATCTCAGACCAAGGTTTCACCTTTTCGAGTCATCATTGGGGGAATTCGATGCACTCTTTTTCCCTCATTAGGATTTTTTCCCACAGGGTTTTTCCTAATGAGGTTTTTAACGAGGCATCCCCCCAAAATGAAATGAAAAGTATCAACCTTCGGTCCCATGCGACAACAGGCACTACTTTACTCCTCTTCACCACATTACATGTGCCTCAAGGAGTGGGGGACTGGAGGACCCCTTCGGGAAAAATCGCAAAAAAACAAAATGTCAAAAATCTCCCCAAAGCAGCAACATAACCCTTATGTCCCAAGGTATGGGGGGCTGAGCGACTGCCCCCAGCAGAATCATGTGCAAACGCAGATCTCTCACAGGCAAGCTACAAGCAAGGTAGCATCTCAGAACAACCGCAATTACTCCTTTTCCCTCAAGTACCTTTCGGCAAAAGGAGTGAGGGACTCCTGATGGAGTATATGGCCCAGGAACCCTCGACCCATAGACTCCCATTACTATAGCAAAGGCCCAAAAGGCCCAGGAAGCGCAGCAGGCCCAAATCACACCGCCCCAAGTGCCAAACAACCCACAACGAACACTGGGGTGCCTTCGGCCCCCTGGTCGAAGGCTCATAAACTCACAGTACAGCTTCTTTAAAGCACTCAAAGTGTCTGGGAGAAAGCGGCAAAAACAGTAGCCCTCGGCACCTAGAGCCCTCGGCACCTAGGGGCCCCCGGAATGAAGAGCCTTCGACCAATCATCTGCGGCCGAAGGCATCTCCTCGACAGAATCTCCCACCCACATACACCGGATCAATGTGCCAAGTACAAACGTCACATCCAACCACCGCATTTAATGCGGCCACATGCGAGTGCCAGTGCCACCCTGTTGAAGTGACCCCTCGACCACCAGAATGATGACACGTGTCCCTATCTGACATTTATTACTACTATAAATAGCACTTCTTTCCCCTGTTTGTGATCCGTGCTCAATACGCTCAACACTTTCTCAGCAATATATATTATCTCTCTTAATTTTGCTCTGACTTCTCTCTACTTATTCCCCACAGTAACCCCTCAGATAGATACTCCCGGGTACACTTATCCATCAAATTTCTTTTGGTTTTTGTTAAAACTTAACTTCATTCGACAATGATATTAAGCACTATTTTAATTTTTATATGCTTTGCCTTTAAATTTATTTCAATTCGGACTGCTTAAAAGTTTCAATTTGGTGTTTTAATGTTGTGTTTTTTTTCAGGATTGGTGTCTTATATATATACTTTGTATGATGCAGATCGGGAATGAAAACCAACACACCTAAATATATTACTTGAGCAAGATGAAACAAATAGAGAGCATACAAACAACATTATCACAGAGGACAAAAGAGTTCATCCCCAGATATAGAACTCAACATTCCTTTAATGTTAAACAAATAAAATTTACATTGTGTAAAATTTTTATTGCTATTATTTTAATTCAGTATAGCATAAATATGAGGAGACACACATGGTTTTAATGTGTTCGATAATGAAACAATTTTCATATTCAAATCACATACAAGTGAATCACTAACACTACAGATCACATCATAGGTAACAATACAGATTTTAGTTTAAAAAGTATTTCTGTTCAAAGAAAACTTGAGTTTATGTTATCAAAACAACAATACAAACGATACAAACAATTTAAATATATTTTTTCCTTTTAAAAATAGATAATTAGTTACACTTCAAAAGTTCTTATGCAATTTTGAATAAGTTAGAAGTTATTCCAGGATGAAGTCTGTTTTAGATTATACCAATCATTCTATTACGTGTAATAAATAAGTTGAAATTAAAAACTTTATTTTCAATATTTAGGCCACAACATGTAATAGCAGTTTCCAAGCAAAACACATTTTAGCATAAACAATGTATTTAGCTATTTGTTTTATATGTTCTATTAGCAAGCAGCATCAACAAAATTAGAGTGCGTCTTTCAATACTTTCCACACAAAAACATTTAGATTCAATAAAATTTAGGCTTAAATGCATTTGGGCTATAGAATATAAGTTCTGATTTTGTTTAGGTTTTTAAAAAACATATTCGATATCAAAAATCATCTTTTAATGCACATTATAATCCAGATGCATACATTTAGTTATAAAAATAGCTACCTATTAGGATATCAATCATATATCACAACTAGGGGATAGAGGGGTATATATAGGGAGATACATGGGCCTAGTCATGGACTTGGGCTAAGAGGGAGTAGTGTATATTTATACATTACATAACACTCCCCCTTAAATATACACTACTAAAGAATCTAAGGAGTACATTATAATAATAAAAAATACGCTTAAGGATGCTGCCTCATTAAAAACCTTGCCAAGGAAAACCCTGTGGGACAAAACCCTGGTAAGGAAAAAAGAGTGCAGCGCGTATTTACTCCCCCTAATGAATATATTACTCAAGATCCTTGTGTCGACGTAATCCAATCAGGTGCACTAACTTCTTGAAAGTTGTTGTTGGAAGAGCCTTGGTGAATAAATCCGCAACGTTGTCACTTGAACGAATTTGTTGAACGATAATCTCACCTTCTTTCTGAATGTCATGTGTATACCAAAATTTTGGTGAAATATGTTTCGTCCTATCTCCCTTGATGAATCCTTCCTTAAGTTGGTGGATACAAGCTGCATTGTCTTCAAACAAGATGGTCGGAGGCTCCTTTTCAGACCATAATCCACATGACTGTCTAATATGCTGAATTACACTTCTTAAGTATACGCATTCTCGACTGGCTTCATGAATGGCTAATAGTTCTGCATGATTAGATGATGTTGCCGCAATTGTTTGCTTCATGGAACGCCATGAGACTGCTGTTCCTCCACATGTAAACACATATCCAGTATGTGATCTTCCTTTATGAGGATCAGACAAATAACCTGCATCTGCAAAACCAATCAATTCTGTTTTGGACATGTTAGAAAATAATAGACCCATGTCTTTCGTACCTTGAAGGTAACGAAGTATTTGTTTGACCCCATTCCAATGTCTGCGCGTTGGAGAAGAACTATATCTTGCCAATAAATTTACAGCAAAGGATATATCGGGTCTTGTGTGACTTGCAAGATACATTAGTGCTCCAATTGCACTTAGGTATGGTACTTCTGGACCAAGAATATCCTCATCATCTCCGCGCGGTCTGAATGGGTCCTTATCAACTTCAAGTTGTCTTACAACCATCGGGGTGCTCAAAGGATGTGCCTTATCCATTAAAAATCTTTTTAGCACCTTCTCTATATAGGTTGTTTGATGCACAAGAATACCATTATCTAAATGATCAATTTGTAATCCCAGGCAGTATTTGGTTTTCCCAAGATCCTTCATTTCAAATTCCCTTTTCAAACATCCAACTGCCTTTTGTAGTTGTTCAGGAGTTCCAATAATGTTTAGATCATCAACATAAACTGCAATAATGACAAACTCCTGACCAGATCTCTTAATAAAAGTGCATGGGCATATATCATCATTTTTGTACCCTTCTTTTAATAAGTACTCACTTAGACGATTGTACCAGATACGTCCTGATTGTTTTAAACCATAGAGAGATCTGTTTAGTTTAATAGAATATTGTTCTCGAGAACCTCTATTGCATGCTTTAGGCAGCTTAAAACCTTCCGGAAGTTTCATATATATATATATCAGTATCAAGCGAGCCATATAAATAGGCTGTCACTACATCCATGAGGCGTAAATCTAGTCCTTCACGTATTGCCAGACTAATTAGGTATCTAAAAGTAGTAGCATCCACCACAGGAGAATATGTCTGATCATAATCAATGTGGGGTCTTTGTGAATATCCTTGTGCAACTAAACGGGCTTTATATCTGATAATTTCACCCTTTTCATTTCTTTTACGCACAAAGACCCATTTATAACCCACTGGTTTAACATCTTCAGGTGTTTTAACCACGGGTCCAAAGACTTCTCGCTTTTCTAGCGATTGTAATTCAGCCTCAATTGCATCTTTCCATTTTGGCCAATCATCTTTGCGTCTACATTCTTGCATTGTTCTTGGTTCTTGATCCTCATTTTCATTCATTATATCTAGCGCTATATGATATGCAAAAATATCATTTTCTTCATCATCATCGACGTCGATTTCATGTCGGTTCCAAACAATTCACGTCGTGACATAATTTATTGAGATCTCTTCATTTTCAGGTACCTGATCCTTTTCTGGATTTGTAGTTACGTTAATGTTCTCTTCAGGAGAATCTACTCTCAAGTTTATTTTATCCTCTTCTTGGCCATTTTCATTCTTTGCTCCCTTTCTTTTTCGAGGATTTTTATCTTTGGAACCGATTGGTCTTCCACGCTTCATGCATGTTTTTGATTCATTTGCAACGACATGTCCTGCTGGGACATTTAGTCTAATGGGAGCATTGGCAGCTGGTACTAGTGACTTTGTCACTCCTTTAGTATCAGTAAAAGCGTCTGGCAATTGATTCGCTAAACCTTGTACATGTATTATCTTTTGGACTTCAATTTCACACTCTTTAGTACGAGGATCAAGATGTAATAATGATGGTACAGTCCAACATAATTCTTTCTCCAGCTGCTTTTTTTCTCCCCCTAATGTTGGGAAATTTGATTCATTAAAATGACAATCAGCAAATCTAGCTATAAATAAATCCCCCGTTGATGGCTCTAAATATCTTATTATGGAAGGAGATTCATAGCCAACATATATTCCCAACTTTCTTTGGGGTCCCATCTTAGTACGTTGTGGTGGAGCAATAGGTACATATACGGCACATCCAAATGTTCTTAGATGAGAAATATTTGGTTCATTACCCAAAACCATTTGTAGGGGAGACGATTCACAATAACTTGTTGGCCTGATGCGAATTAGCATTGCCGCATGTAAAATTGCATTCCCCCAAGCTGAAATAGGGAGTTTACATCTCATAAGTAATGGTCTTGCAATAAGCTGGAGTCGTTTAATTAGTGACTCTGCGAGACCATTTTGAGTATGAACATGTGCTACAGGATGCTCTACTTTTATCCCGATGGACATACAATAATCATTAAAAGCTTGGGAGGTGAACTCACCGGCATTATCAAGGCAAATAGTTTTAATTGGATAGTCAGGAAAATGCGCTCTTAATCTAATTAATTGAGCTAGTAATCTCGCAAACGCCAGGTTGCGAGTCGATAATAAGCACACATGTGACCATCTAGTCGATGCATCGATTAAAACCATGAAATACCTAAATGGTCCACATGGTGGGTCAATTGGCCCACATACATCACCTTGAATACGTTCTAAAAAGGAAAGTGATTCCGTTCTAATTTTAGCCAGTGAGGGTCTAGTAATTAATTTTCCTTGAGAGCAAGCAACACAAGATAACTCATTGGTTTGAAGAATCTTCTGATTCTTGAGTGGATGTCCACATGAGTTATTAATAATTCTTCGCATCATTGTTGATCCGGGATGACCTAGCCGGTCATGCCAAATAATAAACTTATCATGATCCATAAACTTCTGGTTTATGGTCATATACGATTCAATTGTACTAATTTTGGTGTAGTACAATCCAGATGAAAATGCGGGTAATTTTTCCAACACCCTTTTAATACCTGAAGTTTTATCGGTTATGTAGAGATATTCAGTATCTCCTTCTTTGGTTGTTTCAATATGATATCCATTTCGGCGGATATCCTTAAAACTTAGTAATGCATCATCAATTCGGAATTTTGTACCTCCGGGAAACACGAGATTGGCTCTTCCGGAGCCATCTATTAATTTATTAGCACCAATAATGGTGTTAACATTTGCCTTCTGCATTTTCAACTCAGAAAAATAGTGAATATTTCTAAGTATTGTATGCGTAGTAGCACTATCAGCAAGGCACAACTCTTCACCATTCATAGTAATTTGGACAACATTTGTGTCCATTTTCACTATAAATTAAAATTATCTAAATCAATAATAAAAGAATCATGTTAATAAAGTGTCCACAATGAAAAAATGTCAAATATAATGTGCACATCAAAATGAAGGTCTATGTAAATTATTCTAACCACATCAAAACAAAATGATAAGTTCAAAGCATAGACCATAACATGATCCATAAAGTAAACAATTTGAAACATAATACTGAAATGAATAAAGTCCAATCCAGTAAAGGAAAATAGTGCAATGCCAAAACATAGAAAATAATCAATGTTTTTCTTCTAGAAAATCGCCAACTTCCAAATGGGTTGAGCTTTCAGGCTCGTCAAGGAGGTCATCATCATCAAAGGCAAAATTTGTCTCAACCTTGTTCTATTTATTCTTCAATGATTGCTGATAGAGCTCCACTAGATGCTTGGGCGTACGAAAGGTACGCGACCAATGATTTCTTGCTCCACATCGAAAACATGTATTTTCTGTCTTTTGAGAACAACCCTTACCATAATTCTCATTTTTCTGCCACTTCTGGTGGCGAGATGGGCCCTTGAAGTGAGTGACCCGACCACCTCTATAACCACCTCGATGAGTATGACCACCACGATTGCCATGGTAACTCCCCCTACCGCGACCTCGCCCATGCCCCCGGCCACGACTGCTAGCGTGGCTTCTTTCTTTCTTATTGCTATTATTATTAGTCACCGCATTCGCTTCAGGGAATGGCGCTGGGGTAGAACCAGTGGGGCGAGTTTGATGATTCTTCAGGATCAACTCATTATTTTTCTCAGCAACAAGTAATTGATTCATCAAGTCAAAATATTTTGTATACCCCTTTTGCCTGTGCTGTTGGGACAGAACACTGTTTGATGGATGAAAAGTGGAGTATGTTTTCTCAAGCATTTCATCATCAGTTATTTTTTCTCCACACAGCCTTAGCTGAGAAGTAATTCTATACATTGCTGAATTATAATCAACCACAGACTTAAAGTCTTGCAACCTTAAATGAGTCCATTCATAACGGGCCGCGGGGAGTATGGTTGTTTTCTGATGGTCATACCTTTGTTTAAGGTTTTCCCATAGTTCTAGGGGGTCTCTCTCAGTTAAATACTCAGACTTTAGGTCTTCATGGAGGTGGTGTCTCAGAAAAATCATGGCTTTGGCTTTGTTTTCTTTTGATGCGGTATTCCCAATTTTTATGGTATCACCTAAGCTCTTGGCATCTAGGTGAATTTCAGCATCTAGTACCCATGACAAATAGTTTTTTCCGCTGATGTCCAGTGCGGCGAATTCAAGTTTCGCAAGATTTGACATAGTGATAACTATAAAGAAAAATAATATTACTTTATTTTCACATAATGTATTATGGAATCATTCAACTTATCACACAATATTATGTAAGGATACAATTCTAAAAAGTTTGAATTTTGAATTCTTTATTCATATGATATTCTAATCAAATTCAATAATGTCATTAAATTGATGAGTAATTGTCTTACTATAACGGATATTGACTAGTTAATTTCATTAAAGTCTTTATTTAAATAAGAAAACCAATTTCTTTAAGTAAAAATAAACTTTACGAGAGGGAAATCAGCTTAACAATAAGCAGTTTGAACAAACTCTGGTTGGATTGTAAAACATAAAAACATGCTAGGCCAAGAGCTACCAGCTATAGCTAAAAGCACAGTCTGTTTCTGAAATGCAAAAACTGAAATGCACAAGAATATAATGAAATGATAGATTTATGATATTCAGAAAACATATTGTTTGATCAAGTGAAAGCAATTTTACTATGTTTGTAGAATAGTTTTACATTTACTTGATGGGAAGGTGAAATCTCCAGAACTAGCTTTCACATATAAATCAACCAAAAAGGGCATTTGTATTAAACATCACAAGGCCTTTTGCATGCCCATATATTTCATCCAACAAACACAGATTGGAGTTCAGAAACTGAACAATATCATATACGATACACATTTCACTATCTCAGGCATTTAAAGGAATGAAAGAAGAGAAAGCGTAAAGCCAGGGTGCAATAAGTTTTGCTTAACGTTTCAAAAACCCACTAACTTTATCATTAAATTTCTCATTGGATTTCATGGTAGTAAGAAGAGCAACCGAAGTTGATGTAAATACAATAGGAAGTGTTAAATCCCGGTTCCTTTGACATGACCTCTTGGACATTATTTTTTATTTTTTTTATATATTTCCATTTGAAGAATTTATTGTTTTGTTATGCTAATAGACCTCATAAAACAGCTGAAAAAATGACAATAATGTGCAAAATCAAAGGTAAACCTTAAAATAAGTATCATATACAAAATCAGCAAACATAGTGGATTTAGTGATAAGCTGGAAAAAATGCATATCAAATACGGAGTACTTCCTAATGAGAAGTTGAATCATTGAACTAAACGAAGAAGAAAGAGGCAATTACGGACAAATAAGGCAGTAGCAGAGAAGATACTAGCGCCACAAAGTTGAATCAGACAGGGAAAAAATGGGATATAAACAAAACGATATGGGGAACTCATTATTCCATCAAGAATCAGGTATATCAAATCAATTTGTGAGATTACTCATTAGCAATTTGTAAGGAAAAAGATTCAGGCAAGAGATTATAGTATATATGTTGGTGATTAAATTATTAAGAAATACCTGGACTGATGCGGCTTAATAGGAGGAGGAGAGACCTGGAGCTTTTCCGCTATAGCAGCCTTCAGGGACCAATTCTTCGCTGGGGACGTGCGACACAAAGACGGAGAAGACATAGAGATATTTGAGGAGGCTGGACGAAGAATAACCGATCGATGGGCCCTGGGAATTGATCGACGGAAATCGATCAAGAAGAAGAGTGCCCTGAATTGCTGTTGTGTGATCCTCTTTTTGTGGGAGCGGGCGAGCGTTTTAGAAGGGGAGGAACGGATAGTTTAATGAGGTGGACGGTTTTTGAGAGCAGTGCTGATAACGTATTAGGATATCAATCATATATCACAACTAGGGGATAGAGGGGTATATATAGGGAGATACATGGGCCTAGTCATGGGCTTGGGCTAAGAGGGAGTAGTGTATATTTATACATTACATAACACTACCAATTATATTCAATGAATTTTAGGCTTGTTGACTGTAGAGCTATAAAACCGATGTGTTATTGTTGGGCTTGATGTGCGAGCATACATTTGAAAATTAATATAGATCATCTTTAATAATTTTTTCGGAACTAAAATATGGATGATATACATACGAAGTATATCGTACAAATTGTATATAAGCAGACTTATATTTGACATTTTAATATAGTACTGCCTATCTCATTTTCTTGAGATAATGATACGCTAAAGTCATTATGCTATGCATATTTATTTTACTAACTTAAAAATCAAGTATGGAGTATATATTTAAAAATATCCATCAAATACGACATACACATTTAACACTTTTAGCATTAAAAATATATGTACCAAACCGTTGGATCTAAATAGCATTGATATGTCTATCATCCAAATTTATACGGAGTAATAGATTTAGTAAAATATAAGAACTAAACATTATAATGAATTTAAGGAAATCTGATTTTATACAGACCCACACACATCACAATCTTGAGTCATGCACATAATATCAAAACTGAAACAAACATAATAAGTGACATAGATGCAAAAAATCAAAATAAAGGAAGAAGATGCAAGGGATATACCCAAATTCAGATGGTCGGATGGTCCACCACACATCTTTCACCGGAGAAGAGGAAACTTTCACCGCACCACCGAAATAGTCGAATAAGGGGGTGTTTGGATTTGATTCTTAAAACTACTTCTACTCCTTTAGGGAGCAGAAGCAGAAGTTGGAGTGTTTGGGTAAAAGTGCAGAAGTGATTATGGTGCTTTAATTTACTCTTAGAATCAGTTTTTTTAGAAGCTGGGGGGATTTTTTAGAAGTGGTACCATCAGATTTTCATGCATGAAGACGATGTAGAGAAGACCTCGTTCGTCACCCCAAAGGGAATTTTTTGTTATCTTGTCATGACCTTCGGGTTGAAGAATTCTGGGACAACGTACGTACACGAGGATGGTGGCCAAGGTATTTCGGAAGGTGCTTGGAAGGAACATGCAGGCTTATGTTGACGACATGATCGTAAAGAGCACCCGGGCGTCCGATCATGTAGATGACCTGGCAGAGATCTTTGGGATCATGAAGGCAGTCCGATTGCGTCTGAACTCGAAGAAGTGTACTTTTGCTGTCCAGGGAGGCAAGTTCCTGGGGTACATGGTTACACGGGGGGGGGGGGGGGGGGGGCATTGAGTCGAATCCCGAGAATGTAAGGGCAATACTTGACATGGAACCTCCGAGATCGGTGAAAGAAGTCCAAATTCTCACCGGCCGGCTTGCAGCCCTCGGACGCTTCATGTCCAAGTCCGCCGAGAAGTCCCTACCCTTCTTCCAGGTCCTAAAGAAACATGAACGGTTTCGTTCAGAATGATGAGTGTCAGCAAGCCTTTGAGGACTTGAAGAAGTACCTCCTCTCTGAGCCTTTACTCAGCAAGCCGGAGAGGGGGGAGACGCTAATCCTTTATCTTGGAGTCTCCTAAGGCACAATCAGTTCCGTGCTGGTTCGCGAGGAAGAAGGCGTTCAACATCCTATCTACTATGTAAGCAAGACCCTTCAGATGCTGAGCTCCGGTACACCCCGCTCGAGAAGACGATATATGCCGCCTACATCACTGCCAAGAAGTTGACACACTACTTCCAGACACATCCGATCCGAATCCTATCGGACCAACCTTTGGGCGCCGCCCTGAGGGCGCCTGGCACAACCCGGGTGGTGAAGTGGTCGATGCTCCTCAACCAGTATGAGGTTGACTTCCAGCCTCGGACGTCCGTCAAAGGTTAAGCTCTTACTGATTTCATTGTGGAGTGCACAACCCAAGAGGTGACAAAGTAGCAACAGGAGAGCAACAAGCAGTGGTGGACCCTAGCGACTGACGGGTCGGCCGAAGCAAAAGGATGTGGGGGCAGAATCGTCCTCATCTCACCTGAGGGATTCCGGGCCTACTATGCCTACCGCTATCTTTTCAAAGTCTCCAACAATGAAGTGGAGCACGAGGCCCTACTGTCCGGGCTACAGCTAGAAGCCGCCATGGGAGCAGAGTGGATAACAGTGAAATGTGACTCCCGGCTGGTCGTTTCCCAGGTGAAAGTGAAAGATATGGACTAGTATTAAATCAATAATAGGCTAAATAATGGGATAAATAGCTGGGCTAATTATCTAAACCGTTGCAGCTGTCCATTGATTAGTTTTATCATTATATTAATGATATTTATATCCTAACTGATGTAACGGAGCAACAATTAAAACCTGGAAGAGTAACGGCCTTAGAGACCGATGTTTTCCTCCTTTAAAAGCACTATCGGTTCATACAAGAATTTCTAGCTTTCTTTTATCGAATTCAGTCACCAAGAGTTCTAGCATATCCGCTTGACGATTCACGTGGACACCATAGTCGGGATTCTCACCAGTCATCACGGAGTCTATCCACGACAAGCTCATGTAAGTTCTGCTTTAATATTAGAAATCTCTTAACATGTAATCAACCATAAACCTATGATCTTTGATGAATATTGCTTCTGCTATAATATGTATCAACCAATTCATCATATTCCAACAGTGGTATCAGAGCCTGGGGCTCGATTTATGGTTGAAGTTACATGTTTTGTGATATGAGTTAAGGAGAACGCCGAGCAATTGTTTAAAAAGCTACAACAGGAGCCATTCTTTAAGAAACACACCAAGTGTTCGACAGAATGTCTCAAAGAACATTTAAAATTCTAAAACAGATTGTAACTTAAGGGTGGTTCTCAATAAAGAGTGGTTAAGGTTCCTAGAACAAGTAACTAATTTTGGTCATTACTGTTCAAAATTTTATTTGTTTCCATTATTTTCGAAATAATAAATTAAATATATAATTGTGTTAATTTAGAACTAAACACAATTAATCCTTTACGTATATGTTAATTTGATTGACATATGTAATTATATAAAGCTTCTCTTATTATTTTGAATGCATATCATGGTAATTTGATTATATGCTAAATTGTTAGGACATATTATATGTCACTTTATATTTATACTAATCACGTAGACCGCGATTATGTCTGGGTAGGCGGCGCCCAGTGTTTATAGTCCGCATTGTTTTATCTGGGTAGGCGGCGCCCAATGTTTGTAGTCCGCGATTTATGCCTGGGTAGGCAGCACATTGATTGTTTAAATAAACGTTAAACAATTGACATCACATTAAAATCCCACAATAATATAGGCCTTGCTTGTAATTTTGCGTCATCCGTTATAATTGTTTGGGTGCCAAATCTTTTCGACCAAGGGTATTTACACCCAAGTGTTACTCTAAACCGACAAGATTAAGGCTCAAACATAGATGCATAGATTGTATCGTGTGATGGTGTTGGCCTACTTGGATCATTTTGGCGCCCAAGTGTCCAAAATAGTTCAAGGACGTAGATTGATATCGTCAATCAACCAAGAATTGCACTGTTGCAATTGGTTTAGAGACCTACTAAGTAATACTAATGCAATTATCAGCCTAAGCAGAGGTTACAATAATATATACTTAGATCTTGGACCACTATGGTTTATATTTGATATAAACCCAAGTTTACGTTGGGGTCGTAAAACATGAAAATTAGTGGAAGTTAATCAAATAATAGTCCTTGTTTGATTGACCTAAAAAATGTGATCGACTCAATTACTCGTTCTGATTTTTCTCTTTTCTATTTGATTACTCAGATTTAATATGTTGAATATGTCTTTGAAACCTTTGATGGAAACCAACAAGTTGACTGGGTCAAACTTTCCGGTTTGGCTTAGATGCCTACGAATTGTCTTGAGGCTTGAACGGATTGAGTATGTCTTGGACAAAGCAATCGGTGTCATCCCTGACGAGGCTTCCCCTGAATACAGAGATTTTAACGAAGCTGCTCATAAGAAGCATGTCGATGATGCAATTTCTGCCCAGTGTATCATGTTGTCCTCTATGGACAACAAACTGACGGAGCATCATGAACACATGTACCCATTTGAGATGCTGAAGCACTTGGAAAGCTTATATTCTGTTCAAGCTAGGACCTTGGAATATGAGATTCTTATAGATCTTTTCAAGTGCAGGCTCAACGACTCAGGAATGGTTTCTGAACATGTACTGAAGATGATTGGGTTGATTGAGAGGCTGGCTATGATTGGAACGAAACTACCTGAAAACATCTCAATCAACCTAGTCTTGCAGTCGTTGCCAGACTCATTTGAGAACTTCATTGTGAATTTCAATATGAGTAATACGACTGTAAGTCTGCCTGAACTTCATAACATGTTGAACACTTATGAGTCCTCCACCTCGAAGGGCAAGGTTGTGCTCATGGTGAGCTCTTCTTTTGCGAATCCTAATGCAAAAGGAAAGAATAAGCAGAAGAATAAGAAAAGGAAAGCATTCGATGCTAAAGCCATGAAACCTAAGGGTGGAATTCGTAAGAAGTCGAAGCTGGCAAAAGATGAGTGCCTTTTCTGTCATGAGAAAGGGCACTGGAAGAAGGATTGTGCGAAGTTCAAAGAACACGTTGCTTCTGGTGTAAACTCATGTTTGTTTGTCATTGAGATAAATATGTCTATAAATAATTCACATTCCTGGGTATTAGATACTGGTTGTGGCTCACACATTTGTAATAATGTGCAGGGGCTAAGTGACAGCAAGAAGGTGAGGCCCGGGGAGGTCGACTTACGCGTGGGAAATGGGGCAAGAGTTGCTGCTGAGCGTGTAGGAACCTATAGATTAGACCTCCCTTCGGGAAATAAACTAGTTTTAAAAGATTGTTATTTTGTTCCCTCAATTACGAGAAATATTATATCTGTTCCTTTGCTAGACATGGATGGTTTTCATTTCAGTTTTGAAAACAGATCTTGTTCTTTTACATTGAATAAGATTGTTTATGGAAATGCATCTTTAGTGAATGGTTTATATTTACTTGATTGTGAACGAAGTATTCTTAATATCTCAAACAAATGTCCTAAACTAGGTAACACAAACAACCTCACCTATCTTTGGCATTGTAGGCTTGGTCACATTAATGAGAAAAGAATTGCAAGATTGAGAAAGTTAGACTATCTCTCATCATTCGATTTTAAGTCGTATGGTACTTGTGAGTCTTGCCTTAAAGGGAAGATGACTAATAAGCCACTTTCTGGGAAGGGATTACGAGCTAAAGATGTGCTTGAGTTGGTTCATACTGATGTGTGTGGGCCATTCTCAACCCAAGCACGAGGTAAATATTCGTACTTCATAACGTTTACTGACGATTTCTCAAGGTATGGATATGCGTATCTTTTGAAACACAAGTCGGAGGCCTTTGAGAAATTTAAAGAGTTTAAGTTAGAAGTCGAAAACAAACTTGGTAAGAGAATTAAAACTCTACGATCGGATCGAGGAGGTGAGTATTTGAGCCAAGATTTTGTCGGTTACCTAAAATCGTATGGAGTCCAACCAGAATGGACACCTCCAGGGACTCCTCAAATGAATGGAGTTTCAGAGAGGAGAAATCGAACACTATTAGATATGGTCCGATCCATGATGAGTTTCACAAGTCTTCCTACATTCCTTTGGGGTCATGCATTATTAACCGCAACATATATTCTGAATAGAGTTCCTTCCAAATCAGTCGAAAAAAACACCATATGAATTATGGTGTGGCAAGAAGCCAAGTCTAGCACATGTTCGGACCTGGGGTTGTCCGGCATTTGTCAAGAAAATGATGACTGATAAATTGGAATCAAAAAGTGAGAAGTGTTATTTTGTGGGATATCCAAAGGAAACTCGAGGGTATTATTTCTACTCTCCTGGAGATCACAAGGTGATAGTATCCAGGAATGCGTCATTTCTTGAAGACGAATACGTCTCTAAAGAACAATGTCGTAACATGGTAGATCTTGAAGAAATTCAAAAACCACATAATGGAGTGGAGGATGAAATCATGTCCGATGGTGATAAAAATTCAGTGGGAGTCTTTGATGGTTCATTGGATGAAGGTTTGTATTTTAAATTAAAACCTTTGGACAGTGGAACTCATCAAAAGGAAAATGAAAATAAAATTTTTGAGAACTCTCATGATTTTGGACAACCCACTGTACAAGAACATTCCCACGCTCAGAATGATGAGCCTGAGAAAACGCAATTCCAACTTGATAGACCTCAGAGAAATCGTCGTCCACACAATAGGCTTAATCTACTGGTTCAGAACCAAAATGATAACGAGCCGATGGATGATGATGAACCGAGAAGTTACACTGAGGCAGTATCAAATACTGACTCTGGAAAATGGATAGAAGCCATGAAATCTGAGATGGACTCGATGTACACCAATCAAGTTTGGAATTTGGTTGACTTGCCAAATGGAGCGAAACCCATTGGTTGTAAATGGGTCTTCAAGAAGAAGACTGATGCAAATGGAAAAGTACAAACCTACAAGTCTCGGTTAGTAGCGAAAGGTTATAGTCAACGTGAAGGTGTTGATTATGATGAAACCTTTTCTCCCATTGCAAAGATGAAGTCCATTAGGATTCTGCTTGCTATAGCTGCATATTACGATTATGAAATTTGGAAGATGGATGTGAAAACTGCGTTCCTTAATGGAGAACTTGAAGGTAATGTCTATATGACACAACCAGAAGGATTCACGTCACAATCTAGACCAAATGCAGTGTGCAAGCAGCAAAAATCTATCTACGGACTCAAGCAAGCTTCTAGAAGTTGGAATATTTGTTTTGATAAAGCAATTAAATCGTTTGGTTTTGTTAGGAGCAAAGAAGATCCTTGCGTCTATATTATACGTAAGGATGGAAACATAGTCTTCATTACAATTTATGTCGATGACATACTGATATTGGGAAATAATGTACCTCTAATGAAAACCGTGAAAGAGTGGTTGTCTAGATCTTTCATGATGAAAGACTTGGGTGAGGCCTGCTACATCATTGGGATTAGGATCTATCAAGATAGACCTAATAAGATGTTGGGGCTGTCACAGTCCACTTACACAGACAAGGTGCTAAGGCGATTTTCCATGGAAAACTCAAAGAAAGGAAGCCTTCCGATGGGACATGGCATCAAGTTGTCAAAGAAGGGCTGCCCTTCAAGTGACAAAGAACTTGAATACATGAAAAGGATTCCATATGCTTCGGCTATAGGATCAGTAATGTATGCCATGATTGGAACTAGGCCAGATGTGGCTTACGCTCTTAGTATCACTGGAAGATTTCAGCAAAATCCCGGCGAGGTACATTGGAAGGCTGTCAAAAGTATTCTTAAGTACCTTAGACGGACTAAAGAGTATTTCTTAGTCTATGGTGGACAACAAGAATTATCAGTTACTGGGTATACTGATGCTAGTTTTCAGACTGACCAAGATGACTACAAGTCACAATCTGGATACGTCTTCATCCTCAATGGCGCTGCAGTAAGTTGGAATAGTTCTAAACAAGATACAACTGCAGATTCGACTACTGAAGCCGAGTATATTGCTGCCTCTGAAGCTGCCAAGGAAGCTGTTGCTCTGTTAGAGTTTGTGAAAGAACTAAATGTTTTTCCTAGTGCTAAGAACGCGATACCACTGTACTGTGACAACACATGTGTGGTTGCGCAGGCAAAAGATCCAAGGAACACAAACAGAAACAAACATGTCCCAAGGAAATATCGTCTAATCACAGAAATCATAGAGAGAGGGGTTGTGAGCTTAGAACGAGTACACACTGACGATAACCTAGTAGATCCATTGACCAAGCCATTGTGTGTTGCTAAACATAACAGACACTTTGAGAACTTGGGTATTAGATATGTTGGAAATTGGCCCTAGGTTATTAAGAGTAGTTTGTATGTCTAGGAACAGTTTTATTAAGACATCTTTACTTAATCACATTGATTAATAAATATCATTTCTCATGGACATTTGCATTTAATAGAATAATTGTTTTGCTGTTTGCTATTATTCTTTATTTGTTCCCTTGAACTAGTACTGTTGGTAATGATGTGAGACATTACAGATAAAGTTTAGTTCTTAAATCACCCCAACTAAAGATCATCATGATTGGGTATTGATGATATGATATAAGTTGGCATGTGGTCTGCATCACAATCTTAGAGAATATAGCAGTTCTCACAACTATGAGATATTAGATACTCGTGATGGACACATGGATATTTTGGAGAGTTTTGGTATACCCTACCACTAAATCATTTGTTAAGGTGTCTATGGTTTATTGGTGTGTAAAGTATGTAATAGTCCTTGGACTTGAGGTCATTATGCATCTTATTCACAGAGTTGTGTGCTTTGACCATGTTCAAAGCTTTCACTCCGAAAGGGGTAGATACGGCTTGGATTGGGTACACTATGATGTGAATGAAGATGATAGTTGAAGCCAAGAATAGAATTCATTTCTCGAATGGATTTTCGGGAGATCACTTGATTTCTCTATGTCATTTGACCATTAAGTCACTGGCCAGTGCAGATTACATATTCGATAATTGAATATGTTTATACAAGGTCATTTAATAAAGATGAGAAGAATTGATTGAGCTATTGGGATAGACACGTGGCAGATCCCAGGCTCAATCAAGTGTTCGTAAATGAAGGGATATTACTCAAACTTCACATAAAGGTTAAGTTTACTGAATCCACGTAAACGTTCTCCATATATCAAGTTCGCTATATAAAGCAGTCTAGGAGTTTTGTGTAGACTTTAACTAAGTTACCGTTGATAATGGAGACCTATAGGGTCACACAATATGTGGGTCGTTGGTCGGATAAAGGGTGTAATGTTAGTGCAAAATTATTGATTAATAATACGAGTCCAAGTGGGAGATTGAAAGATATGGACTAGTATTAAATCAATAATAGGCTAAATAATGGGATAAATAGCTGGGCTAATTATCTAAACCGATGCAGCTGTCCATTGATTAGTTTTATCATTATATTAATGATATTTATATCCTAACGGATGTAACGGAGCAACAATTAAAACCTGGAAGAGTAACGGCCATAGAGACCGATGTTTTCCTCCTTTAAAAGCACTATCGGTTCATACAAGAATTCCTAGCTTTCTTTTATCGAATTCAGTCACCAAGAGTTCTAGCATATCCGCTTGACGATTCACATGGACACCATAGTCAGGATTCTCACCAGTCATCACGGAGTCTATCCACGACAAGCTCATGTAAGTTCTGCTTTAATATTAGAAATCTCTTAACATGTAATCAACCATAAACCTATGATCTTTGATGAATATTGCTTCCGCTATAATATGTATCAACCAATTCATCATATTCCAACAGAAAGGTGAGTTCGAAGCGAAGGAAGAAAGAATGATGAAGTACCGAAATGTTGTTCGGGAGTTGCTCGAGCTGTTTAAACAAGCAGAGTTGATCTGCGTCCCGAGGAATCAAAACTCGGACGCTGACCTCCTTTCGAAGCTATCGCAGGGGCTTCTTGAACACATATCGAGAATCGCACGCATTGAGGAGATGACGACCTCAACCATAGCAGCCTCACCGTCCATCAAGGTCCTTCCCCTGCAACTGTCGCCTGGTGCTGGTGTGGATGACCTCCTGCGCTACATAGCTGACGGGACGCTCCCCGATAGAGAAGAGGAGGCAAGGCTAGTCCGGCGACGAGCTCCGGGCTACGCCGTCTTGGACGGGAAGCTGTACAAGAGGTCCTACAATGGGACCCTACTGAAGTGTTTGCGCCCACACGACGCGGACATGATCGTCTCTGAACTCCACAGGGAGTGTGCTCCGCACTAGGGAGCATGCACGATAGCTAGGAAGGTCGTCCTCCAGGTGTACTTTTGGCCGACAATAATGAAGGACTGCGCTGACTATGCAAGGAGACGTGAGACATGTCAAAAGTTTCAAAAGAGTCTCGTCCGGCCAGCAACGATGTACACACCGATCAACACTGCCCTTCCATTCACAAGATGGGGCATCGACCTGGTCGGTCCCTTACCAACCGGGTCGGGAAACCGAAAGTTTGTCATTGTCTTAGTGGACTACTTTACGAAGTGGGTTGAGGCCGAGCCGCTCGCCAACATCACGCATCTCTAATGTAAGAAGTTCATATGAAAGAATATTTTTTGCCGGTTTGGGGTTCCCCTCCAAATAATCTCCGACAACGGAAGGCAGTTTGACTGCGAAGCTTTCCGGCAGTTCTGTGCAGAGTGGGGTGTAGAATCCAGTCGGGTTGTGGTCTGCTACCCCAGGCAAATGGACAGGTGGAGAACACCAATCGGACAATCGTCGATGGATTGCAAAAGAAGTTGGAGGCCCTCGATCGGGATTGCCTGGGTGGAGGAGTTGAACAATATACTCTGGACCTTCAGAACAACCCCAAGGAAGGCAACCGGAGAGACCCCTTCACCTTGTGTTATGGCTTTGAGGAGAGGGCACCGTTCGAGGTCGTAGTCCCCAGCTGACGAGTGGAAGACTTCGAACCAGCCACCAATGAGGAGAGGCTCCGAACCGAGCTCCACCTCATTGAGGAAAGAAGAGGTCGTGCCTTCATCAAAGCAGAAAACTATCGACGACAAGTCAAAGCATACCAGGACAGCCGAGCCCGGCCTCGTAATTTTGACGTTGGTGATTACGTTTTGAGGCGAAGGAAGGCCAACAAGCCGACAGAGGGAGGTAAGCTTTCCGTCAAGTGGGAAGGCCCTTACGTGGTTGACGCCGTGATCGGCCCTGGAACATACAAGTTGAAGACAACAACAGGCCGGCTAGTAGACCGTGTCTGGAATGCGGAGCATCTGATGAAGTTTTACCAGTAGAGAATCGAAGTCTCACTTTTTTTGTAAACTCCTGTGCTCCGAGCATGGGATTACAATTTGTAATTCTTCTTGTGGCCCGGCCACATCACGAATTAAATATACTTTGCTAGCGATATTTTGTCTTCAAAAGAGGCCTGACCTCACTTAGCAATAAAGGGTGGCGGCAGAAAAAAACAAAAAAAAAAAACAAAAAAAAAATGTACTATGCCCCCACCCGGTGTTTGGCCGACCTCGGCCAGGCTCTTGAACTGAAAATAGCCAAGCGATTTTCGAGAATCCGAGCAATTTTCTAATGTAAAGAGCTAGCAGCGACAGTCGAGGCGACAGTAGGGCCGACCTCCGGGTCGAGGGTGCTCAGGATGCTGACCTCCGGGTCCTTTCGAGTGCTCGCCGCCTAACATCGCTGGCCAAGCAGCTTGCACTCTCGCCATCCCCGAGTTGGCGGTGCGGGTCCGTTCTGGTGGATCATGCAGGGTCCGCCCCTGTTGTTTGGCTATCCCTGCGGGAGTAACCAGATTATTCCCAAAGTCCGGACAAACTGGACGGGTTAAAGTTACAGTAGGACTGACCCCCGGGTCATGAACGTTTGGGATACCGACCTAAGGGTCCTCCTCTCAGGTTCAATGTCCGACATCGCTGGCCGAACAAGTCGCATACTTGTTGATTCCATATCAATAGTGAACAGATCACTTCTATCCGACTAGAAGGGACACGGATGGGCTCGGCCACGCCAACCTAACCGCCCCCGGGAGGTTAGAGAAGCCGGATCCCCGAACAAATTGTTAAAGTATTCGTAATGCAAAGTATAGAAAAAGAAACATATGATTTCAAAATTATTTTAGTCAGATGTTACATCAGTCAACTACAAGCTACATTAAAAATGTACAAGGTCATGACCGGGCGAACTCATCACCATCAAATCAATGATCAAGTCCATGGAGTGCCGGGATACTTGGAGAATTCTCCTAGAATCCGAACTCTGGTGCGGCCCTCGCCATGGCTGTTCCATTCTCGATTGGTAGTCGCCGGATGCACTATAACACTCTCCTCCTCATGATTATTCATATGTTTGAGGGTCTTTGCGGAGCATGGAACCTGCAGACAAGACAAGAATGCTATTAGAAAATCAAGGGAAGGCGGAAACAAACGTAATGATATGAACATACCGAAACAATAAAGAATTTGCCCTAAAAATAGTAACTTGTCAAGCCAAGTCGATTAGGGGGGAGCACCAACCTACCGCCCCGTATATGTCTGGTGCTCTTACGTTTTCCCTGCTCAAGATCTTGGCTAGCCCATGTCGCCCCAGGACAATTGTCTATCCGCATAAGTGGAACTACCGACCTGCCAGGTGCGTCATTGGGAGCGAGCATCAAACAAAGGAGCTAACCAAGGGTTCCACTAGTTCTGCCATCAGTCCCGAGGATCTTATCAAAACACTCGTTGCATCCCGCCCGCCCAACTGTCTAGGGGGAAGTCGGGTGGCATCCTGCTCCTCAACGCTATCCTGGGAGATAGAATGCCAACCAGGAGACTGGATGCTGGCTTGGAAGCCGCACCGCCGGCCGGGGCGCCAACCTGTTGGGTTTAATATCAGCCTACCACACATTGGATCGGAAACTCGCCGGACAGCGTGAGGGACCAAGGAAATCGCCATCAGCCTAGAACTGCTCTTTGCCTTACGCAAGTGGCCGACCTGAAGGTAAATCTCGTGGCCTAGCACCTTGGAAACAAGGGGCGGAGCCAGGACACTGGGCCAGACTGGGCCGATACAAAGAAAATTTTTGGAATTTTTTTTTCCCGAAAATTTTTAAACTAAAAATTAAGGCATTTTTTAAATTTGGGCTGGGCCAGGGCCAGGGTTGGCCTTCCCCTGTCTTCGCCCCTGTTGGAAACGGAATGTAGATCTGGGAAATTGGGGTTTGAGGAAGGAAGCTACATTCTCCACCCGGAGGTTCAGGCCATTGCACGAGTCCATAGGCCGGTTACCCGTTGGAAAGGAGGAGACACCGACCCCGAGAAGTTGCCGCCAACCTGAGTTTCCGTCTACCTCGCACAAGCGACTGGCCTGGAGGCAATTTCAGTCGGTTTCATATCTGGAAAAGAGAATGAAGACAAAGACCTGGGAGATTGAACGCCGCCGGGATCCATTGCTGTCTGCCAACGCTGTCTGGAGCTATCACCGCATGGAGCCGCCGCCTAAATCCTGGAAGCTGCAAGGCCGACCGGGCGAGCGACGTCTGACCTGGGGCACTGGGCGATTCTCCGCTCGAATCTGTCCGCCGTCATGGAGGTCCGCCCGGTGAAGCATGTGGTTAGACCTGCAAGCGTCGGTCAACTGGTTTGCTGCGGCGCTGCGCTGGGATGGCTTGGAGAAGACGCACATAGGGTTCCAGGAGAGAGAAAAAAGAAAAGAAAGGGAGGAAAAAGGAAAGGAAAGAAAAGAAAAGAAAGGAAAGGAAAGAAAATAAAGGAAAGAAGAGAAAAAGAAAGGAAAGGAAACAAAAGAAAAGGAAAGAGAGAGAAAAAAGGGAAAGATTAAATAAATTCCGAAAATAATTTATAAAATTATGAATTTCAGGAATTTTTAGGAGTTGATTTGGATTTGAAGTATGGGAGAAAACAGACAACTGGAATACTAGGATGCTGAAGGAATTAATTTGGAAATCTCCATAAATTGTGGGATTGACAGAATCCACAATTATGGCTCTCTGGTATGTGAATATCTTTTAATTGGCAGCTGACTTGAACTACTCCCTCTTAGTCGAGTCTACTACTCGACTAAGGGAGTGGGGGACTCGTGATGGGACTATGGGACTAGGTCCAGAGCCTAATCGGCCCAGGCCCCGAACTTGGACCAGCATGCCCAAGCCTAGCAACCCAGAGCTCGAGTCAGCCCAACCGATCAGGCCAATCAAGGAGCGGAAGCTCGAGAGAGCCTGTCGTCCAGCCCAGCGGGGAGCCTGCCTTCCAGCCCGAGCAGGAGCCTGCCTTCCAGCCCGACCAGGAGCCTGCCTTCCAGCCCAGTCAGGAGTCTGCCTTCCAGCCCAGCCAGCGGCCTGCCTTCCAGCCCGACCAGCGGCCTGCCTTCCAGCCCGGCCTGCGGCCTGCCTTCAAGCCCGGCCAACGGCCTACCTTCAAGCCCGGCCAGCGGCCTGCCTTCAAGCCCATACAGGAGCCTACCTTCCAGCCCGGTCAGCGGCCTGCCTTCCAGCCAAGCTAGGAGTCTGCCTTCCAGCCCGGCCAGCGGCATGCCTTCCAGCCCGGCTAGGAGCTTGCATTCCAGCCCGACCAGCGTCATGTCTTCCAGCCCAGCCAGGAGTCTGCCTTCCAGTCCGGCCAACGGCCTGCCTTCCAGCCCAACGGAAGCTTGCTGCACGAGGAGCTCAAGCGTTCTGTCTGCCAGCCAGGCCGACCTGCCAGCCAACCAGATCGAGTAACGGCCACCAATCAATGCACTATTAATTATGTATTTAATTCCATATTAATGTTGTAATTAATTTAGTTATCATTATGTTCGGCAGTTACCATTTGAAATCGTCTATAAAGGCAATTCGAATTTCAAATACAGAGATGATATTTCTGGCAACTAAACACTTTTAGCTTCTTTCCTTATATTCGTACTTTTCTAAATTCCTGCTTGAGTGTTCTTACGTAGCTTTCCTAAAAGCCTACGAGCGTCCTATTTTGGACCAACAACAACAATAATAATAATAATAATAATTAGGGGTGGGCACTATCCAGTTTAAACCGGAAAACCGAATCGAACCGGACCGGAAAAACCGGAACCAGATCAAACCGGAATGATATCCGGCCCGGTTCGGTCCGGTCCGATCCAGTTTTGAACCGGTGCACACTCCTAATAATAATAATAATAATAATAATAATAATTAGGGGTGTGCACTATCCGGTTTAAACCGGAAAACCGGACCGATCGGACCGGAAAAACCGGAACCAGATCGAACCGGAATGATATCCGATCCGATTCGGTATGGTCCGGTTTGGTTTTGAACCGGTGCACACCCCTAATAATAATACTAGTAGTAGTAATAATAATAATAATAATAATAATAATAATCATAATAATAATAATAATAATAATAATAATAATAATAATAATAAAATATGGTCTGGTCTGGTCTGGTCTGTTTTAGTCTGGTCTGATCTGATCTATTTTGGTCTGGTCTGGTCTGGGACGAATTACAGTCCAAGTAAAAACAACCTTAGTCCTCATCATCTTCATGGATGAACTGGCCATTAGTAGCCTGTTGTTGGGATAAAACAGCTTCTGTGGCTTCTAGTAACTCCACATCAACCGCTATGCTTGTTGGTAGTCTGCCTTCTCTGATCATTATGTCCTTTTCATGGTGTGGCAGCTTGTAGTTGTCCCCCCCTCCACTTTCTTAATCTCTAACATCACATATTGGTAGCTTAACCAAACCTTGTTTAGAGTGGTGAGTGAAAGATGGTAGAATGCTTCGTCTACTGCCTTTAACATTTCATTCACATTCTTAGGTGCTTGTTGGTCTTTCAAAGACTGAATTGCCCTAAAGAACCCAAGATCTAGTATGTTAAGATCAGGAGAATTAGGGGCTGGTTAAATAGGGTAATATTAAACCCATCTGCTTTTGAGACAACAATAAAGTCTGGGTCTGAATCTAGGATGTGTGGCCTTGCATTATCTTGTTGGATTACAATGTTCTTACTTAACTGTTCTGGTCATTTTTCCTTGATGCTAGGCAGCACATTTTTGATAAGCATGTCCTTAAACACTGATTTTGTTATGCTCAGTACAAGTTTGGTTTCCATTACCCCTGCATCCCTGTTCTTGCTTTTCCTTTTAGCAGCCACTTTCTCAATGAATGGGAAAATGCCTATTTTACCATCCTATATTACTTCTCCATTATCTTCAAACAAAGGCCTCCCCACTGCTCCTAGTGACATGACCTTGGTTATGAATCTTTTAGACTTGCATACCCTATGTGGATCCATTTCTTCCTATGCCATGTAGTATCTTTGAGATGTTTTTGACAAGAAAAACCATTTCTCATCAATGTGTATCGCATTATGGAAATTTTTAAATACTCCCTCCGTCCCAGAAAATTAGTATCATTTTGACTTGGATCGGATTTTAAGAAAAGTTATAAAATGCTTTGACTTTCCCAAAGTGCCCCTAAAGTACTTCCCAAAGTGTAAGTACTTCACAAAAATACTTACACACAAATAATAATGAGAAACTATATCTAAAATTTAAAATTCAAGCACAAAGTATTATCTTGAAGTACAAAAATAGATATTATATTGGGTGAGCGAGTTAGTAAGAACTACAAACTTAAATTCAAACTTAATAAACTATAAATATGTATAAAGATAAATATATAGTAGGAGGGTGTCTTGCCGCCCTCCTATTGGCTCAGCTCCCTTCTCTCCATATCTTGTTGAATATATTCACGCAATAAATATTTCCAGCCATTTCTATGTTTCCCATCTAAGGATGTTTTTTTTTGGACTGTTTTCACTCCCAGACCAGACCAAACCAGACAAGACCAGCTCAGATCAGATCTACTTTCGTAGTTATAAAATACACAGAGATTGGGCATTTACCAGATCAGACCAGACCGGTTCAGACTAGACCAGACCGGACCATCAAATTCCAGTCTAAAATAAAACATTCTAAAACATGCTATTACCCATCCTTTACTCTAACTGCATTATGGACGACTGATTGGGATAATTGTGCAATAAAGAGATATGATGAGCCATTGTAAATGTTGGTTCGACCTAGGCGGGGTGCCGCTCGATACTCCCCGAAGGTCTGGTGTCCTCATCTCTTTATTCGGGCCAGGGGCGTAGCTAGGAGGTGGCCAACCCTGGCTCTGGTCCATTCCAAATTCAAAAAATGTCTATATTTTTAGTGTAAAAAATCATGTGTTGTTTTTTTCTCAAAAATATTCTTTGTATCGGCCCAATCTAGTTCAGCGCCGTGACTCCACTCCTGATTCGGGCAATCCCCGCCTATTAGGCCTGATGGGTGTCATTTTCAACCTCGTATGTAGATCATTGGAACGGGCCCTTCTGAGTGTAGCCGCAACCCGCAGGAATAGGTCAGTCGGAGGGCGTTCTTGGGCCCAATATCTCAACAATGACATGAAAGGTGAAGTAATTTTGGTGCTAAATGGACAAAAAGGAACATATGTAAACACACTTTGTTGCACACGGGTGTATGCGTCTACTGTCATTCTGCTGATTGAGTCACCGTGACTAACCTGTTGGAAAAATGTGTTAAAATTGCATTAAATGGTCTTTTTGGGGCAATTATTTGAGTGGAGTCCACTTCCGATTTGGGTCGGGTCAAAGTGGTTTCGGATTGTCCTTGTTAAGGGCTACAATTCGATATATGGTACACTCAAAACGGATAACGGGTGAATGAGAAATTGATTCTCGAAGTTCACTCGTTGAAATGGAAAAACTGGGAAAATGGTGAGTTTCTAGTGTGTTTTATCCCACACCGAAAAACTCAAGGGATTTTCACCCCCTTATAAAGGGAAGCCTCTTTTAAAGAGTTAAGATTCCTAAAGAGAAAGGCTCTCTCTTACGCGCAGGGGGGGGGGTGCCGATCAAATCCCGAAACGGAGAAGAAAAACTGCGACTCGTGTGCGCGGGCGACCTGCGGACCAGAACTGCTCCAAGCCGTTACAACCATTAAATGCCCAACGTTCTTGTCTTTTAATGCAACGTTAAATGGACAGTTTATGGATGATTCAATGCCCAACGGACTGGTCATTGAAGTCCAACGTTCAGGTCCATTAACACCCCATTTAACACACAACAAATCCTCCTATAAATAGCTGGCAGGTGGTTTGCAACAAAAAAAACGCACAATACATTCCTCACGAATTTCTTGAGCTAAAAACACCTAAAGCTACTCAGCAAACTTCCTTCTGTGTTCATACTTGGTTCTCGTTCGCTGGAACTCTTGTTTGTGTGCTCAAACATTAGTTCGTAGTCATCGTATCCTGGGAAACGATTGTTGCAACGCTCCTAGCACCGTGGGAGGCAACAAATACGTTTTAAGGAAATCGTGCCTAGCACGAGCTTTGACTAATTCTGCTTCATCTCCTTTCCTGTTTTTCTTTAGTCATTTTATTTAATTAATTTATTTTAATTAATTTTCTTTATTTTCCGAAACACACCCAACAATCTTAAAACGTATTTGTTGAGCTTGTATCATACGGATACAATCTTAAAACGTATTTGCCTTGGTTGTTGTACTGCGGTAAACAATCTAAAAACGTAGTTTGTCACTTTGGTGAACGAACTTAATTTTTGTGTTTTCGGAAAAAGGTTAAGGAACGAAAATGACTTCTCAAGAAAACGAGATTGGTGTTGGGCAGAATGTTCTGAACGACAATCACTCTGAAAGCGGAGCACCGGTGAACAATAGTTTACAACGCGGTGCATCTGCTTTGGCCAACCAAAGGGCTATCCCTATGGTGACCGTGCCAAGCAACTCTGTGGAGAAACCCGAGAAATTCAACGGGTTAAACTTCAAGAGGTGGCAGCAAAAGATGCTATTTTACCTCACTACTCTCGGTCTTGCTAGATTCTTGACCGAAGATGCGCCGGTAGCAACCGGGGGTGAGGTGGATGCGCAATCTTTCAACGCGGTTGAAGCTTGGAAGCATTCTGACTTCCTTTGCCGAAACTACGTGTTGAACGGGCTGCATGATGCTTTGTACGACGTGTATAGCAAATTAGCTACGGTTAAGGAGCTATGGAATGCTTTGGACCACAAATATAAAAGCGAGGATGCCGGCGCAAAGAAATTTGTTGTTGGTCGATTCCTTGACTTTAAAATGGTGGATTCGAAGACGGTCTTGAGTCAAGTTGAGGAGATGCAAATGATCTTCAACGAAATTCGAGATGAAGGAATGACAGTTAGTGAGTCTTTCCAAGTGGCATCAATTATCCATTTATTGCCGCCGGCTTGGAAGGATTTCAAGAACTACCTTAAGCATAAGCGAAAGGAAATGAACTTGGAGCAATTGATCCTCCGTCTGCGGATTGAAGAGGATAACCGGAAGAACGATGGGAAACTCCCAATTGTTCATGGCGCCAAGGCCAACGTAGTGGAGCATGCTAAAGGCTCCAAAAATAAAAATAATGGGAAGAGCAAGCTCGGTCCCAAGGGAGGCGTTTCCAAGACAAAGTTCAACGGAAAATGCTTCAATTGCAATAAAAATGGACACAAGTCCTCGGATTGCAAGGCACCACGGAAGAAGAAAGACTCTCAAGTCAATTTAGTGCAAGGTGGGCAAAAGGACGAAGACATCATCCTAGCGGCTGTGGTAACGGAAGTCAACCTCGTTGGATCCAATTCCAAGGAGTGGTTTGTGGACACCGGTGCAACCCGGCACATTTGCTCAAACCGGGAGTTATTCACAACTTTTGAGCCATCAAATGGTGAGAAAGTGTGGATGGGTAACTCGGCTCATTCCGCGGTTGAAGGCGTGGGCAAGGTGGTCCTGAAGATGACTTCGAGCAAAGAGCTGACTCTCAACCAAGTGCTGTTTGTTCCGGAAATACGCAAAAACCTGATTTCCGGTTCGTTGTTGAACAAGCATGGCTTCCGCATGGTTTTTGAGTCGGACAAACTGGTTTTGTCCAAATCGGGAATGTATGTGGGCAAGGGATATACATGTGATGGGCTTTTTAAGCTCAATGTAATGACTATTATTAATAATAATAATAAAATCCCTTCTGCTTACTTGCTTGAGTCTTCTAATGTGTGGCATGGTAGACTAGGACATGTTAATTTTAATTCTATACGTAGATTAATTAACATGGAGCACATTCCTAAATTCAAAATTGATGTGAAGCACAAATGTGGAGTTTGTGTAGAGGCAAAACTAGCGAAAACGTCTTTCAAATCAGTTGAAAGAAAAACGGAACCACTTGAATTAATTCATAGTGACGTTTGTGATTTTAAATCAATACAAACACGTGGCGGTAATAAATATTTTATTACCTTTATCGATGATAGCACTCGCTATAGCTACGTTTATTTATTAAAAAATAAACACGAAGCAATCGATAAATTCATTCTTTATAAGAATGAAGTGGAAAACCAACTTAATCGACGGGTTAAGACGGTTAGGAGTGATCGAGGTGGCGAGTATGAAGCACCAATTGGTGACTTTTGCGCTAGTGTGGGTATAGTACACGAACGTACCGCACCCTATTCACCTCAATCAAACGGTGTTGCCGAACGAAAGAATCGCACATTGAAAGATATGATGAATGCGATGCTAGTAAGTTCGGGCTTGCCACAAAATATGTGGGACGAAGCAATCTTGACAAGCAATTACCTTTTAAATAAGGTTCCCCAGAAAAAATATGATAAAACTCCGTACGAGTTGTGGAAAGACAGACGGCCTTCCTATCAATATTTAAAAGTGTGGGGGTGTCTTGCTAAGGTGCTTGTACCAACACCTAAGAAAACAAAAATAGGTCCAAAAACGGTGGATTGTATTTTTATTGGATATGCACAAAATAGTAGTGCTTATCGGTTTTTAGTGTACGATTCGAATATTCCGGATGTACATAAAAACACAATAATTGAATCAAGGAATGCTTCATTCTTTGAAGATGTATTTCCATGCAAGTCCAACGAAGGGCCTAGCACGTCAAAACGAACATTTGACGTAGCTATGGAAAATACTAGCGAGGGATCCGGAGAAGAACCCGAACCCAGACGTAGCAAACGTGCTAGAGTCGAAAAATCCTTCGGACCGGATTTTCTCACCTACCTGGTAGAATTTGAATCGGATATTCTAACATGTATGGTAGAAAATGAACCGGATTTTCTAACATGTTTGGTAGAAAATGAGCCACGGACTTATACGGAAGCCGTGACGTCTACTGAAGGTCCTATGTGGAAAGAAGCCATCAAAAGTGAGGTGGACTCTATCCTAAAAAATCACACGTGGGAATTGGTTGATCTCCCTCCGGGATGTAAACCTTTGGGATCCAAGTGGATTTTTAAACGTAAAATGAAACCAGACGGTTCCATTGATAAGTATAAGGCCAGACTTGTAATCAAGGGATACAAGCAACGCGAGGGCCATGATTACTTTGACACGTATTCTTCGTGACGAGAATAAATTCCATTAGGATGATACTAGCGATTGCCGCTTTGCGGAATTTGGATGTTCATCAAATGGACGTAAAAACCGCTTTTCTAAATGGCGATATAGACGAAGAAATCTATATGGAACAACCCGAGGGTTTTCGTGTTCCAAGCCAAGAAAAGAAGGTTTGTAAATTAATTAAATCATTGTATGGATTGAAACAAGCCCCTAAACAGTGGCACGAAAAGTTCGATCATGCAATGTTAATTAATGGGTTTAAGATAAACGAAAGTGACAAATGCGTCTATGTGAAAAGCACAGTAGACGGCTATGTCATTTTATGTTTATACGTGGATGATATACTCATCGTAGGTAGCAATAATCTAATGATTAATTCTACCAAAAACATGTTAAATTCTAAATTTGACATGAAGGATATGGGGCTGGCCGATTTAATCCTTGGGATTAAAATAATTAGAGGACCTGACGGTCTAACGCTAAGCCAATCCCATTACATTGATAAAATCCTTACTAAATTTAATAAGGATGATTATCAAGAGGCAAGGACGCCATTAGATAAAAACACTCATCTTACCAAAAATCGTGGAGAGTGTATTTCTCAAGTTGAATACGCTAGGATTATTGGAAGTTTGATGTATCTAATGAGTTGTACCAGGCCTGATATTGCCTTTGTGGTTAGTAAGCTAAGTAGATATACTAGCAACCCCGGTGATGAACACTGGAAGGCAATAATAAGGGTTTTGAGGTATTTACGTAAAACCCAAAATCTTGGACTGCACTATGGAAGATATCCAGCTGTACTTGAAGGGTATAACGACGCTAGTTGGATATCCGACATAAAGGACTCTAAATCTACAAGTGGATATGTTTTCACTTTGGGAGGTGCAGCCGTGTCGTGGAAATCCTCGAAACAAACGTTAATAGCTAGATCCACGATGGAATCTGAGTTAATAGCCTTGGATAAGTGCACTGAAGAGGCTGAATGGCTACGCCATTTTCTCGAGGATATTCCAAGTTGGGAGAAGCCTGTCCCTCCAATATGCATTCATTGCGATTGTCAAGCGGCAATTGGAAGGGCACAGAGCAATCTCTACAATGGTAAGTCTAGACACGTTCGTCGTAGACATAACACCATTAAACAACTCCTCACAACGGGTGTTATCACTGTTGACTACGTGAAGTCAAAGGATAACATAGCGGATCCGCTAACCAAGGCATTGGATAGAGAATTGTTGGAGAAGTTGTCACGAGGAATGGGACTAAAGCCCGTGAATTGAAAAGTTCTATAGTGGATACCCAACCTAGTTGGTCCTAAGTTCAAAAGGGACAACTAAATTATAGAGCGAAGGATGGTCACTGTGGGGGTCCCGGACTCCTACCCACTCCTCGTTAAAACAGTGACTCCCGCATGAGATTAGCAAAAACGTTTGCTTTAATGATTCTATAATGCTGATCTACTCGATAACATTGGAAGAGTATGCGGGATACTCGTGAAAGAATCACCTATGTGAGAGAGAAGAGGGCCGCTTCAAAGGAGAACTGTAAAGGCTAAGTTCTTTAGAAACTCTTGCAGAACCAGGACGGTGACCCATGGCCAAAACGGGCACACCCATGAGAACGGAACAAAGTTGGAAGGTTCTTGTGTAAAGATAAGTCAATGTTTACACGACGGCAGTATAGTTCAAGGACATCGAGTCTACTAGACAACCAGTAAATAAACGTGTCTTTACAACGGAAGGTTCAAAGGATAAAACCTACCTCTCCGTATGCAAGGATCATCCGGTGAACACAACGTGTCCTCCTATCTTCGTGTCTTTTTAAGTCTCGAAAATCAATTTTCATTCATGTGGGGAATTGTTGGAAAAATGTGTTAAAATTGCATTAAATGGTCTTTTTTGGGCAATTATTTGAGTGGGGTCCACTTCCGATTTGGGTCGGGTCAAAGTGGTTTCGGATTGTCCTTGTTAAGGGCTACAATTCGATATATGGTACACTCAAAACGGATAACGGGTGAATGAGAAATTGATTCTCGAAGTTCACTCGTTGAAATGGAAAAACTGGGAAAATGGTGAGTTTCTAGTGTGTTTTATCCCACACCGAAAAACTCAAGGGATTTTCACCCCCTTATAAAGGGAAGCCTCTTTTAAGGAGTTAAGATTCCTAAAGAGAAAGGCTCTCTCTTACGCGCAGGGGGGGGGGGGGGTGCCGATCAAATCCCGAAACGGAGAAGAAAAACCGCGACTCGTGTGCGCGGGCGACCTGCGGACCAGAACTGCTCCAAGCCGTTACAACCATTAAATGCCCAACGTTCTTGTCTTTTAATGCAACGTTAAATGGACAGTTTATGGATGATTCAATGCCCAACGGACTGGTCATTGAAGTCCAACGTTCAGGTCCATTAACACCCCATTTAACACACAACAAATCCTCCTATAAATAGCTGGCAGGTGGTTTGCAACAAAAACAACGCACAATACATTCCTCACGAATTTCTTGAGCTAAAAACACCTAAAGCTACTCAACAAACTTCCTTCTGTGTTCATACTTGGTTCTCGTTCGCTGGATCTCTTGTTTGTGTGCTCAAACATTAGTTCGTAGTCATCGTATCCTGGGAAACGATTGTTGCAACGCTCCTAGCACCGTGGGAGGCAACAAATACGTTTTAAGGAAATCGTGCGTAGCACGAGCTTTGACTAATTCTGCTTCATCTCCTTTCCTGTTTTTCTTTAGTCATTTTATTTAATTAATTTATTTTAATTAATTTTCTTTATTTTCCGAAACACACCCAACATAACCTCCCCACCATCCTGTCGGGTAGAGGTGAGGGCTCATAGGGTGGGAGATTCCACCTTTTTTTGGAACAATGTAAACACACTTTGTCTTGATTAATCCTAAGCAAATAATTGTCCTTTTTCTGAAGTTGCCAGTTTTAGTTTGTTGCTGTGTAGCGTGTATGTACAGTGGCCATAAAGAGGAACAGAAGCAAAGCTTGAGTTGGTGGCTAATATCTGAAAATTAGCCAAAATTAGTGGTTGGATGCATCTGAAGCAGGCAATTAATGATTCAATTAAGACAATTGGAAGAGCAAAATATACCTCTCATTACAGCACGATATGTGTAGCAATCATAATTAACCACATGAAAAATTTGGGTTTGACACGGTGTTAATTTGACATCAATGCTAATCAAATCAATAAAGAGAAGATTGCATATATCCTGTCCATTGGTATCTTCACTGCTTTAAATAAAAACTATGGAGACGGATAATTTTCTTAGTCAAACCTCTCATCAATTAATTAATTAATCATACTGACTAGTGATTATTATACATTTTGCCACACGGAAATACTACGTATATTACATACTACTACACTAATTGCATTAATTAATACTTTTTAGAGTCCGTTTGGTAATCATGTTTTTCGGCTTATAAGACTTACCGGTCAATTTTTCACCAAACACACAACTTTAGAATTCATGGCTGAATTGTGTAATACTCCGTAATACTACCTCCGTCCCAATTTACTTAGTCATCTTTGACTTTTTCAGTCAAAGGTGGTAAACTTTGACCAATTATTTAAACTAATATATTTATGCAAAATTTAATAATTTTATACTTTTATGATAGTATTATTAACAAAGAACATTTTCATATCATTTTCATATTATTAATACTCTCTATATAAACATATAATCAGTCAAAGGTGTTAAACTTTGACCAATTATTTAAACTAATATATTTATGCAAAATTTAATAATTTTATACTTTTATGATAGTATTATTAACAAAGAACATTTTCATATCATTTTCATATTATTAATACTTTCTCTATATAAACATATACTCAGTCAAAGTTAGACGTCATTGACTTGAAAAGTCAAGTTTGGCTAACTAAAATGGGACGAAGGGAGTAAGAAAGTATATCTGGTTGTGTTGATTGAACTTACGACCATTTAATATATTTTCATATCATTTTTTCTTTATTTTATTAATAAAATATATTTTAACTACAACTTTTACATAAATCAGCAGAATCATTCAATCAAGCCACTTCAGTTAGAACTCCACAAGTTTTAGTAGAATCAACCGATTTAACTGATTTTGATTTTACCAAACGGGCTCTTGGTTTATGAGATACACGATTTTATTTTTAAGAGATAACCCTAAATTGGAGTAAAACGTTCATCAATTAATTTTGGAATAGATGTACTATATTGTACTCATATTTAGAAAATAAAAATACAGTACTCCTATTTTTAAACTTCAAAATGTTCTTACTCCTATTTTGAAAATTTTCCCTTTCATTTTAATACTTTGTATTATTATGCTTTGTTTAATACGTTATTAAACTCTCTCCTCATATATATGCAATTCTGCATATGTATGATTAATAGAAATTGCTTTAAATAGGAGCAAAAACGTTTTGAAATTTCAAAATAGGAGTACCATGTTTTTGATTCCCTAAATAGGAGTAATCTGCCAAATTTGGGAAAAAATGCCAAGTTTTAAAGCTCAATAATGCCAAACTTGGAAGAAATTTACTTCTATTCAAGGAATACAAAACATGATACTCTTATTTTGGAATTTCAAAACATTTTTACTCCTATTTAGGGAATTCTCTCTATGATTAAAGAAGTTGTTTGATTTGACAAAATAATAATTTGTTTGATCGGGAGAGTTAAAACCTTGAGTTATGTTTGGTGTACCTCATTTGTACCTCACCTATTATGTGGTTCACAAATGCCCATCATTTAAATGAGTTGCTTCACTTAATTGAACTGCCTCATTTAAGCCACCTATAGTATTTTACTAAAATATTTTTCGTCGATATATTATATGCATCATAAGTTATAACACATTCGAGTATGGCATATATTTTAATCACAATGGATCACATTGTTTTTAGATATTTTTGCATGGACTTTTTTTGATTTTCAGATCAGACTAAACTTAAATAATCAAACCTGATTTCAGTAGTTATAAAATATACAAAAATCAGACGTTTATCAGATCAGATCAAATCAAATCAGACGACTAGATTAAAATATACATTCGAGTCTAATTAAAAACATCTTTAGTACGTGCATATAAAAGACGGTGGTGTTTAACATCAAAGCAATGAAACCATGACGAATTTGAGTGCAAAGATGCATTAAGTCACGTTTCCTTTGAAACATTATTAGTGATTGAACACTTCATATGTAACATTGCCAATGAGAAATGTTTCTTTATATGTAACATTGTTATATGAGATTAATATGTAATTATGTATAACATTAATTTGCGTGGGCGTCTAACCCCCGGAAGGACTTTGACGGTGACTCATTAATTAAAGCCAAATATAACATATAACCAAACCACTTAAGCAAGATCAAACGTCTAGACAGGAATGTAATTTTTAAAAGAGTGGTCAACAATTCTTTGAAAATCTTCATCCAACTCTTCAATTCTTTATTTGCAAATAATTCAAAGTTTAGCTCAATTAACTATCAGGAGTAGTTGATAGTCAACTTTGTACATTCATTTGATTACGAATTTCAAATGTAGACAAAATAATATATTTCACAATCTTGAATCCTTTGTTTATTTTAAGTTTATTAATTCATTTGATTAATAATTTAATAATATTGAGTCCTTTGTTTATTTAAGTTATTACCACCAGTAATAATTATTTAATACTCGCTTGACAAAAGTCTACAAACAGCCATCATAAAAAAAATCCTCCGCTCATCCATTTAAATTTGAAACGAGATACTTGACGCATATATATCAATCTGATTAATGAAAAGTGCAATCATTACATTTTATTGAATTGAATTCTAATTGTATTTTATGAAAAAATTATATGAAAAATCAACTAAAATGATCATCTACAAACTACAATAACTTCAGCCAATATATCCAGAAAAGTAACTTCAACTTTACTTTTTCTTAGTATTACATAATTCAACACACAAAATCAAAAGTTACGTGTTCGGTGAAAAACTTAACTGGTAATAAGCCGAAAAACATGGTCACCAATCAAGCGTTAAATATCGTTACGTATCTTGAGATATTAAAAAAAATCTATTGGTACACATTTTATGTACACTTTTTATACACCCCTTATTTTGCCGATGCATGCAAGTACTTTGTCTTAAAAATGAAAAAATTTTGAGGATTGCCTGTGTAAGGTGTGGTGTAAACAGAAAAGATGTGTGAAACATGTACAAATATGTATACCAAGAATTGGTCTTAAAAATGAACAATGCGAGACTACAAGAAATAGAATAAGATGTATAAGTGTCAAGTAGTGCTTACTACTTACTATTCATAACTCATGAATCAAGGTTTTACTAACCAGGGGCGGAGCCAAGGGGGTCAGGGTGGTCAGCCGATCCCGCTGAAAGTTTGAGAGTATAGAGTTCTGAAATATTTCGATTTAATATATTATGGCTCCCGTAACTCATTACGAGTAAACAGATATGACTTCTGGAAAATCGGCACTATCTAAACGTAAAATCAGCAAAAATCGACGCAAAATATAGATTATTTTTCCAAATTTTAAAAATAAGGTATAATTCACTCAATACTACATGACACGACTAAAAAACAGAGCAAAAACAATCTATCTTTTGGTAACGAGTGCCTATTTATCTAAACTGCATATAAAATATTCAAATCAGACATTGTTTAAAAACGATCCACCATTTTAATTCTATATATAGGTTGAGTTTCAACCCCTGAACCGTTTTTCTGACTCCGCCACTGCTACTAACAATTAAATTTAGGATGTAAAGTGCTCAATAAACTTTATGATGAATCCTTTAATTGAATTTTTGATCACTAAAGAAGAGGCAAAATATCAATATTATTGATCACCATATATTGTAAATCACATTTGGCTGATCATTGTCCGTCGTGGTCATCCAGCTTCCTGGCCCACGTACATCAATACTTCCAAAGATGAGAAATGGAGTAGAAACAAACTTTAAAGTGCAAGATGGGGCGAAACAGCGCATAAGAATGGTGTCATTTGACTTCATGTCTCCATCTAGTGTTTTTTAACTTGAACAAGGGTATTATCGTAATCCTAAATGAAAGTAAAAATATAAGTATTTTTGAGGAAATAAAAAATCATATTCATGGAATTTTGAATATTAAGTCTTATTTTGAGAAAATGACACTGTTTTGATTCTGTTTCGATAAATCTCCTAATTATTTTCTCTAAACTGCGATTTGATGTTGTTCTTTTATAAACATTTACTCTTTTTTTTTTTCAATTTTTGTTCCCGGATTTTACAAACTAGTTTCCTCATGAAATTCAAATATCATTTAATTCCGTAATAAAAGATTTTATACATCTACTCCCACCGCCAGCTGCCGCCTGTCGCCGCCCACACTCGTCGGCCATTGTCACTCTCTTTTGGGGGAAGTATGGTTTTATAATGACAATATTTGATCACCATATTTGGTTAGAGGTGGTTGAATTGCAAGATGATTAGATTTCAATGATTGTTTTTAATCGATAATTAGATTTCAATGATTGTTTGTTGTATTTTATGTTTTGTATTATAGAAAATACTATTTTGAAGGAGTATATTGTATTAGTAAGTGTATTTTTGTCCATCCATACAATCTTCAATTCTATTTTTAAAAATTAAAACATTGTAATTTTATTTAAGAAAATACTTATATTTTACTCTTATTTAAAAAACCAGTCAAAAACTCATTTGATAGTTTCAAAGCACATTCGACAAATCATACAAGTTGAATGAGCGTCCATTTAAAATATACGGAGTATTATAATGGATTACAAGCATTTTAAAAATATTGACAATGCTTGCAACGAAAAAAATTCCCAAGATTCTTAATCGAACTACACGCTATTTGAATATATAAGAAAAATTACATACTCCGTTCCTATTATATCTTCCATTTCACTTTGACACATAATTTAAGAAAAATGGGTATTGTATGGTGGAGAGTTGTGCAGAGAAGAGAGAAATGTGTAAGAAAATATGTGAATCACAAATTCTTTACCAAAAAGGGAAAATGAAAGTTTAATTGGAACGAATGAAAAAGGAAAGTTGGAAGATATAATAGGAACGGAGGGAGTATATCACTTTTTGACTACAAACTGGTCATGTAAATATCAAACAATTGATTCTATTTCAATATAAGCTTTATATGATGGTTAAGTATCCATTTTAAGGAATTAAATGAACGTTTTGTTTTTAATTAACAAGAATTCTTATCATTTTCATTATATATTATGATAGTTAATATTATTGTACTCCCTCCGTCCCAAAATTATCTTCATAGTTACTATTCACACGGTCAACTCAAATTACTCTTAATATTTTATTTTATATATCAAATTTTTATCAAACTTAAATTTTCTTGATCAGCCTTTGTAGCGAATTTAATGTAGTTTCTGAATATGTAAATTTAATTTACTAAAAATAATCTGAGTGTAAACAGGGATCAAGTTGCTTTATCGTCAGTCAAACATCGTAAACCGAACTACGAAGATAAATATGGGACGGAGGGAGTAATTGATTTCTAAATTTCACATTACTACCTGTATCCCATTAACATTGGGACATGAGGATGTAATGTGTTACTACGTATTAGTTATTACGAAACGTGAGTTTATGTGATTGATATTAAATTGGGATAAGTACGGATTAGATACCTGTGGTTGTGGGCATTTTCACTTAGGGGTCTGTGATGATCTTTGTAACAAACGCAGCCTCGTGTTTTGCTACCGTTACCACCCGTGGGGTCTATTGGACCTGGCCGTTAGTTAAATGCGACGTGGCATATATTTTTTTCCAAATAGGCTCCATCGTGGCCAATGGAGAGCAGATATTATTCGTGTTATTAAGTAATGCCAATCCCAGGCGCTTACATCTGAAACCCTAAAAAGTGTCCGAATACCTCTTCCACAGGCGCTTAGGGTGTGACGAAGAAGAAAGATGAGTTCTTCAAATTCAAGCTCATCTGCCATGGATGGAAGACAACAACTAAAGAGGTGCGATTGTGGAGTACAAGCACCGATTTGGACAGCGACAACAACGAAGAATAGAGGGAAAAGGTTTCATGGTTGTGGGCGTTATTCGAGTGGGGGTGGTGAACAATGTAATTTTTTTGAGTGGGTTGAGGAGGACACATGTCGTACTTGTCAGGAGAACTTAGATTTGGTTCTTCAGAAGGTTGGAAGACTTGAAGAACATGTCCGGCTGAAAGAGATGGAGCTGGAGGGTGAAATGAAGAGCCGCGTTCGTGGAATTGGTGTTCTGAAGGTGCAGAACATGGAACTGCAATTGAAGATGGCTAAGAATGATAATCTGACTTTTAAGTGGAAGCTACTTTGTGTGTCCCTGTTATGTTTTATCTTCTTTGCAATTAGAAGGTTTTAGGTGTAAGTTCATGAAATGGCTGAACCAGATGTCATTGTGTTCACTTTCATTTGTAGTGTGTTTCCATTGTGTAATGTGTAATGAAATGTAACAATGTTTGATGCCTGATATATGAACTTTGTGTGAATTTCTTTAGTGTATGAACTAAAACAGAGCTGAAATGTAACAATGTTTGATGCCTGATATATGAACTTTGTGTAATGTGTAATGGAATGTAACAATGTATGAACTAAAACAGAGCTGAATTTCTTTAGTGTATGAACTAAAAAAGAGCTTTGTGTGAAGTTTGTTATCCCTAAAAGAGAGCTTTGTGTTTCCACATATACTGAAAAACAGAGCTTAATAAAACATCCCTAAAACATTTGGTTTCACAAGGATTCATTCACAAATACAGACCATTTGGTGTTACAAAAGAAACCTGTGAAACATAACACTTAGTTTGATAACATCCATTTAGAGCATATATGTAACACCGCCCCCGAGTATTTGTACTGTACCAAATTATGTATTGAACCTTGAGAAATGTATAAAAGCATTTTTACGTGATTGTAAATTTTTTATCATTTCTATTACGTGAATAGTAGAATTCACGTGGGGCCCACACCGGATGTGGGGCCGCCCGATATTATCGGAAGCACATATTATATTGATCTTGGACTAGATAATATGTATATGGTGATGGATATCCTAATTGGGCCATGGCAATGGCATAGAGTTGACCGGTTGGTCAAACGGGGCCAAATTATCAGTGTCGGCAATTTATCTGATGACAGCCCAAAAAGGGATTCTGGAGATTTCTAAATTAAAGTTGGGGAATGCATATTGTTAATAAGGTCCAACAAGGATTGAGAACAAGTGTTATATTTTATTTGACCCGATAAAATAAAATATACTTAAAACAGTCCGGAAAATACAACTTTCGGGGCCGAGTGTACACTTGGGGACATAAAGGGATGACCTCCCACATGAGTGGGGGCCACCCCACGGATTTGGTGCTGCAAATGACAAGGGGAGCCGCACATAACCTGCAGGAGTAATGAGAAATTGATTGAGAGACCAATCAATGGGAAGGTGGACCTCACCTTTGACATTATTTTGGAGAAATGCCAAAGAGGCATTCTCAATCATCAACCTAACCCTCCAGCTCGTCCAACCCATCCATCCTTGAGATAGAAGCTCTGCAAACACCTCACAACATCCACCATTCACGAACTGGAGCTAAGGAGGAAGAAGGAGGGGAAAAGAGAAGAGAAAAGTTGGTTTTTGGAGAGGGAAACTTGTGTTTAGCAAGGTAAGGACTCCATTAATCCAATTTCTTGTTCTTCAATACTCTTTTATGATTATTCAATCATATTTCACACCCTAGGATTGTTCTACACGTTGGGATGTGTAGAAAGAGGGGTTGGAAGGTGGTTCTAAGTCCAAGAACGGACTTAGAAGCCAAAGGACCGGTTCGCCGGAAAATAACCTTTTGAAGGTTATTTATATTACTATGGGTTTTATGATGATAAAACCTTGTTAGTAACTTGTCTAAGGTATTCAAGGAACTTTCAAGGAGTTGAAAAGGTTGCCGGAGTTGCCGCCGGAGTTCGTTGAAGTTCGTCGGAGTTTCGCCGGAGCTAAATCGGGAAGGCTAGAATTTCATAAGCTTCATTAAGGTGAGAAGACGGCTTTATGCTTTATAACTTTTGCGTGAGGCATGAGATTACCTAAAGTAATCAAGGATATGTTTTGTGGAATGATTAAAGATAATCAAGTATTTGCTTATGCCATGATTTTGCATAGAACATAGTTGAAAAGCATGTTATGTACGTTTGGTGATTAAAAATGTGGTAACATATTTTGTGTGATGATCCAGGGATCCAAAATGGTATTTTTGGATCAAGGACATCAAGAAGTATATGTGTATAAAATTTCAAGTTAATCGGACTCCGTTTGGGGGGTCAAAAGGGGCGTTGACCGCTAAGTCAACTGCCATACCCGACCGGGTATTGACACATACCCGACCGGGTATTTGCTGAAAAATTGCCCAGGGGGTTACTGTCTCCTATACCCGATCGAGTATAGGTATATACTCGATCGAGTATACATGGAAAATTAGCTTTGGGGGCTACCGCCTCCTGTACTCGACCGAGTATGGGAAGATACTCAATCGAGTATTGGTTTATGCTCAAAACGGGCAGTTTTGAGCGGGTTAATGTGGGCCGTTCAGGTGGGACCCGCCCACATTGGTTCCTAAGGATGGTTATATGACTATAGGGCTAGGTATTGTCCATACTTGAAGGAACGAAAGGTTAGCCATATCCAGGTTAGGGTTTGGTAAGGATTTAATTTGGGGTTGAGTATCCCCGGGACATTAGATGATCCTGAAACTCGGTTGGGGTTGAGCATCCCCGGGACTATAAATGATCCTGAAACTCGGTTGGGGTTGAGAATCCCCGGGACATTAAATGATTCTGAAACTCGGTTGGGCTTGAGCATCCCCGGGACCATACATGATCCTGAAACTCGGTTGGGGTTGAGCATCCCCGGGACTACAAATGATCCTGAAACTCGGTTGGGGTTGAGCATCCCCGGAACATTTAATGATCCTGAAACTCGGTTGGGGTTGAGTATCCCCGGGATGCTAAATGCTCCCAAAACTCGGTAGGATATTATGAATGTAGAATGTAGCTGGTGAGCTAGGCATTCGGGAAAAGGGTGAGAAAGGTCAGGTAAGAACTTTGTCTCTAAAAGACTCTTTGAATGAAATGACCCACGGGTCGAGTATTTTACATATATATGTACAGTATGTATCATCGGATGAATGAGTCACATATATATATATGTATCACCCTATTTTTGGGTCTCGTGTCTGAAACATTAGTTATTCTTCATATAGCCTGCTTGTCACTAGTACTTCTATGGAGTACTGACCCCTCCGGGGGCCCTCACATTTTTCAGGTTGAGGCTAGGGTCCTACTACCTGCACCTTTGCCTAGGGTGATCGATCGAGAAGGAAGACGTGGTTCGTGCTTCCATTCATATTTCAAATGTATAAACTGCTCATGGATTTTTGAACAATATTTTCATTAAAACAGTTGGGGGCCTGCGTGCCAGTGTTTGCCACGTGTGGCTATGTATCAAACATTTTATTATTTCCGCATTTGTTTGATTATGATATTGATGTTGATTGTATGCGTTTACTAATCGGTTTGGCAATAGAATCAATCGGACGCCTTGTGCAATCCCATAGGGATGAACTGTTGTTGTTCTTATCGAGTTGTACGGCGGTTGTCTACGTGGCTCGGATGCGGTCCGGGGCGTGACAATTAAGTGGTATCAGAGCCATCGATTTCTAAACTATATAATTAACCTCTCAATATGGTTATCCTCAAAAAGTTTTGAATAAAACCATGAGCAACAGTTTTTGTACTTAAGGAACCGTTGGAAACCAAGTTATTGACCTCTTATTGTTAAGACGGTACCCTTAACAGTTTGTTGGCCATAATGTTGGACCAAGTGGTGTCTTTCGTACTAATCCGTCAATTGACATTGAAACGAGTCTAATGACTCATTCCTTATTTCTTTCAGAAATGGAGGGTGGACGCAGGATAACTAGGGGGAACCCGACTGGGCATGTGCCGGGGGCCACCGGGCATGCCACTCGGGCGGAATCATGGACCTCTAGGGGTAGAGGCCGGGGCCAAAGCCGAGGAGGAGGCCGAGGCAGAGGTCGTGGGCGTTCTACCACGCCGACGACAAGTAGCACACGCGTCGGTTCCGTGCACCCGTCATGGGCCACCGAACCGGACGACTTCACCTATGCTCCAAGCACGGAGCAAGAGGAGACCCCGTACAACGGGGATGACTTTGAGGAGGAAGATGACGATGATGATCCTCATTATGACCGTATGAGTGAGGTACTAGAGTGGTACCTCTAGAATAAAGCAAGGAGAGAGCAGCGGCGCCAAGCTAGACAGGCTAGGCAAACCATGGGGCAGGGAAGCCGAGGTGCTTCTAGTGCTCCATCTGGAGCACTTGGGTGAGACACGATGGTGCGTATCTCCAAGTATCTCAAGGAGGCCAGGGACTTGGGGTGCAAATCATTTGATGGCAAGGGCGACATATCTGAGGCCGCCGACTGGATTAAGAAGTTGAATGATGCTTCTAGGGATATGCAAATTGGACTCGACGTGAAGTTGAGGGTTGCCACCAGGCTACTAGAAGGGGTAGCTGCTGTATGGTGGGAAGGCGTGGAAGGAAAGTTCCACGGTGAGGCCACTTGGGAGAAGTTCGAAGTGGAGTTCTATAATCAGTACTACTCAATTTTTGAAGTCAATCTCAAAAGAAGAGAGTACACAAACCTGAAACAGGAGGATGGTTGCTCGGTGAGGCAATTGGAACAAAGGTTCCGTGACTTGGCCCGATTCATCCCAGAATACTCTTTGGATGAAAATCGTATGGCCAATCATTTTTGGGATGCTCTACAGTTGGACATCCGTGACCGGGCTACTTACCATCACAACATGACATTTAGCCAGATTGTCGATCAGGGGCTCCTTGGGGAAGCCCAATGGAACGAGAGGAAGTTGAGGGACGCCGAGGAGGCGAAGAAGAGAAGATGGGGAAACTCGGGACCCCAAGACCACTCCCGGAAGCATCACGCTGGGGGTGGCAATTCATTCAGGGCGCCGGCACCACCGGCGAAAAGGAACAAAGGTTCAGGAGGGCAAGGGCCCAAACCAGGGGGTGTGGGACCACCCAGGTGCGCAAACTGCGGTAAGAACCACGGGGGAAGGTGCAATGAACCACCCCGGTGCTTCAAATGCGGTAGCACGAGCCACCTCAAATCCTCTTGTCCAATGCTGAACGGGGGAGGACCATCGGGAGCCATGGGAGGACCTACGACTAGTAGGGGACGTGCGGGGCCGTCTCAGGCCGGCACGGGAAGGAGCGGACCCACGGCTAGCAACGCCGCGTCCGTTAACCAAGGGAGGACCCAAGCACGGGTGTATGCAATGACCGAGGCTGATGCTCGGGCCAACCCGAACTCCATTGCAGGTAATCTCTTGATTTCACACGTATTTGATCATGTAATTGCTTGAAAAATCTTCAAAAATATGAAGGACCCGATCGGGTACTCCTATAGACCCGATCGGGTATAAGCTATGCTTCGAGTTTGAAGTGTGCACCCGTTCGGGCAGCCAAGGCAGGATACTTTATTTTGACATTTCGAGCAATACCCGATCGGGTATGGCTATATACTCGGTCGGGTATGTGTAGATTTTGAGCTTCGAAGTGTGTACTCGATCGAGCGTAGAAGACAGGGAGCTTTTATTTGTGGATTTTGAGTGATACCCGACCGGGTATAGGTATATACATGACCGGGTATTGACATTTTGCCCGAATTCGAGGCTGGTACTCGACCGAGCAAGGAAAACAGGGGGGTTTCTCCTTAAGGACTCGAGTGATACCCGACCGGGTAGAGGACCCTACCCGACCGGGTATGGGGTAATTCTAGGCTGAAATTTTTCCGTCCGGTCCTTTTCTGTCGGGATGTCGAATAGGGTGCCTTACATGACTTATATATGTAGGAACACTAAAGATCAACGATAGGGATGCGAGAATTCTCATCGATACCGGGGCACAACGTTCATTTGTGAGCGAAGCGTTTGCCAAGGGATTGAACATGCCTTTGGTAGCAATGATGCAACCTTTGCTGGTCTCTACGCCATTGGGAGATGATGTAGAGCGGAAACACTACTATCCCTCGTGTAATGTAGGGAAAGGGGGGCATTGTCTAACGGGTGACTTTGTGCCGTTAGATATGCTCGAGTTTGATGCTATACTTGGCATGGATTGGCTCGAAAAACACCATGTGAAGGTAGATTGCTACACCAAGGTGTTAGAACTAAAGGATGGAGAAGGGAACACTCTATGCTTCGAGGGAGATAGAGGGAAATTCAACCCTTGTATCATATCGGTCATAAGAGCAAGGCGTATGATGAGGAAAGGGTGTCAAGCATACTTGGCCTATGTCATAGGCAAGGAGGGCAAGGAAAAGAGTCTCACTGAGGTGAGAGTGGTGAGTGAGTACCCAGAAGTTTTCCCTGAGGAACTCCCGGGACTCCCACCAGATCGAGAAATCGAGTTCACCATTGAAGTAGAACCCGGTACAAAACCCATCTCGATTCCTCCATATCGGATGGCACCGGCTGAACTTCAAGAGTTGAAGGTGCAATTGGAAGAACTGCTGGACAGCGGATTCATCAGGCTGAGTCATTCACCATGGGGAGCACCGGTACTATTTGTAAAGAAGAAGGATGGTACACTCAGAATGTGTATCGACTACCGTCAGTTGAACAAGGTCACGATAAAGAACAAATATCCTTTGCCAAGGATCGATGACTTGTTTGATCAACTACGGGGGGCAACGGTGTTCTCTAAGATTGACTTGAGGTCAGGCTACCATCAACTGAAGATCAAGGAGAGTGACATACCCAAAAGTGCATTCCGTACAAGGTATGGTCACTATGAGTTTCTAGTAATGTCGTTTGGGCTTACGAACGCCCCCGCGGCATTCATGGACCTCATGAACCGAGTATTTCACCAATACTTAGACCAGTTCGTCATAGTATTCATTGATGACATTTTGATATACTCCATGAATGAAGAGGAACACGAAAAACATCTAAGGCTTGTGCTTGAAACACTGCGGGAGAAGCAACTTTTTGCCAAATTCTCTAAATGTGAATTTTGGCTTGGGGAGATCGGTTTTCTCGGGCATGTGGTATCGGGCTCGGGCATTTCAGTTGATAACTCAAAGATTGAGGCGGTCACTAATTGGGAGAGGCCCAAGAACGTGAAGGAGATAAGGAGTTTCCTCGGTTTAGCGGGGTATTACCGCAAATTCGTGGAAAAATTCTCGGTGATAGCATCTCCACTCACGAAGCTCACTAAAAAGGGGGCTAAGTTTGTGTGGGATGACAAGTGTGAGAAGGGGTTTCTTGAGCTAAAGAAACGTTTGACCGAAGCACCAGTGCTTGCCTTGCCCGTGCAAGGGTTAGGGTATGACATCTACAGCGATGCTAGCATTCAGGGACTGGGATGTGTACTGATGCAATCAGGGAAGGTAATTGCTTATGCTTCTCGGCAGTTGAGGAAGCATGAAGTAAACTACCCCACACATGATCTGGAGCTAGGTGCTGTGGTATTTGCATTGAAGATTTGGAGGCACTACCTCTACGGGGAGTTGTGTCACATTTACACCGACCACAAGAGCTTGAAGTATGTGTTCACTCAGAAAGAGTTGAACATGAGACAGAGGAGATGGATGGAGTTGATTAAGGATTACAACTTGATCATTGACTATCATCCAGGCAAGGCTAATGTTGTAGCTGATGCACTCAGCAGGAAGAGCTCATCATCAGGGGGTTTACTCACATGCTTACGGGCACTGAGGGCACGCGTGGAGGTATCCACGGATGGGGCGCTATTGGCCAGATTTGAGGTGAGACCCACCTTATTAGATGAAATCAGAACATGTCAAGGCAATGACGAGGAATTTCAGAAAATCCGGGAACGGATGCTTGTGGGGCCCGTCGAGGGTTTCCGTGAGAGAGAAGATGGACTTCTACTATTCAAGGAACGAGTGTGTGTACCATCGGATGAGGAGCTCCGAAAATCTATCCTTGAGGAGGCTCACTCATCTGCGTATGCCATGCACCCGGGCGGTACAAAGATGTACCGGGATTTGAAGGAAAGCTACTGGTGGTCGGGGATGAAGAGAGAAATTGCAGAATACGTGAGCTGTTGCCTTACTTGTCAACAGGTTAAGGCAGAGCACCAACACCCGACAGGGTTACTACAACCACTTACCATTCCAGAATGGAAGTGGGAGCATGTTACCATGGACTTCGTGGTGGGTCTACCACGGACGGTTAGGAACTACGACGCGGTATGGGTGGTAGTCGATAGGCTGACCAAGAGCGCTCATTTCCTACCTATCAACACTACCTATACGCTCGAGCGGTTGGCCAAATTGTACACTGATGAGATTGTGAGACTGCATGGGGTTCCGGTTACTATAGTATCGGATAGGGACCCATGGTTCACATCACGGTTTTGGCCTAAGTTCCAGGAATCCATGGGTACGAAATTGAGGTTTAGCACCGCGTTTCATCCTCAAACGGATGGGCAATCTGAACGGGTGATTCAGATCTTGGAGGACATGTTAAGGGCATGTGCCTTGGAGTTCCAGGGGAGCTGGGACAATCAGTTGGCTTTAGTGGAATTCGCCTATAACAACAGTTATCAGGCAAGTATAGGCATGCCTCCATACGAAGCATTGTATGGGAGGAAATGTCGGACACCATTGTGTTGGGATGAGGTCGGCGAGGCTAAGCTCGAGGGCACAGAGTTAGTCGAGATCACTAAGGAGAAGATAAAAGTCATACAGGATAGGCTCAAGGCTGCCCAAGACCGGCAGAAGAGCTATGCTGATAAACGTCGGAGGACGTTGGAGTTTGAGGTTGGTGACGAGGTATTTCTGAGGGTATCACCTTGGAAAGGGATCATCAGGTTCCTCAGTCGGGGTAAGCTTAACCCACGTTACATAGGTCCGTTCAAAATCCTTGAAAGGATTGGGGTTGTAGCATACCGACTTCAGTTGACCCCAGAATTAGAAAAGATTCACAATGTATTTCATGTTTCCATGCTCAAGAAGTATGTGCGGGACCCGTCACATATTCTTGAGAAACCACCGGTAGAAATCCGAGAAGACCTACATTATACGGTACAGCCGGTAAAGATCATAGACCGACAGGTAAAGAAGCTAAGGAGCAAAGAGGTGCCGATGGTAAAAGTACTTTGGAAGAGTGATCGTGTCGAGGAGCAAACGTGGGAAGTGGAGAGCCTAATGAGGGAACAATATCCATTTCTGTTTGATTAGACACGTGGATTTCGGGGACGAAATCCCAAATAAGGGGGGTAGAACTTGTAACACCGCCCCCGAGTATTTGTACTGTACCAAATTATGTATTGAACCTTGAGAAATGTATAAAAGCATTTTTACGTGATTGTAAATTTTTTATCATTTCTATTACGTGAATAGTAGAATTCACGTGGGGCCCACACCGGATGTGGGGCCGCCCGATATTATCGGAAGCACATATTATATTGATCTTGGACTAGATAATATGTATATGGTGATGGATATCCTAATTGGGCCATGGCAATGGCATAGAGTTGACCGGTTGGTCAAACGGGGCCAAATTATCGGTGTCGGCAATTTATCTGATGACAGCCCAAAAAGGGATTCCGGAGATTTCTAAATTAAAGTTTGGGAATTCATATTGTTAATAAGGTCCAACAAGGATTGAGAACAAGTGTTATATTTTATTTGACCCGATAAAATAAAATATACTTAAAACAGTCCGGAAAATACAACTTTCGGGGCCGAGTGTACACTTGGAAACATAAAGGGATGACCTCCCACATGAGTGGGGGCCACCCCACGGATTTGGTGCTGCAAATGACAAGGGGAGCCGCACATAACCTGCAGGAGTAATGAGAAATTGATTGAGAGACCAATCAATGGGAAGGTGGACCTCACCTTTGACATTATTTTGGAGAAATGCCAAAGAGGCATTCTCAATCATCAACCTAACCCTCCAGCTCGTCCAGCCCATCCATCCTTGAGATAGAAGCTCTGAAAACACCTCACAACATCCACCATTCACGAACTGGAGCTAAGGAGGAAGAAGGAGGGGAAAAGAGAAGAGAAAAGTTGGTTTTTGGAGAGGGAAACTTGTGTTTAGCAAGGTAAGGACTCCATTAATCCAATTTCTTGTTCTTCAATACTCTTTTATGATTATTCAATCATATTTCACACCCTAGGATTGTTCTACACGTTGGGATGTGTAGAAAGAGGGGTTGGAAGGTGGTTCTAAGTCCAAGAACGGACTTAGAAGCCAAAAGACCGGTTCGCCGGAAAATAACCTTTTGAAGGTTATTTATATTACTATGGGTTTTATGATGATAAAACCTTGTTAGTAACTTGTCTAAGGTATTCAAGGAACTTTCAAGGAGTTGAAAAGGTTGCCGGAGTTGCCACCGGAGTTCGTTGAAGTTCGTCGGAGTTTCGCCGGAGCTAAATCGGGAAGGCTAGAACTTCATAAGCTTCATTAAGGTGAGAAGACGGCTTTATGCTTTATAACTTTTGCGTGAGGCATGAGATTACCTAAAGTAATCAAGGATATGTTTTGTGGAATGATTAAAGATAATCAAGTATTTGCTTATGCCATGATTTTGCATAGAACATAGTTGAAAAGCATGTTATGTACGTTTGGTGATTAAAAATGTGGTAACATATTTTGTGTGATGATCCAGGGATCCAAAATGGTATTTTTGGATCAAGGACATCAAGAAGTATATGTGTATAAAATTTCAAGTTAATCGGACTCCGTTTGGGGGGTCAAAAGGGGCGTTGACCGCTAAGTCAACTGCCATACCCGACCGGGTATTGACACATACCCGACCGGGTATTTGCTGAAAAATTGCCCAGGGGGTTACTGTCTCCTATACCCGATCGAGTATAAGTATATACTCGATCGAGTATACATGGAAAATTAGCTTTGGGGGCTACCGCCTCCTGTACTCGACCGACTATGGGAAGATACTCGATCGAGTATTGGTTTATGCTCAAAACGGGCAGTTTTGAGCGGGTTAATGTGGGCCGTTCAGGTGGGACCCGCCCACATTGGTTCCTAAGGATGGTTATATGACTATAGGGCTAGGTATTGTCCATACTTGAAGGAACGAAAGGTTAGCCATATCCAGGTTAGGGTTTGGTAAGGATTTAATTTGGGGTTGAGTATCCCCGGGACATTAGATGATCCTGAAACTCGGTTGGGGTTGAGCATCCCCGGGACTATAAATGATCCTGAAACTTGGTTGGGGTTGAGCATCCCCGGGACATTAAATGATTCTGAAACTCGGTTGGGGTTGAGCATCCCCGGGACCATACATGATCCTGAAACTCGGTTGGGGTTGAGCATCCCCGGGACTACAAATGATCCTGAAACTCGGTTGGGGTTGAGCATCCCCGGAACATTTAATGATCCTGAAACTCGGTTGGGGTTGAGTATCCCCGGGATGCTAAATACTCCCAAAACTCGGTAGGATATTATGAATGTAGAATGTAGCTGGTGAGCTAGGCATTCGGGAAAAGGGTGAGAAAGGTCAGGTAAGAACTTTGTCTCTAAAAGACTCTTTGAATGAAATGACCCACGGGTCGAGTATTTTACATATATATATGTACAGTATGTATCATCGGATGAATGAGTCACATATATATATATGTATCACCCTATTTTTGGGTCTCGTGTCTGAAACATTAGTTATTCTTCATTTAGCCTGCTTGTCACTAGTACTTCTATGGAGTACTGACCCCTCCGGGGGCCCTCACATTTTTCAGGTTGAGGCTAGGGTCCTACTACCTGCACCTTTGCCTAGGGTGATCGATCGAGAAGGAAGACGTGGTTCGTGCTTCCATTCATATTTCAAATGTATAAACTGCTCATGGATTTTTGAACAATATTTTCATTAAAACAGTTGGGGGCCTGCGTGCCAGTGTTTGCCACGTGTGGCTATGTATCAAACATTTTATTATTTCCGCATTTGTTTGATTATGATATTGATGTTGATTGTATGCGTTTACTAATCGGTTTGGCAATAGAATCAATCGGACGCCTTGTGCAATCCCATAGGGATGAACTGTTGTTGTTCTTATCGGGTTGTACGACGGTTGTCTACGTGGCTCGGATGCGGTCCGGGGCGTGACAATATATATACCCAAATGATTGATAAATGTTTGAACAATAACCTATACAAAACAACATTTGGTTTGACAGCATCCATTAAAAGCATATATATATCCAAAACTTGAACAATAGGTATCACACAATCCATATGTATACACCTAACACAAATTACATGGCACTGTCATTTCAGAACTTGATAACATAATGTGAAGTTACTTCATAATATACCCAAAAGAACTTAGATTCCAATGTCATACAACAAGTTCATAACAATACACATGGCAAAGGTGTTTCTTACATAAGTTTCATTACAAAACACATGCTCATAAAAGGCATGATTGACGAGTACATAAAAGTGAACTGAAAACATAGCATAACTTCTAAACTACCCAGCTTCATCTCCCTAGACTCCATTAAAACATAGCACATCCTCACAACTGCATGATGACTTCTTTGCAGACACTCCATCCTTAGTGCTTTGGATCCTGAAATAAGTAATAACATCACAGTAAGTGTAAAGACAACACACTAAAGATTAGGTTACGGTAAAAATGAAGAACAAAATACTACCATTGAGGGTTGTGAACTTGAGGACCTAGTCACTCTTCTGGTTGCTGGGTGGGTGGTTGTGAACTGCTTATTCTTCTTTTCTTCTTTGTTCTTCCTTCACCCCTTTGGGAAACTGGATCATGGGCAATGGGAGTTGACATATGAAGAGTTTCATTATTGCCGGTCTGCTCTGGGTCATGAGAGGTTTGGTCAGCTGTGTGATCATCACCACCTAGGCTTGTTTGGGCAGATTTTTGCTTTCCTAACCTCTTTCTCCTTTGCCATGGTGTTTCTCCAGTTATGGATGTCTTACACCCTCTTACATTATGCCCCACTTGCTTACAATTGCCACATATGACCTGCTTACCTGCCCTAGACACCTTATAGGGATTCCTAGTTTCATCTGGTTGTTTAATCCTTTTTTTCTTGGGTCTTCCTGCAGGTTTTCTAGGAATTGGGGGCTCAATATCTGGAGTATCTGACCTCTCCCACTCATCTTTACTTAGTAGTGGATGGATTATGTGTTTATACACAGCCAAATAGGCGGATTTAGCATAAAAAGCACTCACATAGTCTTCATGTTTCTCTCTATTGGCATATATAGCAGACACTCCATGCTTACAAGGGATCCCATTCAAATCCCACCTTCGACATGTACAAGTGTTGTCTCTAAGATTAACCACATGGCTAGTGTCATAGAAATCAACCTCAAACAGCTTGTCTCCAGCAGGCGTAGAAAAACAATTCCTACTTTCAAATTTAAATTTTTCTAGTACATCTTGCTTATTAGGACAAATATCACCCTTATACTTAGTCATGGCAGTGTACTTGACATGAAATCTAGCCATCAACCTTCTTCTAATCCACAAATGTTATTCTGCAAAGCATCAGACTGTGCTTGGGTTGAAAAATGAGATCTGTTCCAAGTACTTGGGTCATACTGCATAATCCAGTTGTAAGCACCCTCATCAAACTTCTTTATTCCTTCCATCTGCCTCTCCCATGACCTCAGACTTCCAGTGCTAGCTGCAAACCACAACTTCTTTTTGTACTCAGCCCCTCTAAAGATTTTCTTGTAGTTCTCATACATGTGCTTCACACAGTATCTGTGTTCATTTGCAAGTGAAACAGCCTTGAATGCCTCAACTAAACCCTGAAAGAAGCTAGCAATTAAAAACACAGTATACAGAAATAAGTTATTCACATGTTTTATTAAACAAGAAATAAGTACTTTTTTATTACCTTTTGTTTGTCAGACATGAAAACCCATTTAGTTTCCTCTGGTCTGCCAAATTCTTCAAACAATACTTGCAAGAACCAAGTCCATGAAGCTTTATCTTCACTATCCACATATGCTATAGCAAGAGGAAACATGTTTTCATTTTAATCCCTTGCTACAGCACATAGTAGTTGCCCTCCCATCAGTGGCGGATCCAGGATGAGAACTTATTGGGGGCAGAAAAAAATGCATCACAAAAAAGATTAATAAAGTAGTAATGTAATATTACAATAATTAAAGTCTTACCAAATACATCACAATTGTTCGCGGCGAGTTTTCATCTTTTGAAAGAGATCCATTACAGTTTCATTTGTAACAGTTTCAAACACATCTCTTTCAATAAAACAAGTCAGACAATCACTAAAATACCTATCGCCAATTCTATTGCGCAAATTAGTCATCACTATTTTCATAGCGGAAAAGCATCTCTCTACGGTTGCTGTGGCAACTGGCAAAGTCAATGCTAACTTTAAAAGCTTATACACCAAAGGATGTGAAAGATGTTTCCTTGTATCCACCATCACTCGAGCAAGATCACCAAGACTTTTCAATCTAGCAAACCTTTCATCCGCTAACACATTGTCAATGTAAATACTGACTTGATGCTCAAGAGTTCTGCGTTCCACATAACTGAAGTCACTTGGATAAAATTCAGCCAATCTCAACAACTTTGAAGCATCAAACTCACGGAAGGAATCAATCGGACTCAAAGAGGCCATGCAAAGAAGTAGCTCAGAATTTACCTCATTGAAACGGTCATCAAATTCACTAATTTGCAAATCCATTATGGTATTAAAACATTCATACTCATAATGATGCCGATTAGTGATATTAGTTCTTTGACGTGGCCTCCTTGGGTTAACAAAGTCCTCATCCATATTAAGCACATAAATTTCATGCTTCTCACAAAATTCTAAGATCTTCCTCAAATGTGAATCCCATCCATCAGCTCTTACCTTAAGCAATTGTTGCTTTATTGTTTTCACAAGTGAAACAGCATTCAATATGTCTTGAGCTTTCTTTTGAAGAGCCACTGACAAAGAATTTGTGAGTCCCAAGATAAGCAACATCAACTGCAAATAAAACACAAATTTAAATGATTGAAAATATGTTAGAAGACCATTAGCCTGGCGTCTTTTCACACTGTCTACGCCCTCCACTTCAATGTACTCAAGGACTTGAACAACTGATGGAAACAGTTCAATCAAATTGAGAAGTGTTCTATAATGGGAACCCCAACGTGTATTTCCCGGTCTTTGAAGGGCTAGCTCCTGATTTAATCCTGTTCCGGTGCTAATTTCACCATTACTTATAGCTTCTTTAACTTTTTCTTGATGACTTTCTCGAATCATATCTCTCCTTTTGCAAGACGCTCCAACCACATTTAATAAAAGAGATATCATTTCAAAAAAATCACCAACATCAAAGTGTTTCTTCGAGACCGCCACAACAACTAATTGTAGTTGATGAGCAAAACAATGGATATAGTACGCCGAGCTACTTTCTTTCATGATTAAAGCTCTCAACCCATTGAACTCACCTTGCATATTTGTGACACCTCGAAAATTTTAAATAAGATAATTAAAATTTATTAGTTAGCAAAATGTTACGAAAGGAACATTTTAATAATTAAGTGGATCAAATAAAATTTTAACACAAGTGACATTTTTAATCAGATAAAAATGTTTCAATAATAAAAGTGACGACTTTATAATAATTAGGTTGAACAGATAGGACCTTGACTTAAATAACAAAAGTGACATTTTTGTAACAAGTGATAATTATACATATGACATAAATAATAAAAATGACATTTTAACAATTTTAATTCAAAACTATCGGTAAATAATATGTGTTCAAAAATAAGAATGAGTGGACTTTTCAAACAAATATATATACTTCGTACATGCATGCTCAACGAAATATATGCATAATAATATAAGGATTGATAAAATACAAATGTAATGCTGGTACGTACCACATATGACCTGCCTGCAATTCTTATATTCTACTACACAATAATATGGGTAACACTTAGGTGATACAATGAACCTAGAGAGTATAGACTATACATATTCATTATTCACAAACCTGATCCCTGAGCAACCAACCAACTCACATGCTTAGAGTAGCACACTTATCATGTATACGTACAATGATAATCAGAAGAGGCCAAAGAGTACACTCAGCATGGAGTCATGTATTTCAACGCACATTCACATGTATATGCTAGAGAAGAGCTGGCCTAATAACCTATGAACAACCAAACGTACACATATATCTACGTTCATATAATTATATATATATATATATATATATATATATATATATATATATATATATATATATATATATATATATATATATACCCAAGCTGCGGCCAACAATATATACTACGTATATAATATATACCAAAAACAATAGCTAAAAGACACCTTAAGACTTCTGGCCAGCGAGAGAAAGAGAGGTAAAGAGAGACCGAGAGGGAGTGTATCGCCACCGGAGGAAGAAAGATCTTGCCGGAATTGCAGCCGGACTAGTTTTCTGTGCCGGAGAGGGAGGGAACCGCCAGGTTGTGCCAGATACTGGACGGACAGTTGTGTCGCCACCTCGTTGGAGTGGAGAGTCCAGTCGGAACCATTTCCGTCGCACAACCCATCGCCACACCGGAGTGTCGCCGGACTGGTTATACGTGGAGTGGGACGACGCCGGCCAGGATCACTCGTGAACCAGGGCTGTCGGCCTGGTATTACATCCGAAGAGGAAGTCTCAGGGAGTTGCTGCAACGGTGCCACGTTTGCTGGTTCGCCACCGAACGACGGAGGGAGAAGCCGCCGGACTGGTTTTCACAATTGGAGAAGTAACTACTGTTGCTGCCAGACCACCTCGCTGCTACCAGGTCGGCCTGAGACGTCCTCTGTCGCCACTGTACCAACTCTCTTGTCATCAATAAGGTAAGCCGGCTACCCCTTGCATTTTTCCGGTGCTTGTGCGAAGAAGACAAAGTTATGTAGGGAGTAGTATATACGTACGTAGTTCATGCGAGCAGGCTGGCTAAGTGTTTATTTGGGGATTGGGGCTGAAATTTTATAAAACGACTGGGCTGAATGTTTAATAACAAAATTAAATATTATAAGTTGTGTGGGCTGATTATATTCATTTAGACCATTAACAATAATCATATAAACAACTGGACGGTTGAATCATTCGGTGGATTGAACTGGAATTGTACAAATGGCCAGGCCATATAAGTTTGCTAATGGTTAGGTTGGCCGATTACTTGTAAATACCGAACTACTACTAATAATAACAATAATAAATAAAATAATAATAATAATAAGCTGCAAATTGAATAAATTTGAGATGAGAAATATTGATGATGAAATTGGCTTGGTTTATTGATAGTAATCGTTTGGATAAATTTGTTAATTGTTATTTAACATAATTAGACGATGCTAAATGATAAAATGAATTGACGGTTTAACTAATAAAAACTTATAAATGAATATTATATTAAAATAATAGTTATTTATTTGGACTTAGTAACATGGGCAGATTAAATAAAATTGGATAGATATTATTTTTCACTAATTATTGAATTAATTGAAGTAGATTAATAGAATTAACATATTACGAGCTCGGTGTAGTTAATTTTGGATTATTTTAATGGATTAGTTAAGATGGACTAAATAAAGTCAATTAGAGAAATTTTATAATTCGGATCTATTATCTTTAATAATATACATTTCGGATCTAGTATTTTATAAGTATTAGATTAACAACAACAATTTTAATTGATGATAATAGTAAACTAATTATATATGCAGAGGTTGGATTAGTAATAGTAAATAAAAGAAAAGCCGAATCAAAAATAGTAAAGTAAGGAATGAAATTGATAGAAGAATTAAATTCGAATTATTGGCCTAGTGACTTGATCACTAAAAGTGAGTAATAATATAAACACGTATAATTAATTAATAATGTTAGTATATGCAAATAATAAAATAAAAAGTGGAAAATCGGATGAATTATTAATAAATAGAATAAGTGACTAATTATATCATCTTAATTAAAAAGGTGAATACATAGAGATCGGAATTGAGGAAGAGAATTAGGAGCATCGGATTTGAGGTAAGTTTCTCTGTCAATCCAAAATTGTTTCCTCGTATTATATGCTTATTATGCATTATGTGATTAAGTGTGAATTGTGAATTTTGTGTATGTGATTTTGAGAAGATATTATATATATGGTAGTTAAGAAGTATAAATCAAGTACTTTTGGGGTATTAAATATTTTTAAATACCTTTGAGACTATTTAGAGAAATTAAGAAGTATTTTTGAAGCATTGTTAAGCAAAGATAAAATTTACATTTTCATAAGAAGATAGCATCTCGGGAGTAATCCGAGGTGTCGGTTTTTCCACATCCGGATAAATGTGGAGGGTGATTAGAGCTACTACTACTAAGAAGTACAGTTTGGATCTATGATCCCTTTCAAGCAAGATTTGGATCTATGATCCCTTTTAAGTAAGATTTGGATCTATGATCCCTTTTAAGTGAGATTTGGATCTATGATCCCTTTTAAGAAGAAGTTATAGTAGTAGTCCCTAATCATTCAAGAATTTTAGAATTGGGGTGGTTGGGTTCCGACCACTCGGGATGACTTACTACTCGGAGGGCTTGGAATCCCTTTTAGGGGGTGTGCACACTTAAGGTAGTCGTTTCGTTTCCAACAGAGCAGTTGTGGTACCGGCATTTGTTCGGGGTGGCCGTCCGTAACCACGGTCCACCGGGCCCTACCGAAAGGTTAAGCACCGCCCTTCTAAATTACTAGGAAGTTAGAAAAGAAGTGATTTTCTTAAGAAGTTTAAAGAGAGGAGATACTAAGAAATTTTCCAAGAGAAGTTTAAGATTTTAGCAAAGAAGTGATTTTAAGAAAAATCAAGGAGAAAAGTATTTTGGAAGAGTGCGTCATTTTTATATGATATTATATAAACATCTATTTTTAGTCAAACCTGATTATTTTACGGGGTTGGGTAGTACTTACTTAGCTCTAAAGCTAATTTTTGTTTTCTTTTCTTTGTTTTGTTTTCTGCACTTTATTTGTGCAGGTGATGATGGCTATGTTGATTGTTGATTGCATGCGTCCGAGAGCGGTTGCTAGATGCCTTAGTAAAACCTAGACATGAATGAACATTTTAGTTACGTTGAACATTTGTTTCTTCATATCACAATTAATTATGACTGTTTTGTTTTAGTTGCCTGTGCATCCGGTTAAGAGATGACCGGTTGTGGCGGTAACACCCGTTTCCCTATTTAAATTATTTCCGCTGCAAGATTTTTATCAATTTCGAATGAATAAAGCAAGTTTATTATCAATAAATTATTATTTCAAGTATTATTTTTGGCCGGGAAATTAGGGGTGTTACAAATTGGTATCAGAGACTTTAGTTTTTCGAAGGGATTAGGACACGAGGTAATAGGTCGTAGGGAGAAATTCTGTCACAAAGACGACAATAGTCTAAGCTGGTTGGTGCATAATTGAGCCTTTGCGCTCGTCCAACTAACTGGGATTTTCTCCTTGTGCTGAAACTTCGTTGTTCAAAATCTTTGACGAAAACTATGGTCTCGAAGCGGGGATTTTCAAAATGTGTTCTTAAAAAAAACTAGGAGAATGAACATACTAGGAAATTTCCCTTTCTAGGAACGCGGTGAGAGGAGGAACCTTTGTGATACTATTGAATTATGAAATGCATGAGATTCATGCCTCTGTGAAGTATGTGGAATATGTGATACACTGTATGTGCTATCTGTTATAAGAATTTGAAGTTAGTAAAAAAAAAAAATTGTATGATGTAGAAGCCTTATGTATGCCTTAGTACTTAGTATTGGTTTTCTTTATTAAGAATCATGCCGCTAAGAAGAAACCCCCCTACAACCCCAACCGTTGAGGAGTTGGCCCAAACTATTCAACAAATGGCACGACATATCGGAGCGGCTCAACCCCAGAACAATGGGATTGACTACGCTACAAGGGTAGCCGGGCGTAACCCCCCGAAATATCTGGGCGAGGAGGACCATCTTATCCTGGAGGACTGGGTTCGTACCTTTGACAAACTCTTTGACTCCCTCACCTGCCCGTGGGAGCAACGAGTAAATATTGCGGTGTATTACCTACACCAAGAAGCTGACCATTGGTGGGCCGCCAATGGACCAACATTTCTCGAGCAACCGGGCTTTTGCTGGGAGGACTTCAAAGTAGCACTACGTGACCGCTTCTACCCCGATCACGTGAAAGAGGCAAATTATGATGAATTCGTCAATTTCAAGCAAAGTGACCTGACTGTTCAGGAGTACCACACGAAGTTCGTCCAATTGGCTCGTTTCGCCAAAGACCTGGTGTCAACAGAGGGCAGTATGACACGCAGATTTGTTAATGGGCTTAACTACGGTGCCCAAAAGTTTGTGACTGTAGCAGAGCCACGAAATCTGAACGAAGCATATAGGAAGGCTGGTAAGTACTACATGGTACACCAGAAGGAGAGGGAGGCGCATAAGAGGGATCGGAAGAATGCTGAGGTGGGTCAGCAACAAAAGAAGGCCAGAACCGACCACCTTGAACAAAGGCAAATCAATCAAGGTGGAGGAAATTTCCAAAACCAGGGGCAGGGGAGAAACCAGCCAACTCAAATGCGACACCATAGATGCAAATTATGCCCAAACAACCATCCCGGGAAGGATTGTGCGGGAAATGCGGTGAGGTGTCGCAACTGTAACCTCTTGGGGCATCGGGCATACGAGTGCAGGAAACCCACGAACCAGGGACAAAACCAGGGAAACAACCAAGCCGAGGGTGGGGTTAATCACGCCAACAACAACCGTGGTAATCCTGGAAACCGCCCAGCGGAGGCCAACCGTAATCAAGGCCAGGGAGGGCAGAACAACACCCAGGGCCGGATTTACGTCATGAACCAGGCTCAAGCAAATGTGCACGATGTGGTATCAGGTACCTTCCTTGTAAATTCCACACCTGCTTATGTACTATTTGATTCGGGTGCTTCCCACAGTTTTATAGCCTCAAAATTTGTGGAAAAGTCAAAGTTAGAACCTAGTTCTAAACTTAATCTTAATGTTAAAACGGCATCCAACAAAGTTGTAGCGTGTGGGAATGTTTTCTCCAATATTTCCATAGTCATATGCGATACTGAACTACACGGAGATCTAATCCAGTTTGAGTTAGAGGATATCAACGTGGTGTTGGGTATGGACTGGCTAGGGAAATATAAAGCCAAAATCCTATGTGATGAACAAAAGGTGGTCTTGAGAGGACCCAATAAGAAACGTATATCCTACAAAACGGTCACATCTAAGCCAGGCGTGAAGCTGGCAACCATGCGACAAGTCAAACGATACGTCCGGAAGGGGTATGAGGTTTTCTTGTGCATGATCAAAGACTTGACGTCCGAGGATCCAAGCATTGACCAAATCCCTGTGGTCAATGAATTTCCGGACGTGTTTCCAGAAGAAATTCCGGGGATGCCGCCAGTGAGGGAAGTTGAGTTTTCAATAGATCTAATGCCAGGCACCGCACCCATCTCAAAAGCACCATACCGAATGGCACCGAAGGAGATGCAAGAGCTAAAAGAACAACTCGAGGAACTGTTGGGGAAGGGTTACATCAAACCGAGTGTCTCACCTTGGGGCGCTCCGGTCTTATTTGTGAAGAAGAAGGATGGGAGTCTGAGACTCTGCATCGATTACAGGGAGCTGAACAACGCGACCATCAAAAACAAGTACATGCTACCTCGCATTGATGACCTGTTCGATCAACTGAAGGGAGCGGGTATATTTTCCAAGATTGATCTTCGATCCGGCTACCATCAGGTGAGGATCGCAGAGAAAGATATACCGAAGACTGCATTTCGTACAAGATATGGGCATTATGAGTTCACCGTGATGCCGTTTGGTTTAACCAACGCACCAGCAGTATTCATGGACCTAATGAACCGTGTATTTCGCCCATACCTTGATACATTTGTGGTAGTGTTTATTGATGATATTTTGGTGTACTCGAAGAACGAGAAAGATCACGAAGAGCATCTAAGGCTCGTCCTGCAGACTTTGAGAGAAAATCAGCTTTACGCCAAGCTCTCAAAGTGTGATTTCTGGAAGGACCGGGTCGCATTCTTGGGCCATATCATCACTCAAGAAGGTGTATCCGTTGACCCATCCAAGATCGAAGCAGAGATAGACTGGCCTGCACCCACAACCGTGACGGAGGTCCGGAGCTTTCTAGGTTTGGCAGGCTATTATCGCAGATTCGTGAAGGATTTCTCAAAGATAGCAAAGCCTTTGACTAATCTCACGAAGAAGACCACGAAGTTCATATGGAGTGATGAGTGCAAGAAAGCTTTCCAAGAGCTGAAGCAGAGATTAACAACTGCACCTATCTTGACCCTACCATCTGGGACTGAAGGGTTCGAGATTTACACCGATGTTTGTTTAAAGGGATTGGGTTGCGTATTGATGCAAAACGGCAAAGTGGTGGCCTATGCATCAAGGCAACTGAAGATACATGAGGTCAACTATCCGACTCATGACTTAGAACTGGCAGCGGTTATCTTTGCTCTAAAGTTGTGGAGGCACTATCTCTATGGGGTACACTGTAAAGTTTACACCGATCACAAGAGCCTGAAGTACATCTTCACCCAAAAGGAGCTTAACATGAGACAGAGACGCTGGCTAGAACTCGTCAAAGACTACGACTTGGAGATCCAGTACCATGAAGGGAAAGCAAACGTAGTTGCCGACGCGTTGAGCCGAAAATCAACTCACTCCTGCAAAGCAACATGGATACTTCCCGATGAGCTATATCGGGACTTTCAGAAGCTAGACTTGGAAGTTCGGGATTTCGGAGAGGTAGATCAGGAAACGCGGTTACTCACCATGACCGTTACCCCATCTATTTTCGACGAAATTAGAGAAGGGCAGCCTGGTGACATAAAGCTGGACAGAATCCGAGCAGGCATGACAAATGGTGTAAATGGACCGTTCGAACTGCACGAAGACGGGAGCATTCGACACAAAGGAAGGTGGTGTGTCCCGATGAAATGTGAAGAACTTAAGAAGAAAATTATGGAGGAAGGGCACAACACGCCTTACTCGGTGCACCCTGGAGGCGACAAACTCTACAAAGACATCAAAAAGAACTTTTGGTGGCCAAAGATGAAGAAAGAGGTAGCTGAATTCGTTGCTCGATGCTTGAACTGCCAGAAGGTGAAAGCCGAACGTTGCAAACCCAAGGGACTCGTACAACCTTTGGAGGTGACAAAATGGAAATGGGATTCTATCTCCATGGACTTTGTTGGGGGCTTACCCCTAACCAAGTCTGGCAAAGACAAGGTTTGGGTTATAGTTGATCGGTTAACGAAGACCGCTCGCTTTATCCCGATGAAAGAGACCTGGAGCATGGAGGAGTTAGCTCGAGCCTACATCAAACACGTAGTTAAATACCATGGAGTTCCACAAGATATTGTTTCTGACCGTGATTCTAGGTTTCTATCTCAATTCTGGAAGGAATTGCAAGCTGCTCTGGGGACGAAACTGAAGCTGAGTACAGCCTTTCACCCAACCACTGATGGACAAACTGAGCGAACAATCCAAACACTCGAGGACATGCTGAGAGCATGTATGTTAGACCTACAAGGGTCGTGGGACGAGCATTTAGACTTAATAGAGTTTTCGTACAACAATAGCTACCACGCCAGTATCAAAATGGCCCCGTACGAAGCTTTATACGGTCAAAAGTGTAGAAGTCCACTATACTGGAGCGACTTAACAGACAAGGTGGTGCTAGGGCCAGAATACCTACATGACACCATAGAGAAGGTGAAGCTGATTCAAGGCAGGATGAAAGCTGCACAAGATCGTCAGAAGTCTTACGCAGACTTGGGGAGGAAGCCAGCCGAATTCGAGGTGGGAGAAAAAGTCCTACTCAAAGTCTCCCCGACGAAGGGAGTAATGAGATTCGGAAAGAAGGGAAAGCTAAGCCCAAGGTTCATCGGCCCGTATGATATCCTTGAACGAGTGGGACGATTGGCATACCGTTTAGCTTTACCGATAGAGTTGGCTAAGGTAAGACACACCTTAAAACCTCTCAATAGTAAATATAATAGTAATGCCTCTCAAATACTAACTTGTGATATACTTAGGTACACAACGTTTTCCATATTTCACAATTGAAGAAGTATGTCCGCGACGAATCACATATCCTTAACCCTGAGGTACAAATAATCACCTTACAATATTCGTAATCAAATTCCACATGTCTAACATCGACTTAATTAGGTGGTCGAGTTGGACGAAACATTGACTTATGAGGAAACGCCTATCCAGATCCTTGATACCAAAACTCGTGAGACTAGGAGAAAGTCAGTTAAAATGGTAAAGGTATTGTGGTGTAACCACTTGGCCGAAAACGCCACTTGGGAGTCCGAAGATGATATGCGCAACCGTTATCCAGAGTTATTTGACTAAGGTAACGTTTTGGTTACGAGAACGTAACCTTGTTTTTAGAGGGGTAGAATGTAATACCAGTTAAATTATAGGATATTTTATTAGCTTATGCTTCGGGACGAAGCATCTTTAAGGGGGGTAGAATATGACACTCCATAAACTTAATAAAAAGAATTTAATATTAAAGATGTGATATTCATTTGTGGATAAATCTTCTTTAGTTTATGTTTCGGGACGAAACATCTTCTAAGAACGGTAGAATGTGACACCTCGAAAATTTTAAATAAGATAATTAAAATTTATTAGTTAGCAAAATGTTACGAAAGGAACATTTTAATAATTAAGTGGATCAAATAAAATTTTAACAGAAGTGACATTTTTAATCAGATAAAAATGTTTCAATAATAAAAGTGACGACTTTATAATAATTAGGTTGAACAGATAGGACCTTGACTTAAATAACAAAAGTGACATTTTTGTAACAAGTGATAATTATACATATGACATAAATAATAAAAATGACATTTTAACAATTTTAATTCAAAACTATCGGTAAATAATATGTGTTCAAAAATAAGAATGAGTGGACTTTTCAAACAAATATATATACTTCGTACATGCATGCTCAACGAAATATATGCATAATAATATAAGGATTGATAAAATACAAATGTAATGCTGATACGTACCACATATGACCTGCCTGCAATTCTTATATTCTACTACACAATAATATGGGTAACACTTAGGTGATACAATGAACCTAGAGAGTATAGACTATACATATTCATTATTCACAAACCTGATCCCTGAGCAACCAACCAACTCACATGCTTAGAGTAGCACACTTAGCATGTATACGTACAATGATAATCAGAAGAGGCCAAAGAGTACACTCAGCATGGAGTCATGTATTTCAACGCACATTCACATGTATATGCTAGAGAAGAGCTGACCTAATAACCTATGAACAACCAAACGTACACATATATCTACGTTCATATAATTATATATATATATATATATATATATATACCCAAGCTGCGGCCAACAATATATACTACGTATATAATATATACCAAAAACAATAGCTAAAAGACACCTTAAGACTTCTGGCCAGCGAGAGAAAAAGAGGTAAAGAGAGACCGAGAGGGAGTGTATCGCCACCGGAGGAAGAAAGATCTTGCCGGAATTGCAGCCTGACTAGTTTTCTGTGCCGGAGAGGGAGGGAACCGCCAGGTTGTGCCAGATACTGGACGGACAGTTGTGTCGCCACCTCGTTGGAGTGGAGAGTCCAGTCGGAACCGTTTCCGTCGCACAACCCATCGCCACACCGGAGTGTCGCCGGACTGGTTATACGTGGAGTGGGACGACGCCGGCCAGGATCACTCGTGAACCAGGGCTGTCGGCCTGGTATTACATCCGAAGAGGAAGTCTCAGGGAGTTGCTGCAACGGTGCCACGTTTGCTGGTTCGCCACCGAACGACGGAGGGAGAAGCCGCCGGACTGGTTTTCACAATTGGAGAAGTAACTACTGTTGCTGCCAGACCACCTCGCTGCTACCAGGTCGGCCTGAGACGTCCTCTGTCGCCACTGTACCAACTCTCTTGTCATCAATAAGGTAAGCCGGCTACCCCTTGCATTTTTCCGGTGCTTGTGCGAAGAAGACAAAGTTATGTAGGGAGTAGTATATACGTACGTAGTTCATGCGAGCAGGCTGGCTAAGTGTTTATTTGGGGATTGGGGCTGAAATTTTATAAAACGACTGGGCTGAATGTTTAATAACAAAATTAAATATTATAAGTTGTGTGGGCTGATTATATTCATTTAGACCATTAACAATAATCATATAAACAACTGGACGGTTGAATCATTCGGTGGATTGAACTGGAATTGTACAAATGGCCAGGCCATATAAGTTTGCTAATGGTTAGGTTGGCCGATTACTTGTAAATACCGAACTACTACTAATAATAACAATAATAAATAAAATAATAATAATAATAAGCTGCAAATTGAATAAATTTGAGATGAGAAATATTGATGATGAAATTGGCTTGGTTTATTGATAGTAATCGTTTGGATAAATTTGTTAATTGTTATTTTACATAATTAGACGATGCTAAATGATAAAATGAATTGACGGTTTAACTAATAAAAACTTATAAATGAATATTATATTAAAATAATAGTTATTTATTTGGACTTAGTAACATGGGCAGATTAAATAAAATTGGATAGATATTATTTTTCACTAATTATTGAATTAATTGAAGTAGATTAATAGAATTAACATATTACGAGCTCGGTGTAGTTAATTTTGGATTATTTTAATGGATTAGTTAAGATGGACTAAATAAAGTCAATTAGAGAAATTTTATAATTCGGATCTATTATCTTTAATAATATACATTTCGATCTAGTATTTTATAAGTATTAGATTAACAACAACAATTTTAATTGATGATAATAGTAAACTAATTATATATGCAGAGGTTGGATTAGTAATAGTAAATAAAAGAAAAGCCGAATCAAAAATAGTAAAGTAAGGAATGAAATTGATAGAAGAATTAAATTTGAATTATTGGCCTAGTGACTTGATCACTAAAAGTGAGTAATAATATAAACACGTATAATTAATTAATAATGTTAGTATATGCAAATAATAAAATAAAAAGTGGAAAATCGGATGAATTATTAACAAATAGAATAAGTGACTAATTATATCATCTTAATTAAAAAGGTGAATACATAGAGATCGGAATTGAGGAAGAGAATTAGGAGCATCGGATTTGAGGTAACTTTCTCTGCCAATCCAAAATTGTTTCCTCGTATTATATGCTTATTATGCATTATGTGATTAAGTGTGAATTGTGAATTTTGTGTATGTGATTTTGAGAAGATATTATATATATGGTAGTTAAGAAGTATAAATCAAGTACTTTTGGGGTATTAAATATTTTTAAATACCTTTGAGACTATTTAGAGAAATTAAGAAGTATTTTTGAAGTATTGTTAAGCAAAGATAAAATTTACATTTTCATAAGAAGATAGCATCTCGGGAGTAATCCGAGGTGTCGGTTTTTCCACATCCGGATAAATGTGGAGGGTGATTAGAGCTACTACTACTAAGAAGTACAGTTTGGATCTATGATCCCTTTCAAGCAAGATTTGGATCTATGATCCCTTTTAAGTAAGATTTGGATCTATGATCCCTTTTAAGTGAGATTTGGATCTATGATCCCTTTTAAGAAGAAGTTATAGTAGTAGTCCCTAATCATTCAAGAATTTTAGAATTGGGGTGGTTGGGTTCCGACCACTCGGGATGACTTACTACTCGGAGGGCTTGGAATCCCTTTTAGGGGGTGTGCACACTTAAGGTAGTCGTTTCGTTTCCAACAGAGCAGTTGTGGTACCGGCATTTGTTCGGGGTGGCCGTCCGTAACCACGGTCCACCGGGCCCTACCGAAAGGTTAAGCACCGCCCTTCTAAATTACTAGGAAGTTAGAAAAGAAGTGATTTTCTTAAGAAGTTTAAAGAGAGGAGATACTAAGAAATTTTCCAAGAGAAGTTTAAGATTTTAGCAAAGAAGTGATTTTAAGAAAAATCAAGGAGAAAAGTATTTTGGAAGAGTGCGTCATTTTTATATGATATTATATAAAAATCTATTTTTAGTCAAACCTGATTATTTTACGGGGTTGGGTAGTACTTACTTAGCTCTAAAGCTAATTTTTGTTTTCTTTTCTTTGTTTTGTTTTCTGCACTTTATTTGTGCAGGTGATGATGGCTATGTTGATTGTTGATTGCATGCGTCCGAGAGCGGTTGCTAGATGCCTTAGTAAAACCTAGACATGAATGAACATTTTAGTTACGTTGAACATTTGTTTCTTCATATCACAATTAATTATGACTGTTTTGTTTTAGTTGCCTGTGCATCCGGTTAAGAGATGACCGGTTGTGGCGGTAACACCCGTTTCCCTATTTAAATTATTTCCGCTGCAAGATTTTTATCAATTTCGAATGAATAAAGCAAGTTTATTATCAATAAATTATTATTTCAAGTATTATTTTTGGCCGGGAAATTAGAGGTGTTACAATATTGCTTGCACCGTCGTACCCTTGGCCTCTAACATTTTTCAAACTCAGGCCATATTCAGAAAATACAGAATCAATAGCAGATTTAAGAGACAAAGAAGATGTATCCTTCACATGAACAACACCAATAAATCTTTCTTTAACTATGCCACACCGATCAACGTACCTCAACACCATAGCCAATTGCTCCTTGTAAGACACATCACTAGACTCATCAACAAACAAACTAAACACATCATCACCTATCTCCTTAAGCACAGAGTGAACAACTTCCTGTGCAAAAAATTAGCAATGTCTTTTTGAATGCTAGGAGCAACAACTTGATTATTTCCTGGAGCATTTTTCAATACAACCTTACTCACAGCATCATTTTGACTAGCAGTATATTTTACTAGTTCCAGAAAATTGCCTCTATTATTGGACTCTTCAGATTCATCATGACCACGATAAGGCAGTTCTTGATGCAATAAAAATCTTGAAACATCAATAGAAGCATTCAAACGAATACGATATTCATTCTTCACAATTTCACTTTGTCTATGCAAAGCAACAACAATTGACTTGTCTTGGTTCATTAAATCATCACATTTTTTAAGTGCCTTATCGTGGAAACTATTTATATTACCCACATGAGAAGCTAATCGCTCCGTTTTATTCCAACTTGAGAACCCTTCAGTTACAAATGCATCATTCCCAACACGATTCTCAAAGTGATCTCTAAACAAGTAACAAGGCAAACAAAAGGCTTTGTCATCTTGTATACTATATTAATTCTAACCAATTAGGATATTGATCAAACCATTTAGAGTTGAAGCGTCTTAAAGTCTTCCCAATCTCTTTTTGTGGGAAGTCATGACCACGTGGTTGACAGGGTCCTTTAATCAAATATTTTCTCCTGATTTCATCTATTTGATTAGGATGGTACTCAGAAATTTTTCTTCTTTTTGCGGGATCTGAGGGAAGCTCATCCAAATCAACTTGTTTATGTATTGATGAAGAACATTGAGATGCAATATTTGAAGCATTATTATTTGAACTACCCGGTGAAGGAACGGTAGCCCAATATCTCTTCATTGAGTATTTGAGTCTGGAAAAGAAGTTAAACTAAAATTAACTGTTTTAATACATTCATACATTTCATTTAACTACCTAAAATAATATATATTTTACATTTAGGGTTTCTACTTTCTAATAGTATAAAACATTCTAAAATTGAATTAATTAACAATTTCAGTAGCTCATCAGCTATATTAAATCTAATTGAACCTTCTAAAATATTTAATCTATGATGTGAATAAATTTAAAACACTATAATTATTAATTAGTTAAATATACTAATATGTATATAATTACTAAATATTAACTACACAAATACACCATAGGAAAGTAATCAACACTCCAAATCAACACTCCAAATCAAGTAATCAACACACCGTAATTGATAAAATATGACAAATTAAAGTGAAAAGGCTTACCTAGTTTTGATTTCCGGCTTGGAGTTGGCTAAATGGCTTCTGCAGTTCTGCCGACTGCCGTTCTGGACCTTCTGGTTCAGTGGTTCTGCGGCCGAGTTCTTCAGGTCGGTGGTCGCCTGGTCGGAGCAAGGAGGTTTTGGCCTTCTGGCTTCTGCGTCTGCGGCTGAGCGGCTCCGTAGTCTGCGCAAGGGGTAGAGAGTCGGGGCTAAGGGGCTTGGCATTTGCCGATCTGCGGAGTGCGGACTAACCCCTTTTCTTGGAACGGGCTGGAAGATTTTGGGTTATTAGGGGCAGGCCATTTTTTTAATTGGGGGCAAACAGCTGGGCTTTTAATATTTTTTAAAAAATTAAAAGGGTTTAATGGGCCTTTATTGGGGGCAGCTGCCCCCCCCCCCCCCCCCCCCCGGGGCCTTAGTGGATCCGCCCCTGCCTCCCATAGGTGTTTTCAAATGGCAGCCATCTAACCCAATTAAGGGTCTAAGACCTGCAAAATACCCCTGCTTCTGTGCACTAAATCTCACGTACATGTACCGAAGCATCAGAATTTCCTTGGGCATTCTTGGACCACCCTCTGCATTAGCACCTTCTACAATCTCATCCCTAGCTTCAGTTTTTATTTTGACTACACTCCCAGGATTGAATTTAACTACGGTCTCTGCATAATCCCTCAACCTCCTATATTGTTCTTTTATGTCCCCTTGAATCTTTGCCTTTACCTTTCTTCTAGCTCTATAACACTTTTCCAGACTTACCTCAGCCCTTAATTGTCTTTGCACTGACTTTTGCATAGCACTGACATCCCATTCAGGATTTTCCCTCAATTCATCCATGTACTTTTTAGCTAAATATGTACTATTGACCAAGATGTTTCTATTACTAAAAGGGCATTCATGTTTTGGCCTAAATGTCTTAATCTGAAAGGACCCACACTCAGGAAGTTTAGAAGCATGAACTCTGAAAGAACATATGTCCTTGTTTTTGCATACCACAGTGATTTTAGATCTATTGTTCTTCACAAATTTAAATTCAAATCCACCCTTGACAGCCCAATCCTTAAGAGCATTTCTAAAGGAGGTATGTGTACTAAATTTCAAACCTTTGCACAATTCTGAATGTGTAGCACCTGTTTCTTCATTGAACTCTTCATATTTGGCATCACCTTCATCAAATCCTACAATGCTATGCAGGTCATCACTATAGCAGGGCCTCTCATTAAACTCCTCAAGCTGCTCTTCATTCAGATCCTCAAGCCCAAAAGTGTTGGGTTGTGAAGGTGGTTCAGGATCTCCTTGTGGTTGTTGGTTTAATGTTGCACTTTCAAGATTAAAGACATCATCTTCACTCCCTTCTAGTTCTTCTTGGGATAGCCAGCTAGCTTCACTGATATTGGGATCTCCTTCTTGGGAATGCTCCCCTGAAGCACTTTCAGAACCACTTTGAATTACACAGTCTTCATCTTCCTCATCACTCTCTAATTTTGTTTCCACAAATGTAGTTGATACACCCACAAATTGATGTGCATCTAGAGGTTGTGGTACTGCAGGTTGGTCTTTACTTGGTGTTGTACTTGGGACAGAACTTTGGGTTTCCTGTGAGGATTGGGTTGTATGTTGTGGTAAAGTACCCACCACCCGTTTGTTACTAGTGTTTGCAACAAAGTACAAGTCAACATGTGGGTCCATGATGTTACACACCAGCATGTCTTTGACATCTTTATCACATACTATCTCTTGCAAATTTACTGGCCCACACAACTCCCTTATTGAGAATCTTCTGAACCACATTTGGACCCCATTTGTATAACCCAAATCTTTTGCATACCCATCTAATTCAAACTTGTTCAAATAGTCAATGTCAACTTTTTGTTTAAACAAAACCTACCCCCCCACATACGTTTTCTTTTGTCTTGGACAGTCCCACATTCCACCATGATGAATTTTCAAATTCATGTAATCACTCATTCCCAACCTGCAAATACATTGAATGCGAACAACCTAAACATCCCAAACCATAAAAACATGACAACTTAAAGTGCTACTCTGCAAAACTACCAACCGGGTTTCAAAACAAACCCATTCACACATTAATACACCAACCAACCAGGTTTCAAAACACCATTGACGGTGTAACCTAAAACTCTAAAGACGACCAGTCCTTTGCTCAAAATAAAGACCATTGACGGTGTAACTTCAAAATAAATAATAGTTGTACTTACTCTGACCTCAGGACGTTAACACGAAAGTAGCTAAACTTCCATACCCCAGTCCGTGACTTCTTGTCCTTTGTCTGCTGCGACCAACAGTTATTCTTCTTTCCAAATGCAGGTGAAGAACCAATGTCAGGAAGAACTTACGATTGCGCCTAAATCGTATTTTATTAATCCCTAATTTGACTTAAGCTTTTGATTTTTTAAGAATTCAGTTATTTGCTCTCCATTGGCCACGCTGGAGCCTATTTGGAAAAAAATATATGCCACGTCGCATTTAACTAACGGCCAGGTCCAATAGACCCCACGGGTGGTAACGGTAGCAAAACACGAGGCTGCGTTTGTTACAAAGATCATCACAGACCCCTAAGTAAAAACACCCACAACCACAGGTATCTAATCCGTACTTTTCTCTATTAAATTAATACAGTAAGATTAGGGATGGACTAAACCGGGCCGGCTCGACCCAGAACCGGCCCGTTACTGTTTGGGCCCGGACCGGACCGGGACCAGTTGTCCGGTTCCGGGCTTTTAGCCCGTTTGGGCGGGCCGGGCTCGGGCCCAACTTTTGGTGAACCGGCCTGGGCGGTTCGTGCCGGGCCCGGTTCAATTTTTTTTCAATTTTTTTTGCTTTTCTAGGTTAGGGTTTGGTGTTTTGGAGGGGATTTGGAGGGTGGGGTGAAGGGGGGGTCGGGTGTTAATTAGAAACCAAAAAAAAAATTGAACTTGACCCGAGCCCGACCCGGCCCAGCCCGGTTAGGCCCAGACCCGGTATCAAACCAGGCCGGTTCCGAGCCCAACATTTTGGAAAAAAAGCCCGCCCGGGCCCAGCCCGGAACCGGAACCGGACCGGCCCGGGTCCATCCCTATGTAAGATAAAGTAAGAATAATTTAAAACCGCCCAAACTTTATCAAATTTGATACTTCCTCCGTCCCATAATCAACTTTGATTTTGACTGGGCACAAGGGTTAAAATAGTGGGAATTGTGTGGTGGAGAGTTGTGCAAAGGAGAAAGAAACATGTAAGAATGGTTGTGAACCACATATTCTTTATTAAAAAGGGAAAGAAGAGATAAATTTGGGACGAAACGAAAAAGAAAGAAGATAATTTTGGGACGGTGGGAGTATGAGATAGTCGTGAAACAAATCAAAAACTATTAATTCTTTTAAATTTGATACTGGATGTAACACACACACATCTGACATCTATTGATCAAGGTTCACTTTATCTTGGAAGGAAATGGATCCCAAGCAGGGACGTATTAAAAAAGGGAAATATATATACAACTTGAGAAGGAAGTAGTAGCAGCAGCTAAATATATACAACTCCCGAAGGGAAAAAAGGTGCCAAATTAAATTACAATTAAGGATGACAAATGGAGGAAATAAGGCATTAGCAATCCTCGAAGCAGACTTATAACTTGCAAAAAGTCTCTTCCTATGTACATCAATTTACCTCTTCTCCACCTCTCTAATCAAAGGATTAACTAATGGTGATTCCAACCCAAAATAATTATTACCAACAGACTAGAAAGATGGTAACCATCCATAAACCGAAATTCCAGTCAGATCCTTTCTGGGGTTGGTGTTTGGTTAAGTCCCATTTGGACAACACTTTGGAGGTCATCATCACAAGTAGCAGCAGGAAACTGCATGAAACAAATAAAACAAAAAATATCCACTTACTTTTTCTATACCCAAATTGGGTGACATTAACTTTGGGTTTGTACTGTGTAGAGTTGGTGGGCAGCAGCAGTTAAATTACCTGACTAAGGGTTTCACCAAATCCATCCAGAGGAGGTAACTGCATTCCCATGATGTGGCAGAGTGACCTATCCAAAGATGGGTCCACATTGGAAAAATTATTGTGTTGTTGATGAGGTTGCAGCTGGTTGTGATGCATAGCATGAAAATTTTGTGGCATGGATGCATTGGGTTGACATATCTGAGCAAACACGGTATACCATTAGGTTTTTCTCCTGTTGCAAATACCCTCATAATGAGAGTAGGATTTAGGATTTCTTTATATATACTCACATCCTTAGGCATGCTATTGTCATTGTTGAAATCCAGACTTGGGTTTACAGATGATAACTTCATAGACAGGAACTACATTCAAGAAATACACAGGAAGAGCAATTGTTTAGCAAACAAACCAAGAAACCGAACTGACCAATACGAAATTATAAAACTGAAACCAGCTGAAACTGACCAAATCAACTGGACCAAAAATGACTTCAATCATACGGTTTGGATTTCAGTTTTGTATGTTTCAAAACTGAATCGACCTAAACTGTCCAAACCGACCATCAGACGCCCATTACACTATACTCAATTTGTCCTCCTACATTATACCATAATCATCAAACACCCTTAACACTATAACCCAATTTGTCCTCCTACATGTTCCATATCAAGAATGTCTTCTCTTGGACTTGCAACAAATTACACACAATATATATACAAACAATAAAATGTGGTCAAACTAAGGGATTCATCCAAGAGAGCATGTTCTAAATAAGAAGTATTTTCATTGGTTCGCGTAACTTAGGCCAAATTTTGGATTCAACTAAGTTGGTAGATAAGGAAATACCCTTCTTAGTGAGATTAAAATATGTATGAAGACTAAATTGGGTGCAAATGGCGTAGTGAGCCAAACTGAGTACGGTCAAGGTATCAAATCAGGTATGAACTAGACTATGATTCCATATGCAGCTGAACTTCAATACACAGAGCACTGATTTACATACCTCAACTTGTCTCTGCAAGGACTGCACGTAGTTTATAATTTCATCTAGCATGAGTGCTTTTCCGGTCACCTGGTTAACAATTTGCTACTTTTGTCAAAACTTGATGAATTACGGAGTATCAGATAGTGATAGTAATAATAATAATGAAGACAAGAATTTTATGTTCAATCACCTTGTTACAGCCTGGGACAAGATCTTGCAGAAGCTTCATTCTTTCACTGATCTTCTCTCTTCTTACCTAACCCAAATTGCAAAACAAGCCCTAATTTAGACTATGAACAACTGAAAAAAACGTCAATAGAATTTATTCACAGCATAACTGGCCTGCACGAAAAGAACTCACTCTTTCTGCAAGACTATGGCTATCAGTAGCTTGACCCCTTCTTGCTCTAACATGAATGTAATCCTTAGATGGCTCCAGGGGCTTCTGATTTGCCTTGGATTGCTTCTGACTGCAGTAATCCTCTGTAATATCATCCGTCATCTTGGATCGCTTGGGGCTTGAATTATGATCTGTTTCAATACCCTGTAATAAATGAAGAAAGTTAAAAAGCTTTGTTTCGTCTATGGATGAAATCACAGTTTTAGCAGCATGAAATTGGGATGAGGTAGCTCACAGCTCATACCTTCCCGCCATCAGTATCATCTTCAATAGCTTTTCCTCTGGAGGCTGTTTTCCTCTTCCTGGGATTCAAATCACCCGGGCTTATTGACCCGCTAGGAAGTTGCTCGGAAACAGATGAGGCCTCGTTTGAATTGGCCGGAACCGGATGCAATTGGTTGGCCGGAGCTCCATATTTCTGGTTTTGCAATGGGGATCGAGCTTGCTTGAGAGCATTAGTGCTCGAAACCCTACACATAGTGGCGGATCTGTACGGCATTTTGCAGTTACTGCTCAGCCCTAATTGACTTTTTCTACCGTTGAAACTGCGGCTCCCGAAACGAGAAAATTCAGCTGCCCTCTCGGCAAAGCCGGGATCGGCGGAGAGCGCCGGCAGATGGACCGAGTCAAGGGGAATCGAATCGAGTGGTGTACTGTAGCAGGAAGCATTAATGGTAACCTCACTGTTCCCTGAATAAGAACCCGGCGTGGCAGCTACAAGCGAAGGAGACGAGTCGCAAATGTTGCCGAGTTTTCCGATCAGCTGGCGTATCGCGAAGGAGGAGGAGGCAGGGGAGGACGCCATGGCAGACTCTAATTGGGAGTATTGGTAAAAAGAATCGTCCCAACGCGGGTTTCCATCGCAATCTGATGAAGAGTTCCAGCTGGAAGCTGTGTAAGGCAATGTGGATGGAGTTCCAACGTTAAAAAGAAACCCATCCTCCATGGCAGGCAGGCAAGCAAGCAAGCAATAAGGAAGAAATGGGTTCGTACAAAACAAGAGCAAGGAAAGCAGAGTGGAAAGAGAAGGTGGAAAGTAAAGCGGGTTATATAGCAGAAAAGAGTAAAGCTGGGAGTTTGACCTTTTCTGCACAGAATCTTTTTTGTTTTCTTTTTATTCGATTTCTAATTGAGCCAAGTTAGGCGGAAAGAGCGGAAAAGGTCGAGATTAATTGTGAAAAGTGGGGGTGTCCAACGTCACACCACCGAACCCAAACCAGTTTCTTCTACGCTCTACACTGCCGAGATACTCCTAGTAAAACCTTTTGAAATTTAAAATTACAGTAGTATTGGTATATTTTTATGAATTAATGGTGCATTTGGTCCAATTGTCCAAAAGGTGAAATCTCCCACCCCAGAAGCCTCCACTCCAATCCGACAAGATGGTGGGGGAGTTAATCACGTTGACTCAGTCAGCAAAGCGGCGGTAGACCTTATACACGTGCGCACCAGAGGTCCAGCCTTATTTCAGGTTCTGTAACCTCCACACGGCTGTTGCGGGTTTTGAACCTTGGTCACTTGATCCAATTTTTCCACCGCTCGACCAACTGAGCTACCCGTGCGCTGAATGAACAAAACTATGATTAATTGTGAGCTGAAAAAAGTGATTTAATAACCCTTCACGTTCATTGTCTTTCCCCTTGATGCATGAATCACCTATCTCCTTCATCGCCTGGTAGAGCACTCAGCGTCTCAGACGGACTCCTCCTCATAGCCTCTCTGCTTTAGCGTCTACCAAGAGCGACCACCAGCAAAGCCGACATCTACCGCATCGAAGACGACGTCGACCGCAAGAAGCGACAATGATGATGATTTCTTCTTCGCGAATTACCTTCTTCTTCTTTTTCTCCTCGTTGCTCCTCTTCGTCATTGTTGTTCGCCATCTTCATCTCTCTCATCCTGTATATCGGTGATGCTGATTATTAGATCTATGGTTCTGATAAGTTGACGACGATTTCAGATCTGGCGGTGGTTCGTGCGGAGGTTGGGGCGAGTGGGGGCTGTTGGGGCTAGGACGTGTCGCATATGGGCTAGGGGGCTAGGGAGAGGCGTGGCTGTGGTTCTTGGGGCTGCAGCGAGTCGTGGAGGGGGCAAGGGCTAGGTTGATTTGCAGGGACTGGGTGGCACTGAGCGGCATTGAGGTGGAGATGGGGCGGGTCAGGTGGTGGCGGGGGCTGGGCGGTGCTCGGCCAGGTCAGTTGTGGTGGGGTTGGCAGTGGACGGGGATGGGAAGGTAGGGGTGGGGGAGCAGGGGAGGGGGCTGGGGGAGCAGGGGAGGGGGCTGCTGGGGGAGTAGGGTAAGGGGCTGGGGGTAAGGGGCTGTAGGCGGTCTCACGTGATGGCAGCGGTGTCGAGGCGACAAGGTGATGGTTTCTAGCGAAAAATCTGGTGGTGACATATGACAGTGACATAAAAATCTGACAGTGACATAAAAATGATTGTGACATCATGTTTTTCCAAATATGTGACTTTCTTAGTCACATTTTTGTCTTTTTATAAAAATGGTCACATTTTTAGAAATTAGCTTCAAGTTGGTAATATTCAAGGAAAAAGCCCTATTTTTATTCTCCGGTAATAAATAGAAAAAATGGCATGAATATTACCTATAGAGTTTACATAGACAAAAATATGATCATTTTGAATTTAGACAAAAATTTGACCAGTTAAAACATTTCCTTTTGTCCCCTAGCTCGCCGATTTATCTTCCCACACCCGTAGAAGACCCTCTCTCTCTTCGCACAGGATTGAGGATAGAGGCTTCTCTTCGCACTCGATCTTCGCAAAGGATGGAGACACAGGCTTCTCTCTTCGCACTCCATCATCTCTGCACGGGACAAAGGCTTCTCTCTTCACATAGTCGTTGCCATCCTCTTCGACGCTCCAAGCCGCTGGTTCTCCTCTATGTTGCATCTCGTCAGAGGTTCATCGACCTTCTTTATATTAGGTCAGCGACGATCAACAAATGACCAACCCTTTATTCTCCTTCTTCTCCTTTCTGGACAGTTAATCAGGGATCCCAGATTGATTTTGGGGTTTTCCTTCTTATTTTCAGATCTTAGTTTCAGATCGAATTTGGGGTAGGGGTAGAGAGGTAGCTAGGACGAGGCTGAAGGTAGGGCGAGGCTTGAGGGGCTGTGGTGCAGCGTTGTTGGGTGGGGATGGGGTGAGTCGCTCCTGGTCGGGGTTGGGGGAGGGTTCTATGGGGTTGGGGAGATGAGACTAGGGCAATTGAGATGGGGTGGGGGAGCTGGGTCAGGATGGGGTGTGGAAGGGGGATTCGGGGAGGTGGAAGGGGGATCAGAGGGGTGTGGGGGCTAGGGAAAGAGGTGACTGGGGGGTGGGGAGTCAATCCGTATGGCCAGTGACGGTGGTCCACGGCGATGGTCAGCGACGACGCTAAGGCGGGATAGGCGGGGGATGTGGCTAAGGGGTTGTGAGGAGCAGCGGATGGATGGGGAGACGACGTGTTGCTATGGCCGGAGTCGACGTGTCACTGTGGTGGTGTCATCGTTGTTGGTGTCACTGTGGCTTGTGGGCAGGTGGTAGACAATAGTGGAATGGAGTCACTATGATGTTGTCACTGTAAAGTTGTCACCGTGGTGGTGTGACATTCATGTAATTTCCATGCTTACGTTTATGTTTTTATTAGTTTAGATTGATTATTACCTTGGAAATTACACATTTTTGGTGTAATAGTTTAATTTGTAAAAATGTTTGTAATTTGTTTAGATTAGGTTTATATTGAGCTCAAACAGGTCCAAGATCACTCTAGGGACCATTGGTGAACATCACAAATGGAAGGAAGGTGCAAAAATCTCAAGATGAATTGAAGATTGATTTTTTGGTGTTGTACCCGGTCGGGTATGACCTATACCCGATCGGGTACCTTGTTGAAAAATCAAATCGGATCGGATCCGGGACAAGGCAACATGCAGGGGAGATTTTGGCACGATTGAGTGTTCATACCCGATCGGGTGGCCGACATACCCGATCGGGTATAACCCAGTTTTTTATACTTCCGCGAAGCAACCAAGTACCCGATCGAGTTCCCTTACAGCCCAATCGGGTACACGACCCTGCAAGCCTAAAAAGCCTATAAATACCCCCCTTTCCTTCCCACAAAAATCACCAATTCCTATATACTTCTAAGTTCAGTCTAGAATAGTTCTTTCTTTATATTTTCATCATGTTTAGTCTCCAAATGAGGAGCTAAACTCTTCCATCTTGGTTTTGCTACTTTGAAGCTTAATGAATTTGTAAGTTGTGAGTTATTCTCTTTAATTTTCTTCCTTGAATATTAATTCTTCCTTTAAATACTATTTCTATATCAATGTTGGGGAGTGTTACTAAGATGACAATTAGTTAACATCTTGACATTAGTTATAGTAATAGTTATTTCTTCCTCTATGTTAATATTGGGAAGTGTTACTAAGATGACAATTAGTTAACATCTTGATATTAACTATAGTAGGATTCATACTCTTTAATATTCTTCCTTGAGTATTAATTAATTCCTATTTTTGTTTCATATTAATATTTTGAGCATTACTTAAAGGATCACCGTCCCGAACCCTACACCTGATGATGCATCTGTCTCCAAGGTGAAAGGTTTTGAAAAGACTGGCTATGCCAAAACTGGGGCTTTAGTGATAGCTTCTTTCAACTTGATGAAAGCTTCATTTGCCTCTTTGCCCCATAAAAACTATCTTTTCTCAGCAAATTCGTCAACGGAGCTGCAATAGCAGCATAAGATTTAATGAATTTTCTATAATATCCACTGAGCCCTAAAAAATCCTTCACTGTTTGATGTTACCCGGAGTTGGCCAGTCTAGAACCACTTGCACCTTAGTGTTGTCCATTGCCACCCCTTGACCTGAAACTGTATGACCCAAGTAATCCACCAGTTTCATTCCAAAAGAGCATTTAGACAGCTTGGCAAATAACTGATGTTTCTGAAGCAACTGGAGGACCTTTTATAAATGTAAAAGATGTTCTTCCCAAGTTGAACTGTAAACTAGTATATCATCAAAGAAAACCAAAACAAATTTCCGAAGAAAGTCTTTGAAAACTTCATTCATTAAGCTCTAAAATGTTGCTGGAGCATTGGTAAGCCCAAACGACATTACTAACCATTCATAATGTCCTTGGTGAATTCTGAAAGCTGATTTGTGTCTATCCTCCTCCGCGACTAAGATTTGGTGGTACCCGGACCTAAGGTCCAGTTTGGAGAAGTATTTGGAGCCAAATAATTCAGCCAAAAGCTCATCAACAGTTGGAATGGGAAATCTATCTTTTACGGTTATGGCGTTCAAAGCCCTATAGTCTGGGAAAAACCGCCATGTGCCATCCTTCTTATTGACCAAGATGATAGGAGATGAAAATGGACTATTACTTGGTATAATGATCCCTGAAGCAAGCATATCCTTGATCACAGTTTCAATTTGAAAATTTTGACTGTGAGGATATCTATATGGCCTTAATTTCACCAGTTTGGCATCCTTCATCAAGGGAATGACATGGTTTTGAGATCTGGGAGGTGGCAAATCTGTAGGGACATAAAAAATATGTCTATAATTAAGTAACAACCTTCTCAACTCTGGTTCCATGTCTTCAGGTAAGACCATAACATTATCCAGGGGAACATCCACTTCCTTGTATTTGCAAGATAAATGTTTCAGCAATGGACTGTGTGTGTTGCATTCTCCCCAATTGATTAAACTGAGCTGACTCCGGAAGTTTAGGTTGATCTCCATGCAAGGTGACAAATTCATTATCCTTGTAAAATTTTAATGTGAGCTTACTGTAGTCAGAAATATGAGGACCCAATGTGGCCAGCCAGGTAGCTCCTAACACCAAATCGCCCCCCGCAATAGGTAGTAGATAAACTGGAACATTTAGTGAATGACCCTGCATTATAACCTCAACCTGTTTCACCACTCCTTCTGCAATTAAAGAATTACCATTCCTTACCTGTACTTGGAAACTGGAAGCAGGTTCCACCGACAATTTCAAACTATGAGCAATTCTCGGTTGCAGAAAATTATCTGAGCTCCCACTATCAAGTAAGATTTGAACTACCATGCCATTAATGGTACCTTTAAATCTCATAGTACCCAGGATGGAGGCACCCTTAAAAGCATTGTATGATAAATGATGCTCTAGACTCTCCTGTATCATGTCATCCTCCTGTGCCATTGGTTGATCAGATTGGATTTCCATCTCTTCTTCCTCGATTTGCAACAAAAGATATTGCTTATTAGGGCATCTATGAGAAGTAGAAAAATTTTCATCACACGTGTAGCATAGACCTTTCTCTCTTCTGATTCGCATTTCAGCCGGTGATATTTTCTTCACATTTGCTGATTGGGGGACATTAAAACTTAATTTAGCTGCGGGTTTTGGAAGTAACGGTGGAAGGCTTGTAGATTTTAAAGATTGTGAGGATGTTTGGGGATGTGTTTAGCTGGTTGGTAGAGCTTGTTGTTTGCAGATGGTTTTGGTGTGAGTTTTGATATGGTTTATTATTAGAAACATATGTCTCCTCAAATAACCTCGCTAGAGATACACATATGAGCAAAGTAGTCGAGTAAGGCTTCTCTACTGATGCCTTGTACACGGTTGGCCAAAGCAGTGAATTGAGCATAATACTCCTGAATGTAGCCTACCTATGACAACTTGAATAACAATGATCTCAGACTTTCATAGGGTGAAGGGCCAAACTCCAGTTCTAAAGTCTGAGTAAAATCAATCCAAGAATGGAAGGAAGTAGACCTATTAGTCATTTGGAACCAAGGAACGACCTCCTTTTCCATATGAATCACTTGTTGGAAGTATGCCCTACGATAATCATACTTTATGATTTATCAATGAATATTTAGTGCTCATTAATTAATAAAGTCACAAACTCATTTTATGTTAATTATTATTGTGAGTTTTCTTTATTAATATTTAGTCCCTTAATATTATGTTTAGTAGCTAATTAAGTACGTGACTTAATTTTGGAATGCTACACTTTAAATTAGCATAATATTCTAATTGTCCATGGTCTAATATTATTAATCTGGGACATTAATAATTAAAAGACCATTATGTGGATTAACTGATGGCTATATTCCACTAGTCATGGGTATAGAGATATCAAGTTAATAACATAGATGCTTGTTAGTGAACAAGTTCATTGGACAGACCCAACTTGAGGACACTGCTAGGTTATATGTCATCAGTGTTGTCCTCAATAATGATGAGATGCTATATTCTTATACTTGAGATAATCATGGTTACTTGCATGCGAATTAATATGTATTAACACCATTAAATATTATTTTAAATGGGTAATTATAAAGGTGGTGATTGCACATATTATGAACCATGTAGTGGTATGTGAATTATCAAGAGTTTTTTTCACTCTCGTATAGCGAGAGAAAGATATCTATTGGGCCCCTTGACAAGTAAGATTAATTAGCATGGCCATGCTCAAATGAGGTGTCATTTGTTCAAAATTAATCTTACTTGGTAATCAAGAAATATTAATTGAGAATAACAAGGATGACATGACCTAACCTTGTCTCAATTAAGATATCGTTTGAAAAAAGAGAATTATTAGCACAAAGTAATCATTAAAAGGTTATGTCAGATTTAATTGACATTTATATATTTTGGATAGTCATAATGCCTTGCTAGATGCCGCTTATGATTTGTGAGGCTTGAATTATTTTTTTAGCCCACTGCCAATAATATATAAACCTACAGGGTCACACACCTAAGTGATTTGGATCATTAATGTTCGTTAATAACATTATAATAGCCTGATTAGCCCAATTCGAAATAGGGTTTCAAATGGTATTGGGCTAGGGCCTCTTGGAGGGTTTTATTAGCTATAAAACTCCTTCTTTCCTCCTCTTATTAGGGCTATAAAGACTCACGAATTTTAAGAGTTAAAATTCACTTCTAAAACCTAGAGTAGAGAGGAGGAAAGAAGAGAACGCTAGCACGTTCCCTGCGGCCGATCCAATCACGTGCGTGTGGATACCGGTAGAGCTCGGGATTGTTTTCTCGGACTGTCTTACATCCTTGATTAAGATTGCTATGTAAGTCCCTCTTATATCTTGTAATTTCGTTTATAGTAAGAACCTCAGATCCGGTTGTTTACTTTTGGGCAGTTTTTTTTTTGTTTATTCCGCTGCGTTTTTCTGCCCGAACCCCAAACAGTAGTATCAGAGCCTACAGTTCTTTATTATATCCGGGTTACCTGATTTAATATATAATCAGTGATTTGATTATTTTGGGATTTTTCGGAATTAATTTTTATTACTTTCGGAATTAGTTTTTTTTATTAATTTCGGAATTTATGTGTATTTATATTCCGAATTTTTTGGTAAGGATGTGATATTCGAATATTTCAAATTTGATCCAATATATATTCACAATTATATTTGGAATATTTTGTGATATTATTTATTATTTTTCGGATCAGATCTGAATGGAATTAGGAATTGGATAAAATCCTACAGCCTAATTATTCGGAAGAGATCTGAATGGACATGAAAGTTCAATAGTTTGAATTGGATCCGAATTGATACTCATAATTTATGTTAAGAATATTTTATGATATTATTTATTATTTTTCGGATCAGATCTGAATGGAATTAGGAATTGGATAAAATCCTACAGCCTAATTATTCGGAAGAGATCTGAATGGACATGAAAGTTCAATAGTTTGAATTGGATCCGAATTGGATAAAATCCTACAGCCTAATTATTTTATGTTAAAAATATTTTATGATATTATTTATTGATGGATAGTGTACCCGGGGGGTAGCTTATCCGAGGGGTTATTGCGGAGAATAACTAGAGAGAAGTCAGAGCAAATAAGTAAGAGAGAGAGTGTATATTCGATATGTATTCAGCGTGGTTTACAATGGGGGAAAGGGGTGCTATTTATAGTGGTAATAAATGCTAGATAAGGGCACGTGTCAGTTTTCTGGTGGTCGAGGGGTCACCTCGACCGGGGTGGCACTGGCACTCGCATGTGGCCGCATTAAATGCGGTGGTTGGATGTGACGTTTGTACTTGGTACGGTGATCAAGGCGCATGCGAAGAGGATATTCTGTCGAGATGGATGCCTTCGGCTGAAGGGTGCTGGGCCGAAGGCTCTTCTAACCGAGGGCTCCTACCTGCCGAGGGCTGCAGGTGCCGAAGGCTTGGTTTTCAAGCCTTGTTCTCCTGTGATGCCTCTTCTAACCGAGGGCTCCTACCTGCCGAGGGCTACAGGTGCCGAAGGCTTGGTTTTCAAGCCTTATTCTCCTGTGATGCCTCTTCTAACCGAGGGCTCCTACCTGCCGAGGGCTGCAGTTGCCGAAGGATTGGTTTTCAAGCCTTGTTCTCCTGTGATGTTTCTGAGCTCGATTCCGTCACTGGTAGCCTTCGGCCATAGGGCCGAAGGCACCCCTTTGCGTATTGTGGGCTGCTCAGAGCTCCATTTTGCTGGGCTTGGCCCGTTTGGGCCTGTTGGGCCTGATTGTAGTAGAGGAAGTATGTGGGCCGGGGGTCCCTGGGCCATATACTCCATCAGGAGTCCCCCACTCCTTTTGCTGAAAGGTACTTGAGGGAAAAGGAGTAGCTGTGTTGATTTCCCCGAAGGCTTCCGTGTTCTGTTGGGTGCCTCATTTTCTCAATTCCCCCATATGTCGAGGGCTGAGAGCTTCCTGAAGGGAGTGTAAGTGTGTTGCTCGTATGTGTTTCTTTGTTGTAGTTTGTAAAGTAATGAGAGATCTGCATTTGTGTGCTTTGCTGAGGGCATTTGTTGACTGAAGGCATCATGTGGCCGAAGGCATCATGTGGCCGAAGGCATTGTGTGGCCGGAGGCATCATGTGGCCGAAGGCATTGTGTGGCCGGAGGCATTCTGTAAGCCGAAAGCATCATGTCGAGGGGAGTAGATTGCCGTTGTGATCTTGCCTCAGCTTGCTGTAGCTGAGAAATAGAAATTTTTTAACATTTGCGTGTTTTGCCGAGGGGAGTCCCCTAGTCCTCCACTCCTTTTGCCGAGAGTTTCTCGAGGGAAACAGGAGTAGAGTGATGCATGCCTTCAGCAGGAGCCGCCGAGGGGTGACACCTTTTGTTCCACAATGGGGAGATGCCTCGTTAAAAACCTCATTAGGAAAAAACCCTGTGGGGAAAAAATCCTAATGAGGGAAAAAGAGTACATCGGATGCCCCAGAATGAAGCAAAAGGAATGCACCCTTCGGCCTGGATTTTTGAGCGATGGTTGTGTCCGTCTGCTGAGGGGATATAGAAGACCAGCCTTAGATCCTGCATGAAAAGGCTGAGGAGCTTGTAAGGACCCCCCGTTATCAAATAAAGGTGACAGAGGGGTGCAAGGCCAGGTGGGCCTGTGTGAGAGCCCCTGGCATCAAATACAGATGCCGGAGGGATGGAGACCGAGGGGCCTGTGTGATTTCCCCCGACATCAAATAAATATGCTGGAGGGGTGTAGGCCGAGGGCCTGTATGATAGCCCCTGGCATCAAATAAAGATGTCGAAGGGATGAAAGCTAGGCTGAGGGGCCTGTATGACAGCCCCTAGCATCAAATAAAGATGTCAGAGGGATGAAGGCCGAGGGACCTGTGTGATTGCCCCCGACATCAAATAAAGATGTCGGAGGGATGAAGGCCGATGGGCCTGTATGATAGCCTCTGGCATCAAATAAAGATGCCGGAGGGATGAAGGCCGAGGTACCTGTGTGATTGCCCCTGACATCAAATAAAGATGTCGGAGGGATGAAGGTCGATGGGCCTGTATGATAGCCCCCGGCATCAAATAAAGATGCCGGAGGGATGAAGGCTGAGGGACCTGTGTGATTTCCCCCGACATCAAATAAAGATGCCGGAGGGATGAAGGCCGATGGGCCTGTATGATAGCCCCCGACATCAAATAAAGATGTCGGAGGGATGAAGGCCGAGGGCCGTTGTGATGTGGAATCATGCTGAGGCCGAGGGCCGTTGGTGATGTGAGATCACGCTAAGGCCAAAACCATTATGACATAGGGTCATGTTGAGGCCGAGGGCCGTCTGATGTTGAGGCTGAGGGCCATTGTGATGTCCTCACGCTGAGGCCGAGGGCCGTTGTTGATGTTGAGGCTTAGGGCCGTCTGATGTTGAGGCCGAGGGCCGTTGTGATGTGGAATCACGCTGAGCCCGAGGGCCGTTGGTGATGTGAGATCACGTTAAGGCCAAAACCGTTATGACATAGAGTCATGTTGAGGCCGAGGGCTGTCTGATGTTGAGGCCGAGGGCCATTGTGATGTCCTCACGCTGAGGCCGAGGGCCGTTGTTGATGTTGAGGCCGAGGGTCGTCCTCATGTTGAGGTCGAGGGCCGTTGTTGATTTTGAGACCGAGGGCTTTTCTGATGTTGAGGCCGAGGGCCGTTGTGATGTGGAATCGCGCTGAGGCCGAGGGCCATTGTTGGTGTTGAATCACGTTGAGGCCGAGGGCTTTTGGTGATGTGAGATCACGCTAAGGCCAAAACCGTTATGCCAAGGCCGAGGGCCATTGGTGATGTTGAGGCCGAGGGCCGTTGTGATGTTGAGGCCGAGGGCCGTTGTGATGTGGAATCACGCTGAAGCCGAGGGCCGTTGGTGATGTTGAATCACGTTGAGGCCGAGGGCCTTTGGTGATGTGAAATCATGTAAGGCAAAAACTGTTATGACATAGAGTCATGTTGAGGCTGAGGGCCGTATGATGTTGAGGCCGAGGGCCATTGTGATGTAGAATCGAATTGAGGCCAATGGCCTTTCCTTGATAGTTCCAAGAGCCCTCTGGGTGTATGTTCCTTCTTTCAGGCATCGACTGAGGGGTTGATTCCCCGCCTCGGCCGAAAGGGGGTCCAAGTGATCCGTCCGGGGGTTCATCTGTTAGTCCCCCGGCGCTGGGCCGTCCCTTGATTGTTCCAGGAGGTCGTATGTTAGTCCTCCTGATGTGTGTTCCTTCTTTCAGGCTTCGGCCGAGGGGGTTGCTTCCCCGCCTCGGCCGGAAGGGGGTCCAAGTGATCCGTCCGGGGGTTCGTCTGTTAGTCCCCCGGCGCTGAACCGTCCCTTGATCTTCGGAGTACCCGTCATCTATTTACGGCGCGGGCTAGGCTTGGTCGGTTTCCGACGACTGCCGTTTCACCCCCAAGTTTGGGGATTTCGTCACCTCAGCCATTCTTTCAGGCTTGTCGCCGTGCGTTGCGCGCCGGCGACGCAGCGAGCGTCCCGCTCCAAAAACGCGGGCCTTTTGCAGGCCCCTCGTCTTTAGACACCATCGACCATACCTGAGCATTTGGCCTCGAAGGGGCCGATAAGATGTCTGGATTGTGTTGTAGTTTACTTAAATTCATAGAGATAAGCGGAATACAAGGGGTGCGTTGTTTGACAACGACTTTGTTAAGATTCACCGCTCAAGGCCGAGGGCTCTAGACCGAGGGGATGATAATGTGCCCCGAGGTCGAGGGACCATGGCTGAGACTAACGCTGAAGGCGAGGAACATGATTAGCGGAGGTGACGCTTCTTCGGCTGGGGCTCCTCGAACTCCTCGCCGTCGCTGAGCCTCCCGATTTCATGTTTCTTCATTGTGATGTCCCCTTCTTCTTTATCGGTGTTCTCACTGGTGTTTTTCCTCGGGGCATTTTTTATGAATTGGTGGAGCTCACCCCGTTGAATTAAGAGTTCAATAGCCTTCTTTAATGAGACACAATCATCTGTATTGTGGGAGGTGCTTTTGTGGTAACGGCAATAAGTGCCGCCTTGGTGGATGGCGTAGATCTCCCTCGCCGACCGAGGGTCCTTGGGGAAAAGGTCCAGCTCTTCCGCATAGTTGAGGATAGTGCTCACCGGGTGCGTGAGGGGAGTCCTCGGCATGTCCAGCCGAGGGCGCCACTGGCGTTCGTTACGGCCCTGCTGGGTGTGGCTTCCATGGTCTCGGCCTCCGGCCGAGGGCGCATTTAGGGCCGGCGTGTTGTTTGTCTTCTTCGAGGGCTGGCCCTCGTTCTTCTTGAAGGAGTGGAGGTCGTCGGCGTCGGCGTATAGGCTCCCCCGCTGGAGTGCTTTGAGGTATGATCTTGGGGGGTCTGTGATGAGGCTCCGTGCGTAGGGGCTGCTGCGGAGAACCCCCTGGAAGAGGACGAGGAGGGTACGCTCGTCGGCGCCCTCGACGTCTTCTGTCTCCTTCATCCACCGGTCAATGAAGGACCGGAGGTTTTCGTCCGGTTGTTGCTTGACGGAGAGGAGGTGGGAGAAGTGCTTTCTCGCACGCTTCCTTCCGGCAAAATGGGTGAGGAAGCGTTGAGCAAGATCTTGCCAAGAGTCAATGCTGCCCTCGGGCAATCGGTTGAACCATTCGTATGCTGGTCCCTCCAAGGTGGAAAGGAACCAACGACATAAGTATTCATCTGATGCCCCCATCATCATCATGTTGTTTTGATACATGTTGTAGTGCTCCTGGGGGTCAGTTTTTCCTTCATAGGGCTTGATGAGTTGCCCTCGGTACTTTTCCGGGATTTGGGACGCCAATACCCTTGGGGTAAATGGCGTCCTAGTTCGGAGTTGGATGACGGGTTCCCCGGAGCCTTCGACAAATTTCCTTTGCATCTCCTCCATTTTGGCCAACATTGCCTCATACTTGAGGTCTGTATGAGGGGAAGAAGTGGTGGCGTGTGCTTTGGTGGCCTCCATCTCGTCGAGCCGGCGCTGGAGGGCCGCAATGATTTCGTCCCGGGGGTCCTTCGGGAGGGTCTCCGCCCCCTGCGAACGAACCCGGGCCGAGTGGGCCTGGTTGATCTGGTGGCGAGCATCGTCGGCATGAAGGGGTGCCTTGCCTTTGTCCCGAGGGGGACGCTCCTCGTCTGCCCTCGAGACAGACTCTCCGCTTTCTTGGGGCCCTCGGCGGTCTTGCCCCCCTCCGAGCCGGTTGAGGGCGGAAGTGCGGGGCCTTTCTCTATTGTCATTGTGGCGGTCCCGGGACTGAACTTCCTGGGAGGCCGTGTCTTGGGCTACTACCCCTTCGGCATTCCTAACCCGAGGGATGGGGTTTCCGAAGGGGTGTGGCAGAGGGGGAAGTACGATGTTCTCCCCAACATGGGGTTGAGCCGGAGCCAGGGTGCCGAAGGCACCCGGGTTCTTAGTTAGCGTCTGGATGAAGGCGGAGAGTGCCGAATGAACGTCGATGGTGAGGACCGGAGGACTGACTTGGTCATCGCTCCGGTTTTTCTTCTTGGCCTCGATGCCGAGGCGGGCATCGGGGGCATTCTGCTGGATCTGAAGGCGTAGGTCGACAGCCGCCTGTTCCAGCCCGACGATGACACCGCCCTCGGGAGCCTTGTGAGAGGCTTCGGGGGCGTTGACGTCGCCGAGGGCCAGGTTCTTGTCTTCTACGTTTTTGGAGTTGGCACGTGTTGTTCTCACCATTTTGGTAGAGGGCTAGTGTTTGGCGAAGGGGGAGGGTTTCTTACTTGATCGTTCGATCTCTCAACGAGAGCACTAAATGATGGATAGTGTACCCGGGGGGTAGCTTATCCGAGGGGTTATTGCGGAGAATAACTAGAGAGAAGTCAGAGCAAATAAGTAAGAGAGAGAGTGTATATTCGATATGTATTCAGCGTGGTTTACAATGGGGGAAAGGGGTGCTATTTATAGTGGTAATAAATGCTAGATAAGGGCACGTGTCAGTTTTCTGGTGGTCGAGGGGTCACCTCGACCGGGGTGGCACTGGCACTCGCATGTGGCCGCATTAAATGCGGTGGTTGGATGTGACGTTTGTACTTGGTACGGTGATCAAGGCGCATGCGAAGAGGATATTCTGTCGAGGTGGATGCCTTCGGCTGAAGGGTGCTGGGCCGAAGGCTCTTCTAACCGAGGGCTCCTACCTGCCGAGGGCTGCAGGTGCCGAAGGCTTGGTTTTCAAGCCTTGTTCTCCTGTGATGCCTCTTCTAACCGAGGGCTCCTACCTGCCGAGGGCTACAGGTGCCGAAGGCTTGGTTTTCAAGCCTTTTTCTCCTGTGATGCCTCTTCTAACCGAGGGCTCCTACCTGCCGAGGGCTGCAGTTGCCGAAGGCTTGGTTTTCAAGTCTTGTTCTCCTGTGATGTTTCTGAGCTCGATTCCGTCACTGGTAGCCTTCGGCCATAGGGCCGAAGACACCCCTTTGCATATTGTGGGCTGCTCAGAGCTCCATTTTGCTGGGCTTGGCCCGTTTGGGCCTGTTGGGCCTGATTGTAGTAGAGGAAGTATGTGGGCCGGGGGTCCCTGGGCCATATACTCCATCATTTATTATTTTTCAGATCAGATCTGAATGGAATTAGGAATTGGATAAAATCCTACTGCCTAATTATTCGGAACAGATCTGAGTGGATATCGAAAATTCAGTTTTTTTTAATCAGATCTGGTTCAGAATATTATTTTAGTTTTAGGAGATTTGGTTTCTAATTTTTCGGATGAGATCCGAATTATTTTGGCAACCGCCGGCTAATGAGCTGTTTTTGTGGACCGGACAATCTTGTTTTGGCCGTAACTTTTGACTCGTTAATCCGTTTCCGACCCATAAATACTTTTCGGAAACGGGAAGACAAGCTCTACACAAATCAAGGCAAAGCCGTGACAAATCTCCCATATTATAATTCAAATGATTTGATCAAGTGTTCTGCCAAATTCGAATTTAAGTTCATTATATTTTATTCGTATTTATATATGTGTACTGATCTATATTACGGATATGATCTGTACATGTGTATATATAATACGAATTATTTTAGAATTCATTAATATGTATGTTTATTTTTCGGATGAGATCCAAATTAATTACATATTACTTGCGGATTTTAAAATTTAATTTTCAATCCGTGCATGCGCAATTATTTTGTTTCGTCACATGACAGATTTAATTTTCGCATGATCCGAATGTATGTTTTATATTATGTTGTTTTACGGTCTGCGTGTCGTTATTCCGAATATCCCCTGTAATGTTTTCAACCCCGTAGATATTTAGTAGTCTACTGCACAGGTTGAAGATGCCAAGGAGATATGAAGTATTAGGGGTCATGCTATATCACTACACTAGTTTTAAATTATTTATTTAAATCTATGATTGCTGCATGTGTTTAATAATTAGCCCCTATTGATTATAAGTCTAAATTGCTTTCCCAATATGACCACCATTTATACTATGCTAGTCGTGTTATGTGTCTGCCAAAGCTGAGCATTTCACACTATCTTAGGAAGATGTTTTGAATGATCGTCATTCTCGGGTCTTAATATTGGTTTGGACTTACAAGGCCATCAAAATGGTTTTGGGCCTTGAAGCAAGGAATGTTTGGATAATCATATGATGGTGACCAAACAAACCAAGAGTCATATAGGATATGATTAACAAGAGTTGTTTACCTAAATAACTAATGTTTAAGTGATAAGCCAAAGCTTACTTAAATTTTAGTGAAATATGGATCTTGGACCACTATATTTGGGACTTTCTATTTAATATAGTGGGAGTTATTTTGAGCATTATTTAAAATTCTTTGCATTATTTGTTGTAGTTAATATGGCCACCAACACAACTTTTTCACTGCGATTAATTCTTGAGAAGGAAAAACTTAATGGAACAAATTACATGGACTGGGATAGGAATCTGAGAATTGTTCTCAGGCAAGAGCGTAAAGAATATGTCCTTGACCAACCAATTCCTGCTGAACTAGCGGCCAATGCTCCTAGAGCCACTAGAGATGCTTATGAAAGGCATGTCCGTGATGAAGTTGATGTCACTTGTCTGATGTTAACCATCATGGAAGCTAATCTTCAGAAACAGTTTCTGAATCGTCGTGCACATGACATCTCTAATGAACTCAAGAACTTGTTTCAGAAACAAGCACGCGGATCGAAAGGTTCGAGACAACCAAGACTTTGTTTCACACAAGGCTTACTGATGGGAGCCCAGTTGGACCACACGTACTCAAGATGATTGGGTATAGGGACCACTTGGAAAGACTTGGATCTCCAATTAGTCAAGAGTTGGCTACTGATGTGATTCTCGCATCACTCACCCCGGCATATGACTAGTTCATCCTGAACTATAATATGCATGGTCTTGAGAAGACCTTAACCGAATTGCATGGAATGCTCAACTCCGCTGAG